>CM056051.1:282029428-282623564 GCA_029574335.1 Rana kukunoris
TTTCCTTTTGTATATACTTTTATCAAATTCAAAAAATTATTTGCTGAAATTCTGGCACAAAAGCTCACAAATTGCATACCAGCTCTAGTTCACCCAGACCAGTTTGGCTTTGTACTACTTTGGCTTATCTACGTCCGGCTTACCGATTATTAGACTTGGCAGCTAATTCCATATACAAACACACAAACTATTGTTAAAGCATATGTAAAGTTGGGAATTATTAGAACATATGTCAGGATTTAAGTATTGTGTTCCACTGGGAAAATCTATTTAAAGTGAATGTAAAATTTTAAATGTAATTTTTTTTTTTGTCATACTTGCCTGCTGTGTACAATGGTTTTGCATCCTGCAGCCCCAATCCTCCTTTAGAGCCCCCTCCGGCACTCCTGGCTTCTCTCCCCCACCAAGTGCCCACCCTAGGAAGTGGCTTCCTAGCCGCTTTCGGATTGTGTGGCGCCCGCTCTCTGCTCACAGGCTTAGGCAATAGCTCCTGTTACACTCAGCCAAGCCAGTGAAAGGAGAGAGCAGCTGCTGCAGATTTGTAATGGTGCTGGATCAAAAGCAGGCTCAGGTGAGTATTTAGGGGGCTGTGCTACCTTTTTAAAAGGCTTCTATTTTATAAAGGCTGTAAAGTCTCAAGGTTTTCACCTTCTTCTTTTTTATTGCATTCTATGCATTAAAGGGGTTGTAAAGGGTTGTAAAGGATTTTTTTTTCCCCCTAAATAGCTTCCTTTTACCTTAGTGCAGTCCTCCTTCACTTACCTCATCCTTGGATTTTGCTTTTAAATGTCGTTATTTCTTCTGAGAAATGCTCACTTCCTGTTCTTCTGTCTGTAACTACACACAGTAATACAAGGCTTTCTCCCTGGTGTGGAGAAAGCCTCTTGAGGGGGGAGGGGAGCAGGAGTGTCAGGATGCTCACTAACATAGAGGGAAAAAAAAGCTGTATCTGCAAAGTATAGTGTCCTGACTTGCCTGATCGCCCCCTCAAGAGGCTTTCTCCACACTGTCGATCAGCACTCTCAGTGCTGAGTGTGCTGACCGGAGTGTTCTGCTGGGGGGGGGGGGGCTGTTCAGTGGAGATTGTTGTACTTACATTGCATAGTTGGTACAGAAGCTCCGTGTGTGTGTGTGTGTGTGTGTGTGTGTGTGTGTGTGTGTGTGTGTGTGTGTTTTTTTTTGTGTTTTTTTTTTTTATATCGTTAAGCTTGCTCGGTTGAATGGAAAAAAATATATTGATGTGTACCACACTTTAGTCTCGCCAGGCTGCATGTAATTGTATCAAATGGATTTTATCCCATCGTTGACCTAGTGCCATTAATTGGCGCTTAAACCACCAGTCATTTAACAAATAAGTGTTGTGCTGCTGCTACTTTTATTAAAAGATGTTTGGTGTATAATAATAAAAGCAAAATAAAATGGAGCAAATTATTTTTATTTTTTTTGTTGATGTGCTATTAATAAGAAACTTAAAATGTAGTGAATGGGCTCTAGAGCTTGTGTCCAAAGTATAAAGGATGAACCCTGGCATAGGCAGCCATCTCTGGTGTGCTGTGTGGTTTTACTAATGCCCCTCCTGCTTGTAATGTGAAGCTCATTTTGCCTGGCTGCTGCTGATAACCAATTACTAGAAATGGAGTATGTTTGTTTGCGCAAAGCAACCTAGTGCTGTGTTTTGTGTGTGTGTGTGTGTGTGTGTGTGTGTGTGTGTGTGTGTGTGTGTGTGTGTTTTTTTTTTTTTTAATCCATGGCTCTGGCACATTTGTTTAATGTGAGACCACTGTAGATGTCAGATGTCATTAAACTGTGATGCTGGAGCCTTTGGCAAAAAGGGGGAAAAAAATACAGCTGCCATCAAAGTGGCTTGTTTAATGCCCATACACTATTGCCATTTTATTGTTTGTTTTTTAGGTAAGCTGTTCTATGTTGCATTCACTCAAAATAACTAAGATTCAGTGTTGCGTTTTGCAGTTATTACCATTGCAGCACGGTTTGCTATCTGGAGAAAAAGCTAAAATAACTGTTTTTAAAGCCTAAGGGCCAGTTCATGCCACTTGCAGTCCAGTGCATTAAAAATGCAAAAAAGTAGGTTGTGTGGTTTTTCAATGGCATAGTTCAAACCAGTGCTTGCAGTTCCAGAAAAAAAGTAGAACATGCTGTATTTTTACTGTACTTGAAGGCACTGGAACACACATTCTTTTTTTTATTGGAGGGGGGGCAATGGACTGCATCAAAAACACGCATGCAGAAAAGCATTTGGCGTGCATCCGTACTGCGTTTCTATGGTGTGAACTGGCCGTCACTGATTGACCACCTTCCTGGTTACTAGCTCACAGAGCTTACAATTGGCTCATCGATGTGGTGGGTGTTTCATTCTCTAATAGTAAGGGGCATGGAGTTGCAGGACGGGGGACCAGGAGACATGCTAGTTCATATTGCACCTTAGTTTTCAGGGGCATAGAGGTGCTGTACATATCATAAGATAAGGCCTTCTATTTATAGGCTCCAGGCTGGATAAGTGTTACATTTTCTACAAATACATGAAGAAAATAGGAGCCTTGTCCAAATGACCTCACTTTTAAACATAATGTGGTAACCAGCTTTTTCTTCATGGAAGAACTCCAGTCACTGGGTGCTCAAGAAAACAATTGTTTTCCTTTGTGTTCTATTCACACTGAAACACAGCCGAGAGCTGCATTGCAGTGATGTGCAATAAAATGCAGACATGCAACATTCAGAGGAACCCTTGAAATAGTTCTCTGGTCTCGGGGGATCCCTGCTAAAATTAGAAATCTACAATTCATGATACCTTAGTGTGATGGTCAGTGGGAAGAAGGATCCTTACACTTGTGGTCATTGGGAAGAATTGCCTCCTTACAGATAGCTAAAAAGTTCAATGGTGTCGGTGGGAAATTATCTGAGAGGCAGAAATCGCCCAGTGCTGAAGGAACCCCTAGCAACCTCTGGAGGAAGCCTGGTTGAGAATCACTGTTCTAGAACATTTAAGCATACTAAGTCGGGTTATTAAGGGATGCTTACTATGGTGCTGGGTGGACTTGATAAAGAGGACACACCCTCCAAAACATTTTGTTGTAGCAACAGCTCACACATTCCAACAACAGCTAGCTGTGCACATCATGTGACCCCCCCCCCCCCATGTAGGCTTCATGTGTATGTGAACTGTCAGTTGATCAAACATAGCGGAGGCTGCATTCGGTCTAGGACTGCTGCCATAGCAACACTGTCAGCTGGAGTGCCTATTGGGGGGGGGGGGGGAGATTTTTTTTGCACAGTAGTGTGGTGGGGAGATGCAATTGATGATCTCTGATTTTCTTTGCTTGTGAGTGCATTTTTATCTTAAATGGTTCAAAGGTTATTGCCCCAGAGCCTGTGCACACACACACACTTCTCTTCTGTTTGCATACATTCACAGCAAACTGGATGGGTTTGCATGTACCCGTGCTGTAGTTAAACACACTGCTGCTGTTCAGTGATGTGAATAAAGTGTAATATTTGTGCACTTCTAATAGTTAATTGGGGGGGGGGGGGGTGATGCGCTGAGTGTGGGGAATCTGATTAGTGTACTGGTCTGACCACCATAGATATACATGGCATAGGTATCGTGCCCTGGCTGTGCTGCGATTGGCTGCAGCACCAACTGATCAGCTCTGGACAGATTACCAAAGAGAACACTGTGTAGGTAAACACAGGGCTCTCTTCTGACCGCAGCAGTGTGCTATTTTTATTTTTTTTCCTGCTAAGTAGGAAGTCAACAGCACATTGCTTGGTAAAAATGGCACACCCCATAACACATGTTGGCCACACATTTGACCATTTGTTCGCCCCTGATCTTAACCCCTTTCTTGCCAGTGTCATTGGTACAGTGCATATTTAAAGCACCAATCACTGTGTTAGTGTAATTCCCCCCCCTCCCCCCAAAGTGTTTGTTGGTTAGGGGATTTGTCTGCTGCAATATTGCAGTTCTGCTATAAGTTGCTGAAATAAAAAATAAAAAAATACATACGTGTATACCATAGTTTGGAGACGCTATAACTTTTGTGCAAACCAATCGATATACGCTTACATTTTATTTTGCGTTAAAATTAACTCCTAAAAAAAAAACAGAGGTAAATGCCACAAAAATACTCTATTTGTGGCAGTGCTATATTGCAAAAAATGGCCTGGTCAGGAAGGGGGGGGGGGTAAATCTTCTGGAGCAGAAGTGGTGTTGCTCTTTAAAAGGTGTGTGGTGTTTTTTTTTTTGTTTTTTTTTACTGAGGTACACTAATTGGGTAACTGAAAAATGTAATTATTCAAGAAGGAAAGTGAATGAAATTAAGAAGAGTTTTAGATTATGAACAAATTGTGTGCTGCACCTTCTGACATGGGACACAGGGAATGCTGTGTGTGCTCATATTATTTCCTGTATAAACGAGAGCGACTTGTCAGCACAATTTGACTTCTCCCAAAGCACTCACTCGGTCATGTTGACAATTTGCTTTGCAAAGCGTTACTGTGTACAGTAAATCTAACTTCTCAACCATAACCCTACCTTTAGCAATGTTGAACATTACCCACCAGTACTATCAGTGATTGCACATACACCCATCATGTAGAAGGCTGATAATTGGCCGTCCAGTATTTAATAAAACACTCTAGGAATATATATAATCTGCAGTTTCTTCAGTGGTCAGTACAATGTCCTTTGCTAGAATATACCACTGCTTTTTAGTGGTACTACCATTACAGAAAGTTGGCTTGTGGTTGTAGTTCTCATTGTGTATGTTTAGGAAGTGTTAACAAATGCCCTTCTTTTTATGGCTTACTATTTTTTTATTTATTTTTAATCTAAAATGAGGCTCTATAGGCAGCATGAAATGTATAATAGAACTACATGGCATGTGACTTTTTTTTTTTTTCTTCTTTACTGGCTGCTCACCCTTTAGACCTCATGCAAACAGGACATCGAAAATGCCACTTTTACAGATTAACATTTTTGGTTTTCTGCCTCTAAATGCCCCTCTACAGTGGGGGAAAATGTAAGTATTTGATTCCCTGCAACTTTTGTAAGTTTGCCCACTTACAAAGAAACCCTTTTTTTTTTTTTTCAATCATAGGTGTATTTTAAATGATGGAGACAAAATATCAACCAAAAATCTAGAAAAAACACATGATACAAATGTTATAAATTGAGTTGCAGTTCAGTGAGTAAAATTATTTGATCCCCAAGCAAAACAAGATTTCGTACTTGGGGCAGATGTTTCTTGCAGTTGGTGACCAGGCTTGCACACATCTCGGGAAGGATTTTGGTCCACTCTTCTTTACAGATCTTTTGTAAATCCTTAAGGGTTGACTGTCACTTGGCAACTCAAACTTCATACATTTTCTATAGGATGAAGATCTGGAGACTGGCTAGGCCACTTCATGACCTTAACCAGTTCAATACTGGGCTTTTATACCACCTTCATACCGGGCCTAATCTGACACTTCTCTCCTACATGTAATAATCATCATTCTTCTGCTAGAAAATTACACAGTACCCCCAAACATTATATATGTTTTTTTTTAGCAGACACCCTAGGGAATAAAACGACGGTCATTGCAACATTTTATCTTACACGGTATTTACGCAATCATTTTTCAAACGCCTTTTTATGTAAAAAAAAAATTGTTTCATGAATTAAAAAAATAACAAAACAGTAAAGTTAGCACAATTTTTTTGTATTATATGAAAGATTATGTTACACCGAGTAAATAGATACCCAACATGTCACGCTTTAATTATGCGCACACTCATGGAATGGCGCCAGACTTTGGTACTTAAAAATCTCCATAGGCAACGCTTTTTTTTTTTTTTTACAGGTTACCAGTTTAGATTTAGAGGAGATCTAGTGCTAGATTAGTTGCTGGCACTCTAACGCACGCGGCGATACCTCACTTGCGTGGTTTAAACAGCGTTTACATATGTTGGCGGGACTTGCGTGTGCGTTCGCTTCTGCACGAGAGCTATCGGGGACAGGGGCGTTTTTTTAATTTTTTTTTTTTTTTAATCTTTTTTATATTTTTTTTTACTTATTTTTTATTTTTACTCTTTTTTTTTTCTTTTTTTTTTCAATTTTTTTTCCCCACTTTTATTCCTATTACAAGGAATGTAAACATCCCTTGTAATAGGAAATGTGTGTGACAGGTCCTCTTTAAGGAGAGATGAGCGGTCAATAAGACCTCACATCTCCCCTCCAGGCTGGAAACCATGAGATCGGTGAAAAAAAATTCACAGATCTCATGAATGGTTGCTTACAGCCGCAATCGCGGCTTTGATTACTTACGGGGACCCGGGCGTGACGTCATCACATCGCGTCCTCCACCGGTCATAGAGATGACTGGTGACCATCTGGTCACCAGTCATCTCTATGCTTCCTGCCGACGATTCGTTCTCCGGGCCCCCGAAGGCACGGGAGAGCCCGGAGAAGCACCGGATGGCGGCGGGAGGGGGGGGGATGTCCCCTCCCGCGGCCTGTAAGAACGATCAAGCGGCACAACCGCCGCAATGATAGTTCTTATGTCATGCAGAATCGCCGGCTGAAGAAGAGGATATCTGGATGATGCCTCTGGCTGCAGGCATCATTCAGATATCCACCCGCAAAGCCCAGGCCGTCAATTGACGGTCACTTAGGATGGTAGATCCCATCTCTGGCCGTCAATTATATTTGGCCAGGTATTGAAGTGGTTAATGTGCTTCTTTCTTGAGCTACTTCTTTGTTGCTTTGGTGGTATGTTTTGGGTCATTGACATGCTAAAAAAAGACTCATCCATGAACCCTTAGTGTTCTGGCTGAGGAAAAAAGGTTCTCTTCCAAGATTTTATATTACATGGCCCCATCCATTGGCTCCTCAATGCGGCAAAGTCGGCCTGTAACTTTTAGCAGAGAAACGGCCCCAAAGCATAATGCTTCTACCTCCTGTGCTTTGATTGTAGGTAAAATGTGTTCTTAGGGTCATAGTGAGCATTTTTCTTCCTCCAAATTCAGCAAGTTAAGGTAATGCCAAAGAGCTGAATTTGGTCTCCTCTGACCACAGCATTTACTTCCAAACCTTTTACGAATCATTTAGGTGTTCATTGGAAAACTTCAAATGAGCCTGTACATGTACCTTCTTGAGGATACGGACCTTGCGGGCGCTGCAGGATTTCAATCTATGGCAACGTATTGTGTTGCCAATGGTTTGCTTGGTGGCTGTGGTCCCAACTGCCTTGTGATCATTTACAATATCTTCCATTTGAGAATAATCGTTCCAACAGTTGTCTCCTCACCGAACTTCTTGCTGATGGTCTTTTAGCCCATTCCAGCCTTGTGCAGGTCCACAATCTTGTCTCTGACATCCTTTCACAGCTCTTGCCCATGATGGTGGGTTTGAATGGAAGAAACCTTCTGTGGACAGGTGTCTTATACACATAACGAGTTGTAGTTGGGCACATTTCTTAAATTGACAGGACTAATCTGTGTACCACATGAGTACATACTGGAGCCAGAATTATTGTTGGTTGGGAATTAAATACTTGCTGAACTGGAACTCAATTTATAACCTTTGTGTCGTTTTTTTTTTTTTTTCTGGAATTTTGGTTGATATTCTGTCTCTAGCATTTAACCACTTCCCATCCCAGCTATAGACATATGACGTCCGCAGGAGGGTTCTCCCATCTTGGGTGGGTGTCATTTGATTTCCTGGGCTTTCCTGCTGTATAGGGGGGGGGGGGCGGTGCAAGTGACGGGCACCCACGATTGCCGATACACCTAATGATAAAATTTTATAGACCCTTAATTTTTATTTTTGTAAGTGGGCAAACTTTCAAAATCTGAAAAAGAAAAAAACGCCAATTGCACATTAACCGTAGACACGTTTTTAGGTGCAATCGTGCATTAATACATTCTATTGGACAGAATAAATGTAATATTCTGGCCACTAGAATGCATTAATGCCTTGGCCAGAATGTGCATTCTAAACACGGCTTTAAAGCTGCATTTTTCTTCCTTGGCACAGAGGCTTCAGAGGCTTCCTGTATGCATGAGGCCTAAAGCTGGCCATAGGCAGTTCGAACTTCGAACCTCGGCCGGTTAAGCAGGAACCACCAAAATTGGAACCATGTATGGGAAAGCTGAATGTACCCACGCTAATCAATCAACTTGGGTACAACCAGCCTGTCGATTTTTGCATGCTAGCGGCTGTCATAGCACTAGCAAACATCACTGTGTTTTCTTGGTGGTTGCAGGGAAGAAACTCGCTCCATCTATGGCCACAGCTTGTCAGGTTAGTAGAACACTCTACCTGGCTTTGCAGAGGCTTCTCCAGGGACTTTGATGCAGCTTTTGACCGCTTATATCCCACTTGTGATTCAAGGGGTGTTTGTCATTTGAAAAGTTGAAAAAGGTGGTGTGCACTTGCATTGAATACAAATTTGCAGTGTTGGCCCTAGACTTTTTTTCTTTCATACCGAAAAATTAAAGGTGATTAAAGCGGAGGTTCACCCTAAATTTGGACTTTATCTCAATCAAACTGCTAGGCATTAACAGTAACTAAGTTTTTTTTTTTTCTTCATCCTTACCCCTTTTCTGCTTCAGTTTATGCCCTGTCAATCACAATCCACCGCGGGGAGTGGGCGTGTATGTGTATTCTCCCCCGACAGCGTTATGTCTCCTGGGAGTCAGTCCTGACAATCCCAGGAGACGCGCTGTGCTCAAATCGCGTAAGATCTCGCCGGTCACGTGACTCGCAACGGCTGGCGTCATAATGACCCGCCCCGTTGTGACGAGTTACAACATGTTTCCTCACGCTTGCCGAGTCACGTGACCGGCGAGATCTTGCGCGATTTGAGCACAGCGCGTCTCCTGGGATTGTCAGGACTGACTCCCAGGAGACATAACGCTGTCGGGGGAGAATACACATTGATTGGGCACAGCGATTGGCACACGCGATTGGGCACAGCGTGTACATCCCCGGAAGTATACAGTGGTGGGCTTCAGGAGTGCCCACACACAAGATGGAAACGTCCATCTCTCAGTTTTATAAAACATCCTTTTTCTGAAAATCGGGACAATCGTGGCAGCAAAGACAGGACTGGTGAGTGTAACATTAGGTATATTAACTGAGCCCGAATCGCCGTAAAAAAAAAAAAAAAATTCCCGCAGAACTACCGCTTTAAGTAAAACAATCTGCAGTTTCATTGAATGCGATGTTACATAATGCTACACAAACCATTTTGTAGTTTTAACATAATTAAAAATTTCTGCTTCAGTCTGTAGCCAACTGTCATTTCTCTGACTGACAGAATAAGTTCTCTCTTCCTTGCAGTAATGGTAGGAATACATAGATGGTAGTTCTCTGAATTATCATTGAGCTACTCTTGTAGGGGATTCATTGCTTATTGTAAAAATCTGCTTCTAGTCAAAAGGCATTTTATGCAATGGCTTGCATCAAGACTTCAGTATTTTGTATTTTTATAAAAGCAAAATAAATTGGCCTTTACAAACTTCTTCTTCTTCTTCTTCTTTTTTTCATATCTTTTGACATTTTGAGACATTGATCTGAGCCCTAAAATTACTCCAAGCCTGTGTTTATGTATTTATTACATGACACTGCCATTCTGCCCTTTTTTACAAAGTAAGTTGACCATTCACATTTAGTCATTGCCACCAAAGGATCTTAGTCTGTGGCCCTATGACCGCGATACATCATCAGGAAAGATTGCCAATTTTTAGTTTGTTGAAGGTCTATGTCAGTGTTTCTCAACTCCGGTCCCCATGGCGCCACAACAGGTCATGTGTTCAAGCTTTCCATTATTTTGCACAGGTGATTTGATCAGTTTCACTGCCTTATGGCCCATACACACGATCCGAATATCGGCCGACGGATCGTACGACTTTTTTCGCTTAATAATCGCGAGTAAAATAAAATAGGTTTTTAAACTCACGAAAATTATCGTACGATAGAAAAAAACGATCGGAAGTGATGTCACGTGTTTAAATGTATTTGTATTGTATTATCGGACGACGGCTGTACTGACTAAACGAAAATCGGACATCGGACGAGAAAAATTTTTGCGCTTGTCCAATCGAATTTAATCGGATGAACGGTCGTGATCGGCTGTCGAAAGTAGTGTACACACGATCCGAAAATCGTACGATCCATCATAGGACGATCGTTTTCGTCCGATATTCGGATCGTGTGTATGGGCCATTAATGATTACCACAGCCATTTCATCTGAGGGAAATCCTGAAAACATGACCTGTTGGGGTGCCTTGAGGCCTGGAGGTGAGAAACGCTGGTCTATGTAGAGGAGGAAAACCAGACCTATTATGGCAAAGCAAGTGTTCATCTTTATGCTGTATATTATATCTTTTTTTTTTTTTTTTTTTTTTAACCTGCTGTCCCGATTCCAAAAATGAAGTCTGTAGCTATGCTTGGATTTGTAAGATGATAGCTCTTATCATAGAAGAACAACAAAATGTCTTGGGTTCATGTACATATGAACCCTTGCGGGATATCAGAGTACACATTTATGAGAGTGTCATACATAAGAATACCTATTTAACATTTAGAACTGCTTAGATCACTGAATGGAAAATTTTAATTGTGATAATGGAAGAGCTACCAATGGCATTCACGACTATACAGTGGGTATGCAGCCTGAAATGAAGACGAACGCCGTTTTTTGATTTACCCAGCTGTAGTTGCTCAGTGCAACTTATAACATTCAAGTTAAAGATCGAACACCAACATGTCAGGGAGGGGAAAAAAAATCAAAAACAATCACTGCGTTGAAAAAAATCAGCCCCCTGTGTCAGTATTTTGTTGACAGCTTTTAGTTGGTTGGGATATCTCTACCTAGTTTGCACGTCGAGACTTTGCAATATTTTCCAGCTCTTTGCAGAACACCTCAAGTTCTGTTAAATTTGATGGTAATCGTTTGTGAACTGCATTCTTCATGTCATTCCACAGATCTTCAATGGGGTTTAAGTCTGGACTCTGACTAGGCCATGCAAGGACATTCACAGTTTTCTCCTTTTTGGGCCGTTATGTTGGAAGGTAAACCTTCTTCCTATTGACAACTTTCTGGCACAGGGCAGCAGATTTTCCTTAAGAATTTTACGATAGTTTTCTCCATCCATTTTTCCCTCCTATCCTGATAATTGCTTTAGTCCCCTCTGCAGAGAAACGTCTCCATAACAGGATACTACCACCCCCCATGCTTTACTAAAGGAATGGTGTTATTTGGATGGTCGGCTGCATTGGAGTTATGCCAGACATATCGTTTAGTGTTACATTTTAGACTCCTCTGACCATAATGCCTTTTTCCATATGGTCTCAGAATCTTCAAGGCGCATTTTGGCAAAGCTCAGTCATGACTGCATTTGGCTTTCTTGAGGAGTGGCTTTTTTCTTGCAACCCTCCCATACAAGTCACATTTGTCATAAATTCTTGCAACTGCTTCAGAGTTGCTGCAGGCCTCTTGGTAGCCTTTCTGACCAGTTTCCTTCTGGCTCTTTAACCACTTCCCTACGGCCGTACGACTATATGCGGCCGCAGGGTGGTGCTAAATCTCCGGGCTGCCGTGTTTTCACGGCAGCCCCTTTCCTCGTTCCGAGCGCGCGCTCCAGAGCGCGCAGCGGGGAACTTGTGTACTGGCCGTGTCCCTTGGACACAGCCAATCACAGATCGCCGCGAACGGCCAATCAGAGTGGCCGTTTGCGATGCGATCTGATGGGCCAATGAGAGATGATCTCATATGTAAACATATGAGATCATTTCTCATTGCCGGCTCTCACAATGACAGCGTCATGTCACTGGAGAGAGCAGACCGATCTGTGTTCCTTATACATAGGGACACAGATCGGTCACCCCCCCCCCCCCCCACAGTTATAACACAATGCAGGATACACATTAACCCCTTACTCACCCCCTAGTGTTAACCCCTTCCCTGCCAGTCACATTTATACAATAATTAGTGCATATTTATAGCACTGATCGCAGTATAAATGTGAATGGTGCCAAAAATGTGTCAAGTGTCCGATGTGTCCGCCATGATGTCGCAGTCGCAATAAAAATCGCAGATCGCCGCCATTAATAGTAAAAAAATAAATAATAAAAAATAATAATTCTGTCCCTTATTTTGTAGGCGCTATAACTTTTGCGCAAACCAGTCGCTTACTGCGATTTTTTTTATTTTTTTATTTTTTTTTACCAAAAATATGTAGAAGAATACGTATCGCCCTAAACTGAATATTTTTTTTTAAATTGGGCTATTTTTTTTATAGCAACAAGTAAAAAATATTGTATTTTTTTTCAAAATTGTCGTCGTTTTTTGTTTATAGCGCAAAAAATAAAAACCGCAGAGGTGACCAAATACCACCAAAAGAAAGCTCTATTTGTGGGGAAAAAAGGACGCCAATTTTGTTTGGGAGCCATATCGCACGAACGCGCAATTGTCAGTTAAAGCGACGCAGTGCCGCAAGCTGAAATTTCACCTGGTCAGGAAGGGGGTTTACATGCCCAGTATGGAAGTGGTTAATCCAGTTTGGAGCAACATCCTTATCCAGAGAGGGTCTGTCGCTTACCAAATACCTTCCACTTCCTAATAGACTTCACTGTTCTAAGTATTGATGAAGCCTTTGATGTTTTGTATATATCTCCTGACTTGTGCCTGTCCACAACTTTATCCAGGAGATACAGGAGTACCCTTGTCACCCATAGTTGTTTGCTTCAGTTGCACTACCAAGGACTGAAATGCGTGTGCCTTTTTGAGAAGGTGATTAGCTACACCTGATTGAGTTTACAAGTTCTTTTTAGGAGGGAGGTGATCCTTTTTCCAACTCGGCGATTCTTCTTTTTAAATTTTTTATTTTTTTTTGCTGACATGTTGGCGTTTTATATCTATTCACTTGTGTGTTATAAGTTGTTAAATAAAAAATGTCTGTCTTCATTGCAGGCTTTTTTTGTATACCCACTGTATATGCCAACGTACCCAGATCTGTGCAGAACCTAATATTTAGCGTTTATTTTAGCTTTGAACGCAGGTTCTTGGGGTGGGTGTGTTTTTTTTTTTTTTTTTGCAAAGCAAAATGTTGGTATACTTTTTCTAAAGGCGCTTCAATGGTTTCATAATATTGCAGTCCTTAGATTTACCCCTTTTTAGATATCATCATCTTTTTTTGTTCTAATCCTTCTTTTTATTTTTTTTATTTTTTTTATAATTCGTAGTCATGCATATGTTGGTAAAACCTCCTTTCTGTAAAGCCACCTTCTGAACTCTTAAGACTTTATAAAATTTCCTGCAGATGAACACGTACCTCCATAGCATGTGACCCAAAAGACATTTGTGAAATGCGCTAAAGGGAGTGGAGCCAGCTCATACTACTGCATTGCCGTACAATGTTTATTTTTGTACATTGTAATGCAGAAAAAACTGGGGGTGCAACGGATCAAAAAACTCAGATCGGATCGATCCTCGGATCGGGAGTCACGGATCGGATCATTTTCGGATCAGCAAAAAAAAAAACTCCCCCACTGTAATATCCACATCTCCCCCCCCCCCTCCCCGTAGTACAGGCAGACAGTGACCCCCTCCCCGTAGTACAGGCAGACAGTGACCCCCCCCCCCTCCCCGTAGTACAGGCAGACAGTGACCCCCCCCCCCTCCCCGTAGTACAGGCAGACAGTGACCCCCCCCCCCCTCCCCGTAGTACAGGCAGACAGTGACCCCCCCCCCCCTCCCCGTAGTACAGGCAGACAGTGACCCCCCCCCCCCCTCCCCGTAGTACAGGCAGACAGTGACCCCCCCCCCCCCTCCCCGTAGTACAGGCAGACAGTGACCCCCCCCCCCTCCCCGTAGTACAGGCAGACAGTGACCCCCCCCCCCCCCCCGTAGTACAGGCAGACAGTGACCCCCCCCCCTCCCCGTAGTACAGGCAGACAGTGACCCCCCCCCCTCCCCGTAGTACAGGCAGACAGTGACCCCCCCCCCCTCCCCGTAGTACAGGCAGACAGTGACCCCCTCCCCGTAGTACAGGCAGACAGTGACCCCCCCCCCTCCCCGTAGTACAGGCAGACAGTGACCCCCCCCCCCTCCCCGTAGTACAGGCAGACAGTGACCCCCCCCCCTCCCCGTAGTACAGGCAGACGGTGACCCCCCCCCCCCTCCCCGTAGTACAGGCAGACGGTGACCCCCCCCCCCTCCCCGTAGTACAGGCAGACGGTGACCCCCCCCCCCTCCCCGTAGTACAGGCAGACGGTGACCCCCCTCCCCGTAGTACAGGCAGACGGTGACCCCCCCCCTCCCCGTAGTACAGGCAGACGGTGACCCCCCCCTCGTAGTACAGGCAGACGGTGACCCCCCCCCTCCCCGTAGTACAGGCAGACGGTGACCCCCCCCCTCCCCGTAGTACAGGCAGACGGTGACCCCCCCCCTCCCCGTAGTACAGGCAGACGGTGACCCCCCCCCCTCCCCGTAGTACAGGCAGACGGTGACCCCCCCCCCTCCCCGTAGTACAGGCAGACGGTGACCCCCCCCCCTCCCCGTAGTACAGGCAGACGGTGACCCCCCCCCTCCCCGTAGTACAGGCAGACGGTGACCCCCCCCTCCCCGTAGTACAGGCAGACGGTGACCCCCCCCCCTCCCCGTAGTACAGGCAGACGGTGACCCCCCCCCCCTCCCCGTAGTACAGGCAGACGGTGACCCCCCCCCCCTCCCCGTAGTACAGGCAGACGGTGACCCCCCCCCCCCTCCCCGTAGTACAGGCAGACGGTGACCCCCCCCCCCCCCCGTAGTACAGGCAGACGGTGACCCCCCCCCCCTCCCCGTAGTACAGGCAGACGGTGACCCCCCCCCCGTAGTACCCGGTGACCCCCCCCCTCCCCGTAGTACAGGCAGACGGTGACCCCCCCCCCCCCTCCTCCCCGTAGTACAGGCAGACGGTGACCCCCCCCCCCTCCTCCCCGTAGTACAGGCAGACGGTGACCCCCCCCCCCCCTCCTCCCCGTAGTACAGGCAGACGGTGACCCCCCCCCCCCCCCTCCTCCCCGTAGTACAGGCAGACGGTGACCCCCCCCCCCCCCCTCCTCCCCGTAGTACAGGCAGACGGTGACCCCCCCCCCTCCTCCCCGTAGTACAGGCAGACGGTGACCCCCATAGTACTTGCAGTTACCCCGTTAGCGGCGTGTGTGTGCGCCTCGAGCGCGGGCTACTCCTCTGTTTACACCAACAGTGGAGGAGCCCGCGCTCGAGGCGCACACACGCCGCCAGGTGTACCAAGATGGCCACGGCTCCGGAGCTAGGCCGAAGCCGCGGCCTTTCCTAATTCTATGCCCGCGGTGGCGATCCGCGGATCACATAGCGATCCGATCCGAAGGAGGGTGACCTGTTCGGATCACGGATCGGCAGTGATCCGTTGCACCCCTAGAAAAAACGCTATTGTGCATTTGTGGCCATTTTTATGAATTCAAAATCTAAAAATGACAGCCGTTTTTTCCTCTATTTTATTATGAAAAGCGAGAAATGCTGATAATGCTTTAGCTGAACTCCAAAAAGATGTATTTTTAATCTGATGTGCCGTTTTGTCGCGATTGTTGCCCATAAAGGAGCAGGAGCTTCTTTTGGGGTGACAATCTATGCACAATGCAATTAAAAATGAATGCGGCACCCAAACGCGTTTGGCCACAATTGCAGTGTGATTTGGAAGCAATTGTGCACACAATCGCAAATCGTCAGATGCGAATGGGGCCTCAGTGCTGACATTTCTCAAAGTTGATGTTGCATATTGCAGGTGCCCTGGTATAGGAGCTCCCAAGGTATTCTATAAAAACACTTTAAATGAAGACACCTGATGCTGCTTGGTCTTTCCGCTCAAAGGCCAATTTAATTTGTCAGATGGTGAAGGTTTTTTATTTTACTTTTATTTAAGTCTGTGGGTAACCTCCATTTTTATTGTAAGTACAGCTAATATTTAGTGGAAATGACAGTGTCTGAATCGCCATTTGTCTGTGTTTACTTCATACATTGTACACATTCATGTTCAGTTCATTTGCCTCCGGTTATCAGTTGGTATGTGTTCTAAATTGCATGCATGTAGGTCTGGTAATGACTGATTACATAAACTGCAATGCCTTGACTGTTTTTTTTTCTTCTTGTGCTGAAAATGCATGGTTCAGAGAGAACATGCGAGCGTCTAGTATTATAAAGTCTTTGCCGTCATTTCAGAGATGTCAGTAAATGAGATACTGTACAGGGAATGTAATTGGATTTCCTAATCATGATGACATTGTCTGAAAGGCTCTTTTCTTTCTCTGACATGCAGCAAGGACATATGGGCGAAGGAGAGGTAATATTTCTGCTTTTCTAACAATCTATCTAATGTCACTGATGATCACCAGATCGCTTTCCAAAGCTGTCATTTCTAAAGCTTTATTTCCCAGTTAAATGATTTATGCCATTTTCTGTTCTGTTGACAAGTCACAGCTGAAAAATAAAAAGATGGCTGTGCGTCGAAGAAAAGTAACGACTTTCCTAAAGGCATAGCCTAATGTAATTACTGTATATTCTACATCTAGAATGGATAAGGTTTCTCACAGTATATGCGTAAAGTGTGCTGTACCTGTGCAGCACTGTCCTGAAGCTTCCTCTGATGTGATGGTTCAGCCTATGTGGCAAGTGAATGGATTGGTTATAGTTCTGTGGGTACAGATCTCTTCCCTTCTATGAAAATTGTGGTGTACACAGTTTTTTTACAAAGTAAATGGTAGGCCTTTCCTTTTCTTAAGCACATTGCATCATAAACTGTTTCCATATCTTGCTTTTTAATAAAACCTATTTTTTTTTCATTCCCTTTTTGTATCTCAGTGCTCCCCCCCCCCCATCTCCTCATGCTTCTTTGCAGTCACTTCCTGTCTAAGTGCCCTTGCTGCAGCTCAATGTCATTGCTGAGCTAGCTGCATAATTAGTGTTGGCCGTGGCTACTTACTCTCCGCTGAGGGGCACGATGTGCACAGTTGGGAGACGGGAACAGAGCATTCATTCGATAATAGAAGTGTCTGAGCAAGGATCTTTGTAGACACGGTGCCTTGAAAAAGTATTTATACCCCTTTACAACCAAAACTTGTATTTTACGTGATAGGCCAGCACAGTGGCACATAATTGTGAAGTGGAAGGAAAATGATAGGCTGAAACAACTAATCCATTATGAAAATAGTTGTCGACTATTTTTGTAATTGAGTAATCAGACAGCCTTTTAGGTGGCCTGCATACAGAATGCATTGTTAACATATTAGAAAAAACGGTGAAGCACACATACAGTTCACTACACTGTCCATACATGTCGATAAGTGCCTGAGAAATTGTGAGTGTTTGAGACGCAATGCTTCATGGGACATGTAGTCCTGGGCAGGAAATTGGTGGTTCTAAAGTCAGAAGTTTGTTTTACCTTGCTATAGGGGCCCTCTATACTATACTTAGCAGCTTGCTATTAAGGTACTCTGAAGGCAGAAGGAGCCAGAAATGTTGCTGGGGGGACCCCAGAAGAGGAGAATCGTGGCTGCTCTGTGCAAAACTATCTTACAGAGCAGGTAAGAAATACATCTTTGTTTAAAAAAAGAAAAAAAATCACTTTAAAATATGTGCAGGGAAGATCAGCATCTGAACCCAGAGAAGGTGGAGGCTGATAGACTGGAGGTAATAGAAGGCATTAAATGTAATTGTACATTTTTACCTGTAAAGTTTTTTCCCTAGTTCGTCTTTCAGGACAGCACCTTTGAGAGATCCCGGCTCCTCCCCTTCTAGGAAACACCGCCTTCTTTAGATCTTTAAAGCCTCATCCTCCCACTGGCCCTTCAGTTATGGTGTTTCCTCCGGTGGGGAGACACTGCTGTGGAACCAGGGCTGTTGGCTGGGGAGGCTAAGGCTATGTTTTAGAGAAGGGCAGGACCCGGGAGTTGCCTGGTGTTCCTTGTGCTCTTTTTTATGTTTGTATTTGGCGCCAGGTAAAAAACGAGCGCGTTTTAATTTACCTGTGGAGGCGCCGTGCATCTCAAGCGCTCCTTGGCGAAAGGATGGCAGCTGGGAGGTCCGCTCTTTCGCGCGCCTAGGGTGGCGCTGTGTATCGAATCGACTTCCCCTCCACTTCAGCCTGGAGACTCAGTGGCTGCGTCGGACGGCGGGTGACGTCAGTTCCGGCGGAAGGGGCGGATTCGATACACGAGGCCGCGTCTTCCGGTTCCGGACGCGGCCTAGAAAGGCGGAACCAGCACTCGGCTGGTGCGGTCACCTATTCAGCTGTAGAGACAGCACTTTTTGGGACCAGAGGCCACCGCTACCGTGCGGGAGGATGTCGGAGGCAGAGGCTTCTAAAACTGCTCCCGGAGAGAAGGACACCAGCCAAGCAAAGGTCAGTGGAACCCTGGGGTGGTGTTCCCTGACTCACAAAACCCCTGTTAGCTCCACGGGTGTGTTTTCCCTACCAGGTGGTCGGTAGAGGAGTGGGTCCCTGGTGGTGGTCATTCCTGGGGATTAGGCACTCCTGGTGATCCCTGTTTATTCAGCTGGGCAGTTCTGACTAATACTGCTGCTCTTTATGTTTTCTGTTTGTTTTTAGAAATACACAAGCAAATCGCTCCATGGCTCTAAGAGAAAGTGCCCTGTCTGCAGGTCCACGTTAGGGGAGACTTGGGACAAAACTCTCTGTAGGGGGTGTATGGATGCGGTAGTGAGAGAGCAGACAGCAGAACAGGGGGTAGACCTGGCAGCATCTGTTAAGGAGCTTTCAAGCACTTTCCAATCATTTAAAACGCTGTTTGCTAACTTTCAGTTGCCCCAAGCCCAGTGCACCCCTCCCCCAGTACAACAGGCGGTTTCACCTGATCCACCGGTACCCCTCGCTATTGGTGCAGAGAGACCGGTAGGATCAGCAGAAGAAATTGAGGTAGAAGCAGGAAGCACTCCCTCTGATTCTCAAGGAGAATCTGATGAAGAGGGGTTGGACGGGGAGTCCACTAAACCCTCACGTTACAAACTCTCTCTAGAGGAGGTTGAGGAGCTTTTAGGGGCTATCCACACCACCCTAGGGATTCAAGAGGAGAGGAAGCCGCTGTCCCTGCACGACCAAATGTACAGAGGCTTAGGGGAACAGAAAAGGAAAGTTTTCCCAGTCCATGACGTTCTGGTCGATGCCATCAAAAGAGAATGGCAGGATCCGGAAAGGAAACCTTTTCTCTCAAAGGCTTTGAAAAGAAGATTTCCTTTTGAGGAGGGAGAAAATTTAGTTTGGAATAAGACGCCTAAACTTGACGCGGCTTTTTCCCAAGTTTCCAGACACACAGACCTAGCCTTTGAGGACATGGGGGTACTTTCTGATCCCATGGATAAAAGGATGGATTCCCTGTTAACCACTTAAGACCCGGACCAATACGCTGGTAAATGACCCAAGGTGTTTTTGCGATTCGGCACTGCGTCGCTTTAACAGACAATTGCGCGGTCGTGCGACGTGGCTCCCAAACAAAATTTGCGTCCTTTTCTTCCCACAAATAGAGCTTTCTTTTGGTGGTATTTGATCACCTCTGCGATTTTTATTTTTTCCGCTATATACAAAAATAGAGCGACATTTTTGAAAAAAAAACACTTTTTTACTTTTTGTTAAAAAAAAAATCAAAAACTAAATTTTAGTCAAACATTTAGGCCAAAATTTATTTAGCCACATGTCTTTAGTAAAAAAAAAAATCGCAATAAAAAAAAATAGCTACCTAGCGGGAACAGCGGCACTAATACAGCGATCAGAAAAATGATCGCTTAGTGACGCTGGCAATAGGGAGTGAAAGGGTTAACTAGGGCGGTGATCAGGGGGTTAAAACTTTATTAGGGGGGGTGGGGGGGCTATCCTGAACCTAACACTAACTGTTTTTTACACTGCATGTCACACTGACACTAAATGCAGTGATTAAATCACTGCATTCAGTGACACTGTGACAGGGGGGTGGGGGGGGGGGCGATCACAAGGGGTTAATATGCCTATGTGAGTGTGTGTCAGTGTTGTGTTGGTGCACACTTACTTGTGATGTCTTCTCTCATCAGCAGCGCTGGGAAACAGCGCTGCGATGAGAGAATACATCATTTCCTCCTTCCTGTGTAAACACAGGAGGAGGAAGTGACAGGCTGGGAGCGCGCTCCCATTGGCTGGGAGCGATCGCGGGGGGGGCGGATATCACGGACATCCGCCCGCAGATCCCGGATCGCTCCCAGAGGTAGGGGGACCCCCGCACGCCGCGGAGGGGGTCCCGATGGGACCCCCGAACCGCACTCAGGCGGGGACGTTAATTTACGCCCTTGTGCCTGTACGTGCCATTCTGTGGCCGTATATGTGCGTGCGGGGGTCCTTAAGTGGTTAAAGAAAACCTGGAATTCCTCCCAGGGTAATCTTAGGCCAGCAATGGCGGCTACAGTGGTAGCCCGCAACTTGGAGTACTGGCTGACTCAGATCAAATCCCATTTAGAGGCGGGTACAGCAAAGGAGACAATCCTCTCCTCTTTCCCCATGCTACTGAAGGGGGTAGCTTTCTTGGCAGACGCCTCAGCGGAGTCTATTCATATGTCCGCAAGGTCTGCAGCATTGTGCAACTCAGCCAGAAGGGCCTTGTGGCTCAAAACGTGGCAGGGAGACAGTGCGTCCAAGGCAAAACTTTGTAGTATCCCGCTTACGGGGGATTTGTTGTTTGGTCCTGGTTTAGAAGCAGTCCTAGACCGGACCGCCGACAAAAAGAAGGCGTTCCCCGTTAAAAAGAAGTTTGGGGAGCAGCCAAAAAAGAGGTTTCGATTTCGTGGGAAATCAGAGACACCCAGGTCAGGTTCCCAGAAGAAAGGTTGGGGACAGAAGGGGAAGGGTCGAGGGGGAGCAATTTTTCGCCCTCCTGAACCCCCCAGAAAGACCAATTGACTCCAAAACAGTGGGAGGAAGATTGGGGGTCTTCCTACCACAGTGGGAGATGATTACCTCCAACCATTACATCTTGGAGATCATCCGAAGGGGTTACAAGCTAGAATTCTCAACCCCTCCCCCCCTCAGGCGGTTAATTACCAACCTTCCGAAGTGTGTGGAAAGGTCTTGTGCCCTCCTGTCCTCACTTCAGGAATTGGAGGAGCAGCGGGTCATTGTTCAGGTCCCAACCAGGGAGATAGGTGGGGGTTTTTACTCCCACATCTTTGTGGTCCGCAAGCCGTCGGGAAAGTTCAGGCTTATCCTCAACCTAAAACCTTTAAATGCCTCGGTCAGGTAAAAGCCCTTCTCCCTCCAAATTGCTTTATGGCTTCGATCGACCTAAAAGACGCTTACCTACATATCCCTATAGCGGAGGAACATCAGAAGTTCCTGAGGCTAGCAATAAACACCGGGGATCAGGTACTGCACCTACAATTCAGAGCCCTTCCTTTCGGCTTGTCATCTTCCCCCCGCATATTCACAAAGGTAATGGCAGAGGTCTTGGCTTTCCTGCGACTCAGGGGAATTCTGATAGTCGCATACCTGGACGACCTTCTATTGTTCGCCCCCTCCCCGGAACAATTGAGTCAGGACTTACAGTCGGCCAGAAACATTCTGGAAAGTTTGGGTTGTCTCATAAATCCAGAAAAGTCCAACCTAATCCCGTCACAGAGGGTGTCCTTCCTGGGGTTTATTCTGGACTCAACAGTCCAAAGGGTCTAACTTCCCCCAGAGAAGGTGCAAAAGATGGACAAGGCCATGCTGTTTCTGCAGGGCAGTGGCCAGGTCTCTATAAGAAAGGCCATGTCCGCTCTGGGGTTGCTGACCTCCACCCTTCCAGCAGTACAGTGGGCGGGCCTTCATTTCCGTCCCCTTCAACTCTTCATCTTGAAGGTGTGGGACCACAGCCAGGGGTCATTGGATTCCCTAGTCTCTGTCCCAAGTCAAGTAAAACGGTCCCTCTGGTGGTGGAGAAGGGGGGCAAACTTGTCTCAAGGCCTAGAGTGGGTCCTACCCATATCCAGGACGGTCACAACCGATGCCAGCAACACAGGTTGGGGAGCACATTTGGGTTCTCGCTGGGTACAGGGCACCTGGGCGTTAGTGGATGCAGCAAAGTCCTCCAATTGGAGGGAATTGAGGGCAGTGTCACTGGCCCTTGTCTCATTCCAAGATCTGCGGGGTCACCATGTTCGAGTTCGAACAGACAACTCGTCGGCAGTGGCTTATATCGACAAGCAGGGGGGCACAAGGTGCGGCCCCCTCTGGCTGTTGACAGAGGCCATTTTCAGATGGGCCGAGATCAATGTCCTGTCCCTGTCAGCCTTACATCTGAAGGGGGATCAGAACTGCTTAGCAGACTTCCTCAGCAGAACAACGCTGAGGGAGGGCGATTGGTCTCTGAGTCAGGAGGTCTTCAGGATGATAGCCCAGAGATGGGGGCCGCCATGCGTGGACCTCTTTGCCTCCAGGCAGAACGCCAAGGCGGACAGGTTCTTTTCTCTAAGCAGATACGATGGAGCTTTAGGGATAGATGCACTAGCTCAGAAATGGGAATTTTCCAGGTGTTATGCCTTCCCCCCTCCGGTTCTGATCCCTGCGGTGTTGAGGAAATTTCAACAAGAGAGCACAACCTTAATTCTAATTGCCCCGTATTGGCCCAGGAGACCGTGGTTTTCAATCCTAAAGAACCTGGCTGTAGAGCCCCCCTGGCTTCTACCAGCTCGGAACAACCTTCTCACTCAAGGTCCAGTCTGCTGCCCTCACGTGGACAGGTGGAAACTTGCAGCCTGGTTTCTGAGGAGGAGTTGCTAAGGGGAAAAGGGTTTTCAGATCGCTTGGTTGCGACCCTCCTAAATTGTAGGAAAAAGGAAACGCAAACCATCTACCACAAAGTGTGGAGACGTTTCAATTCGTGGTGCTCTGAAAGCTCCTTCAGTGTACGCAGTTCCATAGCAGTACTAGAGTTCCTACAGGCGGGGGCAGATAAGGGATTGGCTCTCAGCACTTTGAAGGGACAGGTGTCAGCCCTGAGTGTATTTTTAGAGAAAAATCTAGCAGGGGATCCCTGGATAGTAAGATTTTTTAAATCTTTGAGTAGGCAGAGGCCAGTTGGTGTGACCCCTTTTCCCGTGTGGGATCTTTCCTTAGTTTTGCAGGCCCTTACAGGAGATCCTTTTGAACCATTGGGGTCATGCTCTTTGAGGTTAATCACTCTCAAAACAGTTTTTTTGGTAGCGATTACGACGGCACGTCGAGTAAGTGAACTCGAGGCCCTCTCAATTAAAACTCCTTTTTTTCAAGTTTTTCCGGATCGTATTGTTTTTAAGACCGATCCGGCCTTTTTGCCAAAGGTGGCTTCAAAGTTTCACAGAGGCCAGGAAATTATTCTGCCAACATTTTGTTCAAACCCGGTGAGGGAAAAAGAATTTATTTTTCACAACCTAGATGTAAGGAGGTGCGTCCTTCAGTATTTGGAATGCACCAAACAGTTTAGAAAATCAGATTCCCTTTTTGTTTTATTTTCAGGGGCTAGGAAATGTTCTAGAGCCTCCAGGCGTACTATAGCGAGCTGGATTAGGGCAGCTATTAGCCAAGCTTATGTGTTAAAAGGGATGGAGCCTCCAGTGGGAATCAGGGCACATTCTACTAGAGCAGTGGCGACGTCACAAGCAGAATGGGCTGGTGCTTCTCCGGAGCAGATCTGTAGAGCAGCGACTTGGTCGAGTTTTGCTACCTTCGTAAAGCACTACAGACTAGACCTGCTGTCAGCACAGGACCAAGCCTTTGGTCGTAAGGTGCTACAGGCAGTAGTCCCACCCTAAGGTAAGGTACTCGCTTATCCTCTCTAAGGTGCTGTCCTGAAAGACGAACTAGGGAAAAATGGAGTTACTTACCGGTAACATCCTTTTCCAGGAGTCTTTCAGGACAGCACCGCTACCCACCCAGGGTCTGAAGATTGGAAGACTCATCACATGAGGACGTCAGGTAAGATAAAGTATTCTTGTATAACGTTGTCTTGTGTCTCCCCAGTTGGCCGGAGGTACTCTGTAAGAACTGAAGGGCCAGTGGGGGGATGAGGCTTTAAAGATCTAAAGAAGGCGGTGTTTCCTAGAAGGGGAGGAGCCGGGATCTCTCAAAGGTGCTGTCCTGAAAGACTCCTGGAAAAGGATGTTACCGGTAAGTAACTCCATTTTCCCAAAACGGCTTTCAGGACAGCCACCTGAGAGATCATGGCTCCTCCCTCCACAGGAAACACCTCCACCATTCGGTCTTTAAAGGGAGGCCTCCCCTTCCACTCGTCAGTTTTTTGTGTTTCCTCCAGCTGGAGGAACACCTCCGGTGGGAGCCATGATCTTTCAGGTCCGCCTGGGAGACAGAGGTTCTCACTACAAATTTTTTTCTTGGAGAGTGTCCTTACCACCTGCCTCGAGCAACGATGGCGCAGTGGTCTCCTTCTTCCCCTTCCGTGCTCGGGGAGAGCCTGTACGCGCGGAGGTTGCGGCCCGTTTTTTTCGGCAGAGCGGGGTCTGGTTATGGGGGCTTTTTTCTCTCCATTCTGCAGGCTCTGGCGTCTGGGGAGGGCCTCAGATGCGCCCTGGATACAGGGAGAGGCCGCGCTTCCGGGTCGGCGCGCGCTTCATTTGGCGCATGCGCAGAGGAAGAAGGCAAGGTCACCTGGTGCCTTCAGAAGGACTTCCGGTTCTGGGTCAGCGCAGCGGCGTTTTTGAATCCTGGAACCGTGTCCTAGCAAGCACGCTGCTGCAAACGCTCCCATGGAGGAAGATATTGCAGACAAGGGGACAAGCCAAGGCACCAGCAAGGTTAAGGTAAGGGAGTGCCTGTATTACCTTCTAGCTTTCTCCTATGGGGGTTACTTCACCCATCTCCCCCTCTTCCCCCACCCTCCACCTCCTAGTTTCTGGTCATTGTGGGAGTGTTCCTTTCTGCCTAGTAATAGGAATTTATGGTGGTGATGGTGTTTTGGCTTGTAGGGCACAAGGAGTGTTGGTTTCCTAAAGGTGCACCTGGGTGTCAGAATTTTTACTGAATACTTCCTAAGCGTGCGTTTTTCTTGCTTGTTATCTGTCTGTACAGGGGAAAGGCTCTGCTCAGATTCCAAAGAGAAGATGCCCTGTTTGCAAAGAGAAGCTCAGCGATGCTTGGAAAAAATCACTTTGTGCAGACTGTGCAAGCAACGTACTTAAAGAGTCTCCTTCCTTATGTGGAGAGTTGATATCCACTATTAAGGAGGAACTCCGTACTACCTTTCAGGCTTTTAGGTCTAACCTAGGGGAACAAACAAGTTCCATGGAAGAGCCGGGAGGGTCGCAGAACTCTTCACTGAGCGAGTCTCAGGCTTTAGTCACCCCAATATCCCAAAACCTTTCTCAGGAATCAGTTCTGGTAGATTCAGACTCTGAGGAAGAAGATGAAGCCGAGTCGTCTTCAAAATATAAATTGTCACTAGAGGAGGTCGCAGGCCTTGTTAAGATGATCCATGCGACTTTGGGGATAGAAGAGGAGAAAAAGGAACTTTCCCTACATGACCGAATGTATGCAGGTTTAGGGGATGCCAAAGGCAGGGTGTTTCCAGTACATTCCTTAATCTCAGATATGATTAAGAAGGAATGGTTGGACCCAGAGAAGAAGCCATTTTTTTCAGGGGCACACAAGAGGAGGTTCCCTTTCGAGGATAGTCCGGATGCCATTTGGAATAAAGTTCCAAAATTGGATGCGGCATTCTCACAGGTTTCGAAATCTTCTGATCTAGCCTTTGAGGACATGGGCACGTTAAGAGAACCCATGGATAAGAGAATGGATCTGCTATTAAAAAGGTCTTGGCAGTCCGTGATGAACAACCTTAAGCCAGCTATGGCAACAACCTGTGTTGCCAGAAACCTGGAACACTGGATAGGCCAGTTAAAATCACACATTTTGGCAGATTCCCCGAAGCAGGAGATTTTAGACTCCTTCAGTACCCTTTCGGCTGCGGTGTCTTACATCGCTGACGCCTCAGCGGAGTCTGTTCGGATGTCAGCAAGGTCAGCGACTTTGACAAACTCCGCCAGGAGGGCTCTCTGGCTTAAAACTTGGCCAGGGGATGCGGCCTCAAAAAATAGGTTAATTGGCCTACCCTTTTCTGGAGATTTATTGTTCGGTTCGGAGTTGGAGTCTATCCTTGACCGGACAGCGGACAAAGGGGTAAAGGTAGGGGTGGAGTACTCTTCCGTCCTCCTTCAGCCCCCGAAAAACCTCAATGACTCGCAGCTACAGGTAGGGGGAAGACTCCAGAGGTTTGTTCCCCAGTGGAGGGACAGCACCTCAAGCCAGTTTATTCAAAACTTACTTTTGAAGGGTTATGCAATAGAGTTCAGGGAAGAACCCCCGAGAAGATTTCTGGCAACAAATGTTCCAAAGGATCCCGCCAAGGCTCTCGCTATGAAGTCCCTGATTCAGGAGCTGATTTCTCAGAGGGTAGTGGTGCCGGTTCCGTCCAAGGAATGTTTTCGGGGGTTCTATTCTCATGTCTTCCTGGTCAGAAAACCTTCGGGAAAATTTCGACTCATCCTGAATCTAAAAGAGCTGAATCAGTCGGTAGAATACAGGAAGTTTCGGATGGATTCCATTTTTTCCGTAAAAAATCTACTAAGTCAGGGTTGCTTCATGGCAACAATAGACCTGCGAGATGCTTACTTGCACATTCCCATGGCAGACAGCTCCCAAAGGTTCTTGAGACTAGCTTTGAGGGAGGGGAAAAAATTGACACACCTACAGTTCAGAGCTCTCCCCTTTGGCCTATCATCATCCCCAAGGGTGTTTACAAAGGTTATGGCAGAGGCACTAGCTCCGCTGCGTCTAGAGGGGATCTCAGTGGTCCCTTATCTAGACGACCTTCTATTCTTTGCCAAGACCAGAGAAAATCTTTTGAGAAATCTAGTCAGGGCCCGGTCTCACTTGGAATCCATAGGGTGGATTCTAAATCTCCAGAAGTCGAGCTTGGTCCCCTCGCAACAAGTTTGCTTTCTGGGTTTTCTGATCGATTCAGTGGGACAAAGGATTTTTTCTCCCAGAGGAAAAACAAAAGAGGGTAATAGAAGCTGTGTCAACCTTACAGTGCAGTCAGCAGATCTCAATCAGAAAGATTATGTCAGTGCTGGGAACTCTAACTTCGTCAATACCCGCAGTTCAGTGGGCCAAGTTCCATTTCAGACCTCTACAAGAATTCTTGTTAAAAATCTGGGACCGCCACCAGAGGTCTCTGGACCTTCTGGTGAAGATTCCCACCAAAGTCAAGAGAAGTCTTTGGTGGTGGAAAAATCAGGGAAGATTATCAGAGGGTCTGTTGTGGTCCTTTCCAACCCAGGCGAGGATAACGACCGATGCCAGCTCCTGGGGATGGGGCGCCCATATAAACGGTCATTGGACTCAGGGGTCTTGGTCCGCAGAGGAGGCACGAAGATCCTCAAATTGGCGGGAGCTGAAGGCAGTGGAGTTGGCTCTACTGAGCTTCATAGTAGAGGTGCAACAACAGCATACGCAGATCCTGTCGGACAACGCCACAGTAGTGGCCTATATAAACAGGCAGGGGGGCACCCGAAGCAGAGGACTTCAGGCTCTAGCCAAAAACATTCTAGGATGGGCAGAGTCTCATACTCTATCCTTATCAGCGGTCCACCTAAAGGGGACCTTGAACAGAACTGCAGATTTTCTCAGCAGGAACTTAGTTCAGGAAGCAGAGTGGCAGTTGAACCCAGAAGTCTTTGCTCTCTTAGCAAAGAAGTGGGGGCAACCAGAAATAGATCTCTTTGCAAACAAAGGAAATACACAGACCCCCAGGTTTTTTTCTCTAGCCAGGGACAAAGCAGCACTGGGGGTGGACGCCTTAGCACAGGTGTGGGATTTTCACCCCTGTTATGCATTTCCCCCTTTTCAGCTCATCCCTCAGGTGATCTCAAAGATTCGGAGGGAAGGCACAACGGTAATTCTTGTCACTCCGTTTTGGCCCAAGAGGCCGTGGTTTTCGGCTTTACTGCAGATGCAGACAAAACCTTATTGGCATCTGCCGCTAAGACAGGACCTGCTCTTACAGGGTCCTCTGTTTCACCAAAACTTAGGAAAGCTAAACCTTACAGCCTGGTTTCTGAGGAACAGCTCCTAAAAAGGAAAGGTTTCTCAGCCAGATTGGTAGCAACACTCCTGTCCAGCAGGAAGCAGGTAACTAGATCTATATATTTTAAAATCTGGAAAGTTTTCAATACTTGGTGTACATCATCTGGCAGGTCGGTAAGGCAGACGTCCTCTGTCCTTGAATTTTTACAGGACGGAGCCGATAAGGGACTAGCGGTCAGTACACTAAAGGTCCAAGTAGCGGCTCTGGGAGTTTTTTTGGAAAGGGCAGTGTCCTCACATTCATTAGTTAAAAGATTCTTCAAAGCCCTCAGTCGTTCTAGGCCAATCATAGTGAAAGATTGTCCATCATGGGACTTGCCAGTCGTATTACAGGCCCTGACTAGGGAACCTTTCGAACCTCTGAGTTCAGCATCCTTAAAGTTATTGACGCTAAAAACTGTTTTTTTGGTGGCTGTCACAACAGCCCGGAGAATCAGCGAGTTACAAGCCCTGTCTATCAGGGAACCTTTTTGTTTAATTTTTTCAGACAGAATTGTCTTGAAACCTGACCCAGGTTTTTTGCCAAAGGTTGCTTCAATCAAAAACCGGTCTCAAGAAATAGTACTTCCCACGTTTTGTTCCAATCCAAAGGGGAAAAAGGAAGAGGAATTCCATACCCTAGATGTTAAAAGGGCAGTTTTGAGTTACTTAGAAGTTACAAAAAATTTTAGAAAGGCGGACGCCTTGTTTATTTTGTTTTCCGGAGATAAGAAGGGAAAACAAGCATCAAAAGGAACCATTGCCAGATGGCTCAGAATGGCTATCACGAACGCATATTCTTGTTCAGGACAAGAATGTCCAAAAAATCTACGGGCTCACTCTACTAGAGCAGCAGCGGTAAGTTGGGCCGAGAAAGCTGGTGCCACCCCCGAACAGATCTGCAGGGCAGCCACCTGGTCAAATTTGTCTACCTTTGCCCGCCATTATAGATTAGATCTAATGACAGCGGACGACCAGGCGTTTGGGAGAAAGGTCTTACAGGCTGTTGTCCCGCCCTAATAGGGGTAAGTCTCGACTGTCCTCTCAGGTGGCTGTCCTGAAAGCCGTTTTGGGAAAAATGCAAGTTAGGCTTACCGGTAACTTGTTTTCCAATAGGCTTTCAGGACAGCGGTAACCCGCCCTTGGTTTTCATATATAATGATACAGCTGTAATACTATGCAATAACTGTCACTTATGTGTTGCAGCCGGGGCTGGAGGTCTCTACAAACAACTGACGAGTGGAAGGGGAGGCCTCCCTTTAAAGACCGAATGGTGGAGGTGTTTCCTGTGGAGGGAGGAGCCATGATCTCTCAGGTGGCTGTCCTGAAAGCCTATTGGAAAACAAGTTACCGGTAAGCCTAACTTGCATTTTTTTTTATTTAAAATTATTCTATCCATGGTAAAAAGTCTCAGCTTTTAGTACTACTTTAATATAAAAGATTTCTATTTCCCCGTCCTCCTTTTTATATAGCCTCATGTCTGACGCACACTTATAATGCTCATATATCCTACTTCTGGGTATATTTATTTAAAAAAAAAAAAAACATGATTACAAGCGATACAAAAAAAAGCATGCTGCTGCTACTAAATGTCTTGGGTCACACCTATGCATTTTTTTTGGTGTTTTGCAAAAATGCACTACAGTTAATTTAACATGGTTTCCTATGGGATGCGTATTTCGAAAGGGTCGAGGACTTTTTTGGTTCAATAGACTGCAATGGTGAAGCTGCAGAAAAGCATGTAGTGTTTTTTTTTTTTTTTTTTTTGTTTTTGTTTGTTTTTTTTGCAGCAATTTTGCCTTTTTAATCTGCCCAACAACAAATTACAATTGCATATAGACATTTTAAAAATGTTTTTTTTTTTTTTTTAAAGATTACATAATAACTAAATTATACACCATACTTAAAAATTATGTTTTCAATTTTTTTTTTTTTTATTTTTTTTTACAAATATCTGAAAAGTGTGGTGTGCATTTGTATTCAGCCCCTTTACTCTGATACCCCTAACTAAAATCTAGTGGAACCAATTGTCTTCAGAAGTCACCTAATTAGTAAATGGAGTCCACCTGTGTGTCATTTAAACTCAGTATAAACGCAGATGTTCTGTGAAGCCCTCAGGTTTGTTGGAGAACCTTGGTGAACAAATCGCATCATGAAGGCCAAAGAACAATCTAGACAGGTCAGGGGTGAAGTTATGGAGAACCCATCATCTGAAAATGTAAAGAGTATGGCACAACTGCAAACCTACAAGACACGGTCGTCCACCTAAACTGACAGGCTGGGCAAGGAGAGCATTTATCAGAGAAGCAGCCAAGAGGCCCATGGTAACGCTAGAGGAGCTGCAGAGATCCACCGCTCGGGTGGGAGAATCTGTCCACAGGACAACTATTTGTCGCGCACTTCACTACACTGGCCTTTTATGGAAGAATGGCAAGAAGACGGCCATTATTGAAAGAAAGGCCATTGTTGGTCAGAGGTTCACCTTTTTAGCAGGACAATGACCCTAAACATCCAGCCAAAGCTACAATGGAATGGTTTAGTATAGATCAAAGCATATTCATGTTAGAAGGGTCCAGACCTAAATCCAATTGAGAATCTGTGGCAAGACTTGAAAATTGCTGTTCACAGATGCTCTTCATCCAATCTGACAGAACTTAAGCTATTTTGCAAAGAAGAATGGGCAAAAATGTCCACTCTCTGGATGTGCAAAGCTGGTAGAGACATACCCAAATAGACCTGCAGCTGTGATTGCAGCGAAAGGTGGTTCTACAAAGTATTTGCTCAGGGGGACTGAATACAAATGCATGCCACACTTTGAAAAAAAAAAATATATATTTGGCAAAAATTCTGATAAGCATTTATTTTTCTTTCCACTTCACAATTATGTGCCAATTTGTGTTGATCTCTAACAGTGATGGCGAACGTGGCACTCCAGGTGTTTTGGAACTACATTTCCCATGATGCTCAAGTACACTGCAGAGTGCATGGGGAAATGCAGTTCCAAAACATCTGCGGTGCCAAGGTTCGCCATCACTGATCTATAACATAAAATTCCCCAAAAATGTTAGATTTTTGGTTGTAACATGACAAAATGTGGAAAATTTCCAGGTGTCTAAATACTTTTTCAAGGCACTATAACCTTTGTATTTAAAAGCAGCCTTTCTCAACCTCTTCAATACAGAGGAACCCTTGAAAGAACTTTCCGGTCTCAGGAAACCTACAGTTGTGTCCATATATATTTGGATGTGGTCAGAATTTTCATTTTTTTTTTCAGGTATTTACCAAAACATATTCAAGCTATATTCTATAATGGATATGGGCTGAAAGTGCACACTCTCAGATTTAATTTGAGGGTATGTACATCCAAGTTGGAGGGAAGGGTTTAGGAATTATAGCGAAGAATGGCTATATACCCTTTTTCAAGGGGCCAAAATGAATTGGACAATTGAATAAAAAGCTGTTTTATGGCCAGGTGTGGGCTACTCCATCCTTTCTTCATTCCTTAAGCAGGTAAAAGGTCTGGCGTTGATTCTATGTGTGGTATTTGCATTTGGAATCTTTTATTGTGAACCTATATCATACGTTTTAAGGCGCTGTCCATGCAAGTAAAACGGGCCATTGTAAGGCTTCAAAATGTAACAAATCCATCACATTGCAGCAACATTATGAGTGGGAAAATCAACAGTTTGGTGCATTCTGAGGAAAGAAGGATGCACTGGTGAGCTTGGCACCATAAAAAGGCGTGGTTGTACATGGAAGACAACAGTGGTGGATGTTCGCAGGATCTGGTCTATGGTAAAGAACAACCCATTCACAACATCCAGACAAGTGAAGGATGCCTCCAGGATGTGGGCGTATCCCTGTCAATGTCTGCAATCAAAGACTTCACGAGAGTAGGTACCTAGAGGGTTTACCCCAAGATGCAAACCATTCATAAGCCTGAAGAATAGAAAAATTAGATTAGACTTTTACAAAAAAATAAATCTAAAAAAGACAGACCAGTTCTGTAAAAGCATTCTTTGGCCGGATGAAACCAAAATGAATCTGTACCAAAATGACGATAAGAAAAAAGTGTGGAGGCGGTTTGGAACAGCTCATAATCAAAAGCACTCGATGCCATCCTGTAGAACATGGTGGAGGCAGTGTGATGGCATTGGCATGCATGGCTTTCAGTGGCACTGGGTCATTGGTGTTTATTGATGTGACAGATGCAGCCTGATGAATTCTGCAGTATTTAGAGATGCTATCAACTCATATTCAGCCAAATGCAGCAAAGTTGATTGGGCGGTGCTTCACAGTACAGATTGACAATGATCCAAAAAAGCTTTTGAAGAAAAATAAATGGAATATTCTGCAATGGCCATGATTAAAATAAATCCAATCTTTTAAAGGGGCAGGCCAGGAACAGTCAGACTAGGGAGGAAAAGGGTTGTAATACTTTTGGGTGTCTAACTGGACTTAGTGGAGCTTCTAAAGCACACAGTGCAGTGAAATCTGAGTAAGACATTTCCGTACAGAAGAACCTATATAACTGCAAGACGGAAGGCAAGACTGCAGGGCAGATTTTTCAACCTAAAGCAGAGTTCCACCCAAATGTTGCAACACCTTGACACGCCTCACATCTTCTGGCACACTGTAATCTGAAGAGGCAAGACCAAATTAGAGCTATTTATGGTCACAACCATAAGCACTATGTTTGGAGAGGAGTCGACAAGGCCTATAGCAAGAAGAATACTATCCGCACTGTGAAACATGGTGGTGTCTTATGTGAGCTCTAAAGGCATAGGGAATGTTGTGAAATTGATGAGAAGATGAATGAAGCTATTATTTTTGGAAAATACTGATGGACAATTGGCATTCTTATGCATAAAATCTGTGCATAAGACACTCTTGAACTTTCCAGCATGGCAATGACCCCCAAGCACAAGGCCCAGCTCACCCTCCAGTAGTTACAGCAGAGAAAGGTGAAGGTTCTGGAGTGGCTGTCTCCTGACCTAAATTTTATTGAGCCGCTCTGGGGCGATCTCGAACAAGACCAAAGATTTTGCACGACCTGGAAGAATTTTGCTAAGACAAATGGGCAGCTCTACCACCTGCAAGAATTCAGGGCCTCATAGATAACCCTTTTATTGAAGCTAAAGGGGTCAATACACAGTATTAAGAGCTAAGGGTATGCAGACTTTTGCACAGGGGTTACATAATTTTACTTGTCATGTCTTGATAGTGCCTTTCTGTTATGACCTACAGTTACCGAATATGAATCCCAAGAAATAAAGTGTTTTGCCTGTAAGTTGCTGCAAACTTAGGCTGCTTTCACATTGGGCAGTGGAGCCGCGGTGGCGCTATAGCAGCACGGTATTCGGGCGCTAGCGGTGGAGTTCTAACCCCCGCTAGCGGCGGAAAAGGGTTAATACCGCCCGCAATGCGCCTCTGTAGAGGGAAGGAGCGGTATAGGAGTGGTAAACACACCGCTCCTATACCGCTGCAAAGATGCGGCTAGAAGGACTTTTGGAGCGGTCCTGCTAGTGCACTGCTTCAGTGTGAAAGCTTTCGGGCTTTCACATTGAAGACTACAGGGCAGGGTTTTTTTCAGGTGGTATAGCAGCGCTATTTTTAGCGCTGTACCGCCTGAAAAACTCCTCAATGTGAACAATGCAAACTGTATTTGCCTTTCATAGTTCCTCATTTACTCCTTTATTTATAAACTTGAAAATTAAAATTGAGATATAGATATAGTCCAAAACTGTTAGGAGTTCCTAGGTGGACTATATTTGCATGCACACTGACCTAGGGAATGCCAACATGTGATGTTGGGCCTCCATGATTGAAAGAAATTAAATGTAATCTTTTAAAAGGGAAGGCTAGGGACAAAAGGGCTTTATTACTTTTGTGTTTCTAACTGAATAATGAAAAGAGAATGGAGGGCGCACCGACCTAGTGTGATACTGTAACACGATTTTTATTAAAATACTAAAATCAATGATAATACTCACAAAATGAGTTAAAAACAAGCCTTGAAAGACAGTTCAACAGCGCCAGCAGAACAGGACGGTTGCTTCAGTCCAAAAGTATCTGACCGATATTGAAGCTAGTATCGGTCAGATACTTTTGGACTGAAGCAACCGTCCTGTTCTGCTTGCGCTGTTGAACTGTCTTTCAAGGCTTGTTTTTAACTCATTTTGTGAGTATTCTCATTGATTTTAGTACTTTAATAAAAATCGTGTTACAGTATCACATGAGGTCGGTGCGCCCTCCATTCTCTTCTTTTTTAGTTTCTTTTGAATTCCCACGATTCTGAGGAGGGCTGCAAGACTCTGGAAGATACTTTATAATTGAACTGCATGACCCCATAAGTAAGAAATACCGGAGCGCAGGAGAATCATCATTGTTTAACTGAATGAGACAGGCTCTGACATTGTGAGAAGGTCAGTGCAGTGAAATTGGAGTAAGACATTTTCAGTACAGGAGAAGAGCCTATAGAACTACAAGATAGACGGTAAGACTGGAGTGCAGGTTTTTCAACCTAAAGCGGAGTTCCACCCAAAAATTGAACTTCCGCTGTCGACATCCTTCTTCCTGCCCCACCCCCTTCGATGTCGCATTTGGCACCTTTCAGGGGGTGGGGGAGCGGATACCTGTCTAATCCAGGTATTTGCTCCCACTACCAGCAAAAGATTGCTGCAGTATCTGTGGTCCAGCCCTCTCCCTGTCTTTTGAGAGATGCACAGGTCCCAGAAGACAGCAGGGACCACTCAGAATGTGCAGTGCAACAGGAACCAGGCTGTGAAGCTGCAAGGCTTCACTTTTGGATTCCCTTACTAGCAATGACGGCGTCTCCACATTGGGAGGGACGGGTCAGGTTCGGGGTGAAGACATGGCGTGCGCCATGGACATTGCAGGTGTGCCTATTTTAAGTCAGCAGCTGCAGTATTTTTGTAGCTGCCAACTTTTAATTTTTTGTTTTATTCATTTTTTATTACGGCTCTTTTTAAGGCCTTTTCCACACAGGCGGACAGTCTGCCGGCTCAGCGGGAGATCTCTCCGCTGATCTCCACTGAGCCGGTGGATGACACGTCCCTCTCTGCTCACTGTGTGGGGAGGGGCTTGTGCAGCGCCATTGTCTCCTATCGTGGAGATTTGATGAAAATGGACAGCATATCCGTTTTTCATCAGATTTCAACCGATCCGATTTGCCATGAACAGATGGGGTCTTGTCGCCATCAGTCCGTAGGACTGAATGGAGCCGTCAAAACTGACAGGTGGACCTGAACAGTCGATCGTGTGAAAGGGTTCTTAGGTATTCAATATCGTAGCATTGATGAAACGCAGTAATAAAATGTTAACATTGATGGGTAAATGGCATATTGCAAGGCCACAAGTCCAGCCATACTTACGGTTGTGCTTTTTCTCTGTACTTCAGTCATTTATAGCTTAGCACAGTGGTCATCAACCCTGTCCTCAGGGACCACTAACAGGCCAGGTTTTATGTATTACCTTGGAGAGATGCAGACTAGAATACTGCAATCTCTGAGCAGCAAATGATATCACCTGTTATGTTTTTCAGTTATCTTGCAAATCTGGCCTGTTAGTGGGGCATGCGGACAGGGTTGATGAACACTGACCTAGCATACAGAATTAAAAGCAAGCAGAATAAACAAAGCATGGGACAGGCCAATACAAACACAATATTTGTGATCTCTGTTGCTATTCATCTTGAGTTGCCATTTTTTAACGTGTGTTGTGGTAATGAAATCCAGTTTTTTAATGGGCTTCCAATGCACCACAAGTAACCTTTTTAATACACTTGCATCTTTTTTTTTTTTTTCCAGCATAGTGGGTCACATCTGTGCATTCTACTGAGCTGCAGCTCAGGCCCGTTGTCCAGTGGGGTGCCATTCAAAGTTAAAGGTATCGCACACTGGTTTGTGTCTTGTGGTAATGTAATGAAATACTTATTTACTATCATTACTGAAGCACTAAAGTGTGAATCAGACCTTGCTTTAAAATCTCGATTTGGCATACCTTACAACCAAGCCATTTGATTGCTGTAAGGCAGTATTAGGGATGGTTTCATTTTATTAATTCACAGGAATCTGATTGCTAGATTTCTCATATAAACATGCCGGATCGGTGTATGTGGCTTTTTTTTTTTTTTATTTTTTTTTTCAGTGGGGACGTGTTGCTGGAAAGTTCTGTTTCTGGTGGGGGATCAATTTTTTTGCTAGGCAATATAATTATGTTTGAGGTCAGTTGTTGCTTTGGGGGACCCAATTTTGAGGGAGGGGGGTCTATTGATGCTGGCTCTAGGGAGATTTACTGTGTTGCATAAGGGGTTTATTGTTGCTGAAGGGGCCTATTGTTAGGGGGATCTATTGTTTAGCTGCAGAGGATCGTGCTTTAAGGCGTGTAGGGGGGACCCAGAAGAAAAAAAACTGTGTGTAAAACACATGCCACATAAATGAGTGCACCCCAACAGATTTGTCAGAAAACCTTTACTTTCCTTTCAGAATCAACATTTTCTATGGGACACTGTACTACAAAATACTCCTACAAATGCAGGCCATTGATTGAAACTAAGATTTGTTAGTTTCACCCACACAGATTAAGTTTAAAACCATGTTGCAAAAACAAGCACACCCCAATGAAAGTCTTGAGAGCAAAGTTACATTTTGCATGAGATCCTAATTAACAATTTAACTACAGGTAAGTCTAATTATTCATTTCACTATTTATTAAGCAGGTGTCCTTTTTGATTATAAAGGTGCATGACTTGACAAAGAAAACCCCCTTCTCATTTCATGTTGTCAGCAATGGCAGCATGTGGAAGAGAGATATCACAAAGCCCGAGAAAGAGAAAATTATTTTACACAAGAAAGCTGAATGCTACAAGAAGATCCGCAAAGCTTTACATATCGATCAGAATACTGTGGCAAAATTGATACAAAAATTTGGCAAAGATGGAACTGCAACCATATCAGACTTCCAGGCCATCTATGGAAGTTAAAACCTCGACAGGAGTGTGTTCTGATGAGAAGGGTTAAAGAAAATTGCCATACAAATTCATTGCAGTTATAGATGTAGAAAGCCAAAGTGGGTCGATTGTTTCCTGTGACACATGGTGTACACAGCAGAGGAATGGCATTCATGGGTGTTGTCCACAAAGGAAGCCTCTCCTAAAGCCATGTACAGAAATGCCTGCCTAGAATTTGTCAGGCCCCATGCTGAAAAAGATGACTAGTGGGACTCTGTACTCCTGGAGTAATGAGATCAAGATAATTGTTTTTTTGGAACTGATGGCTTTAAAACTATGGCGTCACAAAGGTGAGGCGTACAAACAAAAAATGAATGGTGGTGGCAGTGTCCTTCTGTGGGGCTGCATGAGTGCTGCTGGTTTTGGGGAGATGAATTTATTGATATGACTTCACAGATGTACTGCTCTATATTGAAAGAGAGGATGCTCGTGCTCGCTTCGGCAGCACATATACTAAAATTGGAACGATACCGAGAGGATTAGCATGGCCCCTGTGCAAGGATGAAAGAGGATGCTCCATGCCCTTGGTCGTCATGCACTTTATCCAACATGACCATGATCCAAGACACACATCTAAGGCCACCGTTGCATTTCTGAAGAGCAGGTGAAAGTGATTCAGTGGCCAAGTATGTCTCCTAATCTGAACCCAATCAGACACCTATGGGGAAATCAGAAGAGACCAGTTGATCATCACGCTCCATCTAACATCCATACAAGTTATATTATTAACCTTGCTTTCATGTAATGAGCTAAACAAATGTTCTATAGCACTCAGTTTTGGCAACATTTTGGAAATTGTTCTTTTGTTCATTAAGATATTTTTTTAAAACCTTACTTTTCAAAAGGTGTGTACTCATTTATGCTGAGCATAACACATACATTTCAAAAAGTTTCCATGAAGTGTGCAGAACAGACGGTTTAGAGAAAAAAAAATCCTTTTAGCGACCCTTTAACTTTCTGTGCGCGCACGCTCACTCACACACACACACTGTGTGGTTGTAAAGGCAAAAAAGTAGCACCAACATTTTCAAGTCAGATTTAGGGGCCTTTCTTAACATTTTATGCCCAGTGGGCTCATGTGTACGAAAAGAGGACCTGTGTAGCCACTTCCCTTTAGCCCGAGGTCAAAGCTCTTATGATGAATAAATTAAGGCATGTCCTATTGTGCTCTTTGTAAGCTCTGCTGTCGATATGACGTAGTACAGGGAGCCAGTGAAAACCTAGATGTTTGGTCAAAAGCTTCTCTCCCATTGACACAAGTAGGTAAACCTGTCGGCTATATTGGTCATTTCAACAGCATCTCAATTAAAAAATAATTCCCAGCCTTTTAATCAACTGTGATTCCTTGTACCATCATTTACAGCTGAGTGCAAGGTATGGTTTACATTGCATGCTGTAGTTACATCGGTACAGCTTGGACCAATGTAAGTATGCATATTTAAAAAATGTATTACAAGTGTAAGTATGCATATTCTATACCTGCGGAACCATCATGGAAGGAAGGGATCAATTTAGCAATTGACAGTGGTCATCGCAGCCTTCTTGGTCCTGTGCCATGAAAATGCCCTGTTGCATAGCAATTACAAGGTAACTATTGTGTTCTCTGGATCAAGTGCAAATTGTGACATCACTTCCCCCACCTTATCCAGTCAGAATTCTTTACATTCATTAAGAAAAATACAGGGTGTCCTCTAAATGGCGGCTGTGCCAAGCGAGTGACCCTCTAGGGTATCTATGCAGCAGGGCAGCTGCATGAAACTCGGATCACCTTGATGACTAGTAGCAGCAATTGCTAGAGTGATTTTCCACTAACACTGGGTTCCAACAGATATGACTTTGTACATATTTACGTTGGTCCAAGCTAGATTAATGTAACGAATACACCATGGTAATTATTTGAAAGGCAAATCCACTTTACACTGCAAGTGCACTTGGAAGTGCAGTTGCTGTAGATCTGAGGGGGATATGCAGTGAAAATAGCATTTTTGCTTACACATGATTGGATGATAAAAATCGGCAGAGTTTCCCCTAATTTCAGAACTTCCCCTCAGATCTACAGTGCCTGCCCTTGTAGTGCAGCGTGGACTTGCCTTTTTAAAATAACCCCCCCATTTTGAAAGTTCACACTACACAGTATGAAATGGATGGCGTAAATCTAAAACATCAGATCAGTTGGAACTAATCTACTTCTCATATATTTGTCAAAGAAGGATGAATGTAGGCATTGAAAGGTGTGGTTGTTCCTGTGGCTTAGGGAACCTCATCTTTGTTTTATCCCTAATTAGGGAAATGTCTACAAGGGGACAATCATACACAGGAGCTTGAGGGACTAGAAAAATGGGCAAAATAAATACCTGGAAGATATGAAAGCAACCTTAAAGTCCCCGGTTCCATTCAATTTCCTTTATACCTATTGTTACAGCATAGCAAATGAGGTTTTATGAAGTTCCATACAAACCATGTGCTCTTCCTACGTATATTGAATATTTTGGTTCATTAGCAGCTATATACTAGCAGAGGTACCAACATTGCAGATTTGTTTTAGAGCTGTAAAACAAGAATTCTTTAAAAATGCAACAATCAGGAGCTGTGGTGGCTCAACGTGATTGGCACTGCGCTGACAAGCCGTTCACCTCTGCAGCCAAGGGTTCGGATCCCGGTCTCGGCTACATGTGAATTGAGTTTGGTGGTCTCAGCCCGGCTCCCGGTGGGTGTGCTATGCAAGGTACGCCTGTGCTTAGTACGCCCACCCCCCCCCCCCCACAAAAACCACCACACTTGCACGCACACAAAAATTGGTTTAATACGCACGCACTTTGGCCATGCGGTCTCCTAAAGAGAGGCGAAGGACCTATGGGGCTGGCTTGGTGGGTCAGGCCCCCTCACTCCCTCATAGGGGGAGTCCCTCTGCCCTGATGGGGTCCTGTTGGGCCCCAGTTGGGCTCCCAAGTGGAGCAGGTAGGGCGGGGTGAGTGGGAGGCCCCCCCTCACACCCGCCATTGCCACCGGGGGCATGGAGAAGGATGGCGATTGCCTCCGGGGGGAGGGTCTGCCTACTCCCAACTCCTGCAGTCCGGCTCCTCTCTCTCGAGTTCACGCACAAAATACACTTTAAAAAAAAAGAAAATAAAAAAAAATGCAACAATCCTGTGAGTCATTTCTTCGATCAGCTAAGGCAGGCATCCTCAAACTACGGCTCTCCAGCTGTTGCAGAACTACAAATCCCATGAGGCATTGTGAAACTCTGACATTCACAGACATGACTGAGCATGATGGGAAATGTAGTTCCTGAACAACTGGAGGGCCATAGTTTGAGGACCCCTGAGCTAAGGTATAGAAATAAAGCTGCTAGCGTGAAACACGTCTCATAAATCGTGCCAAAGACTAAATAAAATAAACAAAATGCAGCGCTAATGAAATGATCGTGCACACACCACTATACAAAGTATATTGCATTAAAATGATTAAAAAAAAAAAAACGCATTACATCAAAGTGCATAAGTCAAATAATTAGTTTTTTTTGAACAGTAATGACAACAGTAATGACAAATTTAACAAAGGGGGAAAAAAGTCCTATATTGGGTGAAAAATGCCTTGATAATCATGTCCATGGTACTTCTGCATCCAGATAACTACAGTTTAAAGTACCGTATTCCAACTACCCCTTCTCGTCTGCTGCACTGCCATTACATATTACAGAATCAAAATCATGACTTCTCTCTTCCCACTGGATCCTCATCTGCAGTACGGCTCGGTTGAAATATGTACATGGCAGAGACTCGCACAATATCGTTTGTTCTTTTTGCAGATGCGCGGTGGGGCCATTTATTCTTGGTGGCACCCCAACGCAATTTCCAAACACGTGTGCCAAAATACATAGTGACACAGTACCATGCATTTTGGTGTGATTCAATAAAATAATAAAAGGGAGTTCTCTTGTGAGGTTTGAAATGAATGGGCTGACCTAAATGCAAAAATGTGTGAACAGAACCTAATATTTAATAGTAATGAGCTGGGTCACTACCTAAATATGTACTACAGTCTTAAGAGTGTCCTCTTAATTTCTGTGCATTAATTTTGCTCTTGCATGACCAGGGTGAGACATACTATAAGTTCTGTAGAGGACATAGTCATATCTTAGGACAGGTCATGGGTGTCCAATCATGACATCTGAACAGCTGTGGTCTATAATGAAGCCTGCTATTGCTGACCCCTCCTGAAAATGCTAGTTTCCAACCATAATGATCTTCTACCACAGGGTTATAGAAGATATATTGGAGGAGGGCTGTATGGGGCTGCCAACTATTTTTTTATATATAATGTGTATATATATATATATTATAGAAAAATTTGCAAAATTGCGCTGGAAGGATCCCCTTGGACTTTAAAGGCAGGCAGATATGTGATGGGCAGTAAATTATGTTTAAAAGGCAGTGACGCCACTTTAATTTCTACAAAGTGTTAAACGGGCAAACCTAGCCCTAACTCAATAAAAACAAAATATGCATGTACATTTAATATACACAATTAAAGATTTTTTTGTAATATGTAATCCAACCCAGTGGGTACAGGTATCGCCATGCACTGCCAGAGTCATACTAAGGTGCTGGATGTTTGGTGTTGAACGCCACTAATGGAGCAGCTGGAGCCAAACCTAGGACGATTCTCTGAGTCATCGGAGCGTGGCGTAGACCCGCCCCTAAGGGTGGGATGTGACCCACCAGCCCAACATGGGTGGAGCCTACCCTCCGGGTGGTGCATGTTGAGACCCCGTAGGAAGCAAGCGCATAGGATGGACACCTAGTGGACAGTTACAGAACTAGCAGCTAATATCGATAGATGAGAGAGAAAGAAAAAGCGGCGCCCTCTAAGCGTAGCATGAAATTTATTTAAAATAAATCAACAATACAATTCTTATGAGATGGGTACTCACAAGACTGCAGGGGGTCAAAGCATATCAATATACAAGATCATCCGTGAAGGACATCCTCAGTTCGTGGGGTCCGCTGGAGCGATGGAGTGGTGACAGCTCTCTTTGCTGGAACATGCGCGGCATGCAGTTCCTACAGCCCGTGGAGGTTTCAACCGCTATGTGAGTCCCTGGATGACGATTCGGTGCTGGTTCACCGGGAGGGGAAGCAGGTGAGCCGTGTTGTTTCTTTGTCCGGTCTGTGGAACGCAGCCTTGGAGCGCAAAACAGCGCGACGTCACTTCCGGGATGTGTCACGGGGCGGTGCACGCGTTCGAGGCATGCGTGCCTCTTCGTCAGGCTCTCGATAGATGGAATACCAAAGAGCCACAACATGAATGGCAAAACAATCCCATATAACAAGTAAAATCACATTGGATAAAATTAAATGGAATTAAAATATGAAAAAAAAAAAATGGGTTAGACAAATCCCATGAGCTAGGTATCCAGTGTTCCTTAAAACCTCTACCTGGCACATACATTTTAGGATGTTTTTTTTTCTAGTTCACAGAAGAAAAAAGAAGAAAATCATTTTGGCTCCAGGATTCGGCGGACAAGTTCTTATCCATACAGATATGTGCACCCACCATGGTACCGTATTGCTTCAGTACTCTGAGGCACTGACCTGAAAAAAAAAAAATGTGTAGATGAGGATAAATTACTTATTAAATCCAGTGGGTCAGTAGAACAACCTGGTATCGAAAATCTGCATAAGAAAATGAGTAATGGCAATCCCTGTATTTCTCTCATGTTGGGTGTATGAGGCAGAAGTCTGTTCTGCATTTCCTTTGCTACATATGCTCCTTTTAAAAGCATTGGCCATTGTATAAAGTTCATTGTATCAAGTGCCCAAACTAACACAAAACCAATGTATTATTTATTTTCAAAGTGCCAACATATACAGAACTTGAGCGTGTGCTGTGATGTCTGGGGGTGAACATGGGACACTTTAGAAATCATTGTGTATTCACTATGTAGTCATAGGGTTTTGTACACGAAGATCTAAAACTAGAACGCATTTTACAAAAGTAAAATTTTTTTGGAAGCTGTCCTATTGTGCAATCAAATTCCAGTATAAATATGCTGCCTACTATACATTAATATTCAATAAAATCAAGTTGCATGACAGGTGCACTTTTAAATTACTAGACATTCAGTATAAGCACCGGCTGGATGATAAAGAAATCCTGTTACAGGGGGTGACGTGCAACCAGCAACTCTCCAGCTGCAGCAGAACATCCCATTCCCCCTGCTGGGGCACATTATGCTCTTTGGTTGTCAAGGCATTTTGAGATCTGTAGTTCTACTCCAGCTGAAGACATACTGGTTGCCCTACATTGCTGTAGCAGAAGACTACTTGGAAAATCTCTCATTCCTGATTTATGTTCAATGTCCAGGAAACATCCTTCTGAACGTGAACAAGGACAATTGTAACAATGTTTTACCAATGCGGTTCACTCACAATGCCTGTGCAGTTCATTGCACGTCAAATGCACACTCCCAGCAGGAGCTCTACACCTTCTCCCTGTATAATGCTAGTGATTCTGGACTGCGTCTGTCATGTGACTCTGGTGTAATGAAATATAAGAGGATGGCAGGCATAAAAACTGTATGTATTCACATCGACCGAACTGCAGGGGTGTCTGCAAAATCTAAGAGGCATTCCCAGCCAGATAAACCTGAATAGCCAACACAAAGCATAAGACGTGTGCAGCTTTCATTTATTCCCTCATCATATCCTACGGAAAATGCTTCTCTGACAGCTTTGATAGAGAGTAACACAGGCAGCATATACACAACATTATTCTGACCATACCCTTCCATATTTTGTAGCAATGTTGGGAGCAAGAAGAGAGGGAAAAAAAGTCCTCAAGGAATAGATTTGTGTACACAGCTAAACACATAACTTCCCATACATGGCATATACTTTAACAGTGTCGACGATTGCCACAGCACTCCATTAACACTTGCATCAGCCAATTCAGTTCCTGGACACAAGAACAGCCTGTGATTGGGCATTATCACGGCCCCCCATTGGCTTAATCCCCACCACATGTTCTGTCTGCCATCCAACCCAGGGCAACTCTTCATCTCGTCTATGCCTATCCTAGACACATCACCCCTGGCCCCAGAGACGTGTGGGAGATGTAGTTCTATGCAGAGGGGAGCTGTGGACAAAATATACCTTCGTACAGGATTTTCTCAAGTGCCCACAGAGGGCTCGGCATGCCGGCTGTGGCACACGTGCCATAGGTTCGCCATTACTGGTATAGATAAATGTTTTTGTGTAATGGTGAATTAGCAATGCTTCTAGGTATTATCCTCGATATGGAGTTGTTAGTAGAGCATTGTGTATACTGAGCAATGTGGGTTTTTTTTTGGCCCCTTTCTTACATGTAAACCTGTGCCTTTTTGGGGGGGGGGGGTTTCGTTTAGAAATATTTACTCTCAGATCGCATCAGACCAGACTTGTTTGCATTAGACTCTAGTAATGTCTGTTAATATCATACAAGACATCAGACTGGCAGAATTCTCATACACTCAGAACATCTAGCATGCAGATGAGAACTTTCCCTTCATGAAAGAGGGATGCAGTCTGTTTGGTCTGTCACCGAGCATCCTTGTGGTGCGATAAGCCATACACTTTCACTTTTTCCTTGGTTATTCCAGTTACTTTGCTTTTATTATAATTTTAAAGAAGACCAGTTCTATGCATTATAATATATGAAGAAGACTGGTTTTATCCATTATAATGTATAAAGAAAACCAATTTTATCCATTCTAATATACTGTATGAAGAAGACATTCTATCCATTATATAAAGAATGTCCATTTATAATCTATAAATAAAAGTGCTGTCAGTTTTATAATATGTAAGGACGGCCAGTTCTATCCATTATACTATATAAAGACAGCCAGTTCTATCAAATGTTAGAACAAAATGTATAGCGTTTACAAAATAGGGGATAGTTTTATTGCATTTTTTTTTTTTTTTACTACTAATGACGGCGATCAGCGATTTTTTTTTTTTTTTTTTGTGACTGCGACATTAGGGCGGACACTTCGGACAATTTTGACACATTTTTGGGACAATTGTAATTTTCACAACAAAAAATGCATTTAAATTGCATTTTTTATTGTGGAAATGACAGTTGCAGTTTGGGAGTTAACCACAAGGGGGCGCTGTAGGGGTTATGTGTTCCCTGTGTGCGTTTACAAGTGTAGGGGGGTGTGGCTGTAGGTGTGACGTCATCGATCGTGTCCCCCCTATAAAAGGGAATGTTTTTTACACGGCTCTCCCCGTTCTTCGGCTCCGGGGACCGATCGCCGCACTCCAGCTACGATCGAGTCCTGCGGTCCCGGAGCTTCGGACCGGGTCACGGGAGCGCGCTGTGGGCGCGCGCCCGTGACCCACGGCTGGGTAGTAGTACAGGACGTACCTGTACATGGATCTGCCCAGCCGTGCCATTCTGCTGACGTATATGTGCAGGAGGCAGTCCTTAAGTGGTTAACAGAAGGTTAAGCCCAAACGGGGGGGGGGGGGGGCCGCAGGACCCATGTGCATGGGCCCAAATTAATTGTGCCCTATTATGGCGTTAGAATATATAAAGAAGACCAGATCTGTCCATTACTATATATATATATATATATATATGACAACCAGCTCTGCCCATTACAATATATATAAAGACGACCAGTACTGTCCATTAGAATATATAGACTGTGTTCACTAGCTATGCAGTCAGCTAGATGTATCTCGGTGTCTTGCATTACTTTGTCTCAATTTCCAACTTGCTAGATATTTTTGTGGATTATTCCCTTTTTTCCATGTGCACACATACATAAATATATTTTTCTGCAAGGCCAGGGCCCCATTTGCTGTTTGACAGTTGTTGCAGGATGGGCAATTGATCTGCCAGTGTATGTCTTACATGCGGTATAAGGACTGGCTTAGATCCCAATGTCCTTGTTTAGATTTCTTCATGTTTTGCTTTAATGTGATTTCACCACTTTTCACTTTAGCAAAAATAATGTAATTGGTGGTTTATAAGGTCAGTCTTTTCCCGTAGGAACAGATAATTTGCTGTGATTTTTGCTTAACACATTAAGAAATGTTATTTAAATGAAGGCTAATGCAAAAAAGAGTGATTGTTTTAATAAAGTCATTGTCGAAACATATTAAATGAAAGTAAAACACAGTTATTTGTGTCATAAATGTTGATTAATGCACATGCAGAGCTGTGAAAAACCCTGAGAGGAGTCGTCTTAAAGGGGAGGTTCACCCTCCAAACAAATTTCAGGCATGCCATGGAGCCCACCCACCCGACCGGCAGTATGCCGGTGTTTTTTTTTTTTTTCTATACATACCTTTTTACGGGCTCTCTTCCTCTCCGGCGATCCCGCGGAACTGGGCGTTTACAATCACAGGCTGTGATTGACGTCCCTCAGCCCGGCGCATACTGCGTGTCACGAGATGCCGAAGGAACCCGAACGTCGGTGCGCAGGCGCCGTATAGGGACGTCAATCACAGCCTGTGATTGGAAACGCCCAGTCACGCAGGATCGCTGGAGGGGAATAAAGCCCGTAAAAAGGTATGTATAGGAGAAGAAAAAATAAATGCCGGCATACTGCCGGTCGGGTGGGTGGGCTCCGTGGCATGCCTGAAATTTGTTTGGAGGGTGAACCTCCCCTTTTAAGGAATGCATACCAAATAAATTCTGTTTGTAGATCTCTGGTTTATTTTAAATCTTATTGTTACTACTAGTCTCAGACAGTCCTCCTTTTTTTTTTTTCTTTTTTTTATGAGGTTCTGCATGTTTTTCCTGTGCTTGCACAGGTTTCCTTAGGGTTCTCTGCTTTCTTCCCGCACTCCAAAGACAATTCTGCACCAATTGGCCCTAGTATATATGTGCATGTAACGTAAGGATCTTGGATTGTAAGCTCCTTGAGGGCAGGGACTGATGTGAAAGTACAGTAAGTAAAGTACTGCATTAAGCCCAACCAGAACCAGCCAACTTTCGATACATGTGTACCACTAACTGTTCAACAGAAGCTGGTCTAACGACTGGCTTCTGACGAAACGGTCTTGTTGGAAAACCAGCATTCGCTCAGCCCCTGCAGTTAATGGCTGCAAGCACTGATCTGTGTATTCTGGCAGGGGATCAGTGTACCCATTTGTAATATGTTGACACTATATAAATGACTATAATAAGATAATCCGCTCTGTGTTTTTCTATGTGGGCTTTGCTTCAAATTTTTGAGTAGATGGGTTTAAGTGGACCTCATTTAATTCATCTCTGTTTTGCCAAAATAGTCACATGGCAAGCATTTTATTTATTAATGTTGCACTTTCCGCCAGGAGTGGATACTGCAGAAGGACTGGGAAAGCAGTTTCATAGTAGGGTTTTTGTGTGGGCCAAACATGTGATACGAACTTGTCACATCGTGGAAAAGTACTAGTGCTACGTTTTCATAATGGCTAAAAAAAAAGGCACTCGCATTCAAATAAACCTTACATGTTATGTTTTCTAGGCCAGTCCTCTCTATTTCCAATGGAAGATGGCTTTTTGGATGATGGCCGAAGTGATCAAACTTTGCACAGTGGTTTGGGGTCTCCTCACTGTTTTCCACACCAGAACGGCGAAAGAGTGGAACGATATTCCCGCAAAGTATTTGTTGGTGGCCTACCACCTGACATAGATGAAGGTAAGAACCCTCTACAAACATTTTTGCATATTGCTACAACTTGCGGTCTTCTCTTATGGATTTGATCATCCATATGTTCACTAAAGTTCTTTAATACCACCATGCAGTTGAAAGCCTTTTTAAACTGAAATTAGATGACCTTACTTTTACGCAATGGAGGCGTGACACTGTTCTGTTAGGAAAGCTAATGAAGGATTGTTATGAACACTAGTATATTTGGTGCTAGGATCTGGAGCAGAGGTGACAACTCCCTGCTGTGGTTCTAAAAGTGTTTAAAATGATATGTGATTGTCTATGCAGGGCAGAATAACCGGTTCACTTTAATGCTAACCTCCAGACACGCACATAGAAGAGCAAGTCCTACAGTATGTAAGCTATGGGTTACCAAAGTCCATAGCAGAGCTATGTACTTATCTGCCGATTTTGCACAATACTGTCACGTGCTCCTTCATTCAAAGTACTAAGTATTTAATTGCAGTGACGGAACAAAAAAAAAATACCAGTTAATCTGCCAGAAATTTGTTGAACTAGGGACATTTTTTTTTTCAACCTGATTAACTGTGTAACTATGCAAAATACACCAAACGTCTAAGCCCAGTTGATGCCGTAACATTTTTTGTGGACTTAGTGATGTCCGTCCTGCCCATTTTTTTTTTTTTTTTGCTAAACAATTTAAACCCTCCCGTTCTGCCAAACTCTACGACATAGAGGTTAATTATTCTGTAGTCTGGGACAAGAACTAACAAATTGGACTTCTTGGGATAATATGGGGAGTTGCAGATGACACCTCTGTTTATTTTTCACTTGCCAAACACATAACAAAATTCTTTCAATTATATATTTAGTAGACCAAAAGGGAGCAAATAAGAAAAGTTAATTATAAGGGATTATGTACACTTCTCCTTTTTTTTTTTTTTTTAATACAGCAAACCTGTACAGCCATGAATGGACAAATCCTAGGTTTGCTTTAAGAAGTTTGCACATGAGACCTGTCAGAATGCCTCTATGCGTGGTTATGTCCTTTTTTAATATAGTATTCCTTTTGCCCCCCTATGCTTAGAGATAGGATGGCTTGCTTTAGAAATACTTTTAGTTTATAGAATCTGTTTTTATAATATTGTGACTGTGGAAAAATACACACATATTACACATGAATGGTTGGTTATGAAGTTGATTAAACACAATACGTGTTCACTTTATTACCCCCCATGGTAAAGCAGCACTAACATCACAGATTTCTCTTTCTTGGAAAAGCAAATGCTAGAATGTCTTTTGTGTGTATACAATAGCAGAGACTGTATTTGTTCTACCTGATTAGCAGGTTGGACGAAATGACAAGAAAAGGCTTCATTAACGTATCTGGAGATTTCAAAATCTAATTTGCCTTCGTTAATAGAATTCCCATATCTCAGGAGGGAGAAAACAAACACTGGCAAGGAACCGTGAAACTGAAGAGCTTGTTTGAAATAGTTCTTCATTTTTGTTGTTTGGCCAGAGAATTGTAATCGGACAATTGCAATCAATCTTTATGTTACTCTTACACTTTATAGACTGATGTCAGGTGGGCAATTTTGTAGCAGAGGTTAATTTTCTGCTGCACATCACTAATGCGGGTGATGCAGCTAGCCTTTTAATTGCTAGAGATAGTACATCAACATTGAGCTTTGCTTTGCTACAAATCGGTCTCCTTCAGTGATTAAAGCAGCATTCAATAGCAATGCATTAAGAGCGATTGTTGTAATAAAACGCATTGTTGCTACCGATTTTGGCACCACTTAATTTCGATCACTGAGCACACTAAAAATGTTAGATGTTTGTGGTGCAGCATTTTCAGAGCTCAAAGAGGCAGTGAGGAGGGAGACCTATCGCCTCTGCATCACCTGGCAAATGATTCAGGAGACTTCTTCCTTACCTCTGATATTAGGTCTTCTTGCCTGGGAATTTCTCGCAGGGTGTACAGGGTCAGTTTCAAGAGTAACCTCTGCAATCCTTAATCATACTCTTCTGGATCTGTGTTATTTTTATATTTACACAAACTTTATATGTTAAAATTGCCTCATCAAGCCTTTTAATAGGGTCTTCTGCCACCCCCCATAGAAGTCATATGGGCTGCTGTGACTATTGTTACACCACTGCTTTCCCCAGTGACATTTTAAATGGTACCCTGTGCCAGCAGCAGCGGTGATTTCTAATTTTACAATCGATGCCTAGTCGACAGTCATGATCGATCCAAAGAGTCGCAGTTACATTTTTTCTGACACTGTTAGAGAGCTTTGTATCGCATTGTTTTATACAGCGTTTCTAAAATTCATAGCAAGATACCAGGTGCTGCTACCCATTTAATTCATGTGAAACATCGGAGAGCTTACAGGTGCCCGATCAACAATCGTGATCTGCACCACTGTTTTTGCTCTTAATATTCCACACTGTACAAATCTAAATACAGAGTTTCTAAATTGTAATGAATGAAAAATGGTGAGGCTATACCCCGCCATATCCCCATCTAATGCACTGGGTCACTTATAAGTGTGTGTGTGTGTGTGTGTGTTTTTAACTGCTTGAGTCCCTGGGCCTTTCTCCCTTTTTATACCTCTTGAAATCCAGTGTGTTTGCCTCCTGGCAGGTTTTTTTTTTTTTTTTGCAGGATAGATGGGGCTTAACATATATACCCCTTTATAAAGCATTATGGTTCAGCCTCATCTTGAATATGCAGTTAATTTTGTCACCAGAAAGAATGTTGTGAACTAGGAGGAGCACAGAGAAGGGCAATGAATTTGATAAAAGGGTTAGAGGATCCCAGTTACATGGATCCATTACAAATATTGTATTTTCTCTGGAGAAGAGGTGCCTAAGGGCAGAATATTATCGCAATATATAAATGAGTCAGCATAGTGGAGAATTACTAAATTTGATAGGTTTATGGAGATTTATCTGATTCCCCCACTATGGGTCACAATGCTTTTATTTTCCTACAGCAGACTGGAGGGGTGTATGTAGGGGTACTTTGGTCTTTCTCTGGATCAAGGACACAAATCTCACAAGCGCGCACGTTGAACTTTATAGATCTGTGACGTTTATTTTTTAACCGCGGCTATTAACTGTTCAACACTACATTGCGGCACACTAAGAAAAAAAAAGGTTTGCTAAACTGTTAGCATAACCTTAAGATAGTTAGGTCGGGTTAACTTAGGCACAAATTGGCACACCAGTGACTTTTTCACATGGTTGCAATCGATAAAAAATTGAATTATTTGCTAAAGGCAAATCCACTTTGCACTACAAGTGCACTTGAAAGTACCATCACTGTAGATCTGAGGGGGAACTGCAAGGAAAATGAATTTTGGCTTCCACATGATTAGATGATAAAACCAGCAGAGCTTCCCCTCATTTCAGATCTACAGCGACTGCACTTTCAAGTGCACTTGCAGTGCAAAGTGGATTTGCTCATAGTAAATAACCACCATTGTTTTCACTTGAGCATTTACGCCCACAATATATACATTTGAATTCCCCCCCCCCCCTTTTTTTTTTTTTTTTTTTTTTCTTTCTCATGGATTTGAAATCTGGATCAGACTTTCTGTGCAGCTGTGCAGAAACAGATCACTTCTAATTGTGACTGACTCTAATGCTAGAAGGTGCTGGGAGCTGGTGCAGGAGCCTCTGTGGACTGAGCATCAGACTGATGCTCCAGGTGTCCCCTGCCATCTGTGCACTGAGAACCGAGCCACCGAACATCGCCGCTGGCTCGGTTCTTACAGATCCCCGAGAGGAAAGCTGCTGTCAGTCAGCGGCTTTCCTCTCTGCTTCTCCACGCTCATTGGAACGCTGAGCCGTGAAGGGACAGGGAGAGGCTGTATCAGCGGCACACTGAGACTGCCATCAATCAGGACAGCTTGCGGATCCCGACTTGGAAGTCATGAAAAAAGCCCAGTGCGCATGCTCCAGCTCACGTCAGAAAACGTGAATGAAACCGACGTCAAAACAACATGATCGTCACTACGCAATGCCCTATTCGCGAACAAGTTAGTAAAACGACGTAAGCGACGGAAAAAGCCGACGCTGACCCGACGCCATATTTAACATGGCATCCGACGGTACTTCGTAAGGTTACTCCTCATAGAAGCAGGGGTAACCTTACGCGAACGAAAACGACGTACGCGACGATGGTGCGGCGTAAAAGCAATCGGGAATCGGCGTAGTGGCCTCATTTGCATAGGCAAATGAGAAAACGTAAAGGCCACCTAGTGGCCGGAGTTCTCATTACAACTACGAGTCGGATGTTCAAGCGTATCTATGCCAAAGTGATGCTAGGAATCACTCGCATAGATACGAGCCAAAAAAAACGGCGATACGACGGGGTATCTGAGATACTCCGTCGTAGCACCGCTGAGAATCTGGCCCTTTGTGTCCATGCACACAGTCTTTTACCAGAGTTTAGGAGAAGCAGAGTTTAGAGGTAGTAAAATGCTTTTTTCCTGAACGCAGAAGAGTCGCATTCAGGAAACCGTCAGAACGCCCAGTTCTGGGCACCAGTCCTCAGGAAAGATGTACTGGAAATGAAGCGAGTACAAAGAAGGGTAACAAAGCTAATAAAGGGTCTGGAGGATATTGGTAATGAAGAAAGGTTGCAAGCACTGAACTTATTCTCTCTGGAAAAGAGATGCTTGACAGGGGATATGATTTCAATTTATAAATACCATACTAGTGACCCTACAATAGGGATAAAACATTTTAGCGGAAGGGAGTTTACCAAGACACATGGCCACTCATTGAAATGAACTACGTAGTGTTCTTTACTGTAAGAGTGGCAAGGATGTGGCGCTCCCTTCCACAGGTGGTGGTCTCAGTGGGGGGCATCGATTTTAGTTTCTCCTAAAAATATATATAGTTTTTTTTAAGTGTTTACAATAAACCAGTGTGCATGAGGCCTTGGGTAGGAAATGTACTTGCGAATTATTATTCCACATATTGGTAAGACCTGTAAGGTGGCATTTGAGGACAAAGTGTGCTGCATAAACTTGACAGACAATGTGGTCCGCTACAAAACAAAATGTAGTGGGTTGATTTTATTTTTTATATTATAATATTTTATAATATATTATTTTTTTAGATATAGTGTGTGTGTGTGTGTATATGTGTGTATATATATATATATATATATATATATATATATATAATGTGTGTGTGTATGTATATATATATATATATGTGTGTGTGTGTGTGTGTGTGTGTGTGTGTGTATATATATATATATAAATATAATTAGGGTTGTCCCGATGCTTCACCCGATACTTGTACTGTCAGCGGTGATCAGTGCATGGGGAAGTTACAAGCACCGATCACCCCTATATAGATTTAAAAGTAATTTCTCCTCTTCTCTCTTCCCCCCCGTGCAAGGCTTTCAGCTGCTTTAAAATCAGCGGTGATCGGTGCTTGTAATTTCCCAACACACGATCAACGTGTGATCTGACTGTCCAGTGTCCTTCAGCCCCCCCTCTTTTTTGCTGCAGTCTCCCTCCCTTCGTGTCCCCCGCCGTGTTTCTCTCTCTATCCATGTCCCCCCCCCCCCCCCTGTGTTTCTGTATCCCTCCATGTATTCCGACGCGTATTTCAGTGTGTATCCCTCCATGTATCCCACCGTGTTTCTCTCTCCTTCTGTGCTCCTCCACCCCCTGGAACTGTCAGGATGGAGAGTGGGGTAGGAGCCAGTAAATCCGGCTCCTTACTGTTCCAAATGAACAGAGTCAGTGATCAGTGACTCTGTCCATTTATATAACTCAAACATCGTAAACTGCGGTTACAATGTTTCAATTTATGAATGAAGAGAAGACGCTGTCTTCTCTCCATTCATTTTCAGCGCAGCTGAGGCTGCTGAGAAAGGGACAGAGGAATCTGTGTCCCTAGTCCCTTTCTTTGTTTTAAAGGGGAGATGTCGGAGGTCTGTTAAGACCCCTGATATCTCACTAAAGCCCCCCAACAGGGCTGGAAAAATAAAGAATAATAAAAATAAAAAAAAGAATTATTGTATATAGTAATAAAAAATAAAAGAAAAAACACACTGACACGGTCCACCACCCCCCCCCCCCTTAAAAAAAAAAAAAGCATTATAAATAAATAAAAAAAAATTGTAAAACACAAACAAACAAATTGTTAAAGATAAAAAAAATAGTGACACATGTGCCACTGTCACATGAGATAAAAAAAAAAGTATCAGTATTCGGTATCGGCGAGTACTTGAAAAAAGTATCGGTACTTGCACTCGGCCTTAAAGTGGTATCGGAAAACAAACCATATTTCTTTCTCGTACATCACGGGACACAGAGCGGCATATTCATTACTATGTGGGTTATATGGAGTACCTTCAGGTGTGGACACTGGCAATCTTCAAACAGGAAGTCCCCTCCCTATATAACCCCCTCCCCTAGAGGGAGTCCCTCAGTTTTTTCGCCAGTGTCTTAGGTGTTGGTCACGGAATAGCTTTGCTCCACATCCTTGGGATTAAGGGCGGGCTAACCGGATCTGTCCAAGGAGCCTCAGGGCCAAAGTGGACAGTACCCGGGCCCCAAACCGTGGGGTTTTGCCTATAATGCTCCTCTTTGGAGGGCTGGACCCTGGGCCCAGGACTTGGAGTTTGCAAAACCATAAAGTTCCTGTTTGCCAGGGTGCTATATAGGTCCAGGACAGTGGGTACCTTCATAGGACCCCAGGGCCTGAAGGTCTACTACGCTACCCACGGAGATGGGAGAAGATTGGATCAGTTTGCTGGTCAAACATCCTGCAGCATGGAGCAGGTAAGGGGGAGCCTGCGGGACTTGGTTCGACAGCAGGCTCCCCGGGGTAACCTAAAAGGGGGGATAGCCTAAGTATGCTCTGCATGGGCAACCGTGATCACTATGTCTAAAAGAGACAGGATGACACCCTTTCTCCCCCCATCACTAGGCCCCCCTGTTTAAATATGTGTTGCTAGCTAACCTGCTGTTTCTTCCTAGGGCTAGTAAGGATCCCTAGGGGCCTTGAGAGAGTCCTACCTGGCCGGGGGTTTGAATCTGCCGCCTGTTTCTGCGTGCCTGGATCTCCAGCAGCGCGGCTCCTCCATGTTCCTCCTGTTTCCGGCATACGCGCGCGCGCGCGCGCACGTCTTATTGACGTTTTTCGCGCCGTCCAGACAGGAGGGCGGGGGGGGGCGGGCCTGCGGCGTCATACAGGGGCGCGCCTTTGTGCTGTTATAGACAGCAGGCTTTGTCAGTGCTCAGTCTGAGGCTGATCTTTCAAGGAGAGGACGCAGAGCGGCAGAACAGTGACTCCCGGTGGCGGAAGAGGGGTAGTACATGTGGACTTTGTTCCAATGCCTTTATTGTTAAGCCAAGAATCCCCCTTATTTTGCAGCAGGTTGGAGGCTGGCAAACTTAAATTAGGGTCACTGTATGTTGTCAAGGAAAATATATAATATATAATATATAATTATTTAAAAAAAAAAAAAAAAAAAAAGAAAAAAACCAACATACGGGCCCATCAGTTTTTGGGGACACTAAGTGATCTATTCTCCCCTAAACTCTGAAATTGGTACTCCTGCCCACTACAGTCTGTTGTGTGGGCGGAGTCCCTCGATTTTGTATTATGGCTTCCAGGGGTTCGGGGTCAAAGGGTACAAAAAAGACCAAAAAACAAAAGGGTTCCCTTTCTGATTCTGATATGCCGATTCTTTCCCCGCAGCTTATTAATTTAAGGAGCGCCTTGGATGAGCCATTAGGGGGATCTGGTGCGGAGGCTGGCCCAGATCAGCCCAGCCCTGTGTTTATCACAGAGGAGATGCTAGCCGTATCCCTAGGGGGGCTAGAAGAGAGAATAGCGGCATTGATCGCTAGAGCTATTCCTGGTAAGAAACGGGTTAGATCCCCATCACCAGGGGGTGTATCCTCAGATGCTGAGATTCTCTCTCCGGAGGAATTAGAATCACAGGAGGATCAACTGGACCTGAACCAAGAGGGTTCAGGGATGGAGGGGTCTACCTCTGAGGAACCATTTTCAGACTCCCAGACAGAGAGACTGTGGGTACAGTCTTTGACGGACATGGTCCGCTCGGCATTTAGTTTACCATTGCCAGAACCTCAGGTTCCTCCGGTATCCTCTCTGGGCTCTTTGAAAGCCCCGTTAAGCAACGCAGTTTTTCCGGTCCATCCTCTCTTGGAGGAATTGATCTTTCGGGATTGGGTACGGCCGGACAGGATTTTTCTGCCACCGAAAAGATTTGCGGTCATTTATCCCATGGAGGAAAAATTCTCCAAGAAGTGGAGGCTCCCAATAGTGGATGCAGCCATCTCATGTGTGAATAAATCACTAACTTGCCCGGTGGAAAACATACATATGTTTAAAGATCCGGTTGATAAAAGATTAGAGACACTTTTAAAAGCATCCTTTGCTACGGCAGGAGCAGTGGTGCAGCCAGCGGTAGCTGCAATTGGAGTTTGTCAGGCATTAAAAGACCAGACAAAAGAGATGTTAAAGGACATGCCTACCCAACAAGCAGAGGAGTTTGCTGACATTCCCAGAGCTCTGTGTTTCGCGGTAGATGCTATAAAAGATTCCATCCAGCAGGCTTCTCGTTTATCACTATGTTTGGTGCACATGAGAAGGCTCTTATGGTTGAAGAACTGGGCGGCGGAGCCCCCATGCAAAAAGCTTCTGGCAGGATTTCCCTTCCATGGAGGACGATTCTTCGGAGAAGATCTGGATAAATATATTCAGACTATTTCAAATGGCAAGAGTACCCTTTTACCGGTCAAAAAGACATTCCGGGCTCCTACATTTAGGAGGCAGTTTTTTCCTGTCTCGGGGCCCTCTAATTCCAGGCAGTATCGACGGCCGCCTGCACGATCCAACGTTATCAGTAGATCGCAAGGACAGACCCCTGGGGGTAAGAAGCCGTGGTATCGCAAGCCGTCAAAGACAGCCCCTAAGTCTGCATTATGAAGGGGCGCCCCCACTCTCAAGGGTGGGGGGAAGGCTTCGTCTCTTCTCAGAAGTTTGGGAAGCCAAGATCCCCGACAATTGGGTCCGGGCATCTGTAACCACAGGTTACAGACTGGAGTTTCTAAGATATCCTCCGCCTCATTTTCAAGAATCAAGGCTACCAAGGGATCCAGCAAGGAAGGCCTCAATGCTGGCAGCTTTGGATCACCTGCTTTGCCAGGACGTAATTATAGAAGTGCCAGCCCAAGAGCAAGGCCTAGGTTTCTATTCCAATCTCTTTGTCATACCAAAGCCCAACGGCGATGTCAGGCCAATCTTGGACCTAAAGAGGTTAAACGGTTATCTAAGGGTGCGTTCCTTCCGGATGGAATCCATCCGGTCAGCAGCCGCCGCGCTTCAGAAAGACGATTTTCTGGCCTCCATAGACATAAAAGATGCTTACCTTCATGTACCAATCTTTCAGGCGCATCAAAGGTTTTTACGCTTCGCGGTGGGGCAGCGACACTTCCAATTCAGGGCGCTCCCTTTCGGGCTGGCCACGGCCCCCCGGGTATTCACGAAGATTCTAGCCCCAGTTCTGGCCAATTTAAGGATCCAAGGAGTCACAGTCCTAGCATACTTGGACGACCTTTTAATCATAGATCACTCACGGACGGGTCTGCAAAAGGCAGTAAACCTCACGGTTCGGTACCTCGAAGAATTCGGCTGGGTCCTAAACCAGGGAAAGTCAGCATTCCAGCCTACAAAGCAGTTGGAATACCTCGGCATGAGGTTAGACACAGAACATCAAAAGGTGTTCTTGCCCCTTGTAAAGATCAAGGCGATCAAGGGGTTGGTTCAGTTGGTTGTAAACAAGAAAAGACCAACTATTCGCCTGTGTATGCGATTACTAGGCAAGCTAGTGGCCACATTCGAGGCAGTACCATACGCTCAGATCCACACTCGCGTCCTACAGGCAGCCATTCTAGCAGCCTGGGGCAAGAGGGCACATGCCTTAGAGTCCCCTTTGACGCTATCATCAAGGGTCCGACAAAGCCTGGCCTGGTGGTTGAACCCTCAGAACCTTCTAAAGGGAAGATCCTTCAGCCCTGTTGTCTGGAAGGTAGTTACCACAGACGCCAGCCTGGCAGGCTGGGGGGGCGGTCTTCGAGGGGTTCTCCCGCCAGGGAACTTGGGTGAAAGCAGAGAGGCAGCTCCCCATCAATATCTTGGAAATCAGAGCTGCTCGCCTAGCCCTGTTGGCGTGGACCTCCAGATTAAAGGGGTTCCCGGTGAGAATCCAGTCAGACAATGCCACGGCGGTGGCATACATAAACCACCAAGGGGGAACCAGGAGCCAGGCCGCTCAAAGGGAAGTGAACTTGATTTTTCAATGGGCAGAGGTTCATGTACCCTGCATTTCAGCGATATTCATTCCCGGAGTGGACAACCTGCAGGCAGACTTCTTAAGTCGCCAGAGTCTGTTGCCAGGGGAGTGGTCTCTGCATCCCCAGGTCTTTCAGACAATCTGCCAGAGGTGGGGAACGCCAGACGTAGATATAATGGCATCCAGGTTCAACAAGAAACTAGACAGGTTCGTGTCGCGAGCGAGGGATCCTATGGCCTGCGGAACCGATGCGTTGGTTTGCCCTTGGCATCAATTCAAACTTCTATATGCATTCCCTCCACTACAGTTACTCCCCCGCCTGTTGCGCAAGATCAGAGTGGAGCACAAGCCAGTCATTCTAATAGCTCCAGCTTGGCCCCGGAGGGCTTGGTACTCACTAGTCCTGAATATGGCAGTGGGAGACCCTTGGACTCTTCCTCTACAACCAGACCTACTCTCACAAGGCCCGATCCTCCACCCTACATTACAGCGTCTAAATTTGACGGCCTGGAGGCTGAATCCCTGATTCTCAGGGGTAGGGGTCTGTCTAGGCAGGTAATCCCTACCCTGATTAAGGCTAGAAAGCCGGTCTCCAGGGTAATTTATTACAGGGTGTGGAGGAACTATATAGGCTGGTGTGAATCCAAAAGATGGAATTGCCGCAAATATACTATTGATAGGGTGTTAAGTTTTCTCCAGCTAGGAGTGGATAAAGGCCTGGCACTAAGCACAATCAAAGGACAGATCTCAGCTCTGTCAGTGTGGTTTCAGAGGCCGCTGGCCACCCACTCGCTGGTAAAGACCTTCTTACAGGGGGTCTTGCGTATTAATCCTCCTGTCAAGTCACCAGTTTGTCCTTGGGACCTAAATCTTGTCCTGTCCACTCTACAGAAACAGCCTTTTGAGCCTTTGGCTGAGATTCCTTTACTCTTACTGACAAGAAAATTGGTTTTCTTGGTCGCCATAGTTTCGGCCAGGAGAGTGTCAGAATTAGCAGCCTTATCGTGTAAGGAACCATATCTTGTTCTGCATAAGGACAGGGCAGTTCTCCGGCCCCATCCTTCCTTTCTACCAAAGGTTATATCCAAATTTCACTTAAACCAGGATTTGGTACTTCCATCCTTCTTTCCAAAACCTACATCTAGAAAGGAGGGGTTGCTGCATACCTTGGATATTGTCCGGGCCATGAAGGCCTATCTTAAAGCTACGGAAAAGATCCGGAAAACAGAGGTGTTATTCGTTCTACCAGATGGCCCCAAGAAGGGGCAGGCAGCTGCAAAATCCACCATCTCGAGATGGATTAGACAATTAATCATTCAAGCCTACGGATTGAAGAGGTTGCCCCCTCCGGTGTCGGTAAAGGCCCATTCTACCAGGGCCATGGGCGCCTCTTGGGCAGCACACCATCAGATCTCTATGGCTCAGATATGCAAGGCGGCAACGTGGTCATCAGTCCACACGTTTACAAGGTTTTATCAAATAGACGTGAGAAGGAATGCGGATTCTGCCTTTGGACAGGCAGTACTACAGGCTGCAGTTTGAAATCCTCGGGATCAGAAACACCCTTGGTTATAAAAAAAAAAAAAAAGTTTTTTCTTGACTAAGTTGGAATTATTATTATGATTTGAGTTTATCTCTAAATTGAATCCTTCTTTGGAAGATGTCTCCCTCCCCTCATTAAAGCATTGCTTTCGGACATCCCACATAGTAATGAATATGCCGCTCTGTGTCCCGTGATGTACGAGAAAGAAAAAGGGATTTTTAAATACAGCTTACCTGTAAAATCCTTTTCTTGGAGTACATCACGGGACACAGAGCTCCCACCCCTCTTTTGGGTGACCATTTTGGGAGGCATACTGCTTGCTACAAAACTGAGGGACTCCCTCTAGGGGAGGGGGTTATATAGGGAGGGGACTTCCTGTTTGAAGATTGCCAGTGTCCACACCTGAAGGTACTCCATATAACCCACATAGTAATGAATATGCCGCTCTGTGTCCCGTGATGTACTCCAAGAAAAGGATTTTACAGGTAAGCTGTATTTAAAAATCCCTTTATATCACTATAGCTCCATACTTGCACATACTTGCACACACACACACACACACACACACTATAATATATATATATATATATAATTATAGTGTGTGTGTGTGTGTGTGCAAGTATGGAGCTATAGTGAACTGCACTTTGCTTTATTTAAGGGCATACTATGTTGCTTTGTAAAAACTCTATACAGGCATTCATTTAGCTTTAAGAACGTGTAGTATATGATGATGTTTATTGTATCTATATGGTTTTTGTTTCAGATGAAATTACTGCTAGTTTTCGTCGGTTTGGCCCTTTGATTGTTGATTGGCCACACAAAGCAGAAAGCAAATCTTACTTTCCTCCCAAAGGTAAGTGACCAGTTACTGGCGTTGGGCTAATTTGCAAATATTTATTGATGCTTTGTGAGTTTTTCAATATGTTTGTGTGGAAAGATATAGCTTGCCAGAGGTAATGGCGTAAGATGCAAGAAAAACCCAACCAGTTCTAGCGGAGCATGTGCAGATCAAAATACAGATGTAGCAATTTCCTTCTAGGAAAGCCACATGCCAAGGTGATCAGTAGATCCAAAATATAAATGGCTGAATTTTAAATGCAAATTTGTAAATATGGAACTTTGTCCAATGCCACAATGTTTCTTTTTGGTCAGTGATACTAACCACCTTATAAAAGGATCAATAGTAAGGCTTTATAGGCAGAGCCAAACATAACTTTGCCGGAAAAAAAGTCTTGATTTGCATGTCATTTTAGTTGCTCATATACTTGGCTTTGACTGCATGTTTTTCTGACTGCTTTACTATAAAGCAGAATTAAACCCAAAACCAAAAATGTATTTTTATTACAGCTTACCAGTCATTCGCTTTGGTAGCTACATTCATTTTCATTTATTTTGGCTTTTTTGGCCTGTTTTCACCTGGTGATCTAACCACTAACACACCAAGTATTAGTAAGACACAACTATGGATGAATGAACGCGGAGGCATTGTCAGATTCAGATACTCTAATTGAAGCCAAACTCCAGCTCACACTTTATAATTTACAGCAAACATTTTTTTTTTTTCATTTTTTGGGGGATAAATTGTTTTGCATGATTAAACAAAAGCTGGTATTTTTAATCACCCCTGCCAGTGTTTGGTGGGTTTGTCCCATTCATGTAAACTGATGCATCCTGCTGGAGGGCTTGTGCTTTTGAAAAACGGATAACTAGAAAAAAATAGGCTAAAAATGGAAATTAATGCAGCCAACACAATTGGTAAGATGCAATATAATGTTTACTTTTGGGTTTAATACGGCTTTAAAGGTGAACTTTGTGAGGGGCAATCCTTGTCTAAATACAAGAGGCATGTGTATTCTTCTTTTTTTGAATCTTGGTGTACTTTGTGTATATCTCAGATCTGTCAGTAATTGATTAAGAGCGTTGCCTCTGTGCAGGAGCTTCCTGTAATAGTCTCTCTCTCCCTTTCCCTCTCACTCTCCCTCTCCCTCCCTCCCTCCCTGTGACGTCAGCCGATAGCCAGACATGAGCTCTAACCAGCTTCCTCATGTGGCAAACGGTGCCATCACTGTTCAAGAAGGAAACTGGTTAGAGCTCCAAAAATTTGCACTGCTTATTGTGTGACCAATACATTGAGCATGTGATGTGCTGAAATTTCTATGATTTGTGGATAAGTACAACATTTATCTATTGTGAATTATTGCAGCACTCGTATAGAAGGTTTGAGTGCACCGTCTGTCTTCGATGCAGTTTGCTATGGTATAATGGCAATAATGTAATATGAAGTTTAAAGTTAATGTTTCCCTTTAATCCAGGCTATGCATTTCTACTGTTTCAAGACGAAAGTTCTGTGCAAGCTTTGATTGATGCTTGCATTGAAGAGGATAGTAAGCTCTATCTCTGTGTGTCGAGCCCTACCATTAAAGACAAGCCTGTGAGTATTCATTGTACAGACTGTCATCTTTTTTCTTTGTAGTCACTTGTACTAGCCGAGTTTGAAGTAAAAGTACCACCTAAATGGCTGAGTTCACTAAAGAAATCTTCATTTCAAACACCTCCAGTGTTTACCTGGGAACTTGAAAGCTTTAACTGGGTGGAACGTCCTACCTTGTACTGTGCTTGACAGCTTCAAGTACACTTCACAAGATCCTCTTCATTGCACGATGAGGCCAGCCTTCAAAGTCTTTTCGATATTCTGCTTGTGATGAGCTTATTAGCTGTAATGCCTACGGTGTTCTATAGATGAAATCATCAGATATTTATTTTTTGTGTTCCAAATGCGCTTTTTCTTCTTGGTAATTATGTACAGTATTTCACAGAAGTGAGTACACCCCTCACATTTTTGAAAATATTTTATTGTATATTTTCATTTGACATATTGAAGAAATTATGCTTTGCTACATTGTAAAGTAGTGAGTGTACAGATTGTATAACAGTGTAAATTTTCAATTCCCTCAAAATAACTAAAACACACAGCCAATAATGTCTAAACCGCTGGCAACAAAGTGAGTACAACCCTAATGAAAATGTCCAAATTGGGTCCAAAGTGTCAATATTTTGTGTGACCACCATTATTTTCCAGCACTGCCTCAACCCCCTTGGGCATGGAGTTCACTAGAGCTTCACAGGTTGCCACTGTTGTCCTCTTTCACTCCATGATGACATCACGGAGCTGGTGGATGTTGGAGACCTTGTGCTCCTACACCTTCTTTTGAGGATAACCCACAGGTGCTCGTTAAGGTTTAGGTCTAGAGGCATGCTTGGCCAGTCCATCACCTTTACCCTCAGCTTCTTTAGCAAGGCAGTGGTCATCTTGGAGGTGTGCTTGAGGTCGTTATGTTGGAATAATGCCCTGCGGCCCAGTCACCGAAGGGAGAGGATCATGCCCTGCTTTAGTATGTCACAGTACATGTTGGCACTCATGGTACCCTCAATGAACTGTAGCTCTACAGTGCCAGCAGCACTCATGCAGTCCCAGACCATGATATTCCCACAACCATATTTGACTGTACACGCTTGACACCATCTCAACCAAATAAGTTTATCTTGGTCTCATCAGACCACAGGACATGGTTCCAGTAATCCATGTCCTTTGTCCACTTGTCTTCAGCAAACTGTTTCTTGTGCATTATCTTTAGAAGAGGCTTCCTTCTGGGATCACAGCCATGCTGACCAATTTGATGAAGTGTGCGGCATATGGTCTGAGCACTGACAGGCTGAACCCCCCACCCCTTCAACCTCTGCAGCAATGCTGGCAGCACTCATACGTCTATTTCCCTAAAGACAACCTCTTGATATAACGCTGAGCACATGTACTCAAATTCTTTGGTCAACCATGGCGAGGCCTGTTCTGAGTTGAATCTGTCCTGGTAAACCGCTATATGGTCTTGGCCATCTTCTTATAGCCTAGGCCATCTTTATGTAGAGCAACAATTCTTTTTATCAGATCCTCAGAATTCTTTGCCATGAGCTGCCATGTTGAACTTCTGGTGACCAGTATGAGAGAGTGAGAGTGATGACACCAAATTTAACACACCTACTCCACATTCACACCTGAGACCTTGTAATGAGTCGCATGACACCGGGGAGGGAAAGTGGCTAATTGGGCCCAATTTTGACATTTTCACTCAGGGGTGTACTCCCTTTTGTTGCCAGCGGTTTAGACATTAATGGCTGTGTGTTGAGATATTTTGAGGGGACAGCAAATTTACACTGTTATACAAGCTGTACACTCACTACTTTACATTGTAGCAAAGTGTCATCTCTTCAGTGTTGTCACAGAAAAAGGTATAATAAAATATTTACAAAAATGTGAGAGGATGTATATATCGCCAACAGCATCGCTTTACACTATAAAGGGAGACGGTACAGCAACAATACAATTAAGGAGGGTCAAGCGGAGCAATAGGTAATAACTGAACGATGAACTGATGGGATAATTAAGATGTTAACTGCAGGTGGGATAGGCTTTCCTGAAGCCCATTCAAATAAATCAGCTGTCATGACCGGGCAATAGTGTGAACCCAGCCTTAAAGGGACACTAAAGTCAGTTTTTTTTTTTTTTTTAAATAACAAACATGTTATACTTACCTCCACTGTGCAGTTCGTTTTGCACAGAGTGGCCCGGAAAGCTGTCTTCTGGGGTCCCTCGGCGGCTGTCTGGGCTCCTCCTCGCAAAAGCTTTCCATCTTCATGCGAGGGCGCTCGCACTGTGGAAAGCTTTTGCGAGCCCGCTCCCGCCATAGGCGCCGACTGTATCACTCGGCCCCGCCCCCCCGGCGCGCCACGTCATCCGCTGTGATTGACAGCAGCGCCAGCCAATGGCTGCGCTGCTATCAATCCGCCCAGCCTAGCCAATCAACGGCCAGGCTGGGAACCGAAGAGGATGACGTGGACGCGCCCGGGAGTTTCGAACGGTCAGGTAAGTAAAACGGGGACTCGGGATGCATTAAGGTAAAAAAACTTTTACTTTTACAACCCCTTTAAGGAAAAATGCCATCAAGATTCAGGAGACATAGATGTAGGGCGTGAGCGTATTTTTTACCTTGGTATCCCATATATACTGACCTGCCTGAGTCTAAAGCAGAAATATTTATGTCCCGGGAGTCCGATTTCCTTATTGTGTTTTTTTTTTTTATTCATTGATTCCAGCTTCCTTTTCTGCAATGTTTTACATCTAAAGAAACTTATTGTGCTGTGAGCAACACAATATACAGTGCAGAAAATAAGTATTTGAACACCCTGCTATTTTGCAAGTTTTCCCACTTGGAAATCATGGAGGGGTCTGAAATTGTCATCGTAGGTGCATGTCCACTGTGAGAGACGTAATCAAAAAAAAAAATTCCAGAAATCACAATGTATGATTTTTTTTAACTATTTATTTGTATGATACAGCTGCAAATAAGTATTTGAACACCTGAGAAAATCAATGTTAATATTTGGTACAGTAGCCTTTGTTTGCAATTACAGAGGTCAAATGTTTCTTGTAGTTTTTCACCAGGTTTGCACACACTGGAGGAGGGATTTTGGCCCACTCCTCCACACAGATCTTCTCTAGATCAGTCAGGTTTCTGGGCTGTCGCTGAGAAACACAGAGTTTGAGCTCCCTCCAAAGATTCTCTATTGGGTTTAGGTCTGGAGACTGGCTAGGCCACGCCAGAACCTTGATATGCTTCTTACAGAGCCACTCCTTGGTTATCCTGGCTGTGTGCTTCGGGTCATTGTCATGTTGGAAGACCCAGCCTCGACCCATCTTCAAAGCTCTAACTGAGGGAAGGAGGTTGTTGCCCAAAATCTCGCAATACATGGCCCCGGTCATCCTCTCCTTAATACAGTGCAGTCGCCCTGTCCCATGTGCAGAAAAACACCCCCAAAGCATTATGCTACCACCCCCATGCTTCACAGTAGGGATGGTGTTCTTGGGATGGTACTCATCATTCTTCTTCCTCCAAACACGGTTAGTTTAATTATGACCAAAAAGTTCTATTTTGGTCTCATCTGACCACATGACTTTCTCCCATGACTCCTCTGGATCATCCAAATGGTCATTGGCAAACTTAAGACGGGCCTTGACATGTGCTGGTTTAAGCAGGGGAACCTTCCGTGCCATGCATGATTTCAAACCATGACGTCTTAGTGTATTACCAACAGTAACCTTGGAAACGGTGGTCCCAGCTCTTTTCAGGTCATTGACCAGCTCCTCCCGTGTAGTCCTGGGCTGATTTCTCACCTTTCTTAGGATCATTGAGACCCCACGAATTGAGATTTTGCATGGAGCCCCAGTCCGAGGGAGATTGACAGTCATGTTTAGCTTCTTCCATTTTCTAATGATTGCTCCAACAGTGGACCTTTTTTCACCAAGCTGCTTGGCAATTTCCCCGTAGCCCTTTCCAGCCTTGTGGAGGTGTACAATTTTGTCTCTAGTGTCTTTGGACAGCTCTTTGGTCTTGGCCATGTTAGTAGTTGGATTCTTACTGATTGTATGGGGTGGACAGGTGTCTTTATGCAGCTAATGACCTCAAACAGGTGCATCTAATTTAGGATAATAAATGGAGTGGAGGTGGACATTTTAAAGGCAGACTAACAGGTCTTTGAGGGTCAGAATTCTAGCTGATAGACAGGTGTTCAAATACTTCTTTGCAGCTGTATCATACAAATAAATAGTTAAAAATTCATAAATTGTGATTTCTGGATTTTTTTTTTTTTTGGATTATGTCTCTCACAGTGGACATGCACCTACGATGACAATTTAAGACCCCTCCATTATTTCCAAGTGGGAGAACTTGCAAAATAGCAGGGTGTTCAAATACTTATTTTCCGCACTGTACACACATGATGCCATGGCAAAAGCCAGAGAGATCGTAACAAGCCAGACTGCATGCGCTGCTCGGGTATTTGACTGTTCCATACAGATGCAATCCTGACACTAGCAAGCTGTATCCAACATCATAGGGGTTGAGAGTCTAGTCTAGACGATGGGAAGATGAGGCGAAAATCCTTAGCCCCGATTGTGCTTTAAACAGATAACCTTTTGGCTTACCCAGGTATTTGTATTTCCTTTTTGTGGGGGAGCAATTTCCTGGACTGAGCACATGTTCATTTAACTTTTGCAACTCTGTCACGTCTATATTGTTCTCTGTGCCCCCTGTGTGGAAATACCCATCTTTTAACCATTGTCTAAATCTAAAGGTCTATGAGGATTTCCCTCATTTGGGGAAATTTAATCTTGCGTCTTTTTGTCTATGGGGGAAGGGGAATCTCCTTTTAATGAGATTCTCCTTAATGAGATTCATAAAAAAAAAAGTTTTTAAACCCTTCCCCACTCTATCCCAAGCGTAAAATAAATAAATAAATAAATTGAGCCTCATGAACACATGATGTTTTCTAAACTCTCCTTGAAGCCTTCCTCCTGGCAGCAGCGGTTTTGGGGAAAAAAAGAAACGCCTGACGCTTGTATAAAAGTGTGTAACATGTCCAGCCGCGTCAAGTGTTTTGGGTCTTGGTACATTTCATCAGCCAGAATAAATAACTTACAAGTCTTATTCTCTACCCAAACTCTGCTGCTCCTGGACACATTGGCAGAGGTTTTTTTCTGCTGCTTCTAAGCTATCCTGTCAAATGCTGCTAAAGGCAAATGTGTGTAAAAACGTCCAGTGTGAATGAGGCCTAAAGCACTACAGCACAGAATGCATTTGAGCTTTTTTAAAGAGAGAGAGCAGTATCTAGGTAGTCATGTTTTCCAGAAAGGTGACGTGTGATCGGTTGCTCTGGGTTATCTCCCTGGTCACTCTTTGTACTCTTAGTTTGAAAGGCTACAAATGCAGATTTGTGAAATGCCTGTTTCCAGCAAAAGTCTTTTTGCAATTCGATAACCTAAACACAACACTACATTACATCTTAATTTTTAAAGCCATGGTTCTTACCTCCTATGTTCTAGCTGTTCCAGGCTGTGTATTGGGGCTGGTTCACATTTCCTGTGTGGTAAAACACCACGTTGCAGGAAGTCTTGGTTGTGATCAGCAGCAAATTTGAAACTTCGCGCATAGTTACCTTTTTTATTTATTTTTTTTTTAACTTTATTGAAATGTGACATTTCATTCATTCAAAGCAGCGAGAAATGGAACTGCGGGTGAGTTGTGCTACGAGATGGAAAAATGCAGGCATTGCAGACTTCCGCACCACAGCTCACCCAAAGCGTGAACAGGGCACATAGAAAACAATGGTTTTCTTTGTGGCCTTGCTGAGAACTATGGTTTTCCAATGCAGAAAAACACAGGTCTCTGCACAAGTGTGGCTATGTTAATTCTGCACCACATCCTAAAACGGATTGTTTTCATTTGTTGAGCTTATGGAATTTTTACCATGCCATTTAATAGGTTCAAATACGGCCCTGGAATCTCAGCGACAGTGACTTTGTGATGGATGGCTCACAACCTCTTGACCCAAGGAAGACTATCTTTGTTGGCGGTGTCCCCAGGCCTCTTCGAGCTGGTATGTTAATTTTTTTTATTTAAGACCTTGTGTACAAGTGTTTGTTTTTAATGTGTGAAGCCTATTTTTTTTTAACATATTGTCCTTATCTGGTTATATTAAAGTATCATTTGATTGTCCTTCAGCTCTAGTCTTTAGAGTGACGGGTTTCCCCAGACAGATGATCAAACAGATGTTGACGCTCACTGAGAAGATGGAAAGATCTGACCTATTCATGCATAGTTTAGTTGCATGCTTTACTTGGTCTATCCTTTTGCAGAGTCAAGGTTGTATGTGCAATCCAGTAACTGATCTCTACATGGTGACTGACACTGCAAAAGATTAAACCTATGTAGCCATGCACTGAACTCCACTTAAATATTTCAGCAGGGTATTTTCTTTCTAAAGCTCCATGATTAATTCAGGGAGGAAATTGATCCAGTTAATTTCACAGATCGATGTAACTTTGTTAGAGGCATGTAATAAGAATTGTTGGAGTTTGAAAATGATCAGTTGGGCAGTGGGCAACACTTGTTTCTTCTGCAATGGAGATAATCAGAAGGTCTGCACCTGTTGTGCTTTGATCAGCACAAACCGTGCAAAGCAGTTTCTAACATAAGCCACCAGGTAAACCTAGCTTTGGAATTTGGGGATTTCTTTTATTCATACAATACTTTCTTTTGTTTCATCGTCCTTTTCGCCATTTCATGTCTGTATGTATTGGCTCTGACATTGACTATGCATCACTTCCATTGACAACAGTGGACCACGCCAGTGTAGTGGTGTAGGTTGGCAAGGCCACTTGACATTTTCAGCAGGGGTGCATGTGGCAAGGTGACTACACTAAACACATAGCTGGGAGATGAGCACAAAGCATTGTCACACTCCAGAAAGGGCCTAATGAGGACTCTAAGAGCCCATTCACACAGGGGCAACACGACTTCCAGCACGACTTTGGGAGGCAACTTGGACACAACTTGAATATAATTCATCAGGCAACTTCAAGTTGCCTCCAGGACAGTACAAGGCAACTTCAAGTCGCCTCCAGGACAGGAGGCTTTCCAGTAGCCAATCAAACAACAATCAGCTCTGTGGGAGGGAGGGAGGGGGGAGGGAAGGGTTTGCTTGAGAAATATGTTATCTTCCTGGATTGTTGCTTAAGTTAAGGCAGTGATCCGACTTCTGAGACGACTTCCATTTAAATCAATGGGTACAACTTGCCTACAAGTTGCCTAGAAGTCAGATTGAAGTAGTACAGGAACCTTTTCTGAAGTCTGAGCGACTTCAGTAGTGTGTATTAAGACGGCTCCATTCACTTCCATTAATTTACTTGACCGCGCGACTTGAATTAGGATCCCAGGTCGCCCCAGTGTGAACCGGCTCTAATAGTGGAATATACCGGTATTATTATCATTATTTAAAAGATGCAGAAATGTAATTAAAGCTATGATGAGTTTTTAGTGATTGGGTTTAGATCTAGTTTACTAAATGTGTGGATAAATTCATACAGGTGGCACTGTTTTTAGTTGAGACAAGACCACAAATGTACACCACCCTGCAGCCTCTTCCCAGCTAAGGCTGGTGAGTGGAATCTTGCATCAGACTGCTTTTTGACCATTTGGGCTGTTATGGAAGTATTTTACCATTGCTTAATATGCTTTCAACAGACACTGTAATAAGCAAATAGACGGGTAAAAGGGAAGCATGGCTTTTTAAAAATAAACAAAAAATCATACTGACCTAGATGGCTGCATCTTCGATCCCAGCTGCAGCTGTCCCTGCTGCCTCTGAGACTGAGAACTGAGTGATCAAAGACCACTGTCTTCAGCTCTGCCTCTCCAGCGCTCACTGGAGCACTGGGCCGTGGAAGGGGCGGGAGCTGCTCACTTGATGTCCAAGCAGCCCGCTGAGCCAGTTGCCGATCCAGGCATCTGGGTGGATTGTGACTGTAAAGTTGGGATTCTTCCCAAGCCTGATCTGGCTGAGTGATGTTGGCTGAAAACAGGTCACAGGAATGCAGAGCTAACTTCACTCCTGTGATCCATAGGAAACTATAGCCAAAAAAGTTTTATTTTTCTGAGTGCACTACCAATGCCTAAATGTTCTGATATTGGCTATATCTTGGCTAAGGGGTTGTTGAAGCAGTTTCCTAAGGCAGCTTTAAAAAATTCAAAATAAAACGGTTTGGAACAGGTAGAGGGAAAGGAAGGTTATGTTTGATACACAGTGTTTTAGCAAGCGAAATGTCATGAAGTTCACATATCTAAAAAATAAATGCACATTTGTTGCATGTAAAATATATATATATATATATTTTTTTATAGGGGCTTGTCAAGCATTGCACCAGCGATCATGTGTGCAATCTCGGGCTCCTGCAGACTGTCCATGTAGCTGTCTTCCCGTATCTCTAAGGCCTCGTACACACGATCGGACATATCTGATGAAAACGGTCCGCGGACCATTTCCATCGGATATATCCGATCGGGAGTTTGATCCGATGGCGTGTACACACCATCGGATCAAATTCCCCGCCGCCAGACGGCGCGGTGACGTTGACGCCGCCACGTCACCGCACCAGGAAGTTAAACACTTCCGCGCATGCGCCGAATCCATTCGGCGGCGGCGCGGCGGAGGTGGGGGACGACATGTCTGCTGGTAAGTGTACTAACCAGCAGACATGTCGGGCGGACAGATTCCACCGGATGGATTTCAAAGCATGCTTTGAAATCTGTCGGGTGGAGAAATCTGTCTGCTAGCCCATACACACGAGCGGAGATGTCTGCTGAAACGGTCCATCGGACCGTTTTCAGCGGACATATCCCCTCGTGTGTACGAGGCCTTACAGGCAGGCAGTTGCTGAATGACTGGAAGAATCAATGAAATACTGAAGCACTCACCAGTGCCCTGGTAGTTCATTAAAAACTACAAGCCATCAGCCGCAAAGGCTGTCAGTGCTTGTAGTTCATTCCACAGGACTCTGTGAGGCCTGGTTCACACATGTGTTTTTCTGTTTTGCAGAAACGCACTACAGTCCATTTAATATGGTTTCTTATGGGCCTCGTTCACATCTGTGAATTTTTCACTGATGCATATTTTGGAAAAGGTCAGGAACTTTTCATCCTGCAGCAGGTTGTTTGGTTCCATAGATTTCAATGGAAATGGAGCGGAAACTAATTAAAAACAAAGTGCCTGCATTTTTTGAAGCGTTTTTGCTGGTTTCTCCTGCAAGACACCTCCCAAAACACACCATAAGGGCTTCAAAAATAAGTGTGAAAAAAACGCAAGCTGCATAGGTGTGAACCATGCCTGAATGAATGCCTTTGCTGTGTGGCAAATTGCAGGTGTCGGGAGAAGGTCAGGGGGATCAGGAAGAGGCTGCAGAATCGAGAACATGTTGCATGATCCACCCTAAAAAGGAGTCGAGCATGTAACATGTCCCCAAAGGTGAACTTATGCTTTGTCAAGTATGACTAAAGAAAAAACTTTTAGTGCTTTGTCAAGTATGACTAAAGAAAGAACTTTTAGTGCTTTGATCAGCACAAACCATGCAAAGCAGTTGCAAACACAAGCCACCAGGTAAATCTAGCATTAGGATTAGAACACTTTTCAAGCTTTTATTTCTCTGTTTCCCCATTGGGGGGATTCATGCTCTTTATTTGCCCTGTTAACAATATTGCAGAATGTTCCAATGGGGACACTAGTTCCAGTGACCCTGGTGACAACTAGAGATTTCCAAAGTTTTAAGAGATTTCCTCTCACGTCCTGTTTTGGCTATGGGACAGGGAGTGAAGGGAAATCCCCACATTGGGACACAGATGGCATACAAATACAGGTCTTATAACCCACCCTTGCTCTATTAGTTCCACTATTAGGTTTACGTCCACTTAAAATTATCTTATGTTTTTTGCTTTTTGTTACAGTGGAGTTGGCAATGATAATGGATCGCCTATATGGAGGAGTATGCTATGCTGGCATAGACACAGACCCTGAGCTGAAATACCCAAAAGGAGCAGGGCGTGTTGCCTTTTCCAATCAACAGAGTTATATAGCTGCTATCAGTGCCCGCTTTGTTCAGCTGCAGCATGGAGAGATCGATAAGCGGGTGAGCTACATTTTATATTTTTTGTACGGATATAAATGTAGAGAATGTTGGAATTTCTTCACATAGGTTTTAGGGCTGTATTGCTTAGATTTAGTTTTTTTTACACCGAGGAAGAAAAGGCGGAGGCTGTACTAGAAACAACTGATCTCTTGTGGCCTCGATGCACCACTGTGCATCAGCTGTTTTCGCCTTAGCTTGTGGGCTCCCAATATGCTCATTTTTTTTTCTCAGTTCTGCTGCAAATCTAAAAATGATTTTTATGCTCCCAAGGATACTTCATGAAGCCTGGGAATATCATTATTCTCATTATATATATATATATATATATATATATATATATATATATATATATATATATATATATATATATATATTTTTTTTTATATTTAAAACTAAGCCCCGGGACGTTTATAAAATAAATACCCTTGCGATGGATGACCCCATATTGTAAGGGTTAACTGCTCATTAAGTCTGAAGGTAGAGGAATACGCTGTAGTATCTTATTTCTCAATCCCCAGCAGCCAGCACTCTCCATAGCTCCAGGTTGTGGGCAGGCCCTCAGCATCTTCACTGATAATGTGTTTGATGACATCAGAGCTTTGGGGGGAATAAGGTCAGCATTCTAACTTAATCGTCTGCATCTAGACTTAACTTCACTTCTTATTGTAAGAGTATTTAAAAACAAAAATCTAAATTCAGCTGTAAGATTGCATGTATGTAAAAGGTTAAATTACTTCATACGAGTTTTCAGTGCAGTACGGGGCAATGCTGGATGTGCTAAGGAAATTTAGGAAGGGATTAGACCTACTTTGAGATCTACATGATATCTGTACAGAAATGCTGTGATTGGGCAGAGCATGGATATTAACCACCGAGCCTGTTTTTCAGATTCGGTGTTTACGAGACTAAAACAGTTTTTTTTTGCTAGAAAATTACTTAAAACCCCCAATTTTTCTTTTTTATATATTGTGAAAGATAATGTTACGCCGAGTAAAATGATACCCAACATGTCACGCTCGTAGCATGGCGTCAAACTTTTACCCTTAATCTCGATATGCGACGTTTAAAAAATTCTACAGGTTGCATTTTTTTTAGATACAGAGGAGGTCTAGGGCTAGAATTATTGCTCTCGCTATAACGATTGCGGCGATACCTCACTTGTGTGGTTTAAACACAGTTTTCATATGCGGATGCTACTCGCGTATGCGTTCGCTTCTATGCGCTCGTTGGGACGGGGCATTTAAAAAAAAAAAAAAAATTTGTTTTCTTATTTATTTTAATTTAGTTTATAATTTTTTACACTGAAAAAAAAAAAAATTGATCACTTTTATTCCTATTACAAGGAATGTAAACATCCCTTGTAATAGAAAAAAGCATGACAGGTCCTCTTAAATATGAGATCTGGGGTCAAAAAGACCTCAGATCTCATATTTAGACTTGAATGCAAATAAAATAAAAATAAACACATTTTTTCAAATAACAGAAATAAAAAATAATGTTTCTTTAAGACGCTGGGTGGGACTGACGTTTTGACGTCGCTTCCGCCCAGCAGAGCTATGGGGACGGGTGGGGGCGATTTTTTTTCCCTCACTCGTATCCCCGCTGAGGAGCCGAACAGACCCGATCGCCTCCGCCGCTACCGACGGCTACGGTAAGCGGCGGAGAGCGGCTTGAGGGGGCCTCCCCCGCCACCGATAACAGCGATCTCGCGGCGAATCCACCGCGGAGACCGCCGTTATCGTGTACAGGACCGCCCACTGCAAAGATGGATACCTCGGTTGTGGCAGCAGCTGCTGCCGTTACCGAGATATCCAGCTTTAAAAATAGGACGTACTTTCCCTATAGGGCGGTTAGCAAGTGGTTAAAGGCTATAGGGCGGTTAGCAAGTGGTTAAAGGCTATGCACCTCTCATGTCCTTCAAATCCTCTCTAACTTTTTCCCCATTTCTGCCTGCACAGATAAATATAGGAAAGGCAAATGTCTAAGGGTGCCCTTGCCCTTTAGAGTGTAAATGAAGAGTGGTGAGAGTGTTAATCAGTACATGCAGATATCTGCAATAATTGAATATTTCCAATGATCAACCTAAAACCTGTATGTACAGACTCTTATGTGAGGTAGTTACTGATTTGTAGAATTAAAGAAGCAGTTCTGAACTAAATAAAAGCCTTAAACATTATTGTGCAGTGGTTGCATCTTCCATATGCTGTGTTTTATCTATGTATACCCCGCCCCCAAAATCTGACCATCTTTTTGCTCATATCTGTCAGCAACTAAAATGTTCCTCATGAAATCTTGTCATGTATGTAGGGAAGACTTCTCCTTTTGTTGCAGCACTGCTCTTATTTTGGCCATTATACTGAACATGCAGCATAAATTGCGCAATGTCAGCAGTAGGGTTACACATATATCTGTTCTCATAGGTTACCTGAGTTGCAGTTGTGCTTAGTGGGTTGGGATTCTGCACCTATTTGCTCAATTTGGCCTAATGATGGGCATGGACGTAACCATTTGAAGCAACCCCCATATGAATTTGAATGGGCTACAGCAGTCTTCTATAATTTCTTGGTCAGCTGAAGTCCTGCATTACTGATCCCCCCCCCCCCCCCCCCCCCGAGATTGGATTGCTTAGCTGCTCCAAATACAATACAAATTACCGTACTTTAAAAATGAACCTCTTAAGACAGAAATGCCATTGCTCAGGCATTTATAGGTTCAAAGGTCATGTGATATTTAATTGGCTTAGCCTTATCAATAGCTCTACCTCTCAGACTGCCCTTCTATTGCCTGAATGTGTGCAACGTGAAATCAGTTGGCTGGATGTCAACTTTTAAATTTCAGGTGATCTGAAGCCTAATGCTCCACTTTTAGTACCCAGATCCCTGTGGTAATACTAGCTGGCTACTAAGCCACTACTATGGCATAGGGATAGCAATGAATGAAGAAAAATGGACTGCCGCACTCCAGGAGAACTTCAAACGAAAAAGTAGTCTTTAATGTAAAATAGGAACAAATACAGTCACCACAACCACAAAAACAGGACAGCCAACGCGTTTCGCACTCAACTAGTGCTTGGTCATGGCTCAGGGACAGGGTCGCAGCAGAAATGTAGAGACCAGTGGGAGGAATCATAGTACATGTCGGAGGACACAGGTATCCATCGCACCCAGGAGTATTGAATCCTGAATATTCTGCCAGTCAGTGTAGCTCTGTAAGTAAAGGGACAGGGCAGGGACAATGTGACAGGTATGTATTACTATTATTCTTTTGCAGGTTTTTTTTTATGTATGTGACCGTTTTAAGTTAAATACTTGCAATTGTGCCTTAGCCAACTTTTAACCATGTCTCGTTTAAATGCTCCGTCTGCTCAAAACCAATACATCGGTTATGAATTGTAGTTGATTGGTTGAAGCACCCTCTGAAATATATTACAGTATGTTAGGGATTCTCACTACTGCTCTTGATACTGCTTTTCCATGCCATGGATTTAAAAAACATTTGAGAGTCCATTGTACTCATCAATAGAGGTGGACAATAATGTCCTTGGATTCAGATGCCTCCATGCTACAGTGCCCTTAAAGGGGTGGAAGATGTCGGCCACTATTTCATCTTTCCAGGACTAACTCAAGATGGAATTGGTTCATTTTTTCATTATTTTTTTATGACAAACTGTCCCATATTATTAACATTGATTTGTTTTGTTTTTTGTTATTTTTCCTCATTCTCATTTTTCTTTCTTTTTGATCTCTTCTATGCCGACAGGTGGAAGTGAAGCCATATGTCTTGGATGACCAGTTGTGTGATGAGTGTCAAGGGGCTCGTTGCAGTGGCAAGTTTGCTCCATTCTTCTGTGCTAATGTTACCTGTCTGCAGTATTACTGTGAATATTGCTGGGCTGCTATCCACTCCCGTGCAGGGCGGGAGTTCCATAAGCCGCTGGTGAAGGAGGGAGGTGATCGCCCAAGGCATATTTCATTCCGTTGGAATTGAGTGACCCATATACTTCACTTCCTTCCCAAGGATCCAAATAAGTGCACTCTTCTGTTCTCTTAATCTCCCTCCCTCCTTCCATCATTAGGAAAGCATGTCCTCTTTGTTGTAGTCTGTATTTTAACAATAGTATAACGAAAGAATGACCTACACCATAGGTATTTTGTAGAGTCTTGTGTCATTGAGAACTGTATTGAAACGCCTTTTGTTGTTCCTAACAATATCACTCTGATGCATGCCAGTTTCATGCTGTCCTCATTGAAAACCAAGGGAGCAGGGAGACTGCAACAATTTTAATTAATATTATTATTAATGTATTTTTTTATTTTGTCAAAGAAAAGAGCTTAAAATGGTTAAAAAAATATATTAAGCAAGGAAAAAAAGAAAACCATAGTATTTTTTTTATTTTAATTAAATTATTATTAAAATGTAATGGAAAAATACTATTAATGTAACCATACAACTACAATAACACTATTTGGTCTGTTTGAGACAGCTTATTTTTTACTTGGGGGAGATTTTTTTTATTTCCTATTTATTCTGGGTTTTTTTTGTTTTGTTTTTTATTCTTTTTAACTTTTATTGGAAAGTTAGCCTTGCCTGTTGTCAAAAGACCCACAAACAGTGTGCGTAAACATAAATATAAACAGCATTGTAAGTTCAAATTATCTGATTTTACAAGGTTAAAGTGACTTCATCATCCTAGACATTTTTCACAAATATCCTATTGTAAGGCACAAACATAAAATGGTGACGTTTGTTTCATTATACCAGTACAGGCTGCTGATGAATCAGTTATACGGTGAAGGAAATGTTGTTCTTGAAGCCATGCTTTGTTTGTGCAGAAGCCTACAGTTACATACAGTTGACAGTGAAATGCTTGTTGTTTTTGTGCTAAAATTCCATTGTCCGTTGTGGCTAACTGTACACTTCTAGAGAATGGCAGTGTGGCTGCTGGGAAATAAAGGCAATTCCCATTAGGCACAGAAGGGTGACCCCCAACCTGTATTACAAAACGAGTGAGGTATAACTAAAATGTATCGACTTTACTAACTCACTGCTCTTCCTTTAAATTATAAGATATGTTAAAACTCCAGAGAAAGATGGTGATGCACTTTAAGCAATGGCAGATACCGTAAATATTATCCAAGATTTTTTATTTTTTGTTATATATTATTATGTTCTTGTTGGACATTAAGTGAACTGGCTCAATCTCCTTGGGGATCTGAAATATTTTAACAGTAAACTGTTTGCATTTAAGCTCGTAAAGAATGTACACGTTGAGTGAAGTTACTACTGAGGGGAGTGCACTTATTTATTTTTTCACTGAAATAAGAAAAATAAAAAAATGAATACAACAATGTCAGTTATAATCCATAACGCCCCCCCCCCCCTCCCTCCAAAAAAAGAAATAGCCTACCAAAGCTCAAATAGGTAAATACGTTCAGTTACAGAAGGCTGAAATGTCTCCGAAAGAACAAATGTATAGATTTTTATTTTTGATGACTAATTTATATCTATAATCGGAACTTACTTAACTTTACATCGGGTGCCAGCTTCTGTTCTCCATTGTGTCACCAAACATGTGGAAGATACCTCAAAGATGGCATTAGATGTTTTATTGAGTTGGTTTACAATTCTGGACTGTAAAAGGAGCCCATTACTGTATCAGTACTCCGTTTGCTGTCCTTAAGGGTCTGTCCCTAGAGTAGTTTTGGGTAAGTTCAGGTGGCTTGAGTCACCCACTGGATTGTAATATCTTTTGAGTGCTACTGCCATGTTTATCTGTCGTGCTGATTTCTCACTCTGTGGTATTGGAGGACAGATCTTGCCACTGGGTGATTCAACACACATGTATCCACCCATTGCTTGAATATTATTTTTAGATAAACTGACCCTTTAAAGGTACCCACACATCCAGTCAATCGTTTGCACAGTATGAATGATTTCATGCAACAATCTGTATGCAGTAAAGACGTTTGTAACACATCTCAGATGAGCATGGCAACCTTGATTTGTGAAGGTTGGAAAATCTTAGCTGGGCCCCTGCTAAACATGAATAGGTATGCCGGTTATTACAGCTGATCAGGCAAGGGTCTAATTGTTACACCGGAAATGATCAGAAGCCCTTTTTCATAGGTACCTTTAGAATAGAGTGGCAGCACGCAATAATTACCTGGTTAAAGCTTGCAGATGTAATATGCCCCTTTGGCAGATAAAGGGCTGGAGAATGGCTTCCTCCTGCATTGTCTGTATGTCTTGGGCAGTGTGGCAAAATTGTATCTAGGGGAGTGTCATCTGTATAATGAGCAAGGAGGAAATTTGGGAACCAGTTCTGTACCGCAATCTGTCAAAATATTCCTGATTGCTTTGCACACAGTAGTTGAATCTCAATGCTAGATTTCTAAAATTTGCTTTAACAATCCCCTTGCAGCTTTGCTTTCCACAGGTGAGCAGCAAACTATAGACGTTTGGACTCTTTGCATGCTAAAACTATCTAGAACAGAATTTGGCAATGGAACTTCAAGTACCTAGTTTTCAAGCTTTTTGGCACTGAAGACTTTAAGCTGCTTATACCGCTGTATAATCTTTTGATGCCTTAACCTTTAAATAGCCAGATGGCACGAGCAGTTGACCATTTTGCCAGTATCTAGAGAACAACCTTAAAGTAAGGTTTGGGTTATAAGATAATATAGTTGTTGGATATGAAATTGAAATGTATTTATTTTTTCGTTTCTTTTTTATACATTTTACTTAGTGTTCTAAAAATAAAACCAATTTAATAGCAGCAGTCCACCCAGATGTTGTACTTGGGATAAGTCCTATCCTGCTGATTCGTGCAGTGTGATCTTCACCCCCTTTTATCACAAAGTCTCATGGGTTTTGGTGCAGTAAAATATTAGCCAAATTTCTATACTATAAATAAAATGAAAAATGCAATATGGCTTATAAGAGCTTCTTGAAATAATTACTGCACGTAGGCAAATATGCCACCAGTGGTGACTTTCAGACATCTCAAGTCTGTACATTTTGGGTGAGCTGACCCTCTAAACGGTATAACTACACTTTCCCTTATTTCCATTGATTGTGCAAAGCTGTAAATGTAATGCACATTAATTTGCTGCTACCCACCACAAAATTGTGGTTTCTAGCCTCCAAAGCCTTAAGCAATGGACAAACTAAGGAATAGATGTAAGTATATTGCTGGCATAAGAACTAGGACCAACAAGTAAGATTTATGAAAAGAAAATAAGATTCCAACTTCCTAAATAACTCCTAGTCTATGATTTGACTAAAACCAGCCATACACTGTTGGTTCATTCAGCTCACAGACTGAACAAGAGAACTCTTATCGATTCTCCCATCCACACTAAACTGTATGGATAGAGGTATGTCCCCTGACGGCTATTGCATTCTAACAGCCAGCACCCACAGCTGTCACAATACTCAAAAAGTGGCTGCATCTGATTGGCCAACAATTATCCACATGGCTTCTTTGATTTTCAGATCAAAGGATGCCGTACGAGGGGGTGCTGCAAAGGACACCCATGGCTCCCAATTTCAGACAGTTCATTAGGAACTGGCCAAAATTTGCTCAGTGTATGGCAAGTTTGTCTTTTCTTTTTTTTTTCTTTTTTTTGCCTAAACACACTGTAGTAAGCCATTTTGTGGTCTTAAACCAAAATTCAACAGCACACAATGTGCCTGTTGACTAGGAATCACAACATTCAGTAAGACCCCTTTCATACTGGAGGCGTTTTTCAGGTGCTTTAGTGCTAAAAGTAGCGCATGAAAAATGCCTCAGTTGCAATCCCAATGTGAAAGCCTGAGTGCCTGGGGAGCTGCGCTGGCAGTACGTCAAAAGTCCTGCAAGCAGCTTCTTTGCGGCACTTTAGGAGCGGTGTATACACTGCTCCTAAAGCGCCCCTGCCCAGTGAAATCAATGGGCAGCACTTCGGCAGCGATGCTTTGCGGGTGTTTTTAACCCTTTATTTGGTCACTAAAAGCATCCTGCTATTGACTGAAAAGCTAAAACTACCTTAACTGCCGACGCCCCCATGCTGTCAGTGTGAAAGGGCTTTTGCACGCAAGGCACTCATTGGATCATATTCTATTCTGAATTCCTTGTAAAATTATTGACATCACACTTCTAAAAAGTGGCCCCCTCCTAACAAATTGGCTTTCTGCAGTGTGTATAGACAGAGCCACTCTAACTGAAACGTGTGCTCTCCACTAAATTATGTATATCAGAGGGCATACCTGTGGTGCATGTTTAACTCTTAAGACTGTCATGGGAGTTTACAGTGCGATTTAGTCCAAGTGGGTGTATTCTAGCTGTTAGCATAGAGAAGAAGCGAGTGTTGGCTATTATAAATAACCAGCTGTTTAAAAAGTGCAGATCTAGCTGGTTTTCATATAGGGGATTGTACTGCTTCATGCTATTTCATCACCATAGGTTGTGAAAACCAAAGACTTGCTTCAGTGCTGCTGCTTAACTCTTGAAGAGTCCCTGTTTCACCTTCCTGAAGGACAGCTAAGTTGGAGTAGGACGTTGTGAAGAAAGGAAAACTGTTCCTCTTTTCCCCTCAGCATTAACATTGCTAAACAATATCACTGTCTTTGTTGTCCTGATGTTCACCACTCCAACAACAGAGGGGTTATGTGAACATATGTTGAAATGGAAATATGTACTACTGACTAAAGCCCAACTCTAAGCAACTTTTTTCAGTTTGTGGTTGAGTGGAGAGGGGTTGGTACCCCTGTTTGTTTTTGTATTGCTGTCTGCCCCCCACTTTGGATATTTCTCCTCGCTTCCTGTGTCATCGCTAGTGACCACATATAGTTAAAGAAATATCCTAAAGAGGGACAAGGGTAGTAATAAAAAACAATGGCAGGGATTCTAACTTTTTACTAGTCTACTTGTGCTCTACTCTACAGTGCTTTCATAGCTGTCTGTGTCCCCTTTGGAGACTTCTGCTCATTTCATGTTCAGATTGAAATGAAGGAAAATCTCCTTAATGGGAACATAGCAATAAAAAAAACTTAGAAATCTCTCTTATCTTCTCTTTTAAAGAAATAAAAGTTTGGCTGGAGTTGAGCTTTAATAATTCTTTGCAGGGGAGCTACTCATAAGATCGATCCCTGTCCAATAAAATTCCCATACTGGGTGCTCTTGTATATCTAGTCAAAAGATTTTCTCAACTCCAGATCAATAGTTTATTTTAAACTTTTTGTACATTGGAAGAGATTATAGGTGGCTTGGGGTGTGCTAGAGTGCCATTCCTACCAGTAAACAGTGGCAAAGACTTAACTTTTTCACTGCCAGGTGTTTGCTCGGCAGAGTCCGGCGGTGTCTTGCAGACCTGCCAGAACAAAAACTTTAGGCTCCTAAAAGATGCTAGTTGACAGAATTCTGGAGCTGCTGCCTCCAGCAGAGAAAAGGTTAATCCTCCATAAATAAACCACTGTTTGGAAGCTAGTCTTGACAAATATTTTCTTTTTTTTCCCTTTGTACATGACCTGCTGAATTTCGGTACAGCAATTTTGTAGCTAACTTATTTTTGTCATGCACATATTGTACACTTGTTATGCACTAATTTTATATATCTTATGTTTCCAGCAGTGAGCGTTTAGGCCCACTTTTCACTGGCGGGATATCTCTTTATGCAATACCTCAATTTTTCATATTGCAAAGAGTAGCTTTTTGTACTTTTATTACGGAGAGATCTTCATATAACTTCATTTTTTAAGATAAATAATTTTAATAAATTTTTATTTTCTTATATTCTGCTTTTTATACATTTCAGTGCTCTGCATACATTTTGAGCGATGGATGTGGTGCACTGGTAATGCTACTTCAGAACCTGCAGAGATTAAAAAAAAAAAAAGTAAAAACAAAAAAAAATAAACAAAAAAAAGCCCGTGGTTTCAAATAGTCTAGCCCAAAACCAAACATTTGGTGCATATTTCATTTCAAATTTTATTAGGAAAAGCAAAAAAAAAAAGTGAATAGAAACCGCATGAACGTGACAATATAATCTCGTTGTTTAGTCCCTTGGAAAAAAAAATAAACAAAAATGTAGCATAGAAAATAAAAAGATTAAATAACAAATTAAAATGTATTCTGCTTCATACGTCTCATTTTTTAAGAAATTAAAATATCTATATATATATATAAATATATATAAATATCTATATATATACACAGTTGCAGACTTTTTGGTGAATGTTTAGCCATTTTACATATTAACAAAATTAATGTTAGGTGTTTATGATGCAGCCATGTCTGCGATTTTAAGAAAAAAAAATGTTTAAGTGGGGGAAAAAAAAAATCCAAGAAATAAAACCATACCTTCTGGTTCCAGATGTATAATGTTAGTATGCATGACTAATATAAAGAAAACAAATTGTTACTACTAATATTCACTTGTTGTTATTGTGTGAAAAGCGTGTTTACAGATGACTTGATAACACTTTACTTTACGGAGCTTAAAGTACCATGGACTTTTACTCTGTGCCCTCAGAGTAGTGGTTTTATGGAGTCATGGCTTTAGTATAATGTATGCTAGTAGATAATCGATTTGCCTTTTCAGGCCCATAGTTGATACCTCATCTATTGGCTGGGAAGAAGCATGTGATGTATAGCCTAAGTCCTTGTCTTTTCACATGCCAAGTTTTTTGGTTTCCTCTAATTTGCATTCTTCGGAATGAGGCTTTGTAGCTGTGAGTGCAGTGCTGCTAACTTCAGCTGTAAGGCAGTTCAAGCATCACATCCCAGGGTGTTAATATGGCTATTTTCTGCACTGTAAAACAAAAACGCATTGCTTATTATTTTGAACGTGGTGAAAACCCTCACTGCCCAATGCTTTGGCCTAGTATATACTTCTCCATACACAGACCTCTGCATAAAGCAGGTTAAAAAAATGTTTGCAGTGAACGACTGGCATTTAATAAGAAATGCTGTTGGAAAGACTTGATAATCCCACCTTTTTTAAGTTTATTTTTTTATTTTTGATTGTTTTGAAGCATTAAGCCTTCTGTTTTAAAAGGTGATTTAAAACTTGAATGTGATAATAAATTATGGCAAGTTGAACTTCAAGTTATGTGCAATACTTATCTCTGACTTTTGAAAGATCTTTGCAGTGTAATTCTTCATTGTTTTTAATTGCAGGCATTTAAAAAAAAGATGTTTTCTACTGTTCTAGTACTCCTCTTTCTTGCTGGTGTTTGTAAAGAAAAGAAATCAGAAATCAATCTTTCTACTAATGTAAAACAGATTATTTTTTAAAAAAATGGAATAAGAGGTTTTGGTCATTGGCGTTATTTTGTTACCTTCTTTTTACCTCTGGCGTTCCGGAAGAGCCTGAGACTCCAGACTCTGGCCCTTCCAGGTGTTCCGGGTTTAAAGCTACTGTGATTGATAACATTGTAAGAATTGGGACAATATTTTATTCAACTGTTTTATTTTTTATATTTTTAAATTTGAAAGCATAATTAGTTTTTATAATTTTCATCAGATTCCTTTGTTATATTTTTTTGGAAGTGAACTTATTAACAAGTGGGTGTCTAGTTTTTACTAATCCCTAATGTTATCTTCTTTTTCCAATGTATTGCTCATTTATCAGAAGGAAAAGTTATTTAAATATGTCAGTTAATTGTACCACTTGGCTGAATTTACACATAGTTTTTACTGTGTATGGGGAGGTTGTAGTATTTATTATAGCATTTTAAATAAAGGTAATTCATTTTTTATTGAAGTCATTTTCACGTTTTAAGTTCATATTTTTGTATGTTCTACTCTAATTAAGTTATATAACACAAGTTCCTTTTTTAAAGAGTTCATTTGTTGAAGTGCTAGTGAAAAATTAATGTTATTAAATAGTTTGCAAATGACTATTTATACCAGTATGCATATAATTTTTAAATATTTGTAATGTGAGATGTTGAATGAATAAAACTTTTAACTCTAAATGCTGTTTTTATTTCACATATTTTCAACAAAAATTATTTGTCAGGCATTAGACCAAAATTGTGGGAATTTATTCAACTTTTATTTCCAGCTAAAATAAATATGCAACCACACAGCTACTTTCAATGCAACCTATTCAATATTTTATCCCAATTATATCTGATCTACTATATGGAACAGCTGTGTGTCTTGACTCTTCAGTAATTTTGTTTACACACCTTTCTTTGGGGACTTTGGAACCTAAACGACAAACCTTTTGGGTGAGCCCTTTCTCTGGAAGCTACACCTAGAAAAAAAAAGTAATGTAAAAACCACCCATCAAATATTGCCTGTAGGCTTCCTGCAGTTTCTTTCCCATGACTGACTTGTCATACCTTGCTCCACACTGTGTGTAGAGGTAGGCATTTTGTGCACTAATTGCAAAACACAGGAGCTGCTCAAAACAAGTAGTTAAATGCTGTATGTGACCACCGTAACATGTAATAAAATAGATTGGAGCAAACCGGTGCTTTGCCCATGCAGGCTAAAACCTGTTTGATTTAAAGCATATGTAAATCTTTGCAATGGACTTCTTACTTTTATCTTTCTTCTGTTAAAGCCGACTTCCATTATGGACCAAAGTATGCATGCACGTGCCATACCTGGCCAATCCCCAGGAAAATTGGAAAAAACTGTGGCAGGCACTGCTACTTCAGTGATCACTGCTAGCTTTCAGGTCCCATACTGAGAAGCTGCCCTGTCACTTCCTCGGCATGGGGTCAATTCAGAGAACCCATTGCATTTTGTTAATGAATGCAAGGTATTCTGTGTTTGGACGAGGTGGAGAGGCAGGGCAGTGACGTTAGTCATTTCTTAACTACTACTGAACCCTTCCCCTGTTGAGGGGGGAAGTCTGCAGTCATGCAGTCCTGACATAAAAGCACTACTGTACATTGCTCCTCCAGGGAGCATTGTCACTATTGGACAGGAAGTGTTTCTGGAAAGATTACCAGGTGAAATTAAAGGACAAAAGCCTGAGAAAAAAGATTAATTAAATCTTGGGCCTGATGAGCTGCAATGTTGTTTGTTTGTGTCTTGCGTTTTAAATAGTTTAACTAGATGGTACAATCGGATTATAACTTGTGGCAGGCTTTAAAGAACATGTTTTTCAGATTTCTTAACGGAGTATCGCGTGCTATAAATAGAATGGCTATTTTTAACCCTGAGGAATGGAGCTGGACATCACCTCCTTCTGCACACTTTACCAAATCAATTTGTTACTGTTTAGTACACTGGGTTTGATTTGCTAAAGCAAATCCACTTTGCACTTCAAAGTGCATTTGCTTTAATTCAGAGGGGAAGCTTTGCTCATTTCTGTCATCTAATCATGTATGCTGTTTTTATTTTCCATGCATGCACCCCCCTCAGATCTACAGCGACTGCACTTCCCAGTGCACAGTGGATTTGTCTTTAGTAAATAAACCCCACTGTTCCTTATAGGCCTCATTATTTTTCTTGTACACACCGCAATGTTGTCTTTTGGATAAAGCTGTATCCCACTAAACTATTTCCTTTAGAAAAGTAATTATATTGAAAAACTTGTCAAGAAGTTTTCTTATAAATTACTTCCTATATGGTCTGACACCATAAAAATGTTGACTTTCTTAATTCCTTGACTTTCTTAATGTGGTACTTGTATGAGAGGATGCTACAGTACAGCAATGAAGAAGGAAGTTGGCAGTGTAATTTCTGAATAAGATAACTGACAAAATAGAATGGGGCTCTTACAGTAAAACCCTGGTTTGAGAGTAACTTGGTTTGGGAGAGTTTTGCAAGACCAGCAACATTTTTTTAAATTCAGTTTTTGACTAGATAAACAATCAGTAGCAATATGGTTACATTTAATGAAGGCACAACATTTAGCAACTCTTATGGATGATGATTAAAACGAGCAAATCTAAGTATGCATGCATCCGTGGTAAAGCTGTGCACATAGACCATCCTCTGAACCGCCACCGATGTCATCCCTTCCACGCTGTGATCCATGCCTCTACTCTACTGCAGGGTAGTCTTCCTGGGCATGGTTGCAGACTGACAGCGGTGAGGATGGTCTGTGGACAGCTTTACTCCGGATGCCTGTATATTTAGATGTGCCTTTTTTAATCATCATCCAAGTGAGTTGCTAAATGTTCCCATATTGCTACACTTAGAGGAGCCTCTCTTCTCTTTTATACTCTGTAGCTCCTGCTGGATTTTGTTTCTAATCCACTTGTGAAGGCTGCAATTTTGTGAGTGGGTATTTTATGGTTGCACAACCTGGTCACATTGCTATAATCCTTTTTTTTTTGGACTATAAACTGAAACACATGAATAAATGGTTGTGGAAAAAAATCATTTGAGTTTCCATTATTCCTATTTGGAAATTTGCTTTGATATACGTATATATATATATATATACAAGTGCTTTGGATTACAAGCATGTTTCCGGAACAAATTATGCTTGCAATCCAAGGTTTTACTATACAGTATGTCAGAAAATGAATAATTGAAATGCCTGACACGCATGCTGTAATTTTCAAGGAAATTAGCTGGTGTAGACATTTGCTGTAAGCAAATATGTGGCAGGCCGACACCCCAAAGAAAGCTACAAACTATAGAAGATAGCGCGCTGAATTTTAAATTGACGTTTCCAGGCAATATCATCAGTAAGATACTGAAGCTATCTAGAAAACCGTAACTATGCTAGATTTCACTATCTGACATGCTTGGAGGCATTGAGGGTGTACTTCCAGGAACCTGTATTGTGCAAATTCCTCTCTTGATGCACCCTCTGGTCACTTTCAAATTTCCAAGGCAAGGTACAATTTAAATGAGTTTTGTACTTTTCAGAATAGGTTTTATTGATTTCTATTTAACCACTTGAGCCCCGAGCCTGTTTTCCAGATTCGGTGTTTACGAGACTAAAACAGTTTTTTTTGCTAGAAAATTACTTAAAATTTTTCTAACACCCTTGAGAATAAAATTGCAGTCATTGCAATACTTTTTCTCACACCGTATTTGCGCAGCGGTCTTAACAAGCGCACTTTTTTTGGAAAAAATTCACTTTCTTGAATTAAAAAATAAGACCACAATAGATTTCTCCCAATTTTTTTATATATTGTGTAAAGATAATGTTACGCCGAGTAAAATGATACCCAACATGTCACGCTTAAAAATTGCGCCCGCTCGTGGCATGGCGTCAAACTTTTACCCTTAAAAATCTTGATAGGCGACGTTTAAAAAATTCTACAGGTTGCATTTTTTAAGATACAGAGGAGGTCTAGGGCTAGAATTATTGTTCTCGCTCTAACGATCGCGGTGATACCTCACTTGTGTGGTTTGAACACAGTTTTTATATGCGGGCGCTACTCGCGTATGCGTTCGCTTCTGTGCGCGAGCTCGTCGGGACGGGGCGTTTAAAAAAAAAAAAAATCTTATTTATTTTAATTTAGTTTTTAATTTTTTACACTGAAATAAAAAAAAATTGATCACTTTTATTCCTATTACAAGGAATGTAAACATCCCTTGAATAGAAAAAAGCATGACAGGTCCTCTTAAATATGAGATCTGGGGTCAAAAAGACCGCAGATCTCATATTTAGACTAAAAGGCAAAAAAAGAAAAAAAAATTAAACTGTAATTTTTCAAATGACAGGAAAAAAAAATGTTTCTTTAAGACGCTGGGTGGGACTGACGTTTGGACGTTACTTCCGCCCAGCAGAGCTATGGGGACAGATGAGGGAAATTTTTCCCTCAGTCGCACCCCTGCTGAGGAGCCGAACAGACCCGATCGCCTCCGCAGCTACCGACGGCTCCGGTAAGCGCCGGAGGGCGCGGGAGGGGGGGCACCCTCTCCCGCCACCGATAACGGCGATCTCGCGGCGGAGACCGCCGTTATCGTGTACAGGACCGCCCCATGAAGAGATGGATATCTCGGTTGTGGCAGCAGCTGCTGCCATTACCGAGATATGCATTTTTAAAAACATGACGTCTTTTGACTATGGGGCGGATCTGAAGTGGTTAAGAAAAGTGCAGACATATGATACAAGAATTGCAATTCCAAGGAAAAACAAAATGAATAACATCTCTCCAAGTCCCAGATCAAAATAGGCAAAACAAACAATCGTGGCCTTCCAGGGACCATTAATGCCTAAATGGAGACCCGAACCACAAGTTAATAAGAAAAGACTAACAATAAAGGTCCATACATTTGACAAAGTATGTCACAGAAGTCACCTAACAAGTGGGATCCAAAGAACGTTATGGTGGGAGAGATTTATGCCAGTTTGGTAAAGAACCCAATGATCGGATGGTATTAGAAAAAGGGTAGATGGATGTGCAAAAGGAGAGATCCTAGCTCAAGCTGAAATAATGGGGATGTCTATGTTAGAAGAAAATGTTTTGGAATTGGGGGGAGAGTCCGAAAACAATAGCCTGATGCACTAAGTAACTTTGTATGTGGTCAAGTTCAGAAGTATGTTCTAATATTGTGGGAGCTTTTTACTGATCTCCAATGCCTAGCGATTACATTTCTGGATGCTATGAGGAAAAAGCACAATAGTCCCTTTTTAGCAGTGAAAATAGAACCTGGAAGTAATGAAAGAAGAACTTGAAAGTATTGCCACCACCATCCAGGAGTGCAGGGTAGATCCGTTAACAATGCAGTATGATGTTTGAGCTGATTGTTGAGTAAGGCAGAGAAACCCGGGACCATCCTAGGGAGGTAGCAAATGTTGATACCGAAGCAAACATTGGGTTACCAATAATCTGCGCCAGGTGGGCTTACATGAGAGAAGAGCCCAAGGCTTCTAATTGAAATATTTCAGGTCTGTAGGAAGAAAGAAACACAAAATGGTAGTAGTGTAACATGGGGCCTCTAAGGCAGGGTCACTCATGAGAGTGCTATGGGTGAATACAAGAGCATCTTTTCAAGTGCAACCCATTGTTTATCAGGAGTGTGGAATATCCAATCTATAATATGGGCCAGAAGGGCAGACCTATGGTACAGTGCCCATATGTATTAATTGAGGGATAACCTCATAGTGGAGAAAAAGGATGAAGGGAGGGACAATGGGAGAGCTTAAAACAAAGAAAACAGGGTAACGTATCCATTTAAATTGCTACACAGCCCAACCAGGTATGCCGTAATTTAGACCAGTGCTTAAGTCTGGCTAGGGCAGTGTTTCTCAACTCCAGTCCTCAAGGCCCCCAACAGGTCAGGTTTTCAGGATTTCCATTATTTTGCACAGGTGATTTGATCAGTTTCACTGCCTTAGTAATTCCCACAGCCTTTTCATCTGAGGGAAATCCTGAAAACATGACCTGTTGGGGGGGGCTTGAGGACTGGAGTAGAGAAACACTGGGCTAGGGTAACTCATAAGAGCTGGGAGTAGTTACAGTATCTCACAAAGATATTTTATTATCTTTTAATGTGACACTGAAGAAATGACACTTTGCTACAATGTAAAGTTGGGAGTGTACAGCTTGAATAACAGTGTAAATTTGCTGTCCCCTCAAAATAACTCAACACACGCCATTCATTTCTAAACTGCTGGCTATAAAAGTGATTAGGTGAAAATGTCCAAATTGGGCCCAAATTGTCAATCTTTTGTGTGGCCACCATTATTTTCCAGCACTGCCTTAACCCTCTTGGGCACGGAGATCACCAGAGATTTACATGTTGCCACTGGAGTCCTCTTCCACTCCTCCATGATGACATCACAGAGCTGGTGGATGTTTTTTTTTTCCTCAAACAAAAAGTTTTTTTGTTTTTTTATAAAAGACATACATTCTCAAGAGCAAAATTTGGCCGTCAGGACTTTGGTTATTAACATATAAGGAATTGATACATTGTCCACCTCCTTAGAAATATGAACATAGCCCTTACCTGCACAGTTAAAGAAAGCCTTACTGAAGACCAGAGGGTACTGTTGAGTATGCACCATTATGCCATCTTTAAATTGCCCTGTAGATAGTCTATCATTTGTTAGAATATTCGGTCCATAGCCAGGTCTACCAGGGCTAAGCCTGGTACCTCTAGCCAGGGGAACCCATAGTTTCTCAATCTTGCCTTGTTTGACCCTATGTTGATAAATACGCTTCTCTAGGTAGATGGTTTCACCCATTTGGGTAATCCATTCTTTCATTGTGGGAGGTTCTTTAGACTTCCAGTGCCTCAGAATCATTTTCACTTAAAAGAGGGCCCTGGCAATAGCCTGTTTGGGAATCTCCTCTATTGGGAGGATATCCAGAATACCCAGTAAGCAATGTTTGGGGTCTTCAGGAATCTGGACCTGAAAGACCCTATTAAGAGTATCTATAACCTTCCTCTAATACAAATAGCTTCAGACATCTCCATAGAAGGAGTATCAAATCCCCATGATCCCTACAGCATCTGGTGCAGGTGGGTTCCAATCTCACCCCCATGTGGGCCAATCTAGCCGGGGTGTAATGTACTCTCAAAACTATATAAAGCTGAGACAGGCATTGAGCCACATTCAAGGAGCACTGGAGAACCGAATGTAGAGCTTCTTCCCACTGTTCCTCCTCAAAGGCCCCAACATCTTGCTCCCATTGAGACACCACCCTGAGAGGGGAGTCCTGGAGGAAGAGATTGAGCAGCATAGCGTAGCAACGCAATATAAACCCTTTATTTGTGTTGACCTTAAATAGATAATTGAAGACAGGAGTAGACTGCATAGCTCCGACACCCTTTGGGCCCTTACTGCATGCTGACGGCATCTTTCGGGCGTTGTAGTTGCTCCAGAATGGGACAAACCCTAGCGGAATTGTGCAGGACATAAAGTAACTGGCATCAAAATCATCTTGGTAAGATTTATCCTACTTACCGTTTCATCCTGCTCCACACTTTGACCTTATCTTGACAGCGATTGATTAGAGGTGACAAATTGAGTTGGAGTAATCTAATGGATGGGGGGTTGTACTCTGCAATTGATGCAGTGGTGCGGTAAAAAGCCTCCTGGACGGACAGCCAAGCCTCCATATTGTTATCTGTCGGATCAGCAATGAATTCCGCCTCCATATCTCCCGCCAAGCGTTCTATTCCTTCCCTCTGAGCATTCGCTTGAACCTCTCTAAAAAAGATTCCTTTTAAGGACGGCATTACATACCTCTAGCCACTAGCCGCGCTCACATTATCAGTATAGATATGCCAAAATTCTGAGACACATGGGAAGGAAAGAGATGAAGCCAGAAGGTATTTAATCCACTTGGAGGTATCACCCCCAAGTTTACAATAAGTAAGGTAGTGGTCAGATATATTTCTGGGAGCATAATTAATCACTAAAACATAGCGGTCAGCAGCAAACGAGCAAAGGCATAGATCTATGCGTGACAGGGAGGAGTAACTCTTGGAAAAACATGAAAATTGCTTCTATCCTGGGTGTTTCTGTAGCCATGGATCATGACCCCCCCACCCCCCACCTCCATACATTTTTTATTTAAAGTGGTGTGTTGCATCCCACCCCCCACCGTGGCAGCGGGGTGCTTATCTAATGCTGGATCTATACAACAGTTGAGATCACCCATGACATAAAGCAGTAGCTCAGGGTATCTCAGCTGGTATTCCAACAGAGCATGGAGGGTCTGATTATTGTACAGAGGTGGTATGTAAACAAATGCAAGGATACATTTAAGAGAGTATAACCAGCAAAGCATAAAGACATATCTCTCCTCACCATCCAATACACTGTCAATTTCCTCATAATCCAGTGAGTTGTGTATCAGTACACTTACACCCCTAGAATATGTGGTGTGAGTGGAATGGTACGCTTTCCCCACCCAGCCAAAATTCAAGCAGGCAACAGAGTCAGCCGTGAGATGAGTCTCTTGCAAGGCATACACAGCTGGTAAGTACTTTCGAAGTAGGGTAGACACCATGGTGTGTTTTAAAAGATCATGTATCCCTCTGATATTCCAACACAAAACTGGAACCGTAGTCATCTTAAGGGGACAAGGATATTCATTGCAGGGTGAAGAAATTTTGCTCCAGCCAGATCAACGAAGTTCACTCTTAAACCCATCTCCATCGATGCCACAAAACATATCATCGGTGCCCTGCGAAACTGCACAGCACCGAATGATATCATCCCCACCAAACTGCTGAAGAAATGTGCCGACATTCTGGCACCGCCTATCACGCAGCTTATAAACCAATCATTCAAGGAAGGTATAGTGCCCACCTGCTTAAAAGAAGGCATAATCAAACCCATTTTAAAGACCTTTCACTTCTAAAAAACGCACAGTGTCATGCAGAGTCCCTAAAGGATCCCCTCTGTTGCCGGTGCTCTTCAATATCTATCTTCACCCTCTCTTCTAAATCATTAGTAACCAGAAGTTACGTTACCACTCTTATGCAGATGACACACAATTGTACTTTCGCATTTGCAACAAAAAGGATCATCATCTCTGTCTAGAGAAATGCCTCTCTTTGATAGAAAATTGGATGACAAAGAGTTACCTTAAACTCAACGGTTCAAAAACAGAACTTCTCCTGTTTCACGCCAATCGAAAGAATCGACTTACAACAACTTGGACTCCCCCGCCCATTGTGGGCAAAATCATCACCCCTAGCACCAAAGTCAAAAGTCTCTGAGTCATCTTCGACACCTACATGACAATGGATGCACAAGTAGGGTCAGTAGTCAGCGGATCACACCATCTGCTGCGCCTACTACGCAGACTTATTCCTAAAGAAGACATAGCAGTCGTGGTAGGAACAATTGTTAACTCCAGACTGGACTATGCAAATGCCCTCTATCTCGGACTCCCAAAGTACCAAATTGCTCGTCTGCAAGTCGTTCAAAACATGGCTGCTAGACTTGTGACTGGGAAAAAAACATGGGAATCAATCTCACCTTCGCTGAGATCCCTTCACTGGTTGCCAGTAAAAGACAGAATCACCTTCAAGGCACTCTGTCTAACACATAAGTGTATTCAGGGAATACCTATGCGAAAAACTAAAAGCTCACAACACCAGTCGCGTTCTGCGATCCACCAACCAAAATTTATTCCAAATACCCAAAGCCAGATACAAGTCCAAAGGAGAAAGAAGATTTGCGGTCCAGGGTCCTAGACTATGGAACGCTTTACAAACCAGTATTCGGTTGGAGGAGAGTCACTTGGGCTTTAAGAGAAAGATCAAAACCCATCTCTTTTGAGTTCAAAGGAGAAATTAACAACAAGCTCCCAGAGACGATTCAGTTCGCATGGGCAGCGCTATATAAGTTTTTCATTCATTCATTCATTCATCAACTTTGTTCCAACCAAGTTAAGAACGAAGATCCTTTGTTTTGGTCATGATTCCAATGTGGCAGGTCACGCCGGAGTCCTCTGATCTTTCTTCCTCATCAGCCGCCACTACTGGTGGCCTACTTTTTGTTCTGATGTCAAAGACTACATTAAGGCTTGTCATGTCTGTGCCCAGTCTAAGTCCTCCACACAAGCTCCTGCTGGTCTTCTCATGCCTTTGCCCATTCCTAAGGAGCCTTGGTCTCTTATTGCCTTGGACTTCATCTCTGATCTGCCACCTTCTGAGAAGAATAAGGTCATTTGGGTGGTAATTGATTGATTATCCAAGATGGCCCATTTCATGGAGTCACTACCCATGTTGTTTTGGACAGGGCTGTTCAGTTTACTTTTCGCTTTTGGAGAGCCTTTTCCAAATCCCTCAACGTTACCTCAGATTTTACCTCTTCTTACCATCCTCAATCCAATGGTCAGACTGAGATGGTTATTCAGGAGTTAGAGGTCTTTCTCCGTACCTTGGTCTTGGCTCATCACGAAGATAGGGCATCACTACTTCCGTGGGCAGAGTTCTCCCACAATAATCATGTCAGTGTCAGTTCTCAAAAGACACCCTTTGTCACTATATATGTAAGACATCCTCAACTTTCTTTCTATGACCTTTTCTTTTGACATCCCAGCTTTGTCTACCGTTCAGGAATCATTCAATTCCATGTTAGTTGACGTTCATGATTCCCTCCAGACAGCTGCCAACAAATTAAAGGGTTTTTCTGACCGTCACAGACTTAAGTCGCCTCCTCTACAGCCAGGAGACAAAGTCTGGCTTTCCACCAGAAACATAAGACTCCGGGATACTTCTCTAAAATTAAAAGCGCCCACAAAGCGCCAGTGCCGAAGCGACAGTGTAGTGTAGGTGTAATTAAACTAGTAGCTCAAAGGAATTCTTGCATAATAGTCCCTTCTGTCTTGGAGTTATCAACATGGACAGGACATGTGGCTGAGACCTTCTATCTCTCCCCATTTCCTTCTTCCAGGGTTTTTAAAGCCAACAACCCAGGGACAGGATGTACATACATAATATATTTAGAGGCATTTTCAGCAGATCTCTACAGGATCATCCCTGCATAATGGACACTTGTAGTCTCTTCTTTAGAAGCCCATGTGACAGGGTGACAACACAGGAGCACAACAGGGAGACAGAGCATTGTCAGCCTATAAAAAAAAGTGCAGCGGCTTTATTGCTGGCTTCAATGGATCACTGAAATTTTTTTTTAATTAAAGCTGCAACCTACATTGCAGCAATATGTTGAAGCATATATGAAATTTTAGTGACTGGATTTACAAATACTTTAATAAAATTATGTCACAAAATGTACATTTGTCGATAGCACAAGGAAAATTTTAGCCATAAGCAAGTGATTACATGACACACCACTAGGAAACATTGTAAAACAAGTTGCGTTTTTCTCAGTCTACTTACTGCTGCACTCCAGGCTGAAAAGAACAAGTGCACTATGCATTGTTTCATACGCATGTTACACTAACATTTGCCTATGCCTTTGTTTTAGTACCCAGGGAATGGTGCCCACTGAATTAAAAGCTCAGTCAGACCACTGTCCAACAAGCTTTTTGCTGGCCACAGGAAATTAAAGAGGGATAAAAGCCCTTGATGGCCCAGATGAAAGAACTGGATGACATCATGTCTTCCACTGCATAAAATAAACAGACACAGCTGAGCTCACTTTTTCAGTTGGCATAAAACAGCCTTTAACCCATTTGCATCATTTCACTGCTCTCTTTAGCTAAGCCAAACTTACAAATGTTGCAAGACCTGTCTACAGTTGCAGGTTAATATTTCATTTAAAACTACGAAAAAACGACTTGTTAAAAAAAAAAGTGTGAAGCTCATATTAAAATATGCTATCCAAATAAAAATGGACCTCATACATGGCTGAGAGTGCATTGCTTGACAGTCCAGCAGTCCTCGATGGTGGTTACTTGTAGAGCAGGTGGCTGATGGTGCATACTAAACAAGGATGGATGCCACTAAAGCTTCTATCCCAAGTTTCAGGACTTGCATGCAAATACAGCGTTCTCCAGGAACCCTTCTGATAACTCATGTATTGTGAGCACTGGAGCAGAATGTACTGACATGAGCTTTAACAAATTTGCTGACATGAGCTTTAACTCTTTAATACAAGGTAAGCAACATAACCACAAGATTATTTGTGTGTTGGATAAATGTATTAATATTATATCAAATATTTTTTATAAAATGAAATAAAAAAAGGAGCTGGAAGCACTAACATTGATGTACCTCAAGCATATAAAATATGCTGCATTATATAATAGTGCTAACTAATAAAAAGTTTGGGGTTTACAGGGGTTTTGTAGTAGGTGGGTGGTTGTAGTAACTTTCTACATGTGTCCCTTCGTGTTGGGCACAAAGCAATGGTCACATGAGAGGCATACTCCACGTGGGTTCTTTTGGGCTACGCTAGGCATTTTCACTGGGCTACGCTAGGCATTTTCACTGGATCACTTTACCACACGCAGGGTCATTTTATTTTATGTCATCTACATCAATTCCTTAGGACAAGGCTAAAGTTGCCGTCAGGGTATATTTAACCTTAAGGCGGACCTCCACTCTCAGAGGTGAGCATACACCATACACTCTTGCAACTGTTCTCCAGTTAACTCTCAGCTCTCTGTGACAATGCACACCTTTACAGTAACTTGCGTTTTGGAGGGACAGCCTGAGCTGATGTCCACATCCACCTATCCAGCTTTTTGCACCACTAATCCCCAGTAGAGGATGGGGTCCCATCGTGCGTGCTTAACTCTTCAAATACAGGATGGGAACCGCTGCGGTGCAATCTGCTCCCGTTGCTCTGGGGGGATGGACTACTGGAGGAAGGAGTGCCGACAATTTCCCTCACTGAGTTTACTCTTTTTAAATCATAATGGAAACAAAAACTACCCAAATAACCCTGATCAAAAGTTTACATACCCTAAAGGATTTTAGCCTGATAACTTGCACACAAGTTGACACAAAGGGGTTTGAATGGCTATTAAAGGTAACCATCCTCACCTGTGATCTGTTTACTTGTAATTAGTGTGTGTGTGTATAAAAAGGTCAATGAATTTTTGGACTCCTGACAGACCCTTGCATCTTTTATCCAGTTGTTCCAAAGGGGCAAAAGTAATCTCTAGGGTTTCCGACCCAAATTGTGCCAAATAAGCGTGTCGCAACTGTAAGTAACGAAAAAAATACTAGTTCTGAAGGTGATATTTGGACTTTAGCTGGTTGAACGTGAGAGGTCTCCCATGTCCCATGATAATGTCCTGCAAATGTTTGATGCCAACCCGGCTCACAGGACGGGGTCCAGAATGTCACCAAAGTGGGAGAACCTGGGATTAAACCAAAGTGGTGCAGATAGCTAAGGGGCCACACCATCGGGTTTCATCAGCACCTGTACCTTATCCCAGGCATGCAGAGTACTGAGCATGGACCCAGTCAAAGGAGAGGCCACCTGAGAACACCTATAAGCCAAGTAATATAAACTCTCATAAGATCCCAGGAGAGCAGCCTCAAGCACTGTCACAGCATTCCCGTCACCATGGAACAGCCAGCACCTAGCAACGACCATTTGGCCTGCCTGCTATTTTTTTTTTTTAAAGAGGTCCGCTAATACCAGGTCTTCTTGTCCAAAAGGTTCCTGCAAGGTACGAAGCCCTATCCTGGGATGAGATGATGACTACAAGAAGGAGATAAACAGACTACACTTGAAAATCGAACAAGGAATTTAAATTGGAGAATTTCGTAAGAAATATAAAAAGGTTGGCAGAATTTTCATCTTGAAAAAATTCACCCAGCCAATCAACGAGAGTGGTAGATGTCATCACGCAGTCCCTACCTTATTAAGTAAGGGGAATAAATTAAGCGACAGTCTCCCACTCTAGAGGAAATACAAACACCTAAATATTTAAACTCCGAAAACCCAAGTTATAGAAACGTTCAGCGTAGCCTGAGCCTGGGCCTTGGCATCTATGGGCATTATGGTGGATTTCTCATAGTTCCCCCAGAAAAACTTTCAAAATTGTTTAATATCTCAAACACTGCTGGGAGAGCTGGCCAGGGGGCTTTCAAAAAGAGGAGAAGGTCATCCGCATAAAGTGCAGTGCACTCACGAATGCTACCCACCTCTAGAGCTGTGACTGCCGATGATGTCTGCAAGGCAATGGCGATGGGTTCCATTGCAAGTGCGAATAAAGATGGAGAAAAGAGACACCCCTGGCGTGTACCGATACCCACAGAAAACTGAAATTTGTTGTCTAAACCCATATATTGTAAGACCATGGACATATAAGTCCAGTCCACCAAATCAAAAGCCTTTGTCATGTCAAACGACACCACCACCCTTGCCCCAGGATTAGCATAATCGATCTGTAATTGTAAAAATGCAGAGATTACAATCTATGGCTTTCTAAGGGATAAAACCAGTCTAGTCTATGTCAACCATTGTAGTAATGACCTGTGACAATCTAGTGGCCAGTACTTTGGTCATTATCTTCAAGTCTTGGTTCAGAAGAGCAATTGGCCTATAGGATGAACACTCCAAATTTTCTTTGCCTGGCTTAGGTAAAATAATAACCTGAGCCTCCATAAGGAAGTCAGGCAGGACTTTATTTTCTATGCAAAAATGTATCAATGATTTAAGTTTCGGGACAAGAGCCTCCATGTTTAGCCTGTACCATTCAGCTTAAAAAACATCTGGCCCCAGTGATTTGTAGACATGTGCATTCGTTTTCGTTAGAATGCATTTCGTCCGAAAATCTGTTTTTTTCGTTATCGTTTTAACAAACGATAACGAAAGCGCAAGAAACGAAAACCGAAAGATCCAACATAAAAAATGCTTTATTTTTGTTTTCATTGCGGTAAAAATTTGATATAGAGAGATTCGACATTATAGAGAAAAGATTCGACACTATAGAAATAATAGATTCGACATTACAGAGAATAGATTTCGATTTATGAGAAAATAAATTCGACATTATTACTAGTCATACAACATTAGAATTCTTGTAGGCAGAATATTCGAACGGAAATGTACGATTCGACGTAAAGATTTGACATTCCGTTGAATATTCTTTTGACCATTCAACAGAAACCAAGTATTATTGGATTTTCGGACGAAAGCTATTCCCCAACGAAAAACGAAATAAATCAAAACGATTTTCGGGAGTAACTAAATACATTTATTTTCCAAACGAAAATGAAAAAACTAAACAAAACATTCCAGTCTGCACATGTCTAGTGATTTGTGAGGATGAAAGGCCTGAATAGCCAACTCTATCTCTTCTTGTATAGAACTCTGTTACAACAATCAGGTAGCAACCCCTAGGATCCAAAATAACTTGGTGGATGGTGAAGGGAACAGCCTTACTTCTAAGAATGGACACCCCCCTGGAGTAAGTAGAATAAGTGGCATGTAAAGCACACTTAATCCAGGGGCGCCGCAAGGCCAGGACCCTGCTACCATCAAAATGCGTCTCATGAAGGAAAACTATATGCAGTTTAAGATTTTTAGATGTTGGAACACCAAGGCCTGATGGTCTTTCAAACCTCGGATTTTCCAAGATACCAAATTAATCATAGATACCGACATAAATAAGCATCAAGATATATACACTATGATAGTGTAATAATGATGACCAAGGGATACCCAACAACCCCAGTAAATCCATGTTTTTTTAAATGGCAAAGAGCAGATATGAAATAATGCACAGGACTTTAAAAACAGTCCCTGGTTTCATATAACTCCCTGCCGCTGTGTAAAACAATGAACACTTATACACCCATCATTCTCCCAAAACTTTATCCAAAAAAGGTGAAAAAGCGTGCCCTCAGAACAAACAAAAAACAAACACAACAATCAGTGTCCTAAAAACTGAAATATATATATATAGAAGTTGTGTGTTCACTGAAAACTTTTTCTCAAGGCAGCTGAGACTCCGTGCCTCATGTCAAAAATAGGACAGGCCCACAAGAGGAGCATTGCTCTCTCCGCTTCTTGACAAATGCATAAACTCCAAGTGCAAGATCAGTAGGACGTATCCATAAGCATGTCATGAACCCCATATAACATGTACCAGGGCTGCTACAAGGTAGAAAGGCCATCTTTTTCACAACATCAGCAAAATAAACCCCTCTTATCTGGCCAGTCAAACAGTTACTGTACTCACAAATTGTCGATCCAGTCATTGGCCTCCATGGGTGTATCAAAGTACCTGATGGTACCCTGGTGTGGAACCCTCAGCCGACTTGGATAGAGCATGCTGTATTTGATGTTTTTCTCACAGAGTCAATCCCTGACCTCATTAAAGGATCGACGTTATTTCTGCATGTAGTCTCTATGATATTGGTCCATCAAAGCTCACAATGTAGTCCCAAGTCTTTTACTGTGGTGCATTGCCCTGGGTGGGGAGGTAGTTCATGAAGACTTTGCTTTTTGAGACTTTTCACATCCTTTGATTAGGGATGCTCTAACCTACTTGAGAATGTTTCCTGGAAACAGCTGTTTGTATTGGGTTCACAGTGGTTTTTTTTGCCAGCTAGCCTAGAACACGTGTGAGAGTATTCTGGTAAGTCTGGGTCAGCCTCCAGATGTTTCCTATGTGATCAGTGTCGGGATCCTGAGGGCTCCAAGCTGAAGGCACTGAGGCGTATCATGGGAGTCCACCATGGGCTGGGCAGGAATGGGTTAAAACAAAAGTGCTCCTCTGCTCATCTTGCTTTCTTGGGACTGGCATCTTCTCCTCTGCGGAGCTGTGGAGAGCAGCACAACCGTGCTGTTAGGCCTGAAGCCTGGGCCTGGAGTCGCCAGGAGGCCAACCCACCGGAGGGAAGCAAGACCACTGTACCTAGCTCATGTTCCAGGAGACCGATGAAGCCACCCAGCTGACAACTGAAACAGTGGAGGGCCGTAGACCTTGTGCTACGGGACGGTGACTGACCAACGCGCTTTGGAGAAGAACTCAGGCGGATTGGCCTGTTCGGGTGAGAGAGCACCTGCTCAACTTTTAGCTATCCCCTTTAGGAACAAAAAACAATCTAGTGCCACCCCACAAGCCGGAGACATGTGTTGGCCTCTGACTAGGTTTCAAGGCCTTCTAAGTTGATAGTTGTTACACAGGAGTGACTGACGCTGACGAGCGATCAGTTCACCACCATTGCTATTCATAACACCCTGTTTTTGACTAACTTTATCTCATCGTTTATCCCTTTTGGATTACAAATCTAAAGTGCACCAATGGCCGCAACGTGGACTTTGGTCTCGAGACGGTTCTTTAGCTGTTCCGCAGAACTGCCCACTAGGGGGAGCTTGTGAGCGTAGACTGCCTATACTAGTTTAACTGAATGGTACCATTCCTTATCTTAGATCTTTTCTTGTTATCATTTGCTGATTCCTGCAAGGGCCCTTGCGGAGTCATTGTGTGCCATTGTATGATTGTTATTGACTTATAATTCAAACCCAGAAGTAAAGTCATTCTTTTTGGTTTGAATATATTAACTGTGTGAAGTGTATTATTTTTCGCAGAAACAGGTAATATTGTTGTTGCATTGCCATTGTATGCTATATATATATATATATGCCTGCTATTGTGACCCCGGCCAAGCAGAGGTCACAATACATTTACTAAAAAGACACAAAGAAGGGTTCCCCAAATGGGCTTTTAGGCAGCAATATAAAAAATATAGAAGTATTGTATAGGTTATATAAAACAGTATTTATTGCCAAAATCCCCGGTAACCACATGAGTTAGAACAAGTTGGAACATTTGTATAAATGAAATAAAATAAAGGTCAACATTCCTGAATACAGTGTGCATAGAAAATACATATACAGTTTTGTATCGTTGAGCCCCGACGCGTTTCGACCAATCCGGTCTCTTCAGGGGGCAAAAATGTTTCACTGAATCAGGAAATGGATAACATAAAAAGCCGCTGTGAGGTCCGGAGGGGCCTGACTGCCCCCGCCCATCCAAAGCGGCGGAGGGGCCTACCCCGGGGAACCTGCAAGGAGCCACACAAAGAGCACCCGCCAGGAGCAACGGAGGGGCAGTCACCTGCAGAGGAACACCCACAAAGCCCATGATTAGTGGAAATAATTATTTCGGGTAGGTTGGTTAAAAAGTTAATTGCTGGTTTACAGCCAATTAATGTATGGGTACATATATTAGGGTAATATAGTGGTACAGGGGCTAAGGGCAAATGCCAATTGCCAACATATATAGGGAGAGTAAAGGCATACTTAAGGGTCCAATACGAGTAAGATAATTGGGAGTATAAAATTAAGTGAGAAATTGCTGTAATGAGAATCAGTGAATACAAGTGAATGAGATAGTGAGTGTAAACTGATAAGGTGGGCGATTGCCAAAATAGGACAGACCAATGGTGGAATAAATGTGTGAAATAAGAGTGAAAGTTGAGGTGAAAAACAATATGGTGAGAGTGAAATAAAAAAAAAAATAGTTAATAGGAAGGTGGATGATTAGTCCCTCAATGAAATGGGGGATGGTGTGAGTGAGTGTGGTGAAGAGTGAAAGGATCTTAAAAAGCATGAATAAGTGAGATATTTACCTGATAAAATCAAGGGTTGAGGTTGGATAAAGTAGTTATGGAACCCAGACTGCAGTTATGCATTCTAGGAAAGGACACAATGCCAGAAAATAGGGACAGAGATGCATTAGCATCCAATCTGGCCTACATGGAACCTTGTGATGGTTCCCTGATGAGCTGCTCCCTATATATGCCCCTTTGTGGGTGTGGTGATCAAATGATCACATGCAGGTGGACTGCCTCCCTCCATTGAGCCATGGGGAGGCTTATGGCCGCCGAAATGGCAGCCCACGTGTGGCTTCCTCGGCGTTCCTGGAGAGCTAAACCAGCCCCGACAAAGTCGTCATCCCCGACACAGCAACGCGGCGTCAAAACGCTGCACTCCTTGCAGGTTCCCCGGGGTAGGCCCCTCCGCCGCTTTGGATGGCGGGGGCAGTCAGGCCCCTCCGGACCTCACAGCGGCTTTTTATGTTATCCATTTCCTGATTCAGTGAAACATTTTTGCCCCCTGAAGAGACCGGATTGGTCGAAACGCGTCGGGGCTCAACGATACAAAACTGTATATGTATTTTCTATGCACACTGTATTCAGGAATGTTGACCTTTATTTTATTTCATTTATACAAATGTTCCAACTTGTTCTAACTCATGTGGTTACCGGGGATTTTGGCAATAAATACTGTTTTATATAACCTATACAATACTTCTATATTTTTTATATTGCTGCCTAAAAGCCCATTTGGGGAACCCTTCTTTGTGTCTTTTTTGTAATTTCGGGGCGAGCAGCTTAACTATGTTCTCAATATGTGTCCTTTCTCTTTCACATTAACACTTGGGGGCCAAAAACCCCCTTTCTCCCCTGACATATTGAGATTGACATTAATTGTGTGTTTTTCCATGTTCAGCTTCAACCCCTGCATACCCAACCCATGACTCATATTTCTGGTGCATCATACATCAGCTTGGTGTTGAGGTCTTCAGAAGGTTTATTTTTCCTTCTGTTTTTTGGGGGGACTGTACCCCTAATCCCCCCTCTTTTGCTCACTTCGGAAGTAACTGCAAGACAGACTTCTGTATTCTAGCATGTTCAAATACTCTTACCGAATATTTGTCCTAATCAAATCATATCTAACAAGCTTGGGGTTTATAGCCATGGTACTAACACGCTATTTATGTCTATACATTATCTATATAATATGCCTGTATAAAATACCCCCTTCCCCTTTTTTTGAGGTTCAGTATATGGATGTCAACTGTCACATATGGTTTTTATAATGTATTGTGGCCGCTTGTTTTCTCCGGCGGGGAATGGCCAAACCCCTCCACCCTCATGGGGGATGGGGCCGGGCCCTCGGTTACTTCCCGGCTGGGGGAGGGGGGACAGTCCCTGTCCCCCTTCCCATTGCTCGTGGGGTGCTGGAGCCAGTCCCCAGACGCCTCATTGAGCTTTTCCCAGCTGGTGGTGTTCTTTGGATCCTCCCCGTTCAAGCCGCGGCGCAGCGCGCAAGCGCGCTCCTGGGCGTGCGTGCAGCGTTTTGACGCCGCGTTGCTGTGTCGGGGATGACGACTTTGTCGGGGCTGGTTTAGCTCTCCAGGAACGCCGAGGAAGCCACACGTGGGCTGCCATTTCGGCGGCCATAAGCCTCCCCATGGCTCAATGGAGGGAGGCAGTCCACCTGCATGTGATCATTTGATCACCACACCCACAAAGGGGCATATATAGGGAGCAGCTCATCAGGGAACCATCACAAGGTTCCATGTAGGCCAGATTGGATGCTAATGCATCTCTGTCCCTATTTTCTGGCATTGTGTCCTTTCCTAGAATGCATAACTGCAGTCTGGGTTCCATAACTACTTTATCCAACCTCAACCCTTGATTTTATCAGGTAAATATCTCACTTATTCATGCTTTTTAAGATCCTTTCACTCTTCACCACACTCACTCACACCATCCCCCATTTCATTGAGGGACTAATCATCCACCTTCCTATTAACTATTTTTTTTTTATTTCACTCTCACCATATTGTTTTTCACCTCAACTTTCACTCTTATTTCACACATTTATTCCACCATTGGTCTGTCCTATTTTGGCAATCGCCCACCTTATCAGTTTACACTCACTATCTCATTCACTTGTATTCACTGATTCTCATTACAGCAATTTCTCACTTAATTTTATACTCCCAATTATCTTACTCGTATTGGACCCTTAAGTATGCCTTTACTCTCCCTATATATGTTGGCAATTGGCATTTGCCCTTAGCCCCTGTACCACTATATTACCCTAATATATGTACCCATACATTAATTGGCTGTAAACCAGCAATTAACTTTTTAACCAACCTACCCGAAATAATTATTTCCACTAATCATGGGCTTTGTGGGTGTTCCTCTGCAGGTGACTGCCCCTCCGTTGCTCCTGGCGGGTGCTCTTTGTGTGGCTCCTTGCAGGTTCCCCGGGGTAGGCCCCTCCGCCGCTTTGGATGGGCGGGGGCAGTCAGGCCCCTCCGGACCTCACAGCGGCTTTTTATGTTATCCATTTCCTGATTCAGTGAAACATTTTTGCCCCCTGAAGAGACCGGATTGGTCGAAACGCGTCGGGGCTCAACGATACAAAACTGTATATGTATTTTCTATGCACACTGTATTCAGGAATGTTGACCTTTATTTTATTTCATTTATACAAATGTTCCAACTTGTTCTAACTCATGTGGTTACCGGGGATTTTGGCAATCAATACTGTTTTATATAACCTATACAATACTTCTATATTTTTTATATTGCTGCCTAAAAGCCCATTTGGGGAACCCTTCTTTGTGTCTTTTTTGTAATTTCGGGGCGAGCAGCTTAACTATGTTCTCAATATGTGTCCTTTCTCTTTCACAATACATTTACTAGACATCTGATATGTCAAGGGAGGGTTCGAGACAGTTAAATAGGGGTGAACCAAAAGTGAAGAAAGTAGATCCCAAATCTAATCAGCGGCTCCTGAGGGGGGTAGCACTACACAAACAAGCAGAAGTGAGGGAAAAAGAAGTTCAAGAGCTCACAAAGGACATTAAAAGAAGGCAGAAAAACACAGTAAGTTTACAGGGCCATTAAAGTGGAGCACCACCCAAAAATGGAAGCCCAGCTTGTTTGCTTCTTTCCCCCTCCAGTGCCACTTTTGGCAGATTTTGGGGGGAGTGGGTACCTGTTTTAGACAGGTACCTGTCCCCACTTCCTGGAGAACTCGCCTCAGCGAGATTCCTTGCAAGTATGGCTCCCCTCCTCCTTCCACCGCTGCCAGGCCAGTTAGAAAGCGCAGTGCGCTTCGCACATGCGCAGTAGGGTGCTGGCTGTGAAGCCGACATTGTGGGATCCTTGGAAAGGTAGGTGTCCTAAAATTTAAAGTCAGCAGCTACAGTATTTGTTGACTTAATTTTTTTTTCGGGGGGGGGGGGGGGGGGGCAGAACTCCTCTTTAAGTAATGGCTTTGTTTGGATTATTTTTGAAGAACAAGGATATTTTGTAGTGTCACTTAAAACTGTTTGCCTGTTTGGTTTAGTGCAGTGATTCCATACCTACGACTTTTAACAATAGGCTTTTAATATGTTTAGAAAAGGTGACACTATGCTCTGCCTCCATATTACCACACTATCTTTAGGATTAAGACTACAGGGGAGTTAGGTGTCACTTGTGATATTCTATGATGCTGAACAGATAAGAACACTGTCACTTGTGTTCTTTTTCTCAGCTTTCTGCTGCATTTTCTGTCTTCTTAACATTATAGATGTGCCATTCACACTTACTACTAAAATGTGTGACAAACATGGACAGTTCAGACGGAGAATATGATGAATAATGTAGAACACAGGTAATCCTCACTAAAAACACAAAAGATCGAGAGATACAAGCAGCTGAATTTTTATAAGCACATTTCTAAAAAAAAAAAAAAAAAACAATTCTAGTTGGGTAGGCCAATATATAAAAAATATACAATAGGCATGTTTGAGAGGCTGAAGAGAGCTGGTCTAAGTTACACTTTTACAGGGAAAGTAGATATTTATATATTGTTTTAGCTGCTTGTATTTCAGAATTTATTGATAATTTTGATACACAGTTTTTTATTTCTGGATGTAACCCCCTGTATGCTTTGTCTGAAATATGTGTTTTGACGGGCTTAAATCTGTTTATATGGGGCCAGATCAGACTTTAATCAGAATTCCTGTAAAAAATAATAGACGATAAAAAGAGAGAAAAAAAAAAAAAACCTGGAGCTGTACCCTGCATTTTTTATACACCACTAGATATCTCTCAAGCTATATAACCACCTGCATTCTTGAATCCACACCTTTGAGGGTGTTATAAACCCTGTTGTGATGGTTGTGTTCAAAGCTATTTATCCGTATGTACACTGACATGTCATAACATCCATGGGGTACATCAGATATATACATCCAATCTGTGATAATGATTGCAGGTGTATGCACCTATAGATCTTGCTTTTGCCATCTATACTTCAGGTCTATTCATGCGGCTTTTCTCCAACACACCAACCCTCAAGTCTTTTCAAAAGTATATGTGTTATCACACTACACAGTTAAATGACCTTTCCCCCCCCCCCTCCCTTTTATGGGGGGTGCATCAGAGCCCAGTATAGAGCTTGTTCTTAAGTCTTTTACATAACCACAATTTTAAGTCACACCACTCTCTGTGATCCTCTGGTCATCTTGTTCGGGTGTTTATTACACTATTATATTGTATACTTAGTTCTCTATTCATTTATTCATTTTGTTACTTGCACACAAGCAACAATAGTCAGATTGCCCACTACTTAACCCACTTACTATATTATACCATATCGTATCACATTACAACGTCTAGATTCATTCAACGTTCAAGTTGGATACACTATTTTACATACATCATCATGTTTCATTCTTCCTCACTTTTATTTTTATTTTAATTTCATTTTACTTTCATTATACATTTTGTATTTGCACCGTGGATTAATTTTTATATCACAATGTAGAGTATAAGATTTCTTATCATCTGTACCCAGTCTTGCCACACAGAGTTAATCCAGCTCTGAGCAATCCTCTTTTATTGTTCAGTGAAATAAAACGGTCTTACAGAGGAAAACCTTAGTCCGTTCCGCCCCCTTGCTGTGAGGTTATTTACATATCTCATGCACTAACCTGGAGACAGGCATTGTTTTTAAATTTCCCACCCCCAGTCCTTTTCTGAAGTCATGTGGTTACTTTTCTGGATTTTGACTGGATGTTAGCGATCATAGCAGAATTTAGTGTAAGGGGAGTGTAGAGGAGGGCAGGGAGTCTACTGACATCACAAATCCACCCACAGAGCTCCAGACAACAGATCCACCCACAGAATCTCCAGTTTTTCAGTTCTTATAACAGACAGAGGGGAGACATTTGACAGGTAAGGATACACGCAGGAGGCATATACAGTGCGGAAAATAAGTATTTGAACACCCTGCTATTTTGCAAGTTCTCCCACTTGGAAATCATGGAGGGGTCTGAAATTGTCATCGTAGGTGCATGTCCACTGTGAGAGACATAATCAAAAAAAATGTTTCCAGAAATCACAATTTATGAATTTTTAACTATTTATTTGTATGATACAGCTGCAAAGAAGTATTTGAACACCTGTCTATCAGCTAGAATTCTGACCCTCAAAGACCTGTTAGTCTGCCTTTAAAATGTCCACCTCCACTCCATTTATTATCCTAAATTAGATGCACCTGTTTGAGGTCATTAGCTGCATAAAGACACCTGTCCACCCCATACAATCAGTAAGAATCCAACTACTAACATGGTCAAGACCAAAGAGCTGTCCAAAGACACTAGAGACAAAATTGTACACCTCCACAAGGCTGGAAAGGGCTACGGGGAAATTGCCAAGCAGCTTGGTGAAAAAAGGTCCACTGTTGGAGCAATCATTAGAAAATGGAAGAAGCTAAACATGACTGTCAATCTCCCTCGGACTGGGGCTCCATGCAAAATCTCACCTCGTGGGGTCTCAATGATCCTAAGAAAGGTGAGAAATCAGCCCAGGACTACACGGGAGGAGCTGGTCAATGACCTGAAAAGAGCTGGGACCACCGTTTCCAAGGTTACTGTTGGTAATACACTAAGACGTCATGGTTTGAAATCATGCATGGCACGGAAGGTTCCCCTGCTTAAACCAGCACATGCCAAGGCCCGTCTTAAGTTTGCCAATGACCATTTGGATGATCCAGAGGAGTCATGGGAGAAAGTCATGTGGTCAGATGAGACCAAAATAGAACTTTTTGGTCATAATTCCACTAACCGTGTTTGGAGGAAGAAGAATGATGAGTACCATCCCAAGAACACCATCCCTACTGTGAAGCATGGGGGTGGTAGCATCATGCTTTGGGGGTGTTTTTCTGCACAGGGGACAGGGCGACTGCACTGTATTAAGGAGAGGATGACCGGGGCCATGTATTGCGAGATTTTGGGCAACAACCTCCTTCCCTCAGTTAGAGCTTTGAAGATGGGTCGAGGCTGGGTCTTCCAACATGACAATGACCCAAAGCACACAGCCAGGATAACCAAGGAGTGGCTCTGTAAGAAGCATATCAAGGTTCTGGCGTGGCCTAGCCAGTCTCCAGACCTAAACCCAATAGAGAATCTTTGGAGGGAGCTCAAACTCCGTGTTTCTCAGCGACAGCCCAGAAACCTGACTGATCTAGAGAAGATCTGTGTGGAGGAGTGGGCCAAAATCCCTCCTCCAGTGTGTGCAAACCTGGTGAAAAACTACAAGAAACGTTTGACCTCTGTAATTGCAAACAAAGTCTACTGTACCAAATATTAACATTGATTTTCTCAGGTGTTCAAATACTTACTGTATTTGCAGCTGTATCATACAAATAAATAGTTTAAAAAAATCATACATTGTGATTTCTGGAATTTTTTTTTTTGATTATGTCTCTCATAGTGGACATGCACCTACGATGACAATTTCAGACCCCTCCATGATTTCCAAGTGGGAGAACTTGCAAAATAGCAGGGTGTTCAAATACTTATTTTCTGCACTGTATATCCTTATAGATCAGCACTATGGCAGTAGTTTAGAAAGAAAAAAAGTTTTGAATTTTCCCCAAAACTTGGAGAAAAAGAAAAAAACACTGCACAGAAACTAAAAATGTGAATGCTGCCAGCACCAAAGAAAATTGTAGATACAAATTTACTAGAATGTTAAAAAATAAATAAGGTACGGCGCAAAATCAATATTTAGTGATCTGAATGTTGCCACCCAGGTGTGTAGATAACAAGTAATTTCCCTCTCCCAAGGGAGTAAACTAGAAGATATATGTGAGAAAATTGAGTGCATAAATAAATATGAAAAAAATTGGTTAAATACAATGCAAACAGATAAAAAAAGGATAATTCCGTGAAAGATTATTTCCATAGATAAAATCCCAAATGTGAACAATTCAAGTCAGAAATCTTCTTAACTTTTATATCAATATGAACACCAAACACCAGCCGACAATGCGTATGTGTATAACTTCCACCACTTATACACCCATGGCTAGCGTCCTGACGTCATCACGTCCAACTACACGGCAGCCCGACTGTACGAAGGGATAGGAGAAGACGCCACGATCTTTCTCATACATGTCAGAGAGACTGTTTTATACACCACTCAATCTGCATCTAACCTTGTAAGTGCAATACTTTTATTAAATGCCCATTAGATTGCAGTCTACACTATGTGGTTTGTTTCATTTGTCTTTTGAGATGCCATTGAAAGCTTGATCCATTGAGCAAACAGAGGAGCCAGAATCAGCATAAGGCTCCATGCACACTAAAGCTGATAAACTGCAGTTTATTGGCGTTTTGGCTTTTTTTTTAATTTAAAGCCCATAAACTGAACTCTATGTTAGCCTATGTGTCCATGCACACCTGGGCATTTTTTTAGCTTTAATGAGCTTTGGAGTTTATTGGCTTTTTTCTGAACGCCCAAAATTTGCGTTCAAAGTGCCGTTTTTCGGTGTAAAAAAACGCTATATGCTAATTAACGCTAATTAACGCTAATTAAAGGCCGTTTATGAGCTTTAAAAAAATGCATTCTGGGAGTTTGGGAATGCATTCTGGGATTTTTGGAGTGTTTATACAATAAAAAAAGCTCAATAATGCTGAGGCTGGTAAACGCTGAAAAAAGCTGATACAAAATGCTGATAAAAGCTAGATTTTAAAGCAGCTTTTTCTGCCAGAAATCTGGCGTTCAAAACGCCAGTTTATCAGCTTCAGTGTGCATGGAGCCTAAGGCTCCATGCACACTGAAGCTGATAAAAGCTATTAAAAAACACCAGTAGCTTTGCAGGGAGCCTTGCAACTTTTTTGAACGTTTTTGCAATAGCTTTAATCAGCGTTTTTCAGTGTAGCTTTTATCAGCTTTTTTTTTTTGTGTTTTTCGGCGTTTTGCGTTTTTTTGCGTTTTTCCCGCCAAAAAACTGCACTTTGAACGCAAATTTCGGGCGTTCAGAAAAAAGCCAATAAACTCCAAAGCTCATTAACACTGAAAAACGCCCAGGTGTGCATGGGCACATAGGCTAACATAGAGTTCAGTTTATGGGCTTTAAAAAAAAAAGCCAAAACGCCAATAAACTGCAGTTTATCAGCTTCAGTGTGCATGGAGCCTTATGCCGCGTACACACGATCACTTTTTGTGATGAAAAAAAAACTACGTTTTATGTGATGAAACAAAACAACGTTTTTCAAACTTCATTTTCCAAAACGACGTTGCATACACACCATAGTTTTTCAAAAATGCAAAGCGTGGTGACGTACACCACGTTCGACGGCACTCTGTTCCATTGAAGCTCCGTCTCATAACTTGCTTCTGAGCATGCGTGGCTTTAAAAACTTTGGCCCAGATTCACAGAGCGCTTACGCCTGCGCAACAGGAGATGCGCGTTCGTAAGTCGAAATGTGCGTGTGCGTTTCGATGCACGGCATCCCCAGAACGAGATACGCCAAAAATGTACTTTTTTGGTCCCGCGTAATTTCGTTAGACTGGCGCATCCGTCCGCGCAAAAGTGCGCTAGACAGACCATTGATTTGCTAGTCAAATATGCTAATGAGGGACTTACGGGGATCCACAAAAGAACATTGGGGCAGCGCAGGCAACGCAGTGTGCGCAACAGCAAAATGTCCTGTCTAAAATTAGAGCATATAAAAGCTGGTCTAAAAAGAGAAAAAAAGTCTACTTGTTAGATCAAGCAACACTGTTAGTGAGGAGCTCAGCAGTCACACGTGTTGCACAACAATCTGTATGCCAACATGCCAGGGGCATCGTCGCACATAGCTATACTACTGACTTTAGATGAACAAAGAAGGATGAGGGCACTGATGAGGGCACTAAGGAGGGCACGGGAGATGTTTTTTTTTTTTTTTTTATTTGCTTATATAAACTTTACAATTTAATCTAATCTAATACAATATTCTTATCTGATACAAGCCCCTCACTCTTCACTTGATATATCACACACGCATAGACATCTTTGGCATGAGTGATTCTGAGGTGTCTCGCATCTTCAGATTCACCCCTCATGCCATCATGGAATTACCACAACCTTGCAGGAGGACATCAGCAGCCCAACACATGGCACTACCCATGACACCCATGACACCCATGACAGCTACATATACAATCAGAGCCCCATCCCCACAGATTTCGAACAGAACAGCTGGCTGGTTGGTGAGTGACATGGGTGGCAGGCATGACTGTCCCCCCCCATGATGCACATCACAAGGGGCACATGCACTACTAACATCCTCCTGTCTTTTCCCTTCAAGGTGACTCTGCATATGCACTGGGACCCCATCTCATGACCCCATCTCATGCCAGCTCACATTATGCATCTTTGCACGTTAAACACACACATTAATCATGGCACAATGAGAATGCATGCATGCACACCACTGTGGTCCCTAGCACACACACCCCACATCCTCATCACATTGGATTGGCACCAGTCCACCATGCAGGACTTGTGAGCTGCAACGCCATGCCACGGCTCCAATTATGTCACTGTACATTCATACACCATTCACACGGACCTGGGGATCACTTCTCCACCACAAATGAGGGTGACACCCCTTTTTACCGCAGGAATGTCACCCCCACATTCCAAAATCATACACAAACAGAACCAAAAAAATAAAATAAATGACGAGCAAAAATAAAAAATGCCCCAGCAAAAATATAATTTAAACAAAATAACAACAAAGAAAACACATAAAAGACAAAAATCACTCTGCAAAACAGTCCCCAAATATCTCACAGACACGTCACAAACAAACAAACAAACGCTAATAAACAAAAGCACCTTGCTGTATAGGAAGGGAAACAAAGGGATGTACTTTTGCAAAGGAAGTGCGTTTGTGTCTGTCTATTTATGCTGTTTGCGTAGTTCACAAAGTTGCCCTAGTCCATTTCCATACACAGCGATACGGCGGATTGCGGCGGCATAGACGGACTGTGTAATGGAGGCATTGGAAGCAGGCTACGGAGAGGAAGCCCCAGGAAGCATTGCGCCATTTTCAGTGCACGGAGCTACGCCCACACGGCGTCACCACGTATTGCTCCGTGCACTCAGTGATTTCCTGAGTCAGTTGACCCCTGAGTCAGTTGACCACAATGGTGTAAGATCATTGGTTGCCTCCTCACATGCATCAGCACAGCATCTATAACCCATACAGAATACAGCATACAGCAAGAAATACAGTACAATAGTTGTGGCATTTATAAAAAAAATTGACTTTACAGTAATAAGGAGTAATAAGGAATTTACAGTAACTGGTAACACTGACCAGGTCCCCAGCTCAGCCAAATACTTCAGTACACCATTTGGATCAGAATCTTTTTTTTTCATTTTTTTCTCCTCTAAAATCTAGGTGCGTCTTATGGTCAGGTGCGTCTTATGGTCCGAAAAATACGGTACTTTAATTACTAATTAGATGCAATTCACCACCCCTTCCTCCAGTCACATTGTCATTTAAGGGTGGCATTTATTAGAAATGTTTTTTTTTTTTTGTGTTAGTCAGCTATGATTAAACACTAGAAATAGTGTGAAAGGTGTCAGCTGTCCAGTTTTGCTGTGGCTTGTAGTGCTGTTCTATTTTGATAAAGGCAACATTTGTTCGGAGTGCGGCTGTCCAGAAATATAATTCTTTATTCCTATGGGGGTACTGGTACTTGCTCGCTCCAGAGCCAGCTCTGTTTATCCATAAGAAACACAGAGCGTTGCTCGGTCCCATCCCCCACTCACTGGCTGTGATTGACAGCAGCAGAAGTCAATGGCTCTCACTACTGTGTCTGAGCCAATGAGGAGAGAGAGAGAGAGAGAGAGAGAGAGAGCCTCTCCTCTCGTGTGCATCTCTGGGCTCAGATAAGGTACTGTATATAGGAGGAACTGGATGCAGATTTTTTTTTTAAGGGATATGCAATTAGCGGAACTACAAGTCCCATGAGGCATAGCAAGACTCTGACAGCCACAAGCATGACACCCAGAGACAGAGGTATGATGGGACTTGTAGTTTTGCAACAGCTGGAGGTTGATAATTGCATATCCCTGTCCTATTCCATAAACATAAAAGGAAATAAGAGGAACATTTGCAAAATATAAGAACACCTCTCTTTTAATGTATACAAGTGTCTCCAATTCCTCCCTATAAAAATGTACACATGTTTGTATTTCCTGTCACTTTAGACCCCTTTCACACTGAAGGTACTTTTCAGGCATTTTGTCGCTAAAAATAGCATCTGAAAAGCGCCTCTCATGCCTCCCTGGGCAGTGCGTTTGCAGGACAGGAAAAAGGATCTGCAAGCAGCGTCTTTGGTGCAGTGCGGGAGCGGTGTATACACCGCTCCTAAACTGCCCCTGCCATTGAAATGAATGGGCAGTGCAGAGTCACCCAAAATATTTATATCCTCTTGCAATTTCCAGCCGGTGAGACGCAAGTTGATGGTTACTTCTATTTCTGGGTTTTTTAAAAATGTTACATCGTTTTTACACGTGAGTGGATATTGTTTGTTCTATGTGACCAATAAATGGAATTATGCTATATTGCTTTCTCTGCCATTTGTTTACATCGCATGGCGGTACATTGAGAACCACCTATGCAGTAGGCTGAGAAACTGCCCATTGAACTACAGAGCCCAACCATCTTTACAAGTGTTTGTGACTTCTGTCATGGGAGTCATAGTTATCTGGTGAGTGAGGGCACACGAGGGGAGCAAGGATCACACACGTGGTTTTTAGCATTTGGCACTTTATACTGCACAATTGAAAATTTGAAGCTGCACTGGAAGATTATGATATGAAATTTATGAACTTTTTAAGGATTTATGAACTTTGTATGGACTTTTATTAGTTATGGTTATAGATTGTTATGTATATTGATTTGTTGCACTGTGATAATGTTATGTAATAACATTGGGTAGTGCTCTTATATTCTGATTCACATCTGTGTGTTTTTTTGCTATAGTGATATTAATCTTGCCAGATTTCACTTGATTAGATTACCACATGCCATCACCATTTCAATGCAAGCATCTTCAAAGCAAATTGGTAAATCTGAACTCTGGGAAAAGATCCAAATGTTAATGTTAAAGTCAATTTTTTTTTTTTTTTTGTGTAGGGTACCATTAAAATGTAAAAATACTTATCTTAGCCCTCACTCCTGCAAGCTTCCTCCTCTCTGTGTAATTGATTCATTGTAGCTTTTCATTGGTGCTCTCTTGCTTGCAGGCACTCTGTTGTTACAAAGTACAATTCAGGGCCAGCAATCCATCCTCCCAGTGGTGGAATTTCACCTATACAAGCACAAATTGACTTTTTATTATTTTAGGGTCATACATGCTCTGGTAAGCATATACCTATACTGGGTAAGAGAACACAAAGTGGTACCCGTAACAGGCTGAGAGAGGAGACACGGAAATCTTGTGTGTGGAACTATGTATTTGACTGCTTTGGTGGTGGACTTTAAACTCACGTTGATTGTACCTAAGCATTACGTTTTAGTTTGTGTATTTATGCATTTATATATTATTATTATTTTTTGTATGAAATACACTTATTGATTAAGGTTAGCGTGGCAGGTTGTGATTATATTTAATTTGATATATGATATCCTCCTATACATGTTTGCTACAGCTCATTGATCAAATTTTTTAAATGTTATTTGCCACTTACGCTGCATCATTCTTTGTTTTGAATCCATCATTGTAAGTGGGGACAATGGGGGCCCGCCCACTAAAGGATATGCTGCTTTTAATTGTACCCTACACAAAAATTTATGTAAAACCCTTTTAGTTGGGGCCGGGGGAGCCCTACTGCAAGGGTAACTCTAACATTTCCCTGGAGTTCAACTTTAATGTTCTCTCTAACCTCATTTAGGTGCTAGTTTACTATTTGAAGACATCAAAAGATTTTGTGGTCTGTAGCTTGTGATTTTTTTGTACAAATAAGAGAAGCACAGTCCTTGACAATTGACTCTGTTCTGAAATCAATATACTGTGTTCTGTGCTGGATTTCCAATGCCCCAATTTCTGAGCTGTCGCAGAGTACAATGAATGATGCAAACCGTGTCAGAGCTAACCTTTTAAAGGAGACTTATGTTTTGTTGCCTGCATTTACATATAATTCGCTGACAGCCCCACAATTAATATATTGAACTTAGTTTGTAACTTGTACAGATTCATAACTATGCGTTATGGGGACCGGTAGCAAAAGCATTAAGGGGCTCCCAATGTCTTCTTATCTCCATATCAAATGGAATTGTTCTAGTGATACAAAATCCTTATGGCTACTATTGCAATAATATAAAGATTTTCAATCAATATACACATTTTTCCCCAGATGCTATTGCTATTTGCATATATCACAGACAGAGCTTTGCTCCATAGCATTTGCATGGTCTACTAGGACTGTGTGTTGGGCTTTGAATAGGATGAGGAAACACCTAGGCTTGTCACTCTTACTTAACGGCAACTAGCTTTTTTTATCTCAATAATAATGGCACTCCCCAAGCACCACCCCAGCTCAGGTGGGTCAGTACAGTGGTGGTGCTTGATCTGTTCAGAGTCACTGGGCAGACCCTGTAAGGACCACGAAAGAATAAAATAGAGAAGTGGCCCCATGGGATTGTCGCCCCTAGCACCCATTTGTTTAATGAATACATTTTACTCTTAATAGAAGGCTATGATAATTGATATGTGCATGTCTCCCTATGGCTGCTTTGCTGGTTCTTTCTGTTTTGTGTTTCAGGTGACAATCTGCCTGCTGCTGTTAGGAAGATTCATCTTAGCTGCAGAGCACTGGATTGGTGACAAATGCTTTGGCGGGAAACATCTAGCCAATGAGTGTAACCTTTTACTTATAGCCTTTCCTGTCACTGGGAGGAGTCAGCATTTACCTCAGGTCTCTCAGCTGGACTCACCTCTGGATTCTCCTCAGCTTTCCTTCTGGATCTTTTGACCTGCTCTCCCACCCTCCCTCCCCTATAATTCCCCTTGTCGCGGTCCCCCTTTATGTGGGTAATGTCGCCCACTTTGTGGATGGACAGTGGTTGTACGCTGTTACTTGTTTTATATAAAATATTACTGCTTGAGTCGTAGTGACTAAGCAAGTTGATTTGTTATTGGTTACCAACAGTTTTGTTTGATATTGAAGATCTATCTTTTTGGGTAATGTCGCCCACTTTGTGGGTGGACAGTGGTTGGTAAACTGGTAATTGGTTGGTATAAGATATTGCTGCTTGAGTCTTAGTGACTAAGCACGTTGGTCTGTTAATGGTTAACAGCGATTCTGTTTGGTATTAAAGGTTAAAGTTAATTTCATAATTAAAATTGTTTTAAACCCAATAAAGGGGCCGCGGCCTAAACTTCTCCACAATCCTTGTTGTGTTTATTTTATATTTAAGGTATGTTCTTATGGTATGATGGGTGTTGATGGGGTGTGCAATCCCATGCTCTCAAGAAACATGTGACACTTTTTGTTCAGGGCCTTACAAATTTAGATATGACCTACGAAATATATCGAAATTGCCCTGTACTCTGGGAGTAGCTGTATGGTCTAATAACTGCTGCATACAGTATAGCATTGCTCCTCTGCAATGCAGCAATTCTCACTTGCTCATAGCTCTGGTGCCCCTGCAAATCGTGACCCAGAATTGATTTGCTTTTGGTCTTGGGTCATAAGTTCAGAGGAGCTGGTGTGATTAGACATCCCAACACCTGCATGGCTGCTGTTTTGGCATAGTGACAGTGTACCCAGTGCAGTATCTTATATTCTGTTGTGGTATTGTGCATATTGGGGCACTGTATTATATTTGGTCATGGCGTGATATTATATTAATTATGTTACAGTATACGGTGGCCACCACATGGTATTGCATGTTCATCGGATCTGTTTCCTTTCTCCTTACATGTCATGTGAGTGCAATTTAGAATTACTGTGTAATTGTACTGTTGAAAAGATTTCTACCTGCGTGGCAGCCAGGCACACACGATCTCTGTTGAAGATCTTTTTATCAAGTAAGGAGCTTGCAGACACTGGTGGGACAAGTTTTGAGCAGGTTTTGTTTGCTATGATGTAACTTTCCTATTGTGACTTGATTCTCAACAAGAAGATTGCAGTGTTTAATTACACGTTGGGACTTCCACTCATATTTATTAGCACTTTATGTCTCATTGTCTCATTGTTTATATGTGAGTTTTGTGTTTGGTATGACACAAATTTTGTTATTTAAAGGGGCAGAACACCAATTTATGTTTGCATATGCCCCTTTAAAGCCTGAAGGTGTTCTTGGGATTTTCGGGCTCACACATGTGGAATAGAAAAATGTGTTTTGGGGTGTAAATGTAAGTATGCCCATGATGTGTATGAGAAATAACTTAAAAGTACAACTTTGTTTAATAAAATAGTATTTTCTTATTTTTTCAAAAAAATTGTAGCAAAAAATGACAACTTACCATGCTTCTTGCTAAATGCCTTGAAGTGTGCTTTTTTTCAAAGATGAGTCATTTGGGGGGTGTTTGTACTGTCCTGGCATTTTAAGACCTCAAGAGATAAAATAAGCCATCAATACATTAGGAGGTTGGTACATTTCAAATATATATACCATAGTTTGTAGACTCTATAACTACGGTAAATAATATACACTTTTTTTTTTTTGTTTTTGTTTTTTTTTTTAATCAAAGAAATGTAGCACAATACATTTTGGTCCAAATTTAATTAAGATTTAAAAAAAAAAAAAGTTTTATGGCAGAATGTGCAGTTTATTTTTCATTTTTATTTAACAAAGTAAGCAATAATAAATCCAGAGGTGATTAAATACCACCAATAACCAGTTCTATCCGTCTAAAAAAAAAAATTTAGGTACACTGTTGCATAACTGAGTAGATGTTAGTCAAATTATCACAGTGCTGAAAACTGAAAAATAGCCTGGACAGGAAGGGACATGTGGGTCTTTAAAAGGTTGAAAACTGGAGTGTAGAAGTAGCAGATATAATATATGATAGTGTTGGGATTGCTTAGGTGAAATAGAGGAGAGTACTGCCACATCTACTGAGACCAAAAAAAAACTGGGGCCAGATTCACGTACATTGGCGCATATTTTGACCAGCGTAGCGCACCTCCTTTACGTTAGACCGGCGCAATGTAGATGCGCAATCACAGTATCCTCGTAGTATTTGCACAGAAATTAGCGCTGGTGTAACGTAAATTCCGAGGCGTAAGGCGGAGTAATTCAAATTGTGAAGGACGTGGGCGTGTTTCATTGAAATGAGCCGTGACCCCATGCAAATGAAGGGCCGGCCGGATCGCGCATGCGCACATGAAGCAGATCATGGTCAGCACCTCTGTGCGCATGCTCACAACTCGGGAAGTTGTGAGACTGTTGGAAGTTGGAAGTGGACCCGGGCAACTTAGTGAACTACGCAGACAGCATAAATAGACAGACACAAGCGCCCTTCCTTTGCAAAAGTACATCCCTTTGTATCCCTTCCTATACAGCAAGGTGCTTTTGTTCTGTTGTTTGTTGCGTTGTGACTTTTCTTTGTGATATTTGTTGACTGTTTGAGCTAGTGTTTTGTAGAATATATTTAATAGTGTCTTTTGGTGACTGGTTGTGAGACTTTTTGGTTGATAGATTTTGTTTGTTTGTTTTGTTGCTTGATTTTTCCTGCTTGTTTTTGTGTGTGATTTTTGGTGATTGTTTGGGAGAGAGTTGTTGTATGAGTATGACTGAGAGGAAGCGCAAGAGCAATTTTTCTTTGGGGGAGAAACAAATTATTGCCCGGGCCCTTACCCAATATGGGCGTTTCCTTCACGTGCCAACACCACCCCGGCCAGGAAGAAGGAGATTTTGCAGAACATTACCGACCAGGTAAATGCATTGGGGGGGGGGGGACCCGGACACGCGAGGGGATCGTAAAGAAAATCAATGATCTCCGGCGTCTGGTCCGTGGGAAGCTGGCCAAAATGGCAGCCCATGCCAGGGGCACCGGAGGGAGCCCACCATGCCCTGTTAGTCTGACAGTGGAGGAGCGTGCGGTGGCCCACACCTTTAATAGACAACAAGTGGAGGGCCTGCCTGGCTTTGACTCCAGTCAGGAGGCCGTGATGGCAGGTAAGGTTTTTTTTTCCTATCTGCTGTGTAGCATGTGTGGGGGAGGGGGGGAAAGGAATATGTAGCAAGTGTGTCGATCCTCCAACCTGTGAATGTTTTGTGTCATCCACAGATGTGCAGGAGGGTGCTGGCCCATCTGGCCTGACCGCACCATCCCCGGGACACCAGCCTGATGAGGACCCCCAGACAAGGCCGGAGTCCTCGGAGGAGTTGGAGGAGGAGGAGTTTGAGGAGGATGTCATGTCAGCCAGTGGATTGTTGTTTTTGGAGGAGTCTTCCCCTCTGGCTGGCAGCAACCAGCCCTCCATAAGGGGTAGCCCCTCCCACTCCTCCCCCAACAGGGCTCCCCTCCCAAGGGCCTCCCCTTCTCCCCGGCCACAAGCATCAGCTGGAGGCAGGAAGTCGTCCCAGAAGACCAGGGGGGTGGCCGAGGTTCTGCCCGCCAATCTGAGAAGGGACCAGCCCTTCAGACCCACCATCTGGGACAGGTCAGCCAGACTTTGGTGCGGATGGAGGAGAGCCTGTACCTCCATAAAGGGGACCTGGACTGCCACTCCCTGGCTCTTACAAACTGCCTAAACGAACTGCAGACTACCACAGCAGACGTTGGGCAGGATGTGAGGGCCTTTACCCAGGCTATCCAGGCCAATACGGCAACACTAAGTGCTGGCCTGACCAGAATTGCCGTGGCCTTGGAGGGCAGGCCGCCAGGTGGGCAGAGACCAGGGGCTGTTCCTCCTTCCCCGGATTACCCCCCCTCCTCCCCATGAGTCTCCCCTGAGGAGCCGGGGCCATGGCCGTGGGCGCCCCAGGCGTGGGTCACGCCAGCGGCATTAATTTGGTTTCCCCCTTCTTTTTTTTCAGGACTTTTTCTTTTTTTGGGGGGGATTTTTTTTTTTTTTTGCTGGAAATTTTTTGCTTTGTGCTGGACAATTTTTTTTTTGTGTTGTGAATGATTTCGGAATGTGGGGGTGACATTCCTGCCGGAAAAGGGGTGTCACCCTCATTTGTGGTGGAGAAGGGTTCCCCAGGACCAGGGAGAAGTGATCCCCAGGTCCGTGTGAATGGTGTATGAATGTACAGTGACATAATTGGAGCCGTGGCGTGGCGTTGCTGCTCACAAGTCCTGCATGGTGGGCTTGTGCTAATCCAATTTGATGAGGATGTGATGTGTCTGTGCTAGGGACCACAGTGGTGTGCATGCATGCATTCTCATTGTGCCATGATTAATGTGTGTGTTTAACGTGCAAAGATGCCTAATGTGAGCTGTCTCCTGGCTGCTCTTCCCTCAGAAGACGGGGTAGCCTCGGTTCGGGGGGGATTGTCTGGTTCAGGGGTCAGGTCATCACGTATGTCAATCTGCAGGCCCTTTCTCACTGCGAAGTTGTGCAGCATGCAACATGATCTGGCACATGAAGTTTGGGGAATACAACAGGGTCCCCCCAGACTTATCCAGGCATCGGAAACGTGACTTCAGGAGGCCAAAGGTGCGCTCCACCACTGCATGTGTTTGGGCGTGGGCTTCATTGTATCTTTCCTCTCCTGGGGTTTGGGGGTTCCAGGTAGGAGTCATGAGATGGGGTCCCAGTGCATATGCAGAGTCACCTGTAAGGGAAAAGACAGGAGGATGTTAGTCATGCATGTGACCCTTGTGATGCGTGCATCATGGGGGGGGGACAGTCATGCCTGCCACCCATGTCATTCACCAACCAGCCAGGTGTCCCCATACACGTTCTGTTCTAATTCCATTGGGATGGGGCTCTGGTTGTATATGTAGCTGTCATGGCTGGATCCGGGCTGTTTGGCACGGACGTGCCATATGAGGCCTTGGGCATCGACTATCACCTGTACGTTGATGGAATGCCAATGCTTCCGATTGCGGTATATGTGCTCTGTCTCATGGGGGGGCTGGAGTGCCACATGTGTGCAATCAATGGCCCCCAAGGTGCGTGGGAATCTGGCAATTCTGTAGAAATCTGTCATTGCCTTCAGCCGCAGGTCCTCAGTGGTTGGTTTGATGATTTGGTTGGCCATGTGTCTGAGGATTGCAGGGATAACCTGGTGCACACATCTGCTCATGGAGGATTGTGACATCCCAGCCACCACTCCACTTGTTCTTTGAAAAGAGCCACTGGCAAGGAAATGGAGTGTTGCCAGGACCTTGACCAGTGGCTGCACTGCATGTGAGCGGTGTGTTGGGCTGGTGATGTCATCCTGCAGGGTTATGGTTAATTCCATGATGACAGCAGGGGTGAATCTGAAGATGCGATACACCTCAGAATCACTCATGCCAAAGAGGTCTATGCGTGTGCAGTATATTCTCTCCCGTGCCCTCCTCCGTGCCCTCCTCCTTCTTTGCTCATCTAAAGTCATTAGTATAGCTATGAGTAAGGATGCCCCTGGCATGTTGGCATAAAGTTTGTTGTCCAGCAAGTGTGACTGCTCAGCTCCTCACTAACAGTGTTGCTTTAGCTGACATGTAGACAGATTGTCTAATTTTATTCCACCTTTTATATGGTCTAATTTTAGACAGGACGTGCAGTTGTTGCGCACATCGCGTAGCCTGCGCTGCACTAACGTTCTTTTGTGGACCCCCGTAACTCCCTCATTTGCATATTTGAATAGCAAATCAATGGTGTGTTTAGCGCAGTTTTGCGTGGACGGATACGCCGGTCTATCGAAATTACGCCGGTCCAAAAAAGTAGATTTCTTGCGTATCTCGTTTTGGGGATGCGGCGCATCGAAACGCATGCGCAAATTTAGACTTACGCCGCGCATCTCGTGTAACGCCGGCGTACTGGCTCTGTGAATCTGGCCCCTGGTTATGACCTTACTTATGCACATAACACACGTTTGATAAACAACAAGAAGTCATGCAGCAATATAACCAAAATCTGTCAAAAATAGCAGTGGAGTGCCAATTATAAGTTTCCTTTTTCCATCTATGGAGGAGTTTTTTTCCTTTGACCAAAGGATGAAAAGCAATTGGCTAAAATTGAGACGACTATTGACCAGTGGCGGCTGGTGCTCAAAATTTTTGGCGGGGCATAAAAACCTGAAAAAAAAAAGAAAAGCGCAGCCACTGTGCCCATCACACGCAGCCACTGTACCCATAAATTGCCACCACTGTGCCAAACACAGCTACTGTACCCATCAATTGCTGCCAGTGTGCCCATCAATTGCCACCACTGCGCCCAATCAATTGCCACCACCCAATCAATTGCCGCGAGTGTGCCCCATCAATTGCCGCCAGTGTGCCCCATCAATTGCCGCCAGTGTGCCCCATCAATTGCCACCAGTGTGGACCATCAATTGCCGCTACTTTGCCCTATCAAATGCTACCAGTGTGCCCCCCCACCCAGCACTTACCTGTCTCGGTGCTGTCCTCCACGCTCCGAGTCCTCCATGTTTTCTCCCGTCCTCTTCCCGTTATCTCTGCTATGATTAGATGCCTTATAGGCATCCAATCACAACGCCGGACACTTCAGCCAATCGGGTGACAGGGTGACCAGACCTGAGCACCTGATTGGCTGAGAGGTGGGTCAGTGTTAGGGAAGCGTTTTATTCGCTTCTCCAACACAACACTGTTAAAACAACGAACGCACAGCATTGGGCCCGCTGTTTACCAATTTGGAAGCCTATTAGAGCTCACGGCTCTAATCAGGTGCTTCCAAAAACACCCCCGTCGCTGTAATTTAGATGCCCGACAAGGGGCCAGACACCTGAATAGGGGGCGACAGCGGCGACAATAGATAGATAGATGCATGAATCTATCTATTGGTGATAGAGCGGTGCAGGAGAGAGGGTGGTGGCGCTTCTGTGGCCTCTATGGACGCTAGGGTTGCCACCTTTTCTTCAAGCCAAACCCGAACATTTTAGTGGCCTAGGACACCTTTGGGTGCCCTCAAGGAGAGCAGTAATGCGATGCGCAAAATGTGCCAGGACGAGCAGTGGGTGTGGCCAAATTGTTCTTGCCGACATCATCGGCCTGCCTCACAGTGATGCTGAACCTGCCCCCAGAAAGCCACCTACAGCTCCCAGATGGCAACAAATATGTGTGTGACTACCTTGGTTACATGGGGAGCCACAGCCTGGTCTGAGTAATGTGTCTGGGTTTCAGTCTGCCTGGAACCTGGACACATGATTCAAAACCTGGACTGTCCGGGTGAATGGAAACCATAGGAGCTTCCCTTTTTGGGTGGAGCTCTGCTCTAAGCAGCTACAGCAACAGGTTTCTTTTCCTTTTGTGTTTGAACCGTAGGAAAAGGCTGCTATGGACAGCTTGGTCTGCATGTAAATGTGGAGAGAAAAAAAAGAATAAGGCCTCATTCATAAATAGTCTAGTCTGAATAAAGTGTCCAGGTTTCAGGCAGTCTGAAACCCGAACACATTATTCCAAACCCGAACTGTCCAGGTAAATCCAGGACAGGTGGCAACCCTAATGGACGCACCGCCATTGCTATTGACTGGACAGTGCTTCTGGATTGACCTTTTGTACTTTTAAAATTGAGATGAGCCAGTTGAATTGGCTCGGACATATTACATGAATACCCTGAAAGGCCATTCCTGCATCTGTTCTAGGCATGTCAGAAAAGGAAAGGCCACAGTGCAGGATATATCTAGTTGTCATGGTTGCAGATGCATATATTGTCTGCTGACTTTCACCCTTTACTGATGAGCATCATTAGCTTGCATAATAGTGATAAAGACAAGTTTCCACCTTGTGGAGTCCCTTCATAAAGTCAATTATGAAATGCCTCTAGAAGGCACCTTTCAAGATTCTCAAATGTTGCATTTTTCTTGGTGACTACTATGCAAGCTAATAAAGATTGTCAATAAACTATAAAGGCTTGCTGGAGACATTCATTTTTGCACTGTGGTCTGCAGAAATATTAATTGTATTGCCACAGCACTAGGCACTACTTTGGTGCTTCTGAGAAAAGCAGACAATGACATTCTCAGGATGAGCACTGTGATCTTTGTAGGATGTAAAATATATGCTGTACATAAAAGTGTTACAGTCGCACATTATTTTTCATACAGGCTGTTAACATGAAAAAAAACTTTGATGCTAGGTCCCCTTTTAGGTAGATGAGTTATGGAAGCTATAGAGTCTGTGCAGAAGGGTTACAATGACTTTGACTCACAGAATGTTATTATGTGAACATGCCTGCACAGTGTAAAACTCAATACATATCAGAGTTGGGCTTATAATTTACTATAAAACAGGCATGGAAAAAAGATCTTGGTTCAGGGTTAACACATGCAAAAAATAGTGTTCACAAGGAGGCTGTTCTTTATGTAACCACTTACAGCATGAAAAACAAAAACATTTGAAATAAAGTGCTTCATTCAGAAATCATTTTCCAGTGGAATGAACCTTTGACCACATTTTTTTTTTAATCTATAGAAATGCTCTGTGATAGTCCTTGTTATTTCAAGAGCCAGATACAGACTTGTTATTTCATGAATTCCACCATAGAAAAATATTTCAACATCCTTGCCACTCGGTTGTTGTCAGTAGGATGAGAGTGATCATTTTGCTTTTTACACAAAAACCTCCAAAAGACATTGAGCCACCCCCTTAAAAAAAGTTGATGGCAGTAATTTGCAGCAGTTTGGCCAGAAAAGATTTCAGTTGGGTGTTGCACGTGAAAGATGTGGAATGTGGTTGAAGTAGAAATGACCACATGACACATTTTCTGGCTCATGCTCAAGATTAAGGCCCCTATTCATCCTGGAACACTCTGCCCTTTTCATTCCGTTGAGCAGCTTAGTTAGTGCAAACAAATAGCAAGTTACATCTGGGCTGCAACATCTTTCTGGAGAGCTGGAGAAACTTCCTGAGGACTTTACTGCTTGGCCCATTCATTTTTTGTCTATGTTGATGTGTTCATGGTTTAGAAAGAAACCCACACTTTTCAGGGGCACCTTGACACTGGTGTGTAATTTTCACCTTTCACATATTTTTGCAAATGTGTGAAACAAATCTTTGCTTTTTACTGAATCTGAAATCAGTCCTACATTTATATCCAACAAGCAGTCTGTTTTTTTTTATTATTATTCTTTTCCTTACACATTCAATTAAAGTTCACTTCTGGGCCAAAAAAAAAAAACATCCCTCACCTCCCTTCCCCACATTCAGCATTAAAAAAAATCTTGAAAGTACTTACCTTAATTCTCTGTCCCATGACTATCCAGAGACCCACTTCCAGTGTTTTCTTGCTCATTTCCACTAGTCTCTTCATGAAATCACAGCAGCAACTTTTTATGATTTAAAGACCCTGTGAGGTCCCAGATGATGGACAACTGCAGTAGTCATTAGGCAGCAGAGCTCACATCAACTGGAAGAGGGATGGGCACTGTAAGAAGAACCCTCTTATACCCACGTACACACGACCGGTTTTCCCATCTGAATCCCGACCGTGTATATGCTCCATCTGACTTTTTCCTACAGGAAAACTGCAGGGAAAAAAAAGAGAGCAGGAAAACCGTTCATCTGTATAGAATTCCAACAAGAAAAAAAACAGGAATGCTCGGAAACAATTTGACGCATGCTTGGAAGCATTGAACTTCTTTTTCTTGCTTCGTCATAGTGTTGCACATTACCGCGTTCTTACCCCTCGAATGTTCAGAGAACCTTTGTGTGACAGTGTATATGCAAGGCAGGCTTGAGAGGAATTCCGTCTGGAAAACCATTGTGTGTACGGGGCATAACTCTGCAGTTAAGAAGAACAATTATTCAGATGTGGCCTGCAGCCTACTGAGTCAACAATCTTTCATGTAATATATGACATGAAATTGCAGCACTCAAAGAATGTGTAAAATAAAATGTGAACTAAAACATTGGAAAAGTCCAGTTATCAATACATGTCCATAAGTATTTCGAAAGTGGTTGATTAATAAAAGCTTCCACCTGTATAATACCCAAGAAAAGTGGCAATTAATCAGGAGCAAATGCTGTCTCAATCAAGAGTACAGCAAACACGTTTTGTAGTTAAATACGGGTGTACTGGCCAATATTCTGTATCAAGTGGTGTCACCTCCTCTGGGCCACTTTATGTTATATCCAACAATGACATGAAAATAAAACACTCTTATATTCTAGTGTAATAGTTAACAATCATTTTGTGGAATAATTGAATGTAAACACCCATGGTGAAAAAGTGGTATACATTTGTGATCCAAGCTGCCTTCCCCACATGCAATGCACACATTTACCAAAAAGCATATACAATATGCAGCAAACAAACTTTGCAGGGATGGATGGCTAGGTGTATAGAAGATGCTGACCGCTTCCCCTGTGAGGGATCTTCACCTCAAAGATCTTTGGGGGACAATGTGACGCTCATTCCACCAAATGACAAAAGTAAGGTATCATAAATGTATTCATCTGAATGTAGCAGCATACACTAGCAACAATCAAAATCAGCCAGTATTGCAATAAATAAAAATGCTGCTCTTACTCTTACATCCAAAATGCAACCACCTTGGAGGAGGTGACACTATTATACCAGATGTTGATGAGTACACCAGTATTCATCTACAAAGCGTGTTTGCTGTACTCTTGATTGAGACAGCACTTGCTTCTGGTGAGTTGCCATTTTTCTTGGGTATTATATGGTAGGAAGTTTTCTTATTCAACTACTTTGGAAATACGTATGGACATTTATTGATCATTTGACTTTTCTAATCTTTTAATTCACTTTTTTATTTCACACATTCTTTGAGCGCTGCAATTTCTTGTTATATACTGTATATTGTGTTGAGGATTGTATATTGTGAGCTGCTATTTCTATTAATATATCATTTTTGGGGTGTAGCCCTGATTTCATTTATATTTAATCTTTCATGTAAGTATTTGGGACTTTATAAAAAAATAATAATAATAGGGTATTAAGTGATAATGCGCTAATACCAACTAATGCTGCTATCAGTGTACAATGTACAGCGTGTACAAATGTTACCAATTGTGCACACAAAGTAAGAGGTATCAACAGGTACCAATATATATGTGCAATGTGAAAAAATACTCAATGAAAATAAAACACACAAAAAAAAACCTTCACACACACACAGACCAGTTCACAGTAGTGGTGCAATAATTAGGATGAGGGATCCTGTAGTGAGCTGAGGAGTTCCACAGTGCTTCCTATCTCAGGCTGGCGCTTAAATGCTTCAGGGCAACACAGCACATGGAAAAGGAAAGGAGAGGAATATGGTGCAATATTGTAAGGCAAACGGAGAACATGTATAGCAGTGATTCAGGTACACTCACAGATCCCCAGATCAAAACACAGTCTCTAGACGCACTCTCTTAATGCCGCTCAGTGCAGCGATCTCCTCATATGAACAGGTGTTCATCGATTGCGTCTCTAGGCTCCTCCCCCATGTGTTGCGTCACTCGGCACGTGACTTCTATGGTAATGTAACCAGAGGAATTACCTTTGTTCCTAAGTTTGTGTAGTTTCCTGTTCCATGATAAAGACATGCTTTGGTATCTTCAATGAAAGTAAAGGTATACCCTGCATACAACAAGCTTCCAGCGCATGATTCAATAACCTGCTAATAGGTTATGGGTCCAGGCACCCCAGTGTACTCAGCAGGCACCCAGTCACTGGAAAGAATTCTACAGTGAGAACTGGTTCAGATGTGAAGCTTGTAATAGCAAAGCTAATCAATGGCAATTACCAGCTGTGGAAGTTTAAACTAGAAATTATTCTAAGCAAGGATGAATTGTGGCAAGTGCTGAATACTGTACAGACAGACCCACAAACAGAGAGATAGAGGACTGGGACAGGAAGGATAGACAGGCAAATGTGACTATAAGCTTACTAGTGGAAGATAACCAGCTTATCCACATAAGAACAGAGAAAACAGCCAAAGGTATGTGGACTTTAGAGTAAAACAGAAACTGCATGAGCGTTCAAGTCTAAACAGTGAGCTATTTTTACTAAGAAAGCTGTATAAGAGGAGACTAGAAGAAGGCCAGCAAATGTTTGACCATGTGAAAGCCATGTTAGAAATCATAGAGCAGTTATGCACCATCGGAGAGGACATCAAAGATAACCAACCATACTGTTGCCCTGCTCCTCTGAAACCTTCCAGAGACATATACAGCTTTTATTAAAGCTTTAGAAACCAGACCTGGGCAGGAGCTGACACTGAAATATGTCAAAGGGAAATTAATCGATGAATATGACAGAAGGAAAGAAAACTCACCATGATGGCAAAGCTCTTAAGATGTACAAAGGCACACACACAATAAAGAAAGCAGAGCCTTTTTTCGCTGTAAAAGGATCGGACACATAAAAAGCACCGTTCTATCTAGAAAGCCGAGCAGCAAGAGCTAGAGCTATTCACAAAAGAAAGAGTCAAAGCAGACACACAGAAAACTGAAGCTACACAATGGAGTGGCACCTTTAAAGTGACACAGAATGGCAAGCCACGTGGCTGGTGCATAGAATCAGGAACAACATGACTAGCGATTAGAACTTCTGCACCTTAGAAGGGAAATCGAAGGAATAGGTAAGTGAACCAACATGCACTAGCTTAAAGGAACCTATTTCGAAAATAAAAAACAAACCTTTACAACCCCTTTAAGCCTAAAAAGTGGATCAGACTGTGAGACAAATCCTCTCCTCTCCTTCCCATCAAGCATTGCCTCGCTTCAGCCCTGAGCGGCAGCAAAGGGGGGGGGGGGTGGTTAGAGGGGGGTTTAATGAGGAGGAGACACATCTAGGGAGCTTTAGATCCAAAAACTTATCCTGCTCTGATAGCAATGAGAAATGGTGATGAGATTGGAGACAATGGATGGACTGAAAGCTGTCTGGGCTAACAAAGAAAGTAACATGTCATCAGAAAATAAAAATTAATTAAGACAATCGAGGGGAGGTACTGGGGGGGTGGTATAAAACCATAGGTATACATAAGTTCTCAAGTAGTATTTCTGGGGTAAACTCTATAAATTAGGATAGTCTCTGGTGGAGTAGGTTAGAGAAGTACACCCAAGGTTCGGACAGTAGGTCATTTTGATATGAGGTTGAGACCATCAGGAGGAGAGTCATCATTGGGGAGGAGACCTGTTGTGTATGGCCAGAGATAGGTATCTATCCAAGTTGGTCTTTGCTTGATAGGGTTTTGGTATGAAGGGTAGCCATTTGAGCTGTAGACGGGATGATGTGTTGGTGGAGGACAGATTGGCATCAAGTTTTTCCTTGCGCAGTAGGCTTATAAGGTCTTGTTTATCATCTGAGATAGTGGGTAGGTTGGCAGAGGACCACTTTTTGAGAATGGCGCATTTGGCTGACATTAAGCAAGTTGACAGTTTTTAATCCTGATGCATAGAATACATATAGATGAAAAGTGCTAGAATGCAGATTTTTGGTTAGGATTAGATTAATTAGGTCAGGCCTGGCTGGTCGCCAAGCCTGTTTATTTTGATTTGGTCTGAGCTGAGAGTGGCTCACAGTACCAGCTAGTGACTCACAGGCAGCATCACTGAGACCTGCCTGAGGAGGAGAGATGGAGCTGCCTGGGATATGCTAAGGAGCCCTGACCAATCCCCAGCCTGGATTGGCAGGGGGCATGCCTCCTCAAATACCCAGAGTCAGCCCAGATGGGGAGGAGTTGTTGGGTGGAAGAGCTGGAGATAGAGAGTGTGGAGGCTGTCTGGGCCTTTGAGGGAGCTCCCCAGTCTGGGGGGTGACCTTGGGCCTGGGCTCAGGTGCAGTTGGGGCCACTTCCAAGAACAAAAGGTGAGGTCCTGGATCCGAGGCACAAGAGAGAGCACAGCGGGAGAGAGCACTGCTAAGAGACTCCAGGGAGGACAACTGGTGGCAGCCGGGAGGTTTGGTGAGTAAGGCACAGTCAGGAGGACTGGGAAAGTGTCAGAAACCAGGAATCAGACTGAGACAAAAGTACAGTTAAATCACACTTGTTTAATAATGAAAATAAAAAGGTAAACAGAGTAAGCGTAGTCAAAACATAGCCAGAGTTCAGTAACCAGATCGAGTAGTCGGCCAAGCCAATGTCCAAAAGCCAGTGATAAAGGTAGTAGTACAGCAAGCAGAATCTGTAGCCAGAGGGAACATCAGTCAAGCAGGTCTTCAACAGGAACGCAGGAGAATGTTTCTTGTGATGTTAACACAGGTGAAGGAATGGATGGTATATACTGGACTGTATATAGTTGTCCCAAGCAAGTGCTACCAACTATACTGGGCATCCCATATTTCCCTTACCCCATCCAAGTTAAATCCCCTCAATAAAACAAAAAAAGTGTATGGACTGTTCTATGTCTCGAAGTGTCTGAGAGGTGAATGCTGGGCTGGGCAAAGTGACAGACAATCCAACATTTCAGCAGCCCCTACAAGGGGTACTGCTACATCTGGCGGCTCATCTGGGATGTCTGTTCACAGCTAACCTGCCAGCCGTTGCCCCTAGAAACCAAAGTTGATTGAGCTGGGAAACTATGCTTTTGTTCTGCCACTATTAAGGAATTACACTTTGGGAAGGACTTATGTGCTTAGCCTGCTATTTATTACTACAGCAACAAGTGCCATTGTCCATAGCAACCAGCGAGTGCTGTCTTCAAAGTTAACTTTATTGCTGCCTGCTTACCCAGTTGCCCCAACCGGTGCTGGGACAGACACTTGTGCCAATCCTGCAACCCAGGAACTGTTTACTATGTGCTGTCATCCGTGGCAACTGTGTCGGCTAACTACACCCATGGATTGCAAATATGTCCAGAGATCTGTTATTGCTGGACATTCTGAACTATTGCTTTAAATTCCTGCTTGTTACAGTAAAGTGTGCCTGGAACTGTCTATTGTTGACCAAGGTGATCTGGGTAAGCCTGCGGGTGCCTGCGGATGGGACTGTGCTAAGAATGTTTAGTAACACTTTAATTCTGCGGTTACCCTGCATTTGGCAAGCATGCGTCCGGAAATATTAATATTTCCTTTATGATGAGCAAAGTTGTCACAAATACTTTCTGTACTCAAACTCACGGTCCAAGGAAGGAATATGTTTTCCAGAAGCAAGATGTTTGCCAAAAAAACATAGGGACTTCTAATCTGAAAGGTATTACTGATTTAAAAGCTGAAATGAACCATGGAGCGATTGGGTAACTGGACCAGAGACAAGACATCGGATGGCTTTAATTAAACACAATGCTGTTGATTGTCTAAAGGCAAATCCACTCTGCACTACAAATGCACTGCAAGTGCAGTCGCTGTAAATATCAGAGGAAATTCTGAAATGAGGAAGCTCTGCTGATTTTATCATTCAATCATGTGCAAGCAAAAATACTGTTTTTTATTTTTCTAGCATGTCCCCCTCGGGTTTACAGTGACTACCAAGTGCACTTGTAGTACAAAGTTGATTTGCCTTTAGTAAAATAACCTCACTAAGTAAGTGTGGGGGTATTTTGGTGTAATTTGGGTAGTTTAATTATTTACATTTTGTATTTGTGTTTCTTCCTGTTTTGTGTTTTTTCACTTAAAATGTTTTACCTTTTCACTGTCTGTAACTTCTCCTTTTGTGAAAATAGTCATAAAATACTGAGGCTAACGAGAGTCTGCTTTGTGCACAAAAACAGGCCCAGGTTGAAAGGGGCTTCCATAGCCTCCAGGAGCCATTTTATGCCTATTGTACCCTTAAAGGATGAGTGTGGCCAAAGCTCTTTTGCCCATAGTTTTCCTGTGGGTCACAGGTGTGCACTTATTTCTGCACTCTTGTGGCCCAGATTTAGCCAACAGCCAGCTGTCAGCTGATGTCACAAAGCTGGTCCAGTCTCTGCAGAGATCCTGACAAAAAATGTCAGGTTCCACTCGCATGCCTGACCACCAGTAGCTGTTTCAGCTTCTAAGCATGCTGCTGAGAGCCTGAGCCAGCTGCTCCCGTCCTCTCCCTAGTCCAATGAGCAGTGGAGGGACAGAGCACAGAGCAGTGACTGACTGAGTCACCAGAGAGCTGAGTGATCAGCAGTGTTTGAGTTTAGTTTTCAGTGTAGAGGCCACAGGGGACAAATGCACTATCAGACATTTAGTCCATGGTACCCCATGCTGGGCTTTCACTGTGTAGAATCACAGCGGGAGCAGGTACGTAATCTGGCACAGAGAGGCTTCCCTGCCACAGTATATGTGCAGTGGGCGGTCGTATACTGGTTAAAATACATGCATTTTAACAATTATAGACCCTTTATTTCTTTGTAAGTGGGCAAATTTACAAAATATGCAGGGGATAAAAATAATTATTTTCCCCACTGTAATAATTTTAAGCATAGCTTGGGCGTTCACTCTCAGCATCACGGCAGTGTGCTTCTCTTTTCAAAAAACCGCAGGTGCAGTGCACGCTCTCTTGCCTTGGAGCTTTGCCAGTGCATACTTTCCAGTGGCTCAGCATTGCTAGGATAAGGAAAAAGAGCATGCACTGCACATGTGGCTTTTTTGAAAAAGAAGCCTGATGCTGAGAGCAATCATCCAGGCTCTGCTGTGTCCTGGACTCCAGATCATTTTGCCAAAATGGTGAAATTTTGCTAAAAACTCCCACAATCAGAGAAATCTAAACTTTCAATTACTCAAATCCCTACAGTCAATCAGCAGCTAGCAGTGGCAATTTTGCATTTGCAAGATTTTGTAGTGATACAAGATTTTGCTGGTACATTGCAAAGTGGTGGTTTCAGAACTTTTTCCCGATACTATTTTAATAGAATAATTTTTTCATTAAGAGTTAGGGAGAAGCAGTATGTATCATTATCGGTTCAGATGAGAAACGCCAGACTCATGTACTCTGAACTGAACTCTGTTTAACCACTTTAAAAAAAAACTGTTGTACTTGTAAAAAAAACTCTGAGGGTTCAAGGCTTTATGCCTATCCATTGCAACATCATGGCATTCTTCTGTAGCTTTGGGAAAAAATAAACCCTGACCTATTACTATTAGATCTTTTAGTATGCAGAGATATACATACAAAATTAAAGCGTTTGTTACCCTAAAAAGTCATTTTAAGAGGACTCACTGAGTTAAAAAGCATAGGGGTCTCGTCTGGGCTTTTAAGTCATTGGATGGATGGAGATCTTTTGTTTTTTATTCTATATATAGATCATGTATTTGAATAAACGTGTATGAATGAATGATAACTTATATAGCGCGGCACATGCGAACTAAATCGCCTCTGGGCGCTTGTTGTTCCTGTCTTCTTTGGTATGAAAAGAGTCTTGATCTTTCTCCTGAACGCTAAATGATTCTCCTCCAACCGAATGCTGGTTGGTAAAGCGTTCCATAGTCTGGGACCTTGGATCGCGAATCTTCTTTCTCCTTTGGACTTGTAGTTGGCTTTCGGAATCTGGAGCAGGTTTTGATTGGTGGATCGCAGAACGCGATTGGGATTGTGGGCTTTTATTTTTTTGCATAATTAATGGGGGACATTCCCATGGACACATCTATGCGTAAGACAGAGTGCTTTAAAATAAATTCTGTCTTTAACTGGCAGCCAGTGAAGGGCTCTCAGTGAAGGTGAGATGGATTCCCAGGGTTTTTTCCCAGTCACAAGTCTGGCGGCCGTGTTCTGAACGACTTGCAGACGAGCGATTTGGTACTTGGGGAGTCCGAGGTAAAGGGCATTTTCATAGTCCAGTCTGGAGTTAACACTCTAACACCGCTAAGTCTTCTTTGGGGATGAAAGGAGTAAGTCTGCGTAGTAGGCGCAGCAGATGGTGAGATCCGCTGACTACTGCCCCTATTTGTGCATCCATTGTCATATAGGAGTCAAAAATGACCCCTAGACTATTGAATTTGGCGCTAGGGGAGATGATTTTGCCCAGGGTGTCCATGCTGTTGCAGGTTGATTCCTGTGCTTGGCGTGAAACAGGAGAAGTTCTGTTTTCGCTCCGTTGAGTTTAAGATAACTCTTTGTCATCCAGTCCTCTATCAAAGAGAGGCATGTCTCTAGATTGAGGTGGTAATCCTTTTTGTTGCCAATGCGGAAATACAGTTGCGTGTCGTCTGCATTTGAGTGGTAAAGCAGTTTTTGGCTGCTAATAATCTCAAAAAGAGGGCGAAGATAGATGTTAAACAGCAGCGGTGTAACATCCCTGTTACTATTTGCTGCATTAGCACGGTTGTGCCCAGCTTCTACAGCTGCGCTCCGTGTTCTGTGGACTGCGCGTCACTTCCGACGCGTGGACCGATGCGCTCCATGCTGGAATGCGGAAGTGCGACTCAGCACTTTCACCATTTTCCCCGCGAATTCGCGGCTATTTAAACTCCGTGAGATGACGGCTCGGTGTTCCGATATTCTGTCGAACACCAGCCGCCACCTCGGCAGCCTTACGACGCACCATCGAATCCTGGATCCACGGAGGAGCTCCTGTCTAACTGCCTTCTAGCTGAACCAGCTCACCTCCAATACCACAGCCCTGACCTACTGGGATCTACTGAACCGCAAGTACTCCAGACTAGGCATCTAACCTTGAGTGATTCTTGTGTCTTGTGTAACCTACAGCCACCCAGATCTGCATTACCTCAGGACTGTTTCTATAGCTACCAATACTCTGTGAAGTCTTATTATAGTGTTGCTTGTACTCAGGAACAGCTCGATTGTTTGTACCACAGGGAGGACTTACCACTCCATGTACACCCTACCTTGCCTGCAATAGACATACTTCATTTTCCCTAGGAATTTGCTTATGAAGGAATAAGCAAAGGGTAACCATTCTCTTGGTTACATAAAGGAGGTTGTGATGAGTTAAACCCCAAACTTTCTGTTAATCTGAGAGTCACCTGGTGGTTGGATCTGAGAAGCCTCTATTGCCTAACGCCCTATTGCACTTCCATAGTTCAAACAGCAGGGGCATAACAAGCGGTGACAGAGGCGATCCTTGAGGGACTCTGCATGATATTGTGCGTTTCTCAGATGTGAAAGGTCCTAACTTCACTGTTTGCGATCAGTTTTCCAAAAAAGAGGAGAACCATGATAAATCGCCTTCTGCGACTCTGGCTACTTCAGCTAGCCGTGTCAATAAAAGTTTGTGGTCTACAGTGTCGAAAGCTGCACTTAGGTCCAACAGAACCAGAAGACAAGATTCTCCTTCGTTTGCGGCCTCGAGAGTGTCGTCCCATATTTTGAGCAACACGGTTTCTGTCCCGTGTCCGGGACGGAATCCCGATTGAAATGGGTCAAGTAGCTTGTGGGTATCTAGATGCTGTTGCAGCTGTTGTACCACTACGTTTTCCATTACCTTTGAGAGTACATTTAGGCATGTTATGGGACGGCGGTGGAGTGGGTCCTTGGGGTCAAGGGTGGGTTTCTTCAGGATGGGTTGGATTGTGCCCTCTTTCAACTGTGAGGGCACTGAACCTTCCTTGAAAGACTGGTTGTTAAGCTGCGTGATGGGGGGCGCCAGGATGTCAGTGCATTCCTTCAGCAGTTTAGTGGGGATGATATCATTTGGCGCTGTGACATTACGCAAAGTACCAACGATATTTTTTGTGGCATCGATGGAGATGGGTTCCAGGGTGAACTTACTTGATAGAGGTGAATTACTGTGGGTATTGTGTGAAAAATTGCGGGGGGGGGCTGAGGGGGGAATTGTTTTGCTGAATGCTTTCACGGATTGCCTCGATTTTATTAATGAAGTAATCCGATAATTCATTGCAAAATTCTTGTGTGTCTGAATTGGGGGCTTCAAGACATCCTGGTTTCATGGTCTGAGTGACCATCTTGAAGAGTTTGCGTGGTCGATTTAAGGCGCTATTGATAGCCTCAGAAAACAAAAATTTCTTGACTTGGAAGATTTCTTTGTGGTATTTTCTTGTTGTTGCTTTGTAGATGGAGAGGTTTACCTCTGAAGAGCTTCTTTTCCAGGCCGCTTCCACCCTTCTGCGTTTTTGCTTCAGTAACGACAGCTGGTTATTGAACCAGCTGCAGTTGTTTTTCCGGATGCGGGTTTTACGTTTCGGCGCTACTAGGTCGCAATTGCATGGTGATCAGTCCATGGCAACGGTTCATATTCCAAAATGTTTTTTTCCAGATTTTGTCTGAAAATAAGATCAAGTGTGTGACCTGAAGCATGTGTGGGCCCACATACTAGTTGCTGTAGCCCTAAACCTTCCAGGTGGTCAATACAGGCATCGGCAACAGGGTCTTGTGAGGAGTTGGCCCAGAGGTTGAAATCCCCAAGCAGCAAAAGGTGTTTGCTGTAAAGGGTGTAAGTGGAGATGAACTCCGTCAATGATGGTAGCAGCTGCGATTTTGGGCTGGGTGGCCTATAGCAGAGAAGCATGTGAATTGTCTCCTTTGAATTTGATTGCAGTTGCAGAGTAAGGCGGCGTACACACGATCGGACATATCCGATGAAAACGGTCCGCGGACCATTTCCATCGGATATGTCCGATCGGGAGTTTGATCCGATGGCGTGTACACACCATCGGATCAAATTTACCGCCGCTGGACGGCGCGGTGACGTGGCGGTGACGCGGCGGTGACGTTGACGCCGCCGCGTCACCGCCACGTCACCGCACCAGGAAGTAAAACACTTCCGCGCATGCGCCGAATCCATTCGGCAGCGGCGTGGCGGCGGTGGGGGCCGACATGTCTGCTGGTAAGTGTACTAACCAGCAGACATGTCGGGCGGACAGATTCCCACCGGATAGATTTCAAAGCTTGCTTTGAAATCTGTCGGGTGGAGAAATCTGTCCGCTAGCCCATACACACGAGCGGAGATGTCTGCTGAAACGGTCCATCGGACCGTTTTCAGCGGACATATCCCCTCGTGTGTACGCCGCCTAAGGGTTTCCATGAATGGAAGAGGGTTTTGAAGTACTGGTTTAGTGATCGCAAGGTGAGTCTTGTGGATCACCGCCAGTCCTCCTCCTCTTTTGCCCTATTCTGTTTTCCGTTATAATACGGTAGTTTTCTGGCACCAGTTCTCCTAGAATGGTGTTACAGTCGGCTGTAAGCCAGCTCTCTGTGATAAAGAGGCAGTCTAGATCGCTTTGTAGAATGAGGTCACGGATTTCCAGTCTGTGTTTTACTGACGATCTTGTGTTGATCAAAGCACATGATATGTGCTTAGGCTGGGGTAAATGGCTAAAATATCTGACAGTCGATCGTTGATCGATTCTCAATAGTCCCTCAATTCTTAAGGCTTTTTTGGTGATGGCTGGTAGTATTGCGGCGAATTGCCTCAAACTCCAAATGGTTTCGGCAGAATATTGCCGATATGCTATGATCGCCAGACACCGGGGGGGGGGGGGGTTCAGGGGCGATGGGGAGAGGAATTGGCTAATTCCTCTCTCCTGGCTTGGTACAGAGGAAGGCAAAAAAAAACCTGACCGTGCTGGGCCAATATGCTCCGGTAGGGGCAAAAAAATTCCTTCCTGACCCCGTGAGAGGCGATCGGGTAACCCCTGGATCAATCTACTGTTTGTGTCATGCTGATGTACACCCTGGGACACGGACGCCTGCACGAGTTGACCCCCTGATCGGTGGGCTCATACTTAGAAGCTCAAAAGTCTATGCGCTGATTGGTGGTCTGGTACCCCTCGATAATTTGAAGCTTAATACATTTTCTTTTGGCTTTGTGTCCCAGTTGGCCCTATGGTCTCCTATTAAGGAATGAAGGCTGCTAATAGCACCATACTATAATTTCTTTTATGAATGTTGGAAATACCCTTATTTTGACTCTATTGTCAATTAACAGATCTACAACAAGCTCTAAGGACTTTCCTGAATTCAGTATTTTTCATACTATCGAATATCCGATCGTGGTGGGTGTCCTGTTTTGCATTGGTTGCAGAGTCATCGGCCATACAACTATTTGTATACATCTCCTTACAAAAATCCTTAAACATCCGTCCTGAAGAAGCCTCACGGCGAAACGCGCGTCGGCGACTTTGGGGATTTTTATGTATAGAGTGGTTTACCTGTACATATGTATCATTGTTATTTTTATGTACATGTTAAATTTGTTTTTATTTTTATGACTACATTAAAACTATATTTTTAAACTACTTCCTTGGCCTCGATAGTCCGACCTCCAATACCTCTCCACAGTATTGTTTTCCAATTTTGATTCCATATACGGATGTGGCCCATGTGAGTGCAATCCCTCTGTTTTTTCTTATCCCTTCTACTTCCCCATTCCACCCCTTCCTTTCCCTTACCATTCTCGTTTTCACACTCAATCTACTGTTTGTGTTGAGACGAGAAGGGGCTGGGGATGAGAGGTGAGCGTATTGCTGGTGAAGCAGGATGGCTGCCTGATCAGGCAGCAGGATGCCGCCTAGGGCTGACAATTAGGTGAATCAGTGATGCCTGGGGGGCTAGAAAGGTAAAACCACGGAAGAGTAGCTGTCCTTCTGGTGTAAGGGGGGGTTTCCTGGATGGTTTGGTGGGGATTCCCGGGTGTGAGGAGCGGCGCGGTGTTAGGCCGCAGGTGAAGCCGCGGTCTTTCCTAGATCGCGGCCCCGCGATTCAGGCTGGCGCGGGTGTCCAAAAAACAGCCCTAGAATGGCGGAATTGCCGCGGGGAGGTGGCAGGACGGTGCCTCTGATGGTGATGGTGATGTGGGGGCACAGGGGCCGGAGGAAAGGAGCAGGGGAGAGCCGTATTGCATGTGATGTTTGCTGCGGCTTGTCCTGAAAATGACGGCCGTCAGCGATTTCAGTGGATGGCTCTTACTTGTTAGCCTCCCTTGAGTGAGGAGGGGAACCAGGGGAGGCCAGAGAGCCAGGGAGCTGATCCACTGCTGATCCACTGTGGTTCAGAAGAGAGAGGCTGGAGGAGAAGGCCAGGTTGAGAAGCGGGCTGTACAGAAGCTGGAGCAGAAGCTGGAGCTGGGCTGAGCTGGGCTAGGATTAACCCTGCCTGCCTGTCTGCCTCCTACGCCTGCCTGGAGCTATGACACACACGTTCCTACTCCTAGGAGACGTGCGCTGCTGTAAACTCCTGCTGCTAATCCGTCTGCCTCACTGACTGACTGAAGCAAGCACTGACATTGAGCAACAGTATCCATACATTAGTTTTAAACTTGTTACACAATAAACTTTTTGGGGATTTTATCATAATTTGTGATGTCTATTGGTGCCTTACAAAATCCCATCCATAGTTTTTCTTTTGTTTGGTACATATTGGGATGAAGCACCAATACTACTAGGTACTCTAGGCTTACCTGATATATTTGGCATCCATATACACTATCCTATACCCACAGTTGATGCAGAGGAAGGCAAAAATATATAGTGAAATATATTTGTGTTGATGTTTGTTTTTGACTGTGAGTGCTGGGCTTGTTGGAGGGAAAATGTATCATCTTCAACCTTTTTACAAATTAGACTTTTTTATTTTATTTAAATATAGCACATTTTGTGTTCGTTGGCGTAGCGCTACCCCCGCAGGAGCCTTTGGATAGATTTGGGATTTGGGATGCGTCTAGGGGTATGATGATGATTAGGTGATGTGAGCAATGATGGAATGTCCAAACAGCAGGGTGTCGTTTTCTGTGCTTTTATTCTCTGGCCAAACACGGCAACAATTAACTTGAAGTAGACAGAAAAAGATTGGTGAAAAGAGAATTGCAGATTCGGGCCTCAACTTTACAGGAGCAGTCCTGCTTCAACGATACATTTGCTTCATCGCCACTCCAGCCGGAGTGGGTGTAGTGTACCTGGACAGTCTCTCTCACAGAACTGGCAGCCAGAGTATCACTCGGAAACTTGAGAAGGAGAACAAGTCTCTGCCACAGACTTGGCTCAAATGAAATTAGGAGTGGGGCCTCTGCCACAGGCCCCTGCTCTGGAACACAGTTTAATGGAGCGATTCCTTCTCAATGAAGATAGTTGCCTGAATCTCCCTCAGGTAGCTCTTTGTTTTCGGTCACCGACTGACAGGTTGCCATAAGACAAACTCCCAGTGTCCGGTCACCTTGATTCCCGATGGTTTGTCCAGGCCCTATTGGATTGACTGCCTCGGGGCTCTCCTCAGACTGACTCCCCACCGAACAGCGCAACTCGCTTGGGATCTTCTCTCAAAAGATGGGGGACCCAATAAGTCACTGTAAGACCCAATAAGTTGCTCCGGGCCAACATGGTCCCAGAACCAAAGGCAATGCGTAGCACGTGCGCCCCGGCCTGGTAGGCCATATCGCCGGGGCCCGTGATATGCGCACACCCTAAAGGTGGGTACCGCACCCTGATCCAACCTCGAACTCCCACGCCCAACATGGCGCCTAACTAGAAGTACCCTCCCCCAGCATGCCCCGCGAGGGAAAAACTCCTCTGATTGGCTGCTGGCAAGAAGGCGCCCTCTCCTGGACTCCACTGCCGCCACCTGTCACCCCAAAGTGGAAAGGCACTTTAGGAGCACAGAATGAACCGACAGCACAGCACAGCAACTAAATTTGCCCAAATCACATGGATGAGATGAGAGCTACTTAACTCTCTCATCCCCCTCTAAATTTAAGATAGCACCTGGACTGAAAGTACACAGGCGCTACATTGGTATTAGCAATATAGCGGTGAATGGGTAAGGGTCCTTTCACACGTGCGGACCGTTCGTCCGTTTTTTTAGACGTCCGTTTACGGACCGCAATGCTTTCCTATGGGTCCTTTCACACCCATCCGTTAACATCCGTCTCCGTTAAGCTCTGTTTTTTTTAACGGAAGAAAACCCTATTTTTCTTCCGTCAAAAAAACGGAACGGACGATCCGTTTAACATCCAATCCGCTAACATCCGTTTTTCATCAAAATGTGTAATAAAAATAAAGTTCTAACAAAAAAAAAAACGGATGAAAAAACAGATGAAAAAAACGGACGAAAAACGGATGAAAAAACGGATGAAAAACGGATGACAACGGATGAAAAACGGATGACAACGGATGAAAAACGGATGACAACTGATGAAAAACGGATGACAACTGATGAAAAACGGACGGAAAACTGATGAAAAACGGACGAAAAACTGATGAAAAACGGACGAGAAACAGATGAAAAAATGGATCAACTGATGATAAAAAACGGACCAAAAAAAGGGTCCGCACGTGTGAAAGGACCCCAAAAATGTATCAATTAAACTGAACTGATGTACTGCCTCCAATGTATTTAGCAACTGTTTTCAGTAAATAAGTTCTTTATTAAAAAGAAAATGTATAGGTTGTCTTGTGTCATTTTTCTGAGGCAACAAAGTCAAGTGTCTTATAGTGTGTGCGTTCGTGGTGTATTACAATAACAGAAGGGGAGAACATTAAAGTCATTGTTAACCTTCTGGGTTAAAGAGTCGGGTAACTCTTAATGGTGTGGAGAGTGTACAAGAAGGAGAAGCAGCCAGCGGACAGAGGAAGTGGTGACGGTGGCTGGTGACGGAGCTTCTGGCATTAAGGGGATTATTTAACATTTTATTATCCCCACTTATTGGGAGGGTCTCCATGTGGCATGGCACACACACACCCTTATGGACCAAGCCTAGAGGTCACAATGTTCAAAGTTGCCATATGCAACTTTCCTAAAATGACTTTATTGATATATGTTGGGGCAGGTAGGAACAGGCCATGTCGCTGGCTGAGGAAGAAGATTCTCTCCTGTTGTGAGTGTGTGGAGCTCTGTGGCCCTTGGGACCAACCCACACTGAAGTAGCTGAGTGTCATGACTGTAGTACTCCCGAGGTGCCCCTAGAGGGCAACCAGCTTGCAAACTCCCAACAAACAAGATGTAGGATTTTTCACCCATTTACTCTGACTAATGTGAGCTCCTTTCAGAATGGGCTATAATCATATCATTTACATCAGGGGTTCCAAAATGTTCAGTATGAGGCCCACGTCTTGTACGTTACAATTATTTGCAGATATATATATTTTTTAAACTAATGAATACAATTTTAATTAATGAATACTTAATTTTTTTTTACTTTACTTTTTGTAATCTGCATATGATTCAGAAACAAGAAATAACTTCAGTAAAACAAAACAAAGAAATTCCAAATAAACTTGAGCCATTAATAAAGGTCGAACAAAAATGCCTTTCTGTGCAACTTTCACTTCAGCATCTCCATTAAATCAGGATCCCTGACAGAGTCCCAGAGCCCTTCCCTACATCAGAGACCCCTTTACATCAAAGTCCCTCCCTACATCAGGGTCCTCATCAAAATCCTCCCCCTCCATCATAGTCCTCCTTATGTCAGAGTCCCCTTTATCGTAACTTACATTAGAGTCCCCATTAGAGTCCCCCTTACATCAGGGTTCCCATCCAAGTGATCTTAAAAATGTCAGGGACTGCTTAGCAACCAGCAACTGTTAAGACAATAAACACTGGTCATAAGTTCAGGGGTTAGGATAACTATTGCAAAGAGAACAAGGGCCAGGAGTAAGTAACGCACAGTGCTGTGGGCAGTGCCGGGCTTTGGAGTACCTAACACAGTGCGGGCAGGGAACATGATCAGTGACGTGTCACAGCAAGCCACACCCCCTACAGTAAGAATCATTCCCTAGGGAACACTTAACCACTAGAGCGCCACCTAGTGGTTAACCCCTTCACTGTCAATGTCATTTTCACAATAATCAGTGCATTTGTATAGCACTGATCACTGTAAAAATGACAATGGTCCCATAAATGTGTCAAAAGTGTCCGATGTGTCTGCCATAATGCCGAGTCATGATAAACATTGCTGATTGCCACCATTACTAGTAAAAAAAAATATTAATAAAAATGCCATAAATCGATCCCCTATTTTGTATACGCTATCATTTTTGCGCAAACCGATCAATAAACGCTAATTGCATTTTTTTTACCAAAAATATGTAGAAGAATACGTATCGGCCTAAACTGAGCAAATATTATATATTTTTTTGAGGATATTTATTTTAGCAAAAGTAAAAAAATTGTCGCTCTATTTTTCTTTATAGCGCAAAAAATAAAAACCGCAGAGGTGATCAAATACCACCAAAAGAAAGCTCTATTTGTGGAAAAAAAGGACGTTCATTTTGTTTGAGAGCCACGTCGCACGACTGCGCAATTGTCAGTTAAAGCGACGCAGTGTCGAATCGCAAAAAGTGGCCCGGTCATTTAGCAACAAAATAGTCCTGGGCTTAAGTGGTTAAATAACTTAACTTGTAATAGGAAATTCCAGCTTTATGAAACATTCAACAACTTCACTAAAAATAGGCCTTTGTAAAAGACAAAACAGAGGCATTGTTCTGATGAAATTCACAGATTTCATGTAAACACTTGAATACAGCATTCACCGTCATTTGACATTCATGTGACGAAACACAACTGCTCAGAGAAATACGATTCTCAATGTAGTGTATCATTAATTGGAACTTTATCTCTGACCCCTCTGTCCCATCTGTCTAGGTTGGGGCCCAACCCTCCCTTTTAAGTTTTAGTTGTGTACAGTTGCACATTGAGCTATTGATATATTAATATGCCATAATAACTCAAAGGTCTGCACATGAGTCAGTATTACCTGCAGAAGTGCGGGATGCAGTACAATACTATACAATTAGAAACTAACATACCCCTATTAAGTCCTTTCCTTTTTTTGTTTTACTTTTTATTTTAGGATAGGATAACAGCGTACATAGTTACAATAATTGATATAGTGTATGTTGCAAAAACAAAACCAGCTTGTCATAGTTCTTAGTAGGCAAACAAGAGCTTTCAATGAGATCAGCAAATCTGCCATGGCAGTCCGATTCCAGAAAGTCTCTGTTGACAGTCATCACTCACCATTTAAGACAAGGTTCTTTGTTTTCATCAAAGTAATAGTTCAACAATTCCAAATAATAGGAGAAATGGTAGACAGAATAGGAGAAAATGAAAAATGCAAGGGGGATCAGGAGACAAAATAGGCAGAAAAGTAGGGGTCTGTTAGGAAGGAAAGCTTATGTTAGAGATGATGAAGGGTGCTGGAACATGATCCCTACCATTCGAAAGGAGGAGTAATGTTGCATACACACGATCGAAAATTCCAACAAGAAAAGTCTAATGTGAGCTTTTGTTCGGAAATTCCGACCGTGTGTATGCTCTATCTGACTTTTGCTGTCGGAATTTCCGCCAACAAAAGATTGAGAGCAGGTTCTCTATTTTTCTGACTCATCTGTATGCAATTCCGACGCGCCAGAAAACACGCATGCTCAGAGTCTCAAGCAGAAGAGCCGAACTGCCTATTGAACTTCATTGATCTCGGCTTGTCGTACGTCTTGTATGTCGCAGCGTTCTTTAAGCTCATAATTTCTGGCAAGATTAGTCTGACCATGTGTATGCATCACAAGTTTGAGCCAACATTCCGTCAGAAAAAAAGGGGGCAGAAATGCAGGTCCTGTCTGTATTTAAAGGTTGATCAAGAGGGATCTTTTTTTACTTGTGCCTGGGAAGACTCAAATTGTGAAGGAGGTAAGCCGGCAGGTCATTTCCAAGGTTAACAGTGGTCAGTTGCTTAATTATTTCTCTTACTAATATTCCATAATTCCATAATTGGTAAGGTTGAATTAAGATAGTTCAACTTGTGTTAGTGTATGTGTTTATGTTAACCACTTAATCACTTCCCACCCCGCCTATAGCAGAATGATGGCCGGGTGGAGGTCCAGTTATCCTGACTGGGCGTCATATGACATCCAACAGAATAACTGCCGGTGCGCGCCCGTGGGTGCTTGGTGGCGCTTGGTGGTGCGGCATGTCAAGTGGGATGGGACCTTCAGTCCAGTTCTTAATAGAAGCTTGCAGGTTGTATGTGTATCCAGATGCACACACTTATTCAAGCCAGGCCTGATGAGCGCTCTGGACATTTACTGCCATTTGTGTGAGGAGAAGTCAGAAGAAGTGTGAGAGCCAATAGTGCTAAGAGGATCCTATCTGGAGGTGAAGAGTGGGCTCATACAGTGAGGTGCTGTGACGAAAAGGCTGACTGAGCCTGAGGAACCTGTGGTCAGAGACCAATGCTTTTTGGGAGCAAGATGGGAAGTTCTCGCCCGCTGTCAGAACATAGCACTGTAAACTGTATGTAAATTATGTATGTAAATTACGCTAAATAAAGTTTATACAGCACATAATGCATGTTTTAGTGAAATAAATTGCTTGGTCCAAACCACCTATTTAACGTTCACTATAACCTGGAGTTAGACTTACAAGAGGCATACACCTCATGAAACTACTCATTTTAACACTGCAGATTAAGAGCAAAAATTGCACTGGGGATCCACTTTAAAGCCCAGCTCCAGCCAAAACCACCACGGAGGGCCACACAGAAGGAGCAAAAGGGTCATATTTGGTCCATAAATCACCAATTTGACATGTCTGCTTTAGTCTCGCAGCGCCCAGACACAAGTATCTCACCAAACATGTTAATATATGGACATTCCACCTCACGCTCTGTGCAGACTCCTGGGAAAGGACGTGAGCCAGTTACAGAAGTGCAGTTACCATGGCTGCAAGAAGGAGAACATTGATTTTCATAGCGGTGATAGAAAGTCATGGCTGGCTGCCAATTGTAACAGAAAGGTAATCTTTAATAAACTATAGTTACAAAATGACTTGAGTAGGAAATAAAAGCTATTGTATAACATATCTTTTTTTTATTAAATGTGTACATCCCTCAAACATTGGAATGCTTAAAAAGTTTGTACTAACTAAATTGTTCTACTTTTGGTGGAAAGGTAAAACCTTAAATATAAATACAAATGCTACCATTTCTGACCTGCTTTGAAATTACCAGTTAAATTGTATTTAAAGCCCATTTTTTTTTTCATTGGATAGAGTAGCAAGGGTTAGAACAAATGTTCGATTTCTACTGCTCTCTGTTAGTGTTGCTCACGAATATTGCATATTCGAGTATTCGCGAATAACTCGAATATTGCGGCGAATATTCGCTATGGCGAATATTCATATTTTTTCAAATTTATTTTTAAAACAGATCACATCCTAGTGATCTCCATTGACGTCTAAAAGCATTGCTGGTATGATTAGAGAGAGACCCTGGGCCGAGTAGCTGATGCGACTCTTTTATGTTGCCGAAAATTCGCATTGCGAATTTTCGGCAACATAAAAGAATCGCATCAGCTACTCGGCCCTTCTTTTGCATCAGAGCCAATCAGAATAACTCGAATATTCGGCAAAAGGAATATCGCGCAATATTCCTTTTGCCGAATATTCGAGTTATTCTGATTGGCTCTGATGCAAAAGAAGGGCGGAGAAGCTAATCGCGCAATATTCCTTTTGCCGAATATTCGAGCTTTTCTGATTGGCTCTGATGCTGCATCAGAGCCAATCAGAATAACTTGAATATTCGGCAAAAGGAATATTGCGCGATTTTCTTCTCCGCCCTTCTTTTGCATCAGAGCCAATCAGAATAACTCGAATATTCGGCAAAAGGAATATTGCGCGATATTCCTTTTGCCGAATATTCGAGTTATTCTGATTGGCTCTGATGCAAAAGAAGGGCGGAGAAGCTAATTGCACAATATTCCTTTTGCCGAATATTCGAGTTTTTCTGATTGGCTCTGATGCAGCATCAGAGCCAATCAGAAAAACTCGAATATTCGGCAAAAGGAATGTTGCGCGATATTCCTTTTGCCGAATATTCGAGTTATTATGATTGGCTCTGATGCAAAAGAAGGGCGGAGAAGATAATCGCGCAATAGGAATATTGCGCGATTATCTTCTCCGCCCTTCTTTTGCCCCCTTATTCTCCTTTCTTTTAAGTAGAGTTAGTGTAGAGTTAGTGTTTAGTGCATATTAGTTTAGTAATACAGGAAATGATCTCCGTTTATGAGAATTTCGCAATCATTTTCGCATTAGCGAAATTTAGCAAAAAATGTTTTGGATAAAATATCACGAATATTCGATATTAGCGAATATTCGCGAATATTCTTCTATATATTCGCGCAATATCGCGAAATCGAATATGGCGTATTCCGCTCAACACTACTCTCTGTGTCCCCATTGGGGAGATTCATCCGCTCAGTTTGTTACATCGTTGGTAAGGTTGATAAAAGACACCAGCCCGTCTAGTTCAAACTGTGGTGTGTGTGTCTGTGTTTATGTCAATAATAAGTCCCATATCTCTGTATTTTGCGATTGTTAAAATACCCATCTAATGCCACGTACACACGATCGGCTCATCCGATGAAAATGGACCGATGGATTTTTTCATCAGATATCCGATGAAGCTGACTTTATTCAGTCTTGCCTACACACCATCAGTTAAAAATCCGATCGTGCCCAACGCGGTGACGTAAAACACAACGACGTGCAGAGAAAAATGAAGTTCAATGCTTCATGCGTTAACTTGATTCTGAGCATGCGTGGATTTTTGACCGATGGATTTCCCCACAGACGATCGTGTTTTTCTATCGGTTTTTTAACCATCAGAAAATTTAAAAACAGGTTCTATTTTTTTTCACCGATGGGAAAAAAAACGATGGGGCCCACACATGATCGGTTCGTCCGATGAAAACGGTCCACCGGTCCATTTTCATCAGACAAACCGATCGTGTGAACAGGGCATACAAGTTTTTTGAAACTATTCAGCTCACTACTGATACCACTGCTTGTGGAAGAGAATTCCACATCCTTACCGCTCTGACAGTAAAGAATCCTCTATATTCAGTCAAGGTTAAACCGCTTCTCTTCTTAATATCAATAAATTGCTGCGTGTCTTTTTAAACTGCCCACCACTGATAAGATTCTCCCTATGCTAGGGTTACCAGTAAGGTATTTGTATATCGCTATCATATCTCCTCTCAAACATCTCTTCTTCAGAAAAAATAAGTTCAATGCTTGTAGACTTTCCTTATAACCAAGGTCCTCTAGTCCCTTTATTAGCCTTGTTGTCCTCAGTTTGGACTCTCTCCAGTTTCAGTACATCCTTCTTGAGGACTGGTGCCCAGAACTGGATGACATACTCAAGATGCAGAAATGTGTGGGAAACAACTGCGCTAGCTAACAAACAAAAAGAAAAAAATTAAAACAATATACCTGCCACTGTTGATGGCTTTGAGCCGAAACGCGTCGGGTTATACGCTGAGTACCCCATACTGCTTTTTACTTATATCACATGATTTTATTTATTTTATATCAAATAAAGCCTTCACAGGTTTATTTTTGATCTGCACCATTGGGAGCCTTTCTTTTTTGTTTCCATACATCCATACCTGCAGAGCTGACTCTTGAGCCTGGCCATTCACCAGTGGTCTCATTTACTTGGGGTCCTGTTTTGGAGGAGCGATATCTAACCAGACTGGATTCACCATCCAAACCTGAGTGACTACCTCTACAGATTCACCCACACAGAGCCCAGGGTCCACTGAGACCACCACGCCTTGTCGGACTTGCTGTTAATATTAGCGAGTAAGTCCATCACAGCTGGTAAGAGTACCCATTTCCTTTATTTGATACTCTGAAGATTGCTACAGACAAGCTATATATATTGTTTTTATTCATTTCAACTGGCACCATATATGCAGTGTTTCGATTCATTGGGAACCACATCCATGAACTACTCACACTGTTCACTGCACCAGTTCAGTGTTTTCACTCACCTGTTTGAAATCACATTGATGGACTTCATGCACCATTACTTATATGCTATGTGATGTTTTGATTTCTTTATTATTTAACATTGTTTGTTGTCCTGTTGGACTATACCTTTACATGTCATATGCTCATGACAGCACCTTTTTATACAGTATATCCTAGCGCTGCACTTTCCATTTTCCAAATACTCAAGATGCAGCCAAACCAGAGTCTTGTAGAGTGGCAGAATTATCACTTTATCCCTTGGGTATATCCCCTTTTTAATGTGTGCTAATATTCTGCTGGCTTTTCTTTCAGTAGCATGGCATTGCCTGCCATTGCTGAGCCTGTCATCTACTAGGACCCCCAGGTCCTTTTGCATCCTTGATCCCCCCCAGAGGTTCTCCCAGAGGTGTATTTAGGTTTTGTGCTGCCCTAGGCCTGACTAAACTCGTACACCCCCTAATTTAAATATGACCCACCCCTTCCTGTCACGGTCACACCCTGTGTTGTTTAAGACTCGCCCTGAAATTTTCGAGTGAGGACACTAGTTCTGAGGGCCTGGGGGGGGGGGGGGCAGCAATGGATTCCCTTAATTTACTTAGATTTCCTGGTTCCCATAGAAACTTCCTGGTTGCCCATAGAGCAGGAAGTGAAGGGAAATCTTCGCAATGGGACAGGGATGGTAAAAGTGTTGACTATAGTTCTAATTTAAGTAGATGGTGCAGCAGAAACCTATAGCACAGTGAGGAAGGTTTGTGGTCCAGGATGACAAAACAGTCAAAATTGGAAGCCCCCCCCCCCCCCCACAGTTGCGGAATGCCGGCCGCCCGCATACTAGAAGCAGCACAGCTGCTTTATGGGGGCGCTAGACTAATTTTCCTAACAGTGTAGCGCAAGCCGGCGGGGACTCTTTTCATGCTGCCCCCCTGCAAAGTGCTGCCCTAGGCCTGGATACAGCTCTGGGTTCTCCCCCTAGCAACGAACTTGTGTTTGTATTGTTAGCACCCAAATGCATTACTTGACATTTTTCAACATTAAACCTCATTTGCCATGTAGTTGTCCGACCCATTATTTTATTTGGGTCTTCTTGTAAGGTTTCCACATCTTGCTTTTAAGTTATTGCCCTTCTTAGCTACTGTATATATTTAGATTTACTCTTTAAATCAGTAAAATGTGCTAATGGTTTAGATTTAAATAGGTCAGTTTAGGGCAGGGATGCCCAACCTTTTGAAGAGCAAGGGCCACTTAAGTGACTTGGTAACCGGGTGCGGGCCACAATGAGTGGAGCGGGCGGGTGACAGGTCTGTTTCCACTCTGCATATGAAGAGCAGACACAGACACAGCCCACTCTACTCTATGTGCCCTTCGATCCAATCCACCTAGGTGGAAGGGGATGGATCCCCTTCTGGTTTTTATAGCAGATCGGATTGGAGGGAGGCGGTGCACCTGCAGATCAGTTTGAAAGATATGCCCAGATTTGGTATCACTCCGCCTGTGACAGGATCGGGTGCTATATAGGAAGCATCAGCTTATGTGGCTCTGCTCCCCAATCACTTGCTTTCTCTACCGTCGACTTCATTCACAACACTGATGCTCTGGAATGTCAGATCGGCGATCCGTGATTTTGGCTTGCCAACCAGCCAACCCAAAGCAGGAGGTCACGGGCCGCATCAGAGGGCTCCGCAGGCCACATGTTGTGGCTCAACCAGTGTTGCGTGCTTGTGTGCTCAACCAGTGGCCATATGTCCCAGGCACTGGTTGAGCACCCCTGGTTTAGGGTCGCTACCTGCTCCACTTGGGAGCCCAACTGCCCAATGGGGCAGGGGGAATCCCCCTATGAGGGAGTCTAGCCCACCCAGCCAGCCCCGTATGTCCTTCGCCTCTCTTTTTTTAGGAGACCGCATGGCCAAAGTGCGTGCGTGTTAAACCAATTTCGTATGCGTGCAAGTGTGGTGGGCGTACTAAGCACAGGCGTACATTGCATAGCACACCCACCGGGAGCCGGGCTGAGACCACCAAACTCAATTCACATGTATCTGAACCCTTGGCTGCAAAGGTGAACGGCTTGTCAGCGCAGTGCCAATCACATTGAGCCACCACAGCTGGCCTGTGTTTTCTGGGGCAGACCTTTGCATGTCTATTGTTGGGTTGCGCCTCATCTATGGGGAATAACTTTACGCCGGATGTACAACTTACGCAAACATCGCATAGCATGCGTCGGGCGCACGTATGTTTGTGAATCGCTGTATTTCCCTAATTTGCATATTTAAATGCCTAATCAATGGGAGAAGCAACATGCGCCCAAACCATATTTGTGCCCACGCTACGCCCGGCGTAAGCAAGATACGTCGGGGTAGGATGGCCTGTTTTTGGACGTATGTTGGTTTGTGACTCTGGCGCTCACATACGCGGGCACATATTTGCACTACGTCGGTGTAAAGTGTATATCTATGTCAGATTGTAGAGAGACTGCACATGGACTAAAGGTGTGTATAGAGGGCGCTGGATTAAAGTTGTGCAAATAGCAAAATTTATAACAAAATTGATTGCAATAATACTATAAACCAATACAAAACAATGTAAGCATTGCTCCAATGATAGCAATGGTATTGAAATGTCCCAATAATGAGTAACAGTAAAGTTAGTGATCCACTCTTCTTAACCGCTGTACTCTTGATTTAAGTGAAAATGCCACCACCACACTTAGATATTTCTTCTTCCACCCAAAAACGTGCTGAGGAAAACGGATGCGCTTACCAGAAGTATTTGACTACTTTAACGAAAAAGATAGTCAAATAGAGCTTTGGCAGGATTGTGCCTGCACACACACTGACAGGATAGTAAATTGTATAACCTCGTTCCCCGGCGTTCCAGGCAGGATATAAAAAAATGAAGGAAAATGCAATAGTGTAATACTGATTTAATAAAAATATAATTAACACACGGAAAAGCCAAATGGCCTCTTACTTTAAAAGTGCCTCCCGGCACAGGGGCTGCAGACACGTCACCGCTGAATGTGCGGTTAATATTGAGGGCGTCCGGATCCGTTGCTACCTGACGTGACCAGGTACCGCCGCCGACGTACGTTTCGTTGCTTAACGTCTTCAGGGGGTGTACTCCCTCTGAAGGCGTTAAGAAACGAAACGTATGTCGGCGGCGGCGGTACCTGGTCACGTGACGTGCTCTCCGACCTGTGGAGCTAGCAGCTGGGAACCTTTACGACTTTCAGTGCAATTTCAAGTGCACTTTGCACTTGTAGTTTGCACTTGTAGTGCAAAGTGGATTTGCCTTTCTTAAATACCCCCAAAGTCTTTTACCTCTTTTTGCCTAATGTGAATCTCCAAGGCTAAAGATAGCTGACATCCTTCAATATGTAGTGGGTTGTGAGGCAAAGTGGGTTCAAAGATGGTGAAAGTCATTGGGCGTCAGACACTTCTTGGATGTAAAAGAGGTTATATTTATTTTCACAGTCCTTTTTATATATTTTGGGGGAAAGAGGGTTAGGGCCAGGACACTCATAGATAGTTGCAAACTCAATTGGCAGATTCCAAGACAAGATAGGAGGACAGCCGTACAGGGAAAGGCCCCAGCAAGGCACCACTTCTGCACATGCAAGATTGCTGTCTCCTATGGTAACAGTCCTTTAACAGTTCCTAACTCAGCGTATCAGTTCTTTCAGCTCCACTACAACTGCTCCTTATAGTTCTTCAATACTGAGCTCTTGGTCTCTCACTGGACCCACTGATTCACTGACTATGAATCCTTTGAGCTCCTCCAAGGTTTTCGGTTGTATCCCCTCAAGTATCATCCCCACTTCTCTGCTGGGTCCCTAGCTTGGCACTCCGCATACTTCTCAAGCTTCACCCCTGCTAACCAACTTACCCCCTGGCTTGACACACAAGGCTGCTCTGCAAGCGTCTCCTCCGCTGGTTGCGTTCCTGACTTGATCATTGTTTAAAGCTTCCTGATTGCCCTTCAGTGAGAATAGGATTCTGGTACGTGCTTCAGTTACTCACTGTGGTCCCTGGTAAAGGTGATTGGTACCTTTGTGGCAACAGCTTCCCTTCTACCTCCGACCACTGACAGGTTCTTCGGCCGACAGAACCGTCACTTTTGGTTGGACTGCAAGCTGCAGTCCCAACCCTGTGCTGCCCTCTTACTTCTGGTTAGGCCCTCACGCAGCCTGACAGCCAGATACCCCTGGGATAGGCCCAATCTCTGGCCAAGCAGCCTGCGGCAGATGACACACGTCCACAGAGAAGATAATCTGGGTGGCACAGAAAACAGATCACCTGAATATATAGGGCTCTCCCAGAAGACCAAGGGATTAAAGAAAACCCCTGCCCATTGGCTGGGACACTCACATACCCATAACCTGACCTTGGGTTGCCCTTCTCGTATCTAGTACCACTAAGTACCTGGCCACCTAGTGGTAGAAGAGAAAAGTGCAACTAGGCCAAGATAAGGGAAAAATCAATAGATGCCTATCAATCAAACAATATAACTATTTTTGGCAAGTAAATTTGTGAGGAGCTCCCTGACTAAACTACAGGGTGCTACAAATACTATAGGGTATATTTATAATTCAGTGACGATGATTTTCACCAAGAATTCACAGGCGATTAATCTATAACATTTAAAAAACATGAACCTGGAAGATTTACCTGCAGTGAATGTTTGGTGAATGTCAAGTTCTCTGCTTTATAAAGCCCTGACAGTGAAAAAAAACCCTGAGCAATTTAAGGTTAAACCACTTCTCCTCCAATCTCACTGTGTGGCCCTAAATCCTCTTGCCATCCTTGAGACTGACTAGTTTTTTTCCTATGCTGGGATCACCATTGAGGTATTTGTATATTGCTATCATATCTGTATCAGGAGACAGGTGACGGACATGAAGGTGTAATAATCACAAGCACCCCCACGGTGTTAGATGTACGAGAACGCAGCGGCAATCCACCGCTGCCCCCTGCGTGAGGCTGACCTTAACCTAGGAGGCAGGGGAAAGGAAGAACTGGGCCATTGCCTTTCCTTCCGGCTGAACAGGAAGTGTGTCCTGAGACCCGATTGGCCAGGGAGTCCTAAAACAGGCAGTCCCCCCCTCCTCCTACAGTTAGAACACTCACTAGGCTACACATTTAACCCCTTCCCCGCCCCCTAGTGGTTAACCCCTTCCCTGCCAGTCACATTTATACAGTAATCAATGCATATTTATAGCACTAATCTATTTTTTGTTTATAGCGCAAAAAAAAAAAAACTGCACAGGCGATCAAATAGCACCAAAAGAAAGCTCTATTTGTGGGAAGAAAAGGACATCAATTTTGTTTGGGAGCCATGTCGAATGACCGCGCAATTGTCAGTTAAAGCGACGCAGTGCTGGAAGCTAAAATTACATCTGGGCAGGAAGGGGGTTTAGGTGCAAAGTAGGCAAGTGGTTAAGGAACCACAATTAAGCCTTTTTGAATCTAGTAAAATGACCCACTGTTTTCTGGGCACTGGTATAAAATATTTTAGAGTGCTGAAGAACTCTGGATCAAGGAAAATGGTTGTAAGTGCAATAAAAACACACTCACCTTACCCATGTCTAGTGATTTCTACAAACTAGAATTCTTCTTTAAAAAAGACACCAATCTAATGTAAATCAAAACACATATGCGAGCAGTTAACAATTTTACTTCAATTTTATTAATATAAGGCTAATATAAGGCCCAATGCCATATGGCCTGAAACATGTTATGCCTGGGTCTGGGACCTGGGTCTGGGATATCCCTTAACCACTTGCTTACTGGGCACATATACCCCCTTCCTGCCCAGGCGGAATTTCAGCTTTCGGCACTGTCACGCTTTAAATGAAAATTGCGCGGTCGTGTGACGTGGCTCCCAAACAAAATTGACGTCCTTTTAAAGCTTTCTTTTGATGATATTTGATCACCTCTGCGGTTTTTATTTTTTGCGCTATAAGCAAAAAAGAGCGAACATTTTGAAAAAAAAAACACAATATTTTTTACTTTTTGCTATAATAAATACAGTATCCCAATTTTTGTCAGGGTTGCAATATTATGACGGACACATCGGACACTTTTGACACATTTTTTTGACCATTCTTATTTATACAGCGAACAGTGCTATAAATATGCACTGATGCTGTATAAATGTGACTGGCAGGGAGGGGTTTAAAACTAGGGGGCGAGGAAGGGGTTAAATGTGTACCCTAAGAGTGATTCTTACTGTGGGGGGAGGGGACTGACTGGGGGAGGTGACCGATCTGTGTCCCTATGTACAAGGGACACAGCATCTGTCTCCTCTCTCCCTGACAGGACGTGGAGCTCTGTGTTTACACACAGAGCTCTACGTCCCTGCTCTGTCACTGCTGATCGTGGGCATTTAACAGACATCGCGGCCGCCAGGCATGCCCACCGGCATCTCAGTGACGCACCGGGTACGCGTGTGCCCCCCAGTGGCCTAAAAAGACGGCCTCCCGGAATTGTAGAGCCACCTTGTGGCTGTCTTTTTACAATAACCCGGGTCTGAAGTAGTTAAACAAGTCTTTTCAATTGGATACCCAAGATAGATGATTTTAGCAACCTGAAGTGCTTCTTCAATATTCATGGACTGGTAAAAGACTCCTTTGGCAGGTTTCATAATTTGTGTTGTTTGATAAGTCCTTGAAGTGAGATTATATATATATATATATATATATATATATATATATATATATATATATATATACATATATACACACACATACATACATACATACTGTACATACATACATATATAATATATGTGTGTGTATATATATATATATATATATATATATATATATATATATATATATATATATATATATATATATAAAAACATACATACACACAAAGACAAATCCTAGTTTAGTGGCTAAAATAATTTTACAAAGATTTTGCTTCCCTAAACACTGACCTATGTATACAATGATTCTGTATGTGTACGTGTGACCTTCTCCTTAGTCAATCATTTAGTTTGTTAGATTCGGCCTACAATTAATATATTTCTTCTAGTCATATCTCAGCTCCACAGTGGTTTTGCATTTTATTTCTAAGATCATCAGTTTGTTTCCATAGGAACCTTGCACTGACTTCAACCATTTCAGCATGATTCCGTCAGGTTCATTTTAATGTGGCCAAGGCTGCCACCTAGTGTATTGCTGGAAAAGTAACTCAAGACAATTGATTGGGAACAGACCAGAAGCAAACTATTACAGTTTAGCATTCAAGCTACTGTATGTCATTTTATTTTTACTTATTTTTTTGCTGGAAACATGTGATTTTTTTTAAAAAGTTACTGCTCCACTAAAATGCTGAGTTGTCAATGTGGCCTTTAAAACATGAAAGCAGACCTTGCATGCGAGATCCACTGATACTGAAGCCCTGATACTTAATTCACACCCTAGCTTTTGGGTTGATGTATATTAGGTGAGGTGAGGGTGTTGTCACTGGGCCTTCTTGCAGTATTCTGAGAAAACTGAGATTCCCAAATCCTATGAAATGCTCTCCTACACAGTGCTTAAAGGGGAACTTTACTCCACTTTAAAAAAAATATATAATTCAGCAGCTACAAATACAGTAGTTGCTGACTTTTAATAAATAGACACTTACCATTCCATGAAATCCAGTCCTCTCGGCAGATTTTGGCTCTCCAGCGCTGCCATCATGGATATGTGAACCTTCTGGCTCCCTACTGTGCATGTGCGAGGCATGGGACTGGTTCTGCAGCCTTCTGCAGGAAGATTGGGAATAAGACGGCACACAAGGTACCTACTCTCCCCCCAAAAAAAGGTGAAGGCCCGCTTTAAGTGTCTCATGTGTGTATATACTGTAATTTGCTTATATATCTATATATATAGATATATACAGTAAAACCTTGGTTTGCGAGCATAATTTGTTCCAGAAACATGCTTGTAATCCAAAGCACTTGTATATTAAAGCATTTTTTTTACAGGGTATAAAAGAGAAGAGGGGCACCTCTAAGTGTAGCAATAAGTTGCTAAATGTTGTACCTTCATTAAATGTAACCATATTGCTACACGTAGAGCCGCCTCTCTTCTTTTTTATACTCAGTTGTGACATGACACTACTCATATCAAGACATCGCTTGTATATCAAGACAAAATGTATTAAAACATTTTGCTTGTCTTGCAAAATGCTCTCAAACCAAGTTACTGTATATAGATCTATATCTAGATATAGACATACAAGCAAACTACAGTTAAAAGTGGTAGCTTAAAGGGGTTGTAAATGTACATTTTTTCCTCCCCCTAAATAGCTTCCCTTACCTTAGTGCAGTCCTCCTTCACTTACCTCATCCTCCATGTCCTTATTTCTTCTGAGAAATCCTCACTTCCTGTTCTTCTATCTGTAACTCACCACCGTAATGCAAGGCTTTCTCCCTGGTGTGGAGAAAGCCTCTTGAGGGGGGAGGGGGCGAGCAGGCAAGTCAGGACACTCTCTACTTTGCAGATAGAGAAAGGAGCTGTGTGTTAGTGGGCGTCCTGACACTCCTGCTCGCCCTCTCCCCCCTCAAGAGGCTTTCTCCACACCAGGGAGAAAGCCTCACATTACTGTGTGTAGTTACAGACAGAAGAACAGAATCTTGATGATGATTTGAAGATCAATGGCATTTTCAGTCATTGCATAGTACCTCTACTTCAGCATTAATAATAGTGTAAGTACTTTTAGGAAATGACAAGTTCAATTAAATTTCTATATTTATTCATCAGTATCTATTGTTGTATACTTTATTGCTTTATATTTGTGAGCAATATCATTCCTTCTATATTTCCTTAAATTAGTGAGTCAGTAAAAACTGTATATGGCGCAACACATGCAAACTGAATCGCCTCGGGGAGCTTAGTATCTAGACATGTGCATTCGTTTTCATCTGCATTTCAGGTATTTTCGTTATCGTTTTAACAAACGATAACGAAAGCACAGAAAACGAAAACCGGGGGGGGCGTGGCTTGGTGCCGACACGAAATGGCTGCCTGATCCTTTCGCTCTGCTCCACGGAGGTCCTGCTATTGTTTCCATGGAGCCATTCACGATAGCCAACCTGGGGAAATCGAAGGGAAAGGGGTCGCAATCCCGGTCCCGCTCCCCAAGGGACATGGAGGCACAATCCGGGCGCGATCCTCCACCTTAAGCCCGTCGGCGAGAAGGAGCTCTCAGCGTGTGGGAACCCCCCCCGCGCTACTCGTCCTCTCACCATGGAAGATCTCAAATACATTGCGGAGGACATTAATGGTTTGTTCGCGGCCGCGATCACGGACCTGAGGAGAGACATACAGTCGATGACCATGAGGGTGGATGACTTGGAAGACGCTACAGCCCGCCATGATACTGAGATACAGCATCTGCAGCACTCCTCGCATGTGTACAACAACCAGCTCAGAGACCTGCACAAACACATGGAGGATTTGGACAATCGAGGACGCCGCCACAACTTGCGGGTGAGAGGCATTCCTGAATATGTTGAACAGAACCAAATCACACAGGCCACGGTTCATATATTTAATGACCTGCTAGGCAGACCCCTGAAACCCCTGTTGAATATGAACGGTTGCATAGGGCAGAAAAACCCAGGGGCAGAGACTCTGATCCCCCCCAGGATGTAGTTTGTTGCCTAGTAAGTTACAAGCTGAAGGAAGACATCTTGAAAAGGGCCAGAGCCCGCCACAGTTTGTTATACCAGGGAACTGAGATTCATCCGTGAAGAATCCTGACAGCAGAGCTGAATCTGACCCCTTTAACTCCTAGGCAACTTACATGTAACCCGTCTGGGACAGTGACTTTCCCCATATCTTGATCGCTTTCCGGACCAGATTTATTTGTCGGCTTAGGTTTACCGACACCACACCTCAAGTCTGAGCTCAACCCATGGACAACGCCATTGTCTGCAACCCCCTAACTTGATATTGGCCCGTTTGGGTCTTGATCACACCATCCTGGTCCCCTTATCTGGGTGTCCCTTCCCTTCCACCTTTACCCCCTTCCCCCTTCCCCTTTCACCCTTTCCCCCATCCCCCTTCCACCCTTCCCCTCCCCTTCTCCTCTTCCTATCCCCCTTCCTTCCCTGGTTCCCCATTAGATCCATGGGAGATATGTCCTGCTCACAAGACAGTATCTAGGGTATGTTTGAGCTGTGTTCATGACCATGTCCCACCTGGTTTTTGTGTTATCCATATCTCCTCTTAACTTATGTTTTATATGTTATCTTCTCCCACCCACTCTCCTTAATGGCTCATGGGCCTGAACACCAATGTCCCCTGTAACTGTTTAGAGCCATGTCCTCTATCCCCAGAGGCACTCTGAGATTGCCCTCTTTAAGACTTCCCACCCCTCATTTCACCTGTCCCGATTATGTACTTATGTAATTGTGTGTTTATCACTCCTAAGCAGGGTGTCAACTTGGCCTGGGGTAGACAAATTAAGTTTTTTCACTAAAAGTTACTCAGGGTGATAAGTTTGTTGCTAAGTTTGTTACTGGTTTGTTATATGTTTACAGTCCTCAAATGGTTCTGATGTTTTTTTGTTTGTTTTTTGGATGCTAATCCCCCTACCCCTCATCACGCAGGACAAATTCTTCATTGTAGCCTTTTACTCTTTTTACATCTTATTGATTTTGTAAACCGTTGGTTGTAGTGCCAATAGGCTGACAGATGTTTTTTTTTTTCCTTTCACTGACCCCGCTTAATCTATCTCTCCCATGCTAATATTTGCAGGCTCCTTGTTGATTTATATTCTCTTTATCCTTGATGACCTCTAGTGGACTGGAACCTCTTTAGATCGATACACGGACACCTCCCACGCCTCTACACAACGGGATAGTGGTTACTACTACCGTTGACCCTTACCGGACTTCTCTTCGTTCTTCAGGATAAGGTAGCTGGTCTACACACACCTCTGGTTTCTCTATTCATTTCTACCTCTCTTCCCCTGCTTCACTTACCTCCTTCTTTTGGGGTTTATTTTTTCCTTTTTCCTATCTTCTTTTCCCCCTTCTTTACCTGCCTATCTCCCCTGCTCCCCTCCCCCCTTTTTTTCTCTCTCTCCCTTCCCATTCCTGGATCTCGCCTCCTCTGGTCTCCACAGTAGCGCTCCACACTACAACTCTTAGGTCTTAGGTCCCAGGGGTCTCCTTCCCTTTATTAATTTATCTGCTCACTTCAGCTGAGTCTTGAAAAGCCGGTTGCATTACATGTCTAACGCAATCACCTCTCCAGACTCAGATGTTATGGCCACCTTGAACTCCAACATACCCCTCCGTACGCTCAAAGTGGTGTCACAAAATGTTAAGGGGTTAAACATCCCTGAAAAGCATAGTCAAATCTTGAATATGATGTATAAATTGAAGGCGGACGTAGTGTTTCTTCAAGAAACGCACTTTTGCACAGGCAGCATCCCCAAACTTTCGAATCATCTGTTCCCAACCTCTTTCCACTCCACTAATTCCTTAGCCAAAACCAAAGGAGTTTCCATTTTAATTTCTAAAGATCTTCGCTGGCAACTGTCAGACTCTCTTGTAGACCCAGAAGGCAGATACATGGCCTTTCTCACTTCCGGGGTGGGGGCGTGTCGGAAGCATGGCGGAGTGAGCACGCTCGCTGGCTAGGAGAGTCCGGTGAAGCCTGAGGAGTGCCCCGTAAGGAGAGCGGCAGTACGAACCCTCCCGCCCTCCCTCCCTCCCTCCCTCCCGGCCAGCTGGAGGCTGGAAGAGCGTACGCGCAGTGAGACCGTGCCGCATCTCTGCCTGTCAGCGTGTTAATGTCTCCGCGTGTGTCAGCTGCCGCGGGGATAGCGGGGATAGCGCCCAGCTAGTCGGATCTACCCCATTCTCATCCACTCTCCCCTCGGTGGGATGGCACTGTAGGTCAGCTACTACAGTCGCTGGGGAGACAGCTGATGCCTCGGAGGGGACGGAATGCTGGGAGAGGCAATAGAGGAGAAGCGATCCAACCCAGCCACGCATATATTACTAGGTATATGACGGTGAGAAGGGGAGAACAGGTGGAGTCCGGAGACACAAGGAGACAATCACTTACAGAAAGCTCCCTGAAGGCTGCGGTAATCTCACTCAATACGCTTAGAGACCCGCCTTTGGAGGTGAACACAGCACAGCCCAGAGGAGCGTTACCGGAGACAGAGCAGGAGAGTGTAACACAAACTCCAACAATACCGCTAATACCACAAACATCTCAGACAGAGTCGGCAGATTTAGCAACGACACTGGGAGACGCTGAGAGCCGCAATTGCTACAATCACCTGGGCATCGATATACAACCCTCACCAAAGGTACCGTCTTTTTCTTTTTTTAATCCTGCACTAAGACTGCTACATCCAACCAGGGGGTCTTCAGAGCTCTTAAAGAGGTCATTAGATATATCAGATATGGAGCAAAAGAGAGGTGACCAAGGTAAAGAGAGGCTCATGCCCCAGGAGGCTGAACGAGAAGTTTCTCCCGAAATACAACAGCTTAGCAGACTTATCCAGGCCCTACCAACTAAAGAGGACATACAGGAAATAGTATTAAACATAACAGAAATAATGAGGACCGAGATTGAAGAGGTGCGATCAAAAGTGCTGGCGATAGAACTTAAAGTAGGAGGGCTGGAGAAGCAACATAATTCAACAAATTACAGATTAGTAGCCTTAGAGGAAAAAGTAATGGCCCAACATCAGCACATGATTAGGCTTCAATTAAATGCAGAGGAGGCTGACAACAGAAGCAGAAGGAACAATATAAGGATTAAGGGGATACCAGAAGAGTTGGAGGGTCCCGCGTTAAGAGAGGCGGCCACTGCTATTTTCAATAAGTTATTAAAAAACCCGCCCGACACATTGCTCGAACTGGACAGATTACACAAAGTCCCTACATTTCGACAACAAGACCAGACCAACCCCCGAGATGTTTTGTGCAGAGTACATTTCTATAGAGTGAAGGAAGAAATATTAAGAGCGGCATGGAAGGAGGGCTCAGCAGGGATGTGGGAGGGCGCCGATATTCAGGTATTCCCAGACCTGTGTTGGCAAACAAAGTCCAGAAGACGTATGTTAAAACCTCTACTGGACCTCATAAGAAGCAAAGGAGCCACATATCGCTGGGGGTTTCCAATAGCGGTAATTGTGAAAAGGGAAGGAAGGAGCTTCTACTTGAGTGAGCCATCACAGCTCCCCACATTGTTTGAATTTTTAAACTCAGATCCAATAGAGGTGCCTAATTGGTTGGAACTACCTATAACCAGGGGAGGACCCCCCAAGTGAACAGAAATCCCTACCGGAATTCCCTAAGGAGAAGAGATGACACTAGAAGGACCCCTCATAGTGGTTGCCCTTAGGGAGATACCTCCCGTCTGACATCTCCCAACTACAACCTTTTTTTTTCTTTTTTTTTGTGCCCCCCTATTTTGGGGAAGGACTTGATATCTCATTGAACTAACAGGCACTAACAGGAATTTAGACCTGGACAGTAAGGTTATGGAATATTCTTTTTTTTTGTTTTTTGTCAGTAGCGGGACTTCTCGCACTAAGCAAGGTCCATTAAGACATGGACGATTCATTTTTTATTTATTTAAATCTATCTATTTTTTTTTTTTTTGGTTTCTCTACCTTTAGCTCAGATGGACTTAACATATTAATTCAGTCCGCAATAACACCCTGGAATGAAACAGAACTATCTAGACTTAGGAGGGGAGGGGGGGGGGAGGGATAGGAAGATGGACAGAGGGAGGGGGGGGGGAGGGGTAGAGTGAAGAAGGGGTAGTGGGGGGGAAGGTAATATTTTTTTTTATTTTTTTTATTTTTTTTGCACATTTCTATTTTACTTTATTTTATTTTTATGCTGATTTTTTTTTTTTTTTTTTTTTGGGGGGGGCCGAAGTGGGGAAGTTAAACTAGGGATTTTTATTTATCTTTTTTTTTTTTTTTTTTTTTAGGTGGATGGGGGAACTGTGGGCTGGGTAAGGGGATACGGGGGAAGGGAAGGGAAATCTTCTATTTTCCTCAATTTTTTCACTTTTTTTTTTTTTTTTGGACAGAGAGAGGGGGGGGAGGGGGGGGGGAGGGTAATATCTTTTTGCACTTTTCTATTTATATTATTCTATTTTTATGCTGATTTTTTTTTTTTTTTTATATATTTTTTTAATTTTTTATTATTTATTTTTTGGGGGGTTGAATTGGGAAAGTTAAATTAGGGTTTTTTTTTTTTTTTTTTTTTAGGTGGATGGGGGAACTGTGGGTTGGGTAAGGGGGTAAGGGGGAAGAGGAAGGGGAAGGGAAGGGAAATCTTCTATTTTTCCCAATTTTTTCACTTTTTTTTTTTTTCTCTCACATTAGGAAGGAACATGGAATATGAATTACACTTTTAATTTATATAGTTAAACACGTTGAACTAGAGGTGCTTATAGCACCTATAGCATCTCATACACACCACATGGCACCTATTTTTTGATAGGGCCACATAGATACACACACCCAGCACTAGAGCTACCTCTATACACATGGTAAATAGGGCCTGGTAAGAGTGCATATAAGACCCTTTTTTTTGATTTTTTTTTTTTTTTTTTTTTCACATAGAATAGCAATATAATACACTTTTTTTTTCTTTCTTTCGGTTTTCTTCACCCCACAATTTCCCTTGCCTTCCCTTTCCCCGATTTGATAAGGATAGAGGGGGGAAGGGGTTATAGGGAAAGGAAGCCTGGACCGATAACGCTAGAAGTTCCAGATGCAGGATTGTAAGGAACATGAAGGGGGAAGGAAGGGAGGGGACTAGATAGAGTATAAGAGGAAAAGGTAGGGGACATAGGGAGGGGGAGACAGGGGGGTATAACAGCCCTAGCTGTGGGGGGTCTATGGGACAACTGTGGTGAAGGGTTTATCAATTGGTTTATTTATGTTGTTTAATGTACATGAAAGATGTGACTATATGATTTTACGATTACACACATGATCAGTGCCATATTACATCTTTGTAATACTTATTGTTCTCTGGGGATTAGTTTTGTTCTTAAGATGGGGGAGGGAAGTAGGGGGAGGGTGACCCTGAGGAGGGGGATAGGATAATCAAATAATCAAAGGGCACTCCCAGGCCAAGACGTGACTCTCCGCAATGCTTTTATACGTTTCCCCCATAGAGCGCCTCTCCTCCTGGTGGAGGAAAGTCGGAGACGCTCAGGTGGTGGGGGTTCTTTTTTTTTTTCTCACACCAACCGTTGGAAAGGCCCTAGGAGCTGGGCCACCACGGAGGTGGGAGCCAAGAATACTCGGATACTTGAACGGAGGACCTGAATCCGAGCTACAGGGGGGGTGGGCTTTTTTTTTTTTTTTTTTTTTTTTCCCTCTCTTTCCTCCTCGTACACCTTTTTGCCTTTATTTTGTAGGGCACTCTTTAAATCCGTCTCATTCCCGCCTCCGGTTCTCCTGAGACCAGCACGTATACCGGAAGCTATAGGAGAGAACAAGAGGGGAGTGAAGAGGAAGAGGCAGGATGGATAGATTAAACATTACCACTTATAACGTAAAAGGGTTAAATATCCCAGAAAAAAGATCAAAAATAATAATGGAATTAGGGAGACTAAAATCACAAATAGTGTTTTTGCAAGAAACACATTTTAGGAAAGACAAGATCCCAAAGATGAAGAGCCAAAAATTCCCAGTAGTATATATGGGAGCATCTCAGACCTCAAAGGCTAATGGAGTGGCAATCCTGCTAGCCAAAAATGTAACATGGAAGGAATCAAAAGTAGAAACCGACGAGGAAGGAAGATTTCTTATGGTAAAGGGGACATTAAACGAGCAAAAGGTTACCTTAGTAAACCTCTACCTCCCGAATGAAGACCCGGTCTCGGCTCTGGAAAAATTTGCGGAGACGGTGACCCGGAGTAGAGAGGGGGTCTTGATTTTGGGGGGAGATATGAATATGGTACTAGATCCTAGTCTTGATTCTTCCAAGGGATCCTATAATATATCCAACATAAAACTAAGAAAAGCAAGGGAAATACTACAAAACTTACAGCTAATAGACATATGGAGGACGTTACATACACATGAGAGAGACTACAGTTTTTACTCACCAAAATATAAAACATACACGAGGATCGACTACATATTTGTGGACCAAAGTATATTGCTGAATTTAAGAGAAACCTCAATGGGCTCATTCTCATTATCAGACCATGCCCCAGTTAGTGGTGTTATTGAATGGGGGACAGCAGGCCCGAGGGAATGGAACTGGAGGATCAATGAAACATTAATTAAAGAGCCAGAGTATGAGGATAAGATAAAGCAAGAAATAGAAATGTTTTTTACATTAAATAAAGACGAAGATACATCACCATTATGTAACTGGGAGGCCCATAAATGTTATCTGAGAGGAATCCTCATCTCACTAGGAGCTCATAGAAAGAGAACTCTCAATGCTGAGTTGGATCGCCTGCTTGGGGAGATCCGAATATTAGAAAATCAACATAAGAGATCGCAAAAAATAAACACCGAAGAGAGACTAACGATCCTTCGGGATAAACTAAATCTGATACTTATGGATAAAGCTAAGGCTAAATTAAGTAGATGCCGAAGGGCATATTATGAATTTGGGAATAAACCAAGCAGGATGCTGGCGAAGGCATTGAGAGAAACAAGATCTAAAAACCATATCGAAAAAATAAAAATACAAGGAGATAAATTGGTTAACTCATCGCAATTAATCGCAAAAGCCTTTAGAGAATATTACGGCAAATTGTACCAACTGGAGAACAAATCTTCAGCAGTGAAGAATCAGCTCAGAGAGAATAGAGTAAAGGAGTATTTAAACGAATCAGGCATGCCCAGAATTCCAGAAGAAACTATAGCTAGTATGGAGGGGGCGATAACTCCAGAGGAACTTCTAGCAGCAATCAAAGAAATGAAATCAGGTAAAGCCCCTGGCCCAGATGGATATACATTAACATACTACAAAACTTTTTATGAGAAACTGGCACCTAAATTCTTGGGGGCCTTTAATTCACTTAAAGAAGGGCGGCCGATGCGGGAAGAAACACTTGGAGCACACATAGCTGTAATCCCTAAGGAGGGGAAGGACCCGACACTATGCCCCAGTTATCGTCCAATATCCTTATTGAACATAGACTTAAAGATCTTCTCAAAAATAATTGCCAATAGATTGGTAATTCATCTATCCCCCCTTATACACCCGGACCAAGTCGGCTTTACCCCCGGAAGAGAAGGGAGGGAAAACACACAACGAGTGTTAAGCACCATCTACATGTCCCAATTCTACCACAACCCTTTAGTATTAATATCAACTGATGCTGAAAAAGCTTTTGATAGGGTAGATTGGGGTTTCTTAAAAGCTACATTACAATATATTGGGCTGGGTAGAGGAATGCAAAATTGGATTGCAGGCCTCTACTCATGTCCGACAGCAAGGGTAAAGGTGAACGATGTAATGTCTGATCCCTTCATAATAAGAAATGGAACAAGACAAGGATGCCCACTCTCCCCTATTATCTTTGTCCTCATCTTAGAACCTTTTTTGAGAACTATTCGGGCAAATAGAGATATAAGAGGACTCTTGGTTAAAGGAGCAGAGTATAAAGTCGCAGCATTTGCAGATGACCTGCTATTCTCGCTAACGACTCCAGAATTATCCCTACCATCCCTATTGAAGGAGATAAAGGAATATGGAGAACTTTCTAATTTTAAGGTGAACTATAGTAAATCGGAAGCAATGGGAATAGAAGTGAATAGACAGAAGCAGCAGCAATTAGCGGCAAATTTCCCCTTGAGATGGACAGATTCCCATATACTTTACCTGGGAACAAAGATACCGAAAAATCTAAAAAGGATCTATGAGCTAAACTTCGTACCCCTGGTAAGGCAGATTAAAGCAGACTTCCAACGATGGGATAAGGAAATCTTTACATGGTTCGGAAGAATTAACATTATAAAAATGAATGTGATGCCAAGATTATTATACTTATTTCAGACCCTACCTGTAAAGATCCCCTTAGGATCCCTGAGAGAGTTAAGAACTAGATTCGCTAAGTTTATCTGGGCAGGGAAAGCACCTAGAATACGGCGAGAGATTCTGACGTTGCCAAAGGAAAGAGGAGGGGTGGGACTTCCAGACCCAATGGGATATCATGATGCGCCCCATATGGCAAGGGTGGTAGAGTGGTGTACCCAACAGAAGGTAAAACCATGGTTACACATGGAGCAAAAAATCACGAACATTCCTTTAGAGGGAATGGCATGGATTCAAGAGGCAGATATACCACAAGAAGTGAAAAAACACCCCACTATAGGAGCCACACTACAAATTATAAAAAAAATATTTAAGAAAACGAAAATCTCAGAACATCCAAGTCCATTAATCCCGGTGCTGGGAAACCCTAGATTCCAATTAGGCCTCACAGACCTACACTTTAATAATCTTAGACGCGCGGGAATGAGTAGGCTAATACACTTTGAAGATGGAAATCAAAGGAGCAGTGGGGGAGAAAGGGAAGAGAGAATAGACTTAATGAGATCAAACCAATTAAAAGCTGCTATTAGAGCAATGAATCCACTTGGCAAAGCAACTAGAGACCTTTCAAAATACGAGGAACTATGTCTGAAGGGTGACTCACTGAGACATGGTCTGTCTTCAATGTATACTCTCTTAGAAGAATCAATAGCCCCAAAAGAATTACCATTCATTCTAGCCTGGGAAAAAGAAATGGGGACTAAATTCTCAGAGACGCAGAGAAAAAAAATCGTTAATTTTACACACAAAGCTTCTCTTGCTACTAGATATCAAGAGGGTGCTTATAAGATCCTGACTAGATGGTATAAAACCCCTGTTGCATTAAAAAGGATATTTCCCGAGTTATCAGACCGGTGCTGGCGGTGTGGAGAAGGAGAGGGTACCATGTTGCATGTATTTTGGGAGTGTCCAAAGCTGAGAGATTTTTGGAAAATGGTCACCGAAACGGTAAAAAAAATCACAGAGACAGATCTGGGAGATAATCCAGCTACCTATCTACTTTTGGACCTCCCAATCTCCATGGAAAAATTTAAAAATTCTCTGCTTAGACATTTGCTGACAGCGGCAAGGGCATGCATTCCAATTTTGTGGAAAAGTACGCTTGCGCCGACCAGACAGCAATGGCTGGGCAGAGTAACAGAAATTCAGCAGATGGAGAACCTGACGATGGGAATAAGAGAACAAGAGGAGAAGTACAGCCAAGTGTGGACCCCCTATATAAGATTCAGAGAGCGAGACCTTTGAAGAAGGAGGAGGATTAGAGGAGGTTTTTTTTTTTTTTTTTTTTTGGGGGGGGAAACGGGGGGGGGGGATAGCGACTTAGAAGGAAGGATAGATATGGGGAATAGGAAGTGTATGATGCCATTGCTATATACAGTAGATATGATGGCAAAATCTGTGAGCCATGATGAGAAGCATAATGACCAATAAGAAAATGGTTAAAGAAAAGTGTCAAAATGTAGTCATTTACTTTTTTGTTTGTATAAAGAGGAAATAAGAGTGGAAATGTTATAAAATAAAGAATTATAAGAAGGCAGATACATTTTTCTAAAGGGCACCATACACAATCAGATTTTTACCTTAGCTAACATATACAGCCCTAACACTGCCCAGGTCACTTTCTTTAGATCAATGGCAACCCTTTTACCAGATTTTTAGTCAGGAACTACAATTCTTGGGGGCGACTTCAATGTTGTGCTCCACCCCCTCCTAGACTCCTCCTCCGGCTCTACAACGCTCCCGTATAGAGCCCTGAGACAAATCAAAACTCAATTACAGCACCTCCTCCTACATGATTCCTGGCGTACCTTACACCCAAACGAGAATGATTACACTTTTTTTCAGCCCCCCACAACAAGTATTCCAGGATTGATTACCTTTTTCTTTCTCAGAAAGACCTCCCCTTCTTAAAATCCGCTACCATTGAACCTCTGCTTTTCTCAGATCACCACCCGATTTCCCTTTCCCTAACACTTCCTGAAAGAAAGATGGCCACAAAATGGTCTTTGCTCACATCAGAATGTGACGTTAACCTCATCCACACCAGCTTGTGTGACTAATTTAGAGAAAATGATCGCCCTGATACAGCGCCGCTTACCCTCTGGGAAGCACACAAGTGCGTCATACGAGAACATTTCTTGGCGCTGTCGGCTAGTCAAAAGAAAATGCACCAGGCAGCAACTTTGGAACTGATTAACAAGATAAAGAAGTTGGAATTAGCCCACAAACAAGTCTCAAGCACAGGGAACTTACCTGGAACTCACCCGCACTAGGCAACAGCTCTTCGACATATTTGACCACAAGACCCGGCGTAAATTTATACTTACTCAAAAGCTTTTTTATGAACAAGGGAACAAATGTGGGAGGCTGTTGGCCAAAGCTATCCATGCAAAAAAAGCTAATATCAACATCCACACTATTAACCACTTAACCCCCGGACCATATTGCTGCCCAATGACCAGAGCACTTTTTGTGATTCGGCACTGCGTTGCTTTAACTGACAATTGCGCGGTAGTGCGACATGGCTCCCAAACAAAATTGGCGTCTTTTTTCCCCACAAATAGAGCTTTCTGTTGGTGGTATTTGATCATCTCTGCGGTTTTTATTTTTTGCGCTGTAAACAAAAATACAGCGACTATTTTGAAAAAAAATTAATATTTTTTACATTTTGCTATAATAAATCCGCCAAAAATATAATTTTTTTTTCCCTCAGTTTAGGCCGATACGTATTCTTCTACCTATTTTTCATAAAAGAAATTGCATTTAGCGTTTATTGATTGGTTTGCGCAAAAGTTATAGCGTTTACAAAATAGGGGGTCGTTTTATGGCATTTTTATTAATATTTTTTTTTTACTAGTAATGGCGGCGATCAGCGTTTTTTTTCAGTACTGCGACATTATGGCGGACACTTCGGACACTTTTGACACATTTTTGGGACCATTGTCATTTTTATAGCGATCAGCGCTATAAAAATGCATTGGATTCCTATAAAAATGCCATTGGCAGTGAAGGGGTTAACACTAGGGGGTGGGGAAGGGGTTAAGTATGTTCCTGGGTGTGTTTTAACTGTATGGGGGGTGGACTCACTAGGGGAAATCACTGATCTTCTGTTCATACATTGTATGAATAGAAGATTAGCATTTCTCTCCCTGACAGGACCGGGAGCTTTGTGTTTACACACAAAGCTCCCGGTCCTCGCTCTGTACCGAGCAATTCGCTGGTGCGCGGCGGCGACCGTGCTCGCCGGGAATGTGCGCGGGACTCGGGGGCGCGCGCCCCCTAGTGGCCGCAAAAAACAGCCGACGTAGACCTACGGGCTCTCGCCCAGGAGACCCGACCTGCCGCAGTAAAATGGGTCGGCAAGCAGTTAAAGATTCCCTAGGCAAAGCTAGTTCAGTTACTGCAGATATAGCCAATCAGTTTGAAAGTTATTACACAGGACTGTATAACTTATTCCGCCAAGCAGACAGAGACACAGGTCACAATCCGAGAAAAGCCCTTATCAAGGACTTCTTAGAGAAGTTTAGCCCTACACCTATCACACAGGAAGATGCCCGAGAACTGGACAACCCTATCTCAGAAGAAGAGCTAAAGAGAGCGATTAAACAACTCAAAACGGGCAAGAGCCCAGGTTCCAGATGGCCTGTCGGCCAAATATTTTAAGACATTTGCAGACATTCTTAGTACCCCATTTTTGAAAGCCTTTAACTCACTTGCCTCATCATCCCTACCTTTCCACAGACTATTAGAGGCACACATTACGGTCATACTGAAGGAGGGGAATAACGCCACTTTGGTGGTCAATTACAGGCCAATTTCGCTACTCAACGTAGATCTCAAACTATTTGCAAAAATCCTAGCCAACCGGCTCTTACCCCTCCTTCCTTCCATAATTAGATTAGACCAAGTTGGTTTTGTTCCAGGCAGGGAGGCTAGGGACAATTCAATTAAAGCAATTAAACTTACACCATTAGCTATCCCTCCAGAAATACAAGGGTTTCTTTCTATCACTGGACGCGGAGAAGGCGTTTGACAGATTGGCCTGGGACTATCTGGGGGCAGTTTTGCGCCGCCTAGGTCTACAGAATCTAATGTTTAACTTCATCATGTCTTTATACACTACACCAACAGCTAAGGTTAGAGTTAACGGCCATCTGTCAAACGCCTTCTCCATCCGGAATGGAATGAGACAGGGATGCCCATTATCCCTGATCCTCTTTATTTTAAATCTAGAACCCTTCCTTCGCAGTTTACAGTTGAACGACAATATTAAAGGCATACCTATAGGGGATGCACCTACAAATTAGTGGCTTTTGCCGATGATGTCTTGCTGTTCTTAAGTGACCCATTGACTTCGATCCCCAACCTGTTAAAAGAGTTTGACCTGTTTCAACGCATTTCCAATCTAAAGATTAATTTTTCTAAGTCCTACGCCCTAAACATATCACTCCCGAAAGACTTAGTCAAAATAACTTCCCCTTTGTATGGAAGCATAATGCAATCACATATCTGGGCATTCAATTGACTGCACACTTGTCAGACCTGTACTCGAAAAACTTTCTACCACTTCTTCACAAAATTTCTCGCGACCTGATTAACTGGAATAAACCCCAGTTCACGTGGTTTGGCCGTGCCGCCATCCTAAAGATGAATGTCCTTCCCCGCATCCTGTATTTACTGCAGACGATCCCCATTAAGATCCCAGCAGCCTTCTTTCAGGCATTTCAACGACTTTGTGTACACTTCCTTTGGAAACACAAATGCCCAAAAATAAGCTTTCACCAGCTCTCAAAACCCAAAACTAAGGGCAGAATTGTGGACTGGTCGGCTCACGGGAGCAGTAAGGATTAGGTGGGACTGGAAGACTCCTTCTCGCATTTGCCAGTCATACTGCTCCCTGGATCCTCCCAGTCCACATACCCAGTGCAGTAACGCCACTTCCAAAAATGGCCCTGGAGAGTACCAGCACCTCTCCGTGCGCCCAGTACGTGGGTTTCCCGTACCGGAACGCACTGGGGTAGCGGGGGGGCTCCTGCACCGGGCGAAAAATTGCAGGGGGACAAAATCCTGGCGTCCGCGGAATGCGCCACCGCCGCCGCCACCGCCGCCGCCTTAGGAAAGGCCGCGGCTTTGGCCTAGCTCTGGAGCTATCGGCCATCTTGGTACACCCGGCGGCGGCGCACGATGAGTTTTTTTTTCAGCCCTTCCGCCTGGTTGGCTGGTGGAACTGTCTGTCTCCCTTGATGTGGGAGTGGCGGGAAACACCAGCCAACTAGGCAGAAGGGCTAAAATAAAAACCAGATAACGGCGCAGGAGATTGGCGGCCGGTGGAGTGGGAGGCGCTGTACCTCTGTGCTGCGCTGATTGGCCTGGAAGTTGGAACATGTGTTTACAGCGCGGCGGCAAGTTTCTCCATCTCCAGCAAGGTAAGCAAAACACTCTCCTGTACCACAGGGGAGAGAGAGAAGGGGGAGGGGGTCGGTGTAAATCTAAAGGGGTGCACTGCCTGATCCCCACCTATCCACCTCAGAGCCTGTCATTTTAGTAAGACTGCTGGGACTTGTAGTTCTCCATCTTCTCCTGGGGCTCATGGAGATTGGAGAACTACAAGTCCCAGCAGGTTATACATACAATAAGGCTTTGAGGTGGATGGGTGTGGATTGCATGCACCTGAGCCCCAGGAGAAGATGGAGAACTACAAGTCCCAGCAGGTTATAATATAAGGCTCCGAGGTGGATGGATGTCCGGACACCCATCCATCTCGGAGCCTTATATTGTAACCTGCTGGGACTTGTAGTTCTCCATCTCCTGGGGCTCAGGTGCATGTGATCCACCATCTATGGGACTACAAGTCCCAGCAGTAAGAAAAACTGAACAAAGATGGTGGATCGCATGCACCTGAGCCCCAGGAGACGATGGAGAACTACAAGTCCCAGCAGGTTATAAAATAAAGCTCCGAGGTGGATAGATGTCTGGACAGTGACAATTGGTGGCACAGTGGTGACAATTGGTGGCACAGTGGTGACGATTGATGGCACAGTGGTGACAATTGGCATGGTACAGTGACTGCATTTGATGGCATGGCACAGTGGTTGCGTTTGTTGGCATGGCACAGTGGTGACAATTGATGGCACAGTGGCTGCATTTGATGGCATGGCACAGTGGTTGCGTTTGGCATGGCACAGTGGTGACAATTGATGGCACAGTGGCTGCATTTGATGGCATGGCACAGTGGTTGCGTTTGGCATGGCACAGTGGTGACAATTGATGGCACAGTGGTTGCGTTTGTTGGCATGGCACAGTGGTGACAATTGATGGTACAGTGGCTGCGTTTGATGGCATGGCACAGTGGTGACAATTGATGGTACAGTGGCTGCGTTGATGGCATGGCACAGTGGTGACAATTGATGACACAGTGGCTGCATTTGATGGCATGGCGCCCTGTGATTGGGCGTATGTGGTCATGCGTTAGCGCCGGGGGGGGCTAAAAAAAACGTTCTGCCCCCGGGGGGGGGAGGGGATGGCGCCGGCGCCTAATAGAGTACCGGCACCTCTTTTGGCCCACTTAAAGCACTGCACATACCCAAGACCTTCAGTGATCATCTCCTAATAGGTCCCACTTTGTACCACTTCAGAGAGGTCTGTAAGAAATTTTGTCTCTCTTCCAACCCTGGGCCTCTCACTCTTATTCGATTTAACCCGGCTTTTGCCCCGGGGATGTCTACCCAATTTCTCGCCGGATTATGGCCACATAAGGAAATATTAGCGCACCACTTCTTCCGAGGCCACTCATTAGATCGTAGTTCTCTCCCAATAAGTCTAAGTAACAGCCCTTTTCCCGTTTGGACTTACTTCCAGGTACGCCACTTTCCTAAATCACTGAATAGGGACTCATGTGTCTCTCGAGACTTAACTCCATTTGAAAATCTCTGCACCCAAACTGTACCGCAGCACCATATGATTTCTAGCATTCATTCTATGCTTTTTGCCTCTGTTTCCTCTAAAGCTGGGAAAGCTTGCTCACTATGGGAAAGGGAGCTACATCTAGATCTTTCAGAAGAGGATTGGGAATGCATATTTACAATTGCGCACAAAGGTTCACTTAACGTGACGACACAAGAGAATAATTATAAAACCCTTATCCACTGGTATCGTACGCCTGACCTGCTTAACAAATTCAACTCGGACACGTCAGATATATTTTGGAGATGCTCAACCGAGACAGGCACACTCTTACACATCTGGTGGTCCTGTCCACTTATCCAGACATTTTGGACACAAGTACACAATATTATTTCACATGTGACTACATATTCCCTTGACTACAACCCAGCACAGCTCATCCTGCATCATTCCTCCATCTGGGCTGGCTCCTATAGGAAATCTTTGGTTATACATATGATTAACGCAGCTAAACTTTGTATCCCAGTACACTGGGGCTCTTCGATTGCCCCTTCTATCTCTGAGTGGCTTACTCGTGTGGGGAGGATAGCTGAGATGGAGGAGTTGATCCATATAGCACGAGATACCCCATCAAAATTCTCACATACCTGGGCGTGCTGGACCTATTTCTGTACCACTTGTTCACTCACCTTTTATTTGTATTGAAAAGTGTGTATCTCTTTTTTTTTTTGTTCTCAATAAAATTTACATGGAAAAAACAAAACGAAAGATCCGACATAAACAAATGCTTTATATTCGTTTTCTTGTGGTCGAATGTGCCTAACCTTAACTCTATTAGTCCAATATTATTCTACATAGAGATTTTTATTTATTTTTTTAAGATTCTGTCGAATCTTTTTTTTTTGTTTAGAACATTCGACAGACACCATAAGCCTTCAATGACAGATTTGACCTTAATTTGGATTTTCGGACTAATGCATTTTTTAACGAAAAACAAAATAAATGAAAACGAATTTCGGGAGTAACTATAAATAAATTTATTTTTCGGACGAAAACACAAAACAACATTTTTCATTGTGCACATGTCTATTAGTATCCATTTCCTACTATACGTTGCCTTCAGGATAGATGGGTTTTGAGTTTTTTTCTGAAGGCCTGGTGATTCACTTTTGTTCGGATGGTGGTTGGTAAAGCGTTCCACGGTCTAGGTCCTTGGACTGCAAATCTTTGTTCTCCTTTGGACTTGTATCTGGCCTTGGGTATCCAGAGTAGATGTTAGTTGGTAGAACAGAGAACGCGATTGGGGTTGTGACATTTTAATTTTTCACATAGATATTGGGGGGCAAGCAATTTGGCACTTTGGGAGTCCGAGGTAAAGGGCATTTGCATAGTCGAGTCTGGAATTGATTATTGTTCCTACCACGACTGCTATGTCTTCTTTTGGGATAAAGGGGATGAGTCTACGTAGAAGGCGCAGCAGATGGTGTGATCCGCTGACTACTGAACTTATTTGTGCATCCATTGTCATTTCGGAGTCAAAAGTGACTCAGAGACTTTTGACTTTGGTTTGTCCCAAAATGGGCGGGGGTGTCCATGTTGTTGTGGTAGGCCGCTTTTGGTTGGCGTTGAGCAGAAGAAGTTCTGTTTTTGAGCCATTAAGGCCGCGTACACACGATCGGTCCAACCCGGTGAGAATGGTCCGACGGACCGTTTTCATCGAGTTCACCGATAAAGTGGCCTGATGGTCTGATGTGCGTACACACCATCAGTCCAAAATCTGATTGGGTCAGAACGCGGTGACGCAGAACACAACGACGTGCTGAAAAAAAAGAAGTTCAATGCTTCCAAGCATGCGTCTACTTGATTCTGAATATGCGCGGGTTTTTGGTCCGATGCTTTTGCGTACTAACCATCGGTTTGGTCCGATGGTCAGGCTTCCATCGGTCCGATTTTAAAGCAAGTTTTAAAACTTTGGTCCGACACGGCCTTAGTTTAAGGTAACTCTCTGTCATCCAATTTTCTATCAAAGGAAGGCATTTCTCTAGTCCGAGATATTGATCCTTTTTGTTGCTGATGTGAAAGTAGAGTTGGGTGTCATCCGCATAGGAATGGTAGAGTAGATTCTGGTTACTGATGATTTCGAGAAGAGGGCTGAGATAGATATTGAATAGTACAGGTGACAGGGGATACCTTAGAGCTAGTACATTATTGGTTCACTTACCTTTTCCTTCGATTTCCCTAAATGTTTTTTTCTTTGTTTGCATTTCTGACTTCCTGTTTCTCCTCAGTAAGCTTTCCACCACTTGGAAGTGGTGGAAAGTCATTTAGAACAGCTTACTGAACACTTTACCGAGGAGAAACAGGAAGTGAGAAATTCAGACAAAGAAAACAAAGAAAAAAACATTTAGAAGGGAATTTGAAGGAAAAGGTAAGTGAACCAACAATGCACTAGCTTAAAGCAACCTATTTAGAAAATAAAAAACAAATCTTTACAACCCCATTAAAGCCAAACACGTATGACCCCTTGTGACCCCTTGTAATTCCCCAGATTTGGTCCAACTGCAGAAGATTACTTTATGTTGCACAATTGTACTGTGGAGATATATTAAGAAATGTTTCAAATGAACAATAACTGTACTTACTTTTGAAAGGGGGATGCATTAAAAGCAGTAGGTTTCATACATGTACTTAGTTGAATGAAACAGAAAATAGGTCTCATTATCTTTTTTTAGTTATACAACTAGATGTTGCAGTGAATGCTGACATGTTCTACCTCCCAGGCAAAAAAACAAAGCTTTGATATATATATTTTTCTAAATTTTTCTCAACATCTTTACTGCTGCAATGGCTTGCCCAATTAGAGCTAATTCTGATTCATTACAAAAATTACCACCAGGCTTGTGGGCTGGAATTGCTACCTAGGTCTGCTGCTAATATAAGAGAGAAATTAGTTAGTTATAACTTAAAGAGGAGTTCCACCCAAAATTGGAACTTCCGCTTAACTTCCTGTCCCACTTCCTCTTTCCGCCGAGGGGCTGGTAAGGTGAATAGCTTATTTGCCTTACTGCAGCCCCTCCCTGTAGGCGATCGCCTGGGACACGTCACAGGTCCCAGGCGATCGCCTGTCCAATCGGACGGCGCAGCGCCGTTTGCGCATGTGCAGTGCCGCTCACGCATGCACAGTGGGTGCCCGGCTGTGAAGCCGAAAGCTGTGACGGCTGGGTGCCCGCACTTGGAATGAAGACGCCGGGGAGAGGGGGAGAGGAGCGGAGCCCCGGCTGGCCCGTCGCTGGAACCGTGAAGCAGGTAAGTGTATGTTTATTAAAAGCCAGCAGCTACACTTTTTGTAGCTGCTGACTTTTAATAAACATAAAAAAAACATCTGGAACACCCCCTTAAGTGTCTGCTTTCAAGTCTCCATCTTCTTCTTTTTTTTCCCTCAAAGTCATACTACAACTTCACTAGGAAAATGTTCTTTCTCTATTGCACTGTTTCTGAGCAAGCCTAGACTTGAACTAGTTAAAATGGAACTTGACTCTCTCAATCAACATTGACTATTTTAAATCCTTATGCTGCTAAGTTTTTTACTCACTTCTATCTGGCTGTTTTTCGTAATCTGCCTAGTTCCTGGTCCTAGGTGGTTCAACTTCCTGTCCTAAGACCCAATTGCCTCCTGGGAAATGATGACACTAATTTCCCAGGAGTCTCTGGGCATTACTGTGCCTAAAAATCGCCCAGAATGTACCTCTCCCTAAAAACCAGGAAGAAAAAGGAACTGGGCTTCACATGCCCACACATATGATGGATACGGCCACAGCATGAGCTGGAGCATATAAGGCAAGTGTTTGCAATGATTTCTGGAATGATTGGGGAGCTATTAATATGTTTTAGGGACTATTTAAAGTGATTAATTTTAGCTTGCAAAAAAAATAAAAATTATGCCCGGAACCCCGCTTTAAAGTCCCATTCACATGTGCATGCTCTGCGAAAAATGCATGTTGCGCTTGTTTTGCCATTTATTTTTAATTGCAAACCAAACGTGGCTAAAAAAATGCATGTCTTGCCGCATGACAAGACGCATGATGCTGTAAAAAAAAAAAAAAACACACAAAGCTCACTGACTTTTTAGGGTAAGAGCTTGTTTTGGAGTATTTGTTGTGCATAGGGCAGCCGATTCAAGTGAATGAGTTGCCCTATGCTTTTGTGCGAAAAAATGCGCTGAAAATTGTATTAGTACAACATACAGGGCCTTACGGTTTGACTGTCCTTAGGAAGGGTTTGTCACATTCATGGGTTCCTTTGGAGATCCTTTTGTGTCTTTTTGTGTCCAGCCATAATCACAAAAGGCAATCAATACCTGTGTAAATAGTCACAAAATGCTGGGGCTGTCGTCAACCTGTCATTGCAGTGCACAGGCTCGATGGTCAGTTATCCACTCACAGCTATTAATCCTAGCTGCAGCAATCAGTAGATTCTTGCAGGTGAGCTTTACAGCATGGCTAATGCTGGCCATACACTATACGAAAAATCGGCCAAACCCATTTACGAAAAACAAACATTCGGCCATGAGCGCAAACGATAGTGCCATCTGCCATCGTGTAATGACCGATAAATCTTTCAGTGGACATAAATGAATACATTTTTTGTTCATTTTTTTTACATTTACCAAGTGCAGATAGTTCGGACGGGAAACACATTAACCGTTCAATTTATCGTTTCCAAACTTGTGCTTCGTGCTTCGTTTTTTTCAGCTCAAAAACTATTGATTTTGTGCCCATTAACCACTTAAGGACCGCCTCCTGCACATTTACGTTGGCAGAATGGCACGGCTGGGCATATGCACGTACAGGTACGTGCTGTGCTAGTACCCAGCCAAGGGTCGCGGGCGCGTGATGGCGGCACGCTCCCGTGACCTGGTCCGAAGCATCGGGGATTGGGCCCGCGGGACTCGCGGACCCGATCGCTGCTGGAGTCCCCGGAGCTGAAGAACGGGGAGAGCCGTGTGTAAACACAGCTTCCCCGTTCTTTACTGTGGCGGCGTCATTGATCGTGTGATCCCTTCTATAGGGATACACAATCGATGATGTCACACCTACAGCCACACCCCCTACAGTTGTAAACACACATTAGGTCACACATAACCCCTTCAGCGCCCCCTTGTGGTTAACTCCCAAACTGCACTGTCATTTTTACAATAAAAAATGCATTTTAAATGCATTTTTTGCTGTGAAAATGACAATGGTCCCAAAAATGTGTCAACATTGTCCGAAGTGTCCGCCATAATGTCACAGTCACGAAAAAAATCGCTGATCGCCGCCATTAGTATTTGTACTATTTTTGTTTATAGCGCAAAAAAAAAAAACGCACAGGTGATCAAATACCACCAAAAGAAAGCTCTATTTGTGGGAAAAAAAGGACGCCAATTTTGTTTGGGAGCCACGTCACACGACCGCGCAATTTTCTGTTAAAGCGACGCAGTGCCGAATCGCAAAACCTGGCCGTGTCCTTTACCTGCATTTTGGTCCGGGTCTTAAGTGGTTAACTGGCCTAAAAATTAACGAACTGTCTAAATCGGGCATCACTAAATGGCGGCCCACGGTCCGCGTCCGACCCGAGCTGCCGTTCTTCCCGGACCGAGGCGATTGCGCCATTTAGTCGCCACTTCTGTCCCCAGCCTCCTCTGCTCTTAGCAGTGTAAAGGAGCGGACGGCGGGACATTTCTGCAATGGGGGCAGGATGAGAGAGGTAGCAACCTGTCAGGTTAAACGGCAGCTGATTGACTGCTAGGAGGTGGTCCTAGCAACCAATCACCAGTTCGCTGAAAAGTCAACCTGGCATCTCCTCGTCCCGCCCAGTGCTGCTGCGCCTTCAGGTCACGAATGTCCCGCCTCCTGCTCTCCGCTCTGTGAAAGGTAGGATTGGAGAGGGAAGGGAGTTAAATATATGTAAATGTTAAGGATGGGGAGCGGTGGCAGTGCTGTGGGGGCGGGGGATATGTGATGGGGCAATACTGTTTGCGGGATATGTGATGGGTGTCATGTAAAGGGGGCAATACTTTGTGGGGGGTATGTGATGGGGCAATGCTTTGTGGGGGGGTATGTGATGGGGCAATACTTTGTGGGGGGTATGTGATGGGGCAATACTTTGTGGGGGGTATGTGATGGGGCAATACTGTGTGGGGGATATGTGATGGGACAATACTGTGTGGGGGGATATGTGATGGGGCAATTCTGTGTAGGGGGGATATGTGATGGGGCAATTCTGTGTAGGGGGGATATGTGATGGGGGTCATGTAAAGGGGGCAATACTGTGTGGGGGGTATGTGATGGGGCAATACTGCACGGGGGAGATATGTAAAGGGGGTCATGTAAAGGGGCAATACTGTGTGAGGGGTATGTGATGGGGGTCATGTTAAAGGGACAATACTGTGTGGGGGATATGTGATGGGGAAATTATGCGTGGGGGGATATGTGATGGGGCAATACTGCGTGGGGGGGATATGTGAAGGGGTTCATGTAAAGGGGCAATACTGTGTGAGGGGTATGTGATGGGGCAATACTGTGTGGGGGGGATATGTGATGGGGCAATACTGCGTGGGAGGATATGTGATGGGGGTCATGTAAAGGGGGCAATACTGTGTGGGGGATATGTGATGGGGCAATACTGTGTGGGAGGGATATGTGATGGGGCAATTATGCGTAGGGGATATGTGATGGGGCAATACTGCATGGGGGGGATATGTAAAGGGGGCAATACTGTGTGGGGGGTATGTGATGGGGCAATACTGTGTGGGGGGATATGTGATGGGGCAATACTGTGTGGGGGGATATGTGATGGCGGAGGGCTGTGTGGGGGGATATGTGATGGGGGAGGGCTGTGGTGGGGAAGATGTGAAGGGGACAAGCAGCTGCGCACAAAATGAGGTGCTGCACAAATGTGAAGGGGTACCATTGGCTCTTAAATGCACTGAAATGCAAGGTGCAATTTCCTGCACATGGACATTGCATGGTACAAACACATCATGCAGTTTCCATGCGGCTGCATTTTTAAAAAGATGCCAGGACCTTTTCCCAGCAGAAAACGCAGGCAGAGCAGCCCATATAAACGAATGGTGTGTTGTGCCTGCATGCCTGGGCTGTGATGTAAAGAATCTGAGTAATCGCACAAAACTGCGATTCGAACCTCGGCTGGTAGAAAATGTTACTAATCGGACCTCTATGAATACCCCTGGTCTAAATGATCTAATTTTGGCCACTTTGTCGTATAGCGTATGGCCAGCATTAGTAGTGGTTTTACTACTGCTGCTAAATATGACAGCTCTTGCTCAGCTGACGGATGATCAGATTGTTTTTTTTCTAAATAACAAACATGTCAACAAACATACTTACCTGCTCTGTGCAATGGTTTTGTACAGAACAGCCCTGATTCCCCTCTTCTAGGGTCCCCCACCAGTGCTCCAGGACCCTTCTCCTTGCTGAGTGCCCCCAGAGGAAGCTGCTTCGTATGGGGCCACTCACGCATGCTTTCTCCCGAGCCACCTCTGTGTATCTATAAGACATGCTCCTGCTCATCGTCTGTGATTGACAATGAGGGGGAAGAGACTTGGGAGAGCTTCTGCTCTTGTTCACATCGCTGGATGGAGATCGTTTTAACGGAGAGGAAGAATGGGGAAATGCTGATGTAAACAAGCATTTCCCTATTCTTCCTAGTGACAGGACACTGATCACAGCTCCCTGTAATCGGGAGCAGTGATCAGTTTCGAGTCACACATAACCACGCACCCCCCACAGTCAGAACACATCCCTAGGACACACTTAACGCCTCCTGGTTAACCTCTTCAATTCCAGTAACATTTTTACAGTAATCAGTGCATTTTTATAGCACTGATCGCTGTATCAATGACAATGGTCCCAAAATGGCATCAAAAGTGTCCGATGTGTCCACCATAATGTCAGTCACGATAAAAATCTCTGATCGCTGCCATTACTATTAAAAAAAATATTAATAAAAATGCCATAAAACTATCCCCTATTTTGTAGACGCTATGGGCCAGATTCAGAAAGAATTAGATTCCCGCAGAGTATCAGAGATACTCTACGCCGCCGTACTTTACCTGGCTCTAGGCGGAATTCAGAGAGATTTTGGCCCGTAAGGTACGGCGGCATAGTGTATTTCTCCTGGCGGAATCAAAATACGCGAATAGGGGGCGTGAGGCATTTAAATTAAGCGCGTCCCCGCCGCGATCGAACTGCGCATGCTCCGTTCAGAAATTTCCCGCCGTGCATTGCGCGAAATCACGTTGTTACGTCATTTTGTTTTTGAGTAGCGTCGTTTACGGACATTCCTATTCCCGGAACGACTTATGCAAAAATAAAAATAAAAATTGAAAGTCGACGCGAGAACGACGGCCATACTTAACATGGGCCGCGTAACGTTAGACCAGCTAAAAGCTGGTTTAACTTTACTTGGCGAAAAAATGATGTACGCGATTGCGAACAACGCTCGTAACTTCGTGGATCTCCGTAAAAAGCTCATTTGCATACCCCGACGCTGAAAACGACGCGAACTCCACCCAGCGGCCGCAAAAAGATCGCAGCGTAGATCCGAAGGCATACGAAGACGTAAGCCTGTCAGATCGAAGCCCATCGCCGCTGTATCATGGTTTGAGGATTCAAACTAGTGATACGGCGCGCGAAATTTGAAATTACTCCTGTCTAACACCAGTTAGACAGGCGTAATCGCTCTGTGAATCTGGGCCAATAACTTTTGCACAAACCAATCTCTATAGGCAACACTTAATTTTTTTTTACAGGTTACCAGTTTAGAGTCACAGAGGAGGTCTAGTGCTCTCACTCTAATGCAAACAGCGATACCTCACATGTGTGGTTTGAACGGCGTTTACATATATGGGCAGGACTTACGTGCACGTTCGCTTCTGAGCGCGAGCTACTGGGTACAGGGGCATTTTAATTGTATTTATTTTTTTACCAATTTGTTTTTTGTATCTTTACACTTTTTTTTTTACTTTTTTTTAGCACTTTTATTCCTATTACAAGGAATGTAAACATCCCTTGTAATAGCAAAGGTGTGTGACAGGTCCTCTTTAGGTAGAGATGCAGAGTCAATAAGACCCCACATCTCTCCTCCAGGCTGGAAAGCATGAGATTGGTGATTTTTTTTTTACAATCTCATGCTTTCAGCAGCGATTGTGGCTTTGTTTACTTCCGGGTACCCGTGTGTGATATCATAACGTCGCGCCCGGGGCTCTGACAGCCATTGAGATGACCGGTGACCATCTGGTGGTGGACAATTTCATAAATTTCACCAATCTCATGCTTTCAGCAGCGATTTTGGCTTTGTTTACTTCCGGGTACCCGGACGTGATATCATAACGTCGCGCCCGGGCCTCCGACGGCCATTGAGTTGACCGGTGACCATCTGGCGATGGACAATTTTTTCTCTGGGCCTCCGATGGCACGGGAGAGCCAGGAGAAGCATGGAGATGTCCCCTCCCGCCACCTATAAGAACGATCAAGTGGTGGAATCTCCACTAGGATCATTCTTATGGTGCGCGAAATCGCTGCCTGAAAAGAAGGTAGCTGTAGGCATCATTCAGATATCCTCACACAAAGTACAGGACGTCATATGATGTCCTACCGTAGGGAAGTGGTTAAGATATATACCATAGTTTGTGGACTCTATAACTTTCCTACAGACTAAATAATATACACTGATTCTGGCCTAAATTTATGACGAAAAATTATTTATTTGCAAAATGTTATAACAAAAGTGAAGATTTATTTTTGTTTTTCCAAATTTCCAGTCTTTTTTTGCCTATTTAGCAAAAAATAAAAAAAAACAGCAGTGATTAACCACTTCAGATCCGCGCTATAGCTGAAAGACCACTACAGCACCTGAATTGCCGGGAGGGCATCCCTGGACGTCCTGCTGTGCTCGAGTGGCCTGCGCGTCCCCTTCAGGGCGCGCGTGGCGCGCTGGATGATCAGCGAGTCAATGAGACCTGGCTGATCACAGATCGGAGTAAGGGGTCGATCCTGACCCCTTACCACGTGATCAGCTGTCAGCCAATGACAGCTGATCATGTGATGTAAACAGAGCCGGTAATCGGCTATTTTTTCTCCTCACGCTGATAGCGTGAGGAGAAAAAAAAAAAGCCGATCACTGCCGGCTGTCATTGGTACATCGGTCCTGATGAAGGAGACCGGGACCACGCTCATCTGTGCCACTTGCGATTGCACAACAATGTTGCCTACCAGTGATCACCAGGGCCACTTATCAGTGCCCACAGTGCCACCCATCAGAGCCCACAGTGCCACCTATCAGTGTCACCTACCAGTGCCGCCCATTAGTGTCCACTACCAGTGCTTATAAGTATCACCTACCAGTCCCCCCATTAGTGCCCCCCCTCAGTGACCTCCATCACCAGTGCCGGGACAAGGTCACCCGGCGCCCAGGGTGAAGATGAAAAACTGCCCCCCCCCCCCGGGAAAAGCTACAGCGATGGGATCTTTACTTATGCATCAGTGACAGTGCATTAACCCCCTTCCTGCTGCAGCCTCCCTGTGACCAATAATAGCAGCCTTAGGCTGCATTTACACCTGAGGCTGAGCGTAGCGGTTTGCCGCGATTTTGCAGCGCTTTTTACCGCAATTTTTGCAGCGTCCCAGAACTTGTTTGAGCTTCAGGCGTTTTTGAACTTCTGGCTTCAGGCGTTTTGTAGTGGACATGTGAACCATCTCCATAGAGAATAATTGTTTTTTTCCCCTCCAGCGTTTTGTATCTTCAGGCTTCAAGCTACAAAATGCCCAGGTATGAATGGGGTTTTACTGTGCCCATCACAGCTTCTCTGTGTCCATCAATACAGCCTCCATGTGACCAATAATAGCAGCCTTACTGTGCCCATCACAGCCTCTCTGTGTCCATTAATACAGCCTCCCTGTGACCAATAATAACAGCCTTACTGTGCCCATCACAGCTTCTCTGTGTCCATTAATACAGCCTCCCTGTGACCAATAATAGCAGCCTTACTGTGCCCATCACAGCCTCTCTGTGTCCATTAATACAGCCTCCCTGTGACCAATAATAGCAGCCTTACTGTGCTTATCGCAGCCTCCCTGTGTCCATCAATACAGCCTCCCTGTGACCAATAATAGCAGCCTTACTGTGTCCATCACAGCCTCTCTGTGTCCATCAATACAGCCTCCCTGTGACCAATAATGGCATCCTTACTGTGCTTATCACAGCCTCTCTGTGTCCATCAATACAGCCTCCCTGTGACCAATAATAGCAGCCTTACTGTGGTCCCGCCCCCCTAGACCGGCTTGTGTGATAGGCGGAACAATAATTCAATCTGCTACCACATGAGCTGGTCTAGGGGGGCGGGACTGGCACGCCAAACACAGACGCAGACTTGGCTCCCTGACACACGGCAGCCACAAATCAAAGCGGCCCCGCCGCCCCAGGACAGGCGGCCTGAAGCGTGGCCTCTACTGCGCCCCCCTTCCTCCAGTAAATGGCTTAGGGCATCTGTTCCTTCTGCCCACCCCTTGTACCGACCCTGCCCATCAGTGCCACCTTATCTGTGCCCATCAGTGCCACCTTATCTGTGCCTATCAGTGCCACCTTATCTGTCCCCATCAGTGCCCACCAGAGCCGCCTCATCAACGCATATGAATGAAGGAGAATTTTTTATTTGTTTTTTTTAAATTTTCCATCACACCAGCGGTGATTAAATACCACCAAAAGAAAGCTCTATTTGTGTGAAAAAAATTATAAAAAATTTCATTTGGGTACAGCGTTATATGACCGCGTAATTGACATTCAAAGTGCGTCAGCGCTGAAAGCTGTCAATTGGTCTGGGCAAGAGGGGGGTTTAAGTGCCCAGTAAGGAAGTGGTTACATACCACAGAGAGAAAGATCTATTTGTGTGAAAAAAATGATAAAAATATCATATGGGTACAGTGTTGCATGACCCCGCAATTGTTTTTTTTATAGTGTGACAACGCTGAAAGCTAAAAAACGGCCTGGGCAGGAAGGGGGTAAAAGTATCTGGTATTGAGGCAGTTAAAAAAATCCAGATTTGGGCTTTAACCACTTCAGCCCCGGACCATTTCGCTGGGCCACTTTTTGCGATTCGGCACTGCGTCGCTTTAACTGACAATTGCGCGGTCATGTGACGTGGCTCCCAAACAAAATTTACGTCCTCTTTTTCCCATAAATAGAGCTTTCTTTTGGTGGTATTTGATCATCTCTGCGGTTTTTATTTTTTGCGCTATAAACAAAAATAGAGCGACAATTTTTTTAAAAATGCAATATTTTTTACTTTTTGTTATAATAAATATCCCCCAAAAATATATAAAAAAACATTTTTTTCCTCAGTTTAGGCCGATACGTATTCTTCCACATATTTTTGGTAATAAAAATCGCAATAAGTGTTTATTGATTGGTTTGCGCAAAAGTTATAGCGTTTACAAAATAGGGGGTAGTTTTATGGCATTTTTATTAATTTTTTTTTTACTAGTAATGGTGGCGATCAGCGATTTATTGTTATTGTGACTGCGACATTATGGCGGACACATTGGACAAATTTGACACCATTTTGCGACCATTGTAATTTTTACAGCGATCAGTGCTATAAAAATGCACTCATACTGTAAAAATGACACTGACAGTGAAGGGGTTAACCACTAGGTGGCGCTGTAAGAGTTAAGTGTGACAGGGTGAGTGATTCTTACTGTAGGGGGGATGGGCTACGTGTCACATGACACTGATCTCTGCTACGATTACACGGAGCGGAGATCAGTGTCATTGTCACTAGGCAGAGCGGGGAGATGCTTGTTTACATTAGTATCTCCCCGCTCTATCTCTCCGTGAGACGATTGCGGGTATCTCCGCGGCGATCGAGTCCGTGGGACCCACGGTCGGGCTCACGGAGCTCACAGCAGGGTTGTGAGCGCGCCAGCGGAGGTGCGTGACCACACAGTGACTACACGTACGCCCATATGCCTGTCCGTGCCATTCTGCCGACGTAAATAGGCGCGTGGCGATCCTTAAGCGGTTAAAGTGGTAATAAAGTATTGTTTGTTTTTGTATCTAAAAAAAATAAACATGCCTATACTTCCCTGCTCTGTGCAATAATCATTTTCTGGGGTCCCCCCTGCTGGTGCTTCAGGGTCCTTCTCTTCGAGTCCCCGCAGGGTAAGCCGCTTCCCAGAACTGGGTACATGTTACATGTTACACCCTAAAATCAGGTGGATCACATAACATGTTCCCAAAGGTGAACTTATCCTTTAAGGCTTTAGAACCACTTTAACTGCTTGCCAACCATATAGGGCAGCAAGGCAGCTCTCCTGCACCGGATCACGTATCTAGTATGTGATCCACGCGCCGGGCTAGGGAGTGCGCCCTGGCTGTGCTGTGATTGGCTGCAGCATGAACCAGTCAGTGGGTGCCAGCCGCTGATTGGTTGCCAACACCTGACAATCAGCTCTGGAGATTACCTAAGAGAGCCCTGCGTAGGTAAACACAATGCTCTCTTCTGACAGACTGATGTGCTGTTTTATTTCTTCGTGCAAAGCAGGGAGTTAAAAACAACACATTGCTTAGTTTAACTGCTTCCTGACGGCCGTACGACTTTGTACGGCCGCAGGGTGGCTCTGATTCTCTGGGAGGCCGTGTTTTTACGGCCTCCGCTCCTCCAGGCCACTAGAGGGCGCGCAAGCGCCGCCGGTGGCGTGCGCGTGCCCGCCGCATCCCTGAGATGCCGATGCGCATGTCTGGCGGCCACGATGTCCGCCAGGCACTCACGTTTGGCTGTTACAGGACAAGGACTGGATCTCTGTGTGTAAACACAGAGATCCATGTCCTGTCAGGGGAGAGAGGAGACCGATCTGTGTCCCTTGTACATAGGCACACAGCATCGGTCACCTTCCCCAGTCACCCCCTCCCCCCACAGTTAGAACACAATTCAGGGTACACTTTTAACCCCTTCCTCACCCCCTAGTGTTAACCCCTTCAATGCCAGTCACATTTATACAGTAATTAGTGCATATTTATAGCACTGATCGCAGTATAAATGTGAATGGCGCCAAAAATGTGTCAAAAGTGTCCGATGTGTCCGCCATAACGTCGCAGTCCCAATAAAAATCGCAGATCGCCGCCATTACTAGTAAAAAAAAAATGATATTAAAAATGAATAATAATTCTGTCCCCTATTTTGTAAGCGCTATAACTTTTGCGCAAACCAAACGCTTATTGCTTTTTTTTTTTTTTTTACCAAAAATATGTAGAAGAATACGTATCGGCCTAAACTGAGAAAAAGTTTTTTTTAAAAAAAAATGGCTATTTATTACAGCAACAAGTAAAAAAAATGTTTTTCCAAAATTGTCACTCTTTTTTTGTTTATAGTGCAAAAAAGGTGATCAAATACCACCAAAAGAAAGCTCTATTTGTGGGGGGAAAAGGACGTCAGGAAGGGTATACGTGCCCAGTAAGCGAGTGGTTAAACAGCTCACACAATAATACAGTAAAACATGTTAGCTTCTTTTATGCCAGTGTCATTAGTACAGTGACAGTGCATATTTTTTTTAGCACTGATCACTGTGTTAGTGTCACTGGTTACTAGTGTTGAGCAGAATATGCCATATTCGATTTCGCGATATATCTCGAATATATAGTCGAATATTCGAGAAATATTCGCTAAATACGAATATTCGTGATATTTTTTGGAAATTAAATTATTGCGAATTTTCGCTATTGCGATTTTTCGCTATTGCGATTTTTCGAGAAATGCGGAATGGAGCACTCTGATTGGCTCAGAATATTCGTGATATATTACAATACAAAATAATTGCGAATATTCGGCAAATGCGGAAGGAGCACTCTGATTGGCTCAGAATATTCGTGATATATTACAATATAAAATAATTGCGAATATTCGAGAAATGCGGAAGGAGCACTCTGATTGGCTCAGAATATTCGTGATATATTACAATACACAATAATTGCGAATATTCGAGAAATGCGGAAGGAGCACTCTGATTGGCTCAGAATATTCGTGATATATTACAATATAAAATAATTGCGAATATTCGAGAAATGCGGAATGGAGCACTCTGATTGGCTCAGAATATTCGTGATATATTACAATACAAAATAATTGCGAAATTTCGAGAAATGCGGGATGGAGCACTCTGATTGGCTCAGAATATTTGTGATATATTACAATATAAAATAATCGCGCGATATCGCTATTGCCGAATAATCGCATTGCGATTTTTCGGCAATATAAAATGAGCGCTGCAGCTACTCGGCCCAAGGTCTCTAATCATACCAGCAATGCTTTTAGACGTCGATGGGGATCTCTAGGATGTGATCTGTTCTAAAAAAAAAAATGAAAAAATTCGAATATTCGAAATAGCGAATATTCGCCGCGATATTCGTGTTATTCGCGAATACTCGAATATGCAATATTCGTAGCGAATATTCGCAATGCGAATATTCGTGAGCAACACTACTGGTTACCAAAAAGTGTCAAAAGTGTCCGATTTGTCCATTGCAATGTCGCAGTCCCGCTATAAGTCGCTGATTGCCGCCATTGCTAGTAAAAATAAAAATGCCATAAATCGATCCCATAGTTTGTAGACGTGGTAACTTTTGCACAAACCAATCAATATACGCTTATTGTTTTTTTTTTTTTACCACAAACATGTAGTAGAATACAAATTGGCTTAAACTGATGAAGAAATTCGATTTCATTAAAAAAATGTATTGGGTGTGTTTTATAGCAAAATGTAAAATGTTTTTTTTTTTTTTTTTTTTTAATTGACGATACCACCAAAAGAAAGCTCTATTTGTGGGGAAAAAAAAGACATGGGCCCAGATTCACAGAGCAATTACGCCTGTCTAACTGGTGTTAGACAGGAGTAATTTCAAATTTCGCGCGCCGTATAACTAGTTTGAATCCCCAAACCATGATACGGCGGCTTCGGGCTTCGATCCGAGAGGCTTACGTCTTCGTAAGCCTTCGGATCTACGCTGCGATATTTTTGCGGCCGCTGGGAGGAGTTCGCGTCGTTTTCATGCGTCGGGATATGCAAATTAGTTTTTACAGCGATCCACGAAGATACGCGCGGTCTTCGCAATCGCTTTCGTCTATTTTTTTATATGTACTGTTAGACCAGCTTTTTGCTGGTCTAACGGTGCGTAGCCCATGTTAAGTATGGCCGTCGTTCCCGCGTCAAATTTAAATTTTTTTTTTTTTTTTTTACGTAACTCGTTCGGGAATAGGAATCTCCGTAAACGACGCTACTCAAGAAAAAATGACGTAACAACGTGATTTCGCGCAATGCACGGCGGGAAATTTGCGAACGGAGCATGCGCGATCGCCGCGGGGACGCGCCTATTTTAAATGCTTCACGCCCCCTACTCGCGCAGATGGATTGCGACGGGAGAAATACACTACGCCGCCGTCGTTTACTGGACAAAATCTACCTGGATTCCACGTAGAGCCAGGTAAAAAACGGCAGCGTAGTGTATTTCTGATACGCTACGATAATCTAATTCTCTCTGAATCTGGGCCATGAACTTTATTTAGGTACAGCGTTGCATGATTGTTTGTCAGTTAAAGTAATGCAGTGACATCCAAAAAAAAAATAGCCTGGTCCAAAAAGGCGGGGGGGGGGGGTAAACTTTTAGAAGCAGAAATGGTTAACTGCTTGCCGACCAGCGCACGACTATATATGTCGTCAGCATGGCACGGACAGGCAGAAGGACATTTATATACGTCGCCTTTAAGATTGCGGACTCCCACGGACTCTATCGCTGCGGGGAAACCCACGATCATCTCGCGGTGAGGAAGAACAGGGAGATGCTGATGTAAACAAGCATCTCCCCGCTCTGCCTACTGACAATGACAGTGATCACCGCTTCCTGTAATCGGAAGTGGTGATCACTGTCTTGTGACATGTAGCCCATGCCGCCTACAGTAAGACTCACTCACTAGGGCACACTTAACCCCTACAGCACCACCTAGTGGTTAACCCCTTCACTGCCAGTGTCATTTTCACAGTGACAGTGCATTTTTATAGCACTGATCGCTGTAAAAATGACAATGGTCCCAAAAATGTGTCAAAAGGGTCCGATGTGTCCGCCATAATGTCGCAATCATAATAAAAATTGCTGATCGCCGCCATTACTAGTAGAAAAAAAATATTTAAAAAAATGCCATAAAACTATCCCTTTTTTTGTAGACGCTATAACTTTTGTGCAAACTGATCAATAAACGCTTATTGCATTTTTTTTTTTTTTTTACCAAAAATATGTAGAAGAATACGTATCGGCCTAAACTGAGGGAAAAAAACCCCATTTTTTTATATATTTTTGGGGGATATTTATTATAGCGAAAAGTAAAAAATATTCTTTTTTTTTTTCAAAATTGTCGCTCTATTTTGTTTATAGAGCAAAAAATAAAAACCGCAGAGGTGTTCAAATACCACCAAAAGAAAGCTCTATTTGTGGGGAAAAAAAAGAATGTTAATTTTGTTTTGGAGCCACGTCGCACGACCGCGTAATTGTCAATTAAAGCGGCGCAATGCGAATCGCAAAAAGTGACCTGGTCATTTAGCAAGTGCTTAAGTAGTTAAAGCGGAGGTTCACCCTAAAAAACATCTATATACCATTACATCCAGCATACTTCCGACATGTACAGTATGCTGGTATTTTTTTTTTTTCGCTCTACATACCGTCTTATAGTTCTTCTTCACCCGGCTTCCGGGTTGTCATTCCCGCATGGAGTAGGTGTTCCTATTAAGATGATTGACGTGCGGATAAGGCGCGTCACGCGTTCAAAAAATAGCCGAACTAGCTCTATACGGCGCTATACGGCGCCTGCGCACAGAATAGGAGCCATGTAGAGCTGACTGTGCAGGCGCCGTATAGAGCCGACTCCCAGTTAGGCTATTTTCAGAACGCGTGACGCGCCTTATCCGCACGTCAATCATCTACACCTCTTCATAGGAACGCCTACCCCCTGCGGGAGTGAGAACCTGGAAGCCGGGTGAAGAAGAACTATAAGTACAGCTGAAAAAAAAAATACCAGCATACTGTAAATCATGTAATACATGTCGGAAGTATGCTGGCTGTAATGGTATATAATTGTTTTAGGGTGAACCTCCGCTTTGAGAAGTAACCAGAGACAAAGTAATCTGTCCATCGCAATGGGCCACAGTGCGGAGCTGTACTCAGTTGCCGGTGGGTGGCGCTGGTCTCTCTGTCACATAGGAGAAAGGCGGAGCTGTTTTTGCTCAGCCCTATAGGAGGAGTTGTTCTTCTGCGGGGATTTGGCCTTAGGGTGGCGCTGTGTTCCCTCTTACACTCGGTGAGCGGCAGCGGGAAGAGCGGTAGGTGAGGTAACTTGCAGGATGAAGAGAAGCTCCAGTAAGAAGAACAAGGACTCCCGCTCTTCATGGGTGGAGGTGTCAGGAGAGCGGGGAATGGAGAGAGCCGGGCACAGAATGTCGCCTAGGGTGAAGGGAAGAGAAGACACACGAGCTCCAGTGATGACTGACACGTCTCCTGTGATTCCTGTCCTATGTCTGCCTAAAGTCCTGCTGGAGGAGGGTGGCAGAGCAGCCAAGCGCGGTGGGTGGTGTGCTCCTCACTTTCTCCTCACTCATTATATGTACAGTATAATGTATACCTATGCGTTTTGCAGCAACGCAAGCCGAAAGTTTTTTCTTTTTTTTCTTTTACATGAATGGATTCTGGTAAAAACCAAAACCAAATGTGTTACAGAACCCCCCCCCCCCCCAGCTCTCCTTATATTTATATGAGCCCATTACCGACCTAGCACTGTGTGTGAGACCTGAGGGTCTCCCTCCTTGCTGTGCAGAGTGTCATCAAGGGGGTGTCTGTGGTAATAGACGCAGACAGCACAGCTCGTGAGCGAACCCGCATGAATGCCCCCATAGAATGTGGGCAATCACCGAAGAGGGCCAGCGGGGGATCCAAGAAGAGGAGGATTGAGGCTGCTCTGTTAAATATCAGTGCTTAGAGCAAAGGTACGTATGACGTGTTTATTATTTTATTAAAAATTAAGCTTTAACCGCTTAAGACCCGGACCATTTTGGTGGTCAAAGACCCGGCCACTTTTTGCGATTTGGCACTGCGTCGCTTTAACTGACAATTACACGGTCATGGCTCCCAAACAAAATGGATGTCCTTTTTTTCCCCACAAATAGAGCTTTCTTTTGGTGGTATTTGATCACCTCTGCGGTTTTTATTTTTTGTGCTATAAACAAAAATAGAGCGACAATTTAAAAAAAAAAAAAAAAAAAGTTTACTTTTTGCTATAATAGTTATTCTCAGTTTAGGCCGATAAAAAAAATCGCAATAAGCGTTTAACAATTGCTTAATATCACTTTAAAATGAGTTATGTTGGGTTCGTTCACAAATATGCATTTTCCACTGGTGCATTTTTTGGAAAGATGCAGGGGCTTTTTTTTTTTTTTCACACAGCATGGTACATTTTTGGCTCCATGTGCGTGTGTTTTTGGTGCATTTTCCTGCATGACAAAACACCTCCGCTGACTGACAGCTGGTAAATCATTGGCTGTAAAGGGTGCAGCGGTCAGCTTCCCAGGCCGCTCTTTAGCCACCAGTAATATACATTGAATGTCAAGTAAAAAAAACGCAAATCAAGGTAAACACCTGCAGAAAGCACCACAAATAGAGCTTTCTTTTGGTGGTATTTGATCATCTCTACGGTTTTTATTTTTTGCGCTGTAAACAAAAATAGAGCGACAATTTAAAAAAATGCTATATTTTCTACTTTTTGCTATAATAAATATCCCCCAAAAATATATAAAAAAACATATTTTTTCCTCAGTTTAGGCCGATACGTATTCTTCTACATATTTTTCGTAAACAAAAAACATAATAGGCATTTATTGATTGGTTTGCGCAAAAGTTATAGCGTTTACAAAATAGGGGGTAGTTTTATTGCATTTTTATTAATATTTTTTTTTTACTAGTGTTGGTGGTGATCAGCATTTTTTTTCAGTACTGCGACATTATGGCGGACACTTCGGACACTTTTGACACATTTTTGGGACCATTGGCATTTTTTTAGCGATCAGTGCTATAAAGATGCATTGGATTACTATAAAAATGCCATTGGCAGTGAAGGGGTTAACACTAGGGGCCAGGGAAGGAGTTAAGTATGTTCCTGGGTGTGTTCTAACTATGGGGGGAGTGGCCTCACTAGGGGAAATCACTGATCTTCTATTCATACATTGTATGAACAGAAGATCAGCGTTTCCCCCGCTGACAGGACTGGGAGCTTTGTGTTTACACACATAGCTCTCGTTCCTCGCTCTGTACCGAGCGATCGCGTGTGCCCGGCGGCGATTCGGCTCGGGGGCGAGCGGGGGGCGCGCACCAGCCACGCGCACGCACCCCCTAGTGGCCGCTTAAAAGCGGATGTATAGCTACGGGCTCTCGCCCAGGAGAGCCGACCTGCCGCAGTAAAATGACGGCGGCCGGTCGGCAAGCAGTTAAGATGAGGGGGAAAAAATGCACTAGAATGCATCACAAACATCCCTCTGCCACCTTCTATATCTATCTGATGGAATAGTAATAACTGTCATACATCAGGAGTGTATTGGCTTAGCACTTAGTGAAATGGAGGGAAAACATAGAAGAATTCCCATTTACATAATATCGACCTGCTGCCAGAACTGGAAAAAGACACCTCTGGGAGTGTATATAATGCCTCATACATGCAGGATGTCTGTGAAAGCCCCTCTGAGTGCCATAAGGGCCCTTTCACACGTACGGACAAACGGTCCGTTTTTTACAAGTCCGTTTACGGACTTGTAATGCATCCCTATGGGATTGTGGATGATCCGCTAACGTCTGCAAAGATCAGTTTTTTCGGACAGAAGAAAACCCTATTTTTCTTCCGTCTGGCGGATCGGATCGGATGAATACAGACAGTCGGTCCGTATTCATCCGATTCCCCATAGGGGAGAGCGGAGAAAAGACAGGGCGGTCTCTGCACAGTGTGCGGGGACCGCCCTGTCCGCCGACAGTTCAGTGGGGATTTACAGATGATCCCCGCTGAGCGGACGGACACACACGGGGCGGATCAAAAACGGTCCGCTCCGTGTGAAAGACCCCTAACTCTTGGAAGGAACACAAACTGCTTTAAAAATGCACCAATAGCTGCATATTGCACATGCGTTTAGGCACGTATAGTGTTTGTGCGTAGATGCATTCTACTAGCTAGAATATTACATTTTTTTGGTCATTGGAATACATTAATGTGCATATGCTTCAGATGCATTTGGACACATTCTGGATTTTTCTGCTCTTCAGCTTCTCTCAAGAATGTGCCTTTGTGTTTCTGCCTGTAAAAACTCTTCTAATATACCTGTACATGTCTACATGTGCGCATATAGGCTTACATAAAGATGCCTTTACAGGCCTGTGTAAAGCGGATGGCCCACTAAAAAAAAATATTAAAAGCCAGCAGCTACACAACTGCTGCTGCTGACTTTTAATATTAGGACACTTACCTGTCCTGGAGTCCAGCGGCGTTCGCAGCAGAGGATGAGCGTTCGCTCGTCTCTCTACTGCTCCCCCCTCCATCCACGGTGAGGGAACCAGGAAGTGAAGCGCTCCGGCTTCACTGCCCGGTTCCCTATGGCGCATGCGCGAGTCACGCTGCTCTCGCCGATTGGCTCCCGCTGTGTGCTGGGAGCCGAGAGGTCCCAGCACACAACGGGAAAAACCCGTCTTTTGCCCGAGACTGCGGGCCGGAAGTGGGTGCAAATACCTGTCTTTAGACAGGTATCTGCACCCCCCTCCCCCCTGAAAGGTGTCAAATGTGACACCGGAGCGGGGGAGGGTTCCGATCAGCGGAACTTCACTTTAGGGTGGAGATCCGCTTTAAGTAGTGTTTTTTAGGTTTCATGTGCATGAGGTACACAAATTAATAACTCTGGATTGGAGATCAGTGATCATTGCACAATACTAACCCAATCACCAAAATCTCATATAAGCTTTAACACGTTGGTGTCTTGTCAAAGATATTTAATCTTTTTGAGCCCAGGTTCACACAGGTTCGATCACAGACACAGAAGGTGCCGATCACATGCGATGTCTGTGAGATGCGAGTTCAGCCATACAGTTGTGAGGCTGAACTCGCATTAGATTCGCACAGAAAAAAGTACAGGGACTTGATTTTCCCCACACTAGAATCAAATCGCATTGGTGTACTCACCTATGCAATCCGATTCCTGTGCGAATTTACAGTTCGCACTGCACTCTGTGAACTCATCTGGGGGTGTCATTAACAATGTAATGACACCCGCAGCGGTTTGCAGAAGGCAGTGTGACCTGCCTGCGGGAAAGGAGCGATGCGGGAACAAGCGCTGTACTCGCACTGGTTATCGCATAGCATCAGTGTGAACCTAGGCTGAATCTGCGGGTTTCAGTAGAAAATACCAGATGATAATTCTGCAATGAAGGTCCTTGTGCTATTATCCCCAGTTATAGGGTAACAGTGCTCTGTAACATGGACTTCCAAAGGAGACTACAAGGGGTCTTATTAATACTGTACAGCCACGGTCCATTGTTTTCACTACCAGGACTGCCCTGAATTATCATCGCAGTTCATAAATGTAGACGAATGGTGGCTGCACAGAGGCTGTAGGAGATCAGCAACATTGAGATGCAATAAAGGATGAAAAAAATGAAGATAAGTTGTTTATTAACCACTTGCCGACTGCCTAATGTACATTTATTTCGGCAGAATGGCACAAGCAGGCAAAACAACGTACCGTTAGTGGGTGTGCGCGTGTCCGCCCGCCGCAAGCTCCGTGACCGCGCCCGTGAGACCCGCGGACTCGTAGTCCGCCGGTGTCCCGCGATCCTGTCACGGAGCGGCAGAATGGGGAGATGCCTGTGTCTGCCTAGTGACAGGACAGTAATCTACTGCTCCCTGTGATTGGGAGCAGTAATCAATGTCATGTCACATGTAGCCCAGCCCCCACACAGTTAGAATCTCTCCCTAGGAGACACTTAATCCCTTCCTCGCCCCCTAGTGTTTAACCCCTTCCCTGCCAGTGCATTTTTCTTGCACTGATCGCTGTATAAATGACAATGGTCCCAAAATAGTGTCAAAAGTGTCTGATGTGTCTGCCGCAATATCACAGTCATGATAAAAAAAAAAAACGCTAATTGCCGCCATTGCTAGTAAAAAATAAATAAAAAAAATTTGTTATAAAACTAGTTTGTAGACGCTATAACTTTTGTACAAACCAATCGATATATACGTTTATTGCGATTTATTTATTTTTTTCTAACCAAAAATTTATGGAAGAATACTTATCGGCCTAAACTGAGGAAAACATTTTTTCATATATATATTTTGGGGGATATTTATTATAGCAAAAACTAAAAAAAAGCTTTTTTTTTTAAATTTACGCTTTTTTTGTTTATAGTGCAATTATACCGCAGAGGTGATCAAATACCACCAAAAAATGACGTCAATTTTGTTTGGGTGCAACGTCGTACAACCGCGCAACTGTCAGTTAAAGCAATGCAGTGCTAAATCGCAAAAAATGGCCCGGTCATTGGGCAGCCTATTATTCCAGGGCTGAAGTGGTTAAAAACAACTGCTTATGATGCAAAGTGCTGTAGCAAGCTATAAATTAGACATACACTAGTTAGTATTGCTGTTTATGATACACTAGTTAGTATTGCTGTAACCACTTAACGACCGCCCACTGTATATATACGTCCTGTTTTTAAAGATGGATATCTCGGTAACGGCAGCAGCTGCTGCCACAACCGAGATATCCATCTCTTCAGTGGGCAGTCCTGTGAACGATAATGGTGGTCTCCGCGGCAAATTCGCCGCAAGATCGCTGTTATCGGTGGCGGGAGAGGCCTCTCCCGTGCCCTCCGCCGCTTATCGTAGCCGACGTGGCTGCGGAGGCGAACGGGTCCGCTCGGCTGCTGTGTGGGGATGTGAGTGAGGCTAACATGGCACCCACCCGTCCCCATAGCTCTGCTGGGCGGAAGTGACGTCAAAACGTCAGTCCCGCCCAGCGTCTTAAAGAGACATTTTTTTGTTTACCTTCTTTTTTTTTTTCATTTAAGCCTAAATATGAGATGTGAGGTCTTTTTGACCCCAGATCTCATATTTAAGAGGACCTGTCATGCTTTTTTCTATTACAAGGGATGTTTACATTCCTTGTAATAGGAATAAAAGTGATAATTTTTTTTTTATTATTACAGTGTTAAAAATTGTAAAATAAATAAAAATAAATACGAAAAAATTTTATTTTTTTAAAGCGCCCCGTCCCGATGAGCTTGCACGCAGAAGTGAACGCATACGCGAGTAGCGCCCGCATATGAAAACGGTGTTCAAACCACACAAGTGAGGTATCACCGCGATCGTTAAAGCGAGAGCAATAATTCTCGCCAGAGACCTCCTCTGTAACTCAAAAAATGCAACCTATAGAATTTTTTAAACTTCGCCTATCGAGATTTTTAAGGGTAAAAGTTTGACGCCATGCCACCAGCGGGCGCAATTTTTAAGCGTGACATGTTGGGTATAATTTTACTCGGCGTAACATTATCTTTAACAATATGTAAAAAAATTGGGCCAAATTTATTGTTGTCTTATTTTTTTATTCAAAAAAGTGATTTTTTTCCAAAAAAAGTGCGCTTGTAAGACCACTGCGCAAATACGGTGTGACAAAAAGTGACTGCCATTTTATTCTCTAGGGTGTTAGAAACAAAAATATATAATGTTTGGGGGTTTTAAGTAATTTTATAGCAAAAAAAAATGTTTTAGTCTCGTAAACACCGAATCTGAAAAACGCATTCCAAATCGGCGGCTATTGCCAGCAATGGCACCGTTTGAATATGTACGGCGCTGCACCAGTTCCCAAAAGTAGCTCCTGCACTACTTTTGGCGACTTTGGGTGCGATTTGTATAGACATCTGTGCAGCAGCCCACACAGATCTCTGAAATCGCCCTCGAAGTTGGACTGACATGCGGGTATGAAATTGTGTGAGTTCAGCTGAAATTGCACAATTTCAATCCCTCTGTCAGTGTGAACCTAGGCTCAGCCCATTCCATGGATTTTTAGTCAATACAATGCATTAAGGTAAAAAAGCTTGGACTTTAGGGAACCACTTATATGCATTTTTAATAGGAGAGAGTCCCTTCCACATTTTGTGTGCAGTACATGCAGTACCATTCATACTTGGAAATAATGCTAGCTGGAGAGTGTTTTTACTTATATATATATATATTTTTTTCAGGCAACCCAAATTCTAATGCTCATGACAAAGATGATATGGTGGATGTGAAGAAAAGTAGAAAGAAGGTATGAAAATAATGTTGATATTTCTTATTGTTGTTTTTTTCTGAAGTAAGTAAGTAAGTAAGTAAGTAAGTAACAGCAAAAAATCAAGCACATCATTTGTAATATGAAGAGCGTTATAGAGAATTTGGTAAATTTTCATGACTTTAGCTGGACATTTTTTTTTTGCAAACCAGTGTTAAGCACTGAAGAGGTGCAAGTAACTAATTAGGGTAAATCACGCTGTCTGCTGACTGACGTCAGTTCCTATTGCTGACGTCAGTTCCGATCGACGCCATTTGCGCTCCACTCTGGTTACGTGGGTCATCCAGCCTGGAGATCGCGCGGGGGCAAATCGAGATCGCAATCTTTTCTCGATTAATCGTGCAGTTCTACTACCTGTACAAACTGTATGCAAGTGTACCTAGAGGAATTGATGCATATTTGAAGGCAAAGGGTGGTCACACCAAATATTGATTTGATTCTGTAATCCCGGGTGCGTGGCTCGCACCGATTTATATAGGCCTCCTCTGACGTCACAGTTCCAGCATGCTCTGGGTGGTGAAAAAGGACTCCCAGATTCTGATAAGCCCCCCGCCCGCAGACCCCGACAACCAACGGCCAGGGTTGTCGGGAAGAGGCCCTGTCCTCATCAACATGGGGACAGGGTGCTTTGGGGTAAGGGGGGGGGGGCACAGGGCCCGACTTTGATCCAACTTCAGTGATATTCGATGGAGTGAAGTAGGATCAAAGTCGGACCAAAGTAGTACAGGGAGCATTTTCAAAGTTGCTCCGACATGTGTTGGACCATTTAAGACGGTTTCCTTAGGGAAACATTCTTTTTCACACGTCATGCGACATGAGCTCCCAATGTCGAAGCTCGATGTTGACGCAACGCTTCCTCCCGCTGTAATGCCCGGTGCGCGGCTTGCACCGATTTATATAGGCCTCTAATAATGTCACAGTCCCATCATGCTCCGGTACCTACCCACGTGGGAGAAAGCGGGAGGAAGCTTTGCATCAACATCGGAAGAAGAGAAGATGGCGGAAGGCGGCATAGAAGAGCGGGCTAGCTGCCACTAGTAATTGAGCTAACACGAAGATAGCGGTGGCCAGCCCTGAAGAAGAAGGAACCAGAGAGCGAGCGGGAGAAAAACCGGGAAGCGCTGAGACAACAGCGGTGAAGTGGAGAGGATGGAAGAAGACCCCCGGAGAGCCGAGAAGACCCCCGGAGAGCCGAGAAGACCCCCGGAGAGCGGAGAAGAAGCAAGCTCCCCCTCGTAAAAGAGCTAAAGAAGAGGGGGGGCCCTGGAGCTGACTAATAAAATATTTTAAAACCCTGTGTTGTTTTTTTATTAACACTTTGCCTCCTGGTGAATTGGTAGGGGTACGATGTACCCCATTTTCATTCACCTAGGGTGGGGGGCCGGTATCTGGGGGCCCCCTTATTAAAGGGGGCTCCCAGATTCTGATAAGCCCCCCACCCACAGACCCCGATAAACCAACGGCCAGGGTTGTCGGGAAGAGGCCCTGTCCTTATCAACATGGGGACAAGGTACTTTGGGGTGGGGGGCCACAGGGCGCCCCCCTGCCCCAGAGTACCTAACCCCCCCATGTTGAGGGTATGCGGCCTGGTACGGCTCAGGAGGGGGGGGCACTCGTCCCCACTCATTTCCTGACGGGCCTGGTGGCGTGCTTTGGATACGGGTCTGCTATGGATTGTGGGGGAACCCCCACGCCGTTTTTTCGGCGTAGGGGAGGGTTCTCCTTACAATCCATAGCAGACCTAAGGGCCTGGTATGCCTCCTGGGGGGGAACCCATGCCGGGTTTTAATTTAAAATTTTGGCGTGGAGTTCCCCCTCGTGATTCATACCAAACGTCACGTGTAGAATTGGTGGGAATCCAAGTCTGATCCCCGTCCCTTCTATGACGGCATTGTCCCCATGGTGGCAAGCCGGCTCGGCGCTGGCTTTTGCGATGGGGCTCGTAGGTAGTCAATCTCGCCGAGAAAGGGAGCGAGATTGACACAATATCGCGGTCACCTACTGTAGGTTTCCTGGGGGTTTCTGTTGTGAGGGCTCTCACACCTATGCTATCTTGCTAAAAGATTGGCCACTTGACCAGGCAGCCCTTTTCTCTTCATGGAATTTTATTTCTGCTTCTACACTTAAGAAGGCTCATGCCTTCTCTCTCCTTTTGACTGGCTGCACTTTTATGTTATCCAAACGTCCCTCAAGCTATTTTTTTCCTGGGCCCAAAAACTTGTCTACTGTTGAACTCGTTGCTCTGTTTTTACTCTCGTGTTTGGTAATGTGTTTTTTTTCTGTCCACTATTTTAGCCCATTGCTGATTCAGTCAGGAGTTCCGGACCCCTGATCCTCCTGTGGTCGCCTTGGTTATGGCAGTTCCTCTATTTTGCAAGAGTATTTTACCATCTATCTGTGATTCTGGAATTGGTCCATTAAAATGGTTCTATCAGTGGCTGTTGCCCAGCCCTCAGACTGCTTTTGGTTGTCCTGAATGTAGTTGATTCATGTATCCCTCAATGGGCAATAAAGAAATTAAGATTTGTGCACTTACTGTAAAATATTTTTTCAGTAGTCCATTAACCACTTAAGACCCGGACCAATACGCTGGCAAATGACCCAAGGGGTTTTTGCGATTCGGCACTGCGTCGCTTTAACAGACAATTGCGCGGTCGTGCGACGTGGCTCCCAAACAAAATTTGCGTCCTTTTTTTCCCACAAATAGAGCTTTCTTTTGGTGGTATTTGATCACCTCTGCGGTTTTTATTTTTTGCGCTATAAACAAAAATAGAGCGACAATTTAAAAAAAAATGCAATATTTTTTACTTTTTGCTATAATAAATATCCCCCAAAAATATATAAAAAAACATTTTTTTTCCTCAGTTTAGGCCGATACGTATTCTTCTACATATTTTTGCTAAAAAAAATCGCAATAAGCGTTTATCGGTTGGTTTTCGCAAAATTTATAGTGTTTACAAAATAAGGGATAGTTTTATTGCATTTTTATTAATTTTACTAATTTTTACTAATAGCGGCGATCAGCGATTTTTTTCGTGACTGCGACAATATGGCGGACACTTCGGACAATTTTTACACATTTTTGGGACAATTGTCATTTTCACAGCAAAAAATGCATTTAAATTGCATTGTTTACTGTGGAAATGACAGTTGCAGTTTGGGAGTTAACCACAGGTGGCGCTGTAGGGAATGTGTACCTAATGTGTGTGTTTACTACTGTAGGGGGGTGTGGCTGTAGGTGTGACGTCATCGATCGCGTCCCCCTATTACAGGGATGACGCGATCGATGCTCCGGCCACAGAGAAGCACGGGGAAGCCGTGTGTACACACGGCTCTCCCCGTTCTTCCGCTCCAGGGACGGATCGCCGCACTGCAGCGGCGATCGGGTCCGCGAATCCCGCGGTCCCGGTCCTGGAGCTTCGGACCGGGTCGCGGGCGCGCGCCCGTGACCCACGGCTGGGTACTAAAACCAACGTATATATACGTTGATGTGCCCAGCCGTGCCATTCTGCCGACGTAAATCTGCAGGAGGCGGTCCTTAAGTGGTTAATAGACACAGATCCTACCCCTCTTTGTTATCTCTGGCTCTGTGTATTACCATCCCACAAAACTGAGGTAGATTAGGGATTATATATGAGGGTCTTACTGAAAATTATTGGCACCCTCAATTTAGTATTTTAAATTTAGTCCGGCGTAAAGTTATTCACCATAGATGAGGTGCAACCCGGCAACAGACATGCAAATGTCTGCACCAGGGAACACAGGGACATTAAGATTTCTGGAGATGGACTTGTAACCTTGAGATTGTCCATGCTTTTTCACAATCTTTGTTCTCAAATCCTCAGACAATTCTTGATGCCCCTTCTCTTCTCTGTGCTCCGTGTGGCACACAGAGACACACAACAGAAAGGTTGAGTACATTTTTCAGCATTTTAACTGGTTGCTGGTGTGATTTCTATATTGTCAGAAATTGATAATTGATACAGGTGAGTTTAATTACAAGTTACAGGAGCATCTCAAACTTGGAATGCAATTATTTTTGTTTCTCCACTTTTTCGTGTGATACAATACAAGCAAAAGAAATAAACATGAGAACGCCTAAACATTGGTAATTGCAACATTATTTTGGCCGAAGTGGTGCATTATCTGACAGAAATGCAGGGATGCCAATATTTTTAGCCATGGCTGTAAGTACTTCTGCAAGGGCAACTGATACGTTGGTTCCTGATCTTTCTAAATTTTGGTCTCTGATTTGTCTTAAATGAGATATATAGGGGTTTATTTACTAAAGCTGGAGAGTGCAAAATCTCACTTCTGCAGAGAATGCAATTAGCTTTCAGGTTTTATTCCCAAAGCTTAATTGAACAAGCTGAGGTTGGAAGCTGATTCTGCAGAAGTGAGACTGATTTTGCACGCTCCAGCTTTAGTGAATAAACCCAATAGTGTCAATTGAGGCCATTTTGCCAGTTAAAGCGGGGGTTCACCCTAAAACATTTATATACCGTTAGATCCAGCATACTGCTAACATCGACAGTATGCTGGATTTTCTTTTTTTAGTGCTGTACTTACTGTTGTACAGCTGTTTTCACGGGTTCTCGATCTCCCATGGGGGTAGGCGTTCCTAAGACAGGTCCTACATGATTGACGTGCGGGAAGGCATTCCACGCCTTCCGAAAATACACAACGTGGGACTCAGCTTTTTACGGCACCTGCGCAGTCAGCTCTACATGGCAGGCGCCGTAAATTGCCGAGTTCCACTTTGTCTATTTTCGGAAGGCGTGATGCGCCTTCCCGCACGTCAATCATGTAGGACCTGTCTTAGGAACGCCTATTCCCCGCAGGAATCCCCGCTCGGAGCCGGATAAGAAACAGGATAAAACGATAAGTACAGAAAAAAAAACCCAGCATACTGCAGATGTCAGCAGTATTCTGGATCTAATGGCATAAAGTTGTTTTCAGGGCGAACCTCCGCTTTAAAGTGTAATAGCATATACTGCTGCAAGCAAATGGCAAACCAGCTGATAAGCAACACAAATCCCACACGTAGAGAAAAAGATGTCAGTTTACCAGAAAGGTTGGACCCCCCAAGGGATTAATCAAGCACTGAATTTAGGTGTCAATCACTGGATCCTGGTGGCTGCTCCGGTTTTGCCTTCTCAGGGACACTCAGGAACATGGAAATGTAAATATATGGGATATATGATATGCAGTGCTACACCCCTCTAGGTCTCAACATCGAATGGGATATTAACTGTTACATTAACAACAGTTAAAATTCATCAGCTACCTAAATTTCCCTCTTTTAGTCCATCCCTTGGTCACTAAGGCTCCACATTGTATAATTCTGTTCCATCGGTAGTTCCTTTGTGTAGGTGTGCTACGTTCGTGTATTGTTTTTTATTCTATCCTAATATGAAGTTGTATTATATGGTAATGTATTGGAATATTTGTAATATATTTACTATGCCTCATCTTATTTATATATAGTTGTATTTGTATTCATGTTTACTTGTATTTTTATACTATTTTTATTGTATTTTATTTTTAGTCCCTTCCCATTTGCATGTAGATTATGCACATGCGCATGCCCACCTTGAGTTATTAGGGTAGTTGATCTGTAAGTAATTTATTTTGGTACCAATTCCTTTGCGCATCCCTTCCTATACTTCACAACTACAAGGCATCCACTGTGCATATCCTCATGCCAATTCGTCAATGTTTTTGGGCACATTGGATTCATTTATGTTTTTCCTTTTGCTGAGTTGGGACGCTAATGCTCTCCCCCAATGCGGCCTAGCAGGGGTTATTGAGTTGGCTAAAGCGAGTGTACATTCGGGCAATTTCGCGTTGAGGAGCTTCCGGTGTCACTCTCCTGCTTGTGTGTATATATTTGAGCGCGGTGTGTGACGTCCGATCCTATGCCTCCTTCCCCATAGAAGCCTGTTTGGATGAAACGCAGTGTCGGGTGGAGCCTAGTATCGCTGACGTCACCACGCTCACCAGCTGATCGGTCTGTACCGATGCTGGAACCATCTGCACTTGCTTTATGATCTTGAGGATTTGTTTTAGTGCTGTGTGGAAAAGATTTTAAAAGTAATTTTAAATGTCAGTTTAATTGGAATAAAGCACCAATTTTAACGAAACCACTGCACTATGAAGTTCTTCCTCCTATGTTAAATTCACATGTTCTATCTGAGCTCAAGAGTCCATCATATCCTGGAGTACTCGGTGGTGATTTCCATTTCCATGTTCCTGAGCGTCCCGGAGCAGCCACCTGGATCCAGTAATTGACACCTAAATTCAGTGCTCGATTGATCCCTTGGGGGGTCTAACCTTTCTGGTAAGCGGCCATCTATTTCTCTACGTGTGGGATTTGTGTTGCTTATCAGCTGGTTTGCCATTTGTCTGCAGCAGTATATGCTATTATACAGCTTGGAGGAGTGAAAATTCCATGTGAACCAGCGCATTGATGTTTCCCTGACAGAACTTATTTATTGCACAGTTTTTTGGATTTAATTCTATTCACTTTATTATTTATATTGTTTCAGCAATTTTTTGCTTAATCATTTGTAGCGCACCTTTTTCCTTTTTTGCACATGATTTTGGAGCCCAATATTAGGCTTCTTTGTTTTTAGGTGCAGCACTTTCAACATACGTTTATTCATTTTTTTTTTTTTATCTAGCATTATTGTCTTAGGACTTTACCACTTAGGGGTTAAGTGCGGATTATCCTTGCCTTCTAGGTTAGTAAAACGGCAATATCCAAAACCAATTTTAGGTTAATCACACATAGTTGGAGAACTACTCAAATTATTTTATTTTATTAAAACAATAACATTGACAGTGCATGTTATCTTAGCTTGCAGAGCTTGGATTCATTGAATGGGTTTACCAAACATTGAAATATTGCAGAATATACAGCCTCATGCTACATAACAAAGCTCCATTTCGTGCTGAATAAACTAAATAAATGATTAATGTATCTTAAGTAGAAAACCCTTTAGATTGATTTTTACTCCAAAAGCTTTTTATTAAAATATATTTTGATATAATTCAAAAAAATCTGTCTGGATCAAAAATATCTGATTTAAATGTAAAAAAAATTATGCCTTATAGAATATACGTTGGGGTGTTGGCTTTCCAAAATGGGGTACTTTCTCTTCCGTTCATGGACGGACACAGCAGCATTAGACGCGAGTATCACAACTTGCATTTGGCGCTCTATAAGTATTTAATCCAATCCAATCCAATTGACCTTAGGGTATTATATCCTTCCTTCCAGGAGGGACTAGGCAGAAAAACAGCACTTCAAGTGTTAAAACTAGGGTTGTCCCGATACCAGTATCGGTATCGGGACCGATACCGAGTATTTGCGGGAGTACTTGTACTCCCGCAAATACCCCCGATGCCTAAATAGAATACTCCCCCCCCCCCCCCCCCCGCTGTCGCCGCCGCCGCAGCCAAAGCCGCCGCATCGAAAGCCGCGCCGCATCGAAAGCCGCGCCGCATGGGTTAAACAGGAACATCACAGCTTTCATTTGAATAGCTGTAGTGTTCCAGCGCGTATAGACACGCCCCCTTGCTCGGGATTGGTTGGGTGATCGTGATCTGTCCAATCCCGAGCAAGGGGGAGTGTCTATACGCGCAGGCGAAACAGCTATTCAAATGAATGCTGTGATGATCTCCGTGCGACGCCGGCGGCTTTCGGCTGAAGGGACATGGCTAGAGGGACATGGCTGAAGGGACATGGCTAGAGGGACATGGCTGAAGGGACATGGCTAGAGGGACATGGCTAGAGGGACATGGCTGAAAGGACATGGCTGAAGGGTCATAGCTGGAGGGACATGGCTGCATATGTGGGGGACATGGCTGGAGGGACATGGCTGCATATGTGGGGGACATGGCTGGAGGGACATGGCTGCATATGTGGGGGACATGCCTCTAGGGACATGGCTGCATACGTGGGAGACATGGCTGCATTTGTGGGGGGACATGGCTGCATATGTGGGGGGACATGGCTGCATATGTGGGGGACATGGCTGCATATGTGGGGGACATGTCTGCATTTGGGGACACATTTAAAAAAAGTATTGGTATTCGGTATCGGCGACTACTTGAAAAAAAGTATCGGTACTTTTTTTTGCTTTTTTTTTTTTTTACTGCATTTTTGATCCTGAGATCTAATATCAACTGCCGACTGGGTGACAGGCTGGATCTTGATCCTTGTAGTCCCCCCATGCTCGGGCATCGAGCGTGTGCCAGCCCTCAGCTCAGCTCTGGGTCCACGACATGCCCCGTTGCTCCAGGGGTGCCCGGGGAACTACATGTTCCAGGGCACACATATGACCGGTCTCTATGGCTTTGTCACAGTGTGTCTGGCCGACAGCCATGCCATTAATCGGACGTTGGTTCTGTCCGGAATGCCTCCAGCCGGTGTGGCAGGACGGGTAAGTAGTGGCCCCTTGCCCTGGCAAGGTGGTATGGCTGGTGCTTTCCTGGGAGGTCGAATGAGGGTCCGCCCTACTTTCCTCTCTCCCTTCCTCTTCCTCCTTCCCCATGCTGGGTGGCGGCTGTAAGGGGGGGTCCCTCCTGGAGTTTCTGTCACTACCGGGGCCTGTGTTCTGTGAGGTGCTGTTGTTTTTTGTTGGGGGAGTTGCTGGCTGTGTCTTTCTGCTGTGTCACTGTGTTTTAAACATGTGTCTTGTGGCCCGCATGCTGTTTTTTCCTGCATACGGCGGCCATCTTGGAAAAGTCTTGGCCTCTAGTGCCTGAAATAGCGCAGCAAAAGCCGGCTTCTGAGGATGGCTCTGACACGGAACCAGACCCTGCTACTGCGTCTGGCTCTGGTTCTGTCATGTCAGATGATGCAGGCTTAGCCCATACGGACAGTTGAATTACACGGCCTTACGCCGGCCCATTTATGCTACGCCGCCACAAATTACGGAGCAAGTGCTTTGAGAATACAGCACTTGCCCGTAAAAAGTGCGGAGGCGTAGCGTAAATGGGATACGCTACGCTACGCCGACAATATGGAAATCTACAAAAATCTGGCCCGATAAGTGTAATATATGCTCCTAGAATGCCTGGAGGTGCTCTGTATGTTGGGTCTCTGTATATGTTGGCCCTCTGTATTTGGCCATGCTGTGTGAAAGTCTCAGACATTAGGTATCACCATACTCAGGAGAAATAGAATGTGCTTTAGTGTGTAATTTGTGGCATGCATATGCTGTGTGTGAGAAATAACCTGCTAATATGACAATTTTGTGAAAAAAAGAAAAAAAAAATCTTCATCTTGCAAAGAATCGTGGGGAAAAAAAATTACAACTTTAAAAAACTCACTATACCCCTTACTAAATGCTTTGGAGTGTACTTTTTTTTTACAAAATTTTCGGTCTTTTTTCATTAATAGCACAAAAAATTGAAAACCCAGCGGTGATCAAATACCACCAAAAGAAAGTTCGAAAGTTCTATTTGTGTGAAAAAAAGGACACAAATGTCATATGGGTACAGTGTTGCATGACTAAGTAATTGTCATTCAAAATGTGAGAGCACCACACCTATGATAAAAAATTATAGATCCTTCATTTCTTCGGTAGGCAAACTTACAAAATCTGCAGGGTATCAAATAATAATTTCCCCCACTGTATACCCAGTGAAATGACTGGCCTTAGATGCTACACAGAGCTGAAACAATTCCTCCTACATAAGTTGTACCTGTACCTGGACAGGTAAGTACCCCTTTATTAAAAGTCAGCAGCTATTTTTTTTTTTAAGCTACTGACCTTTTTAATTTTTTCTTTCTAGGGTGAAGACCATTTTTAGCCTCTTTATGAACACAATAGTTTTGCATTCTATTAGAATGAACTTATATTTTAGTTGTCTGCATTCAGTCGTATAACATCTCAGAGCTGCTAGGTGATGGCAGGTCTAAACAGGGAGAAGATAGACCTACTGACACCCAGCATCTGTCACTTACTGTGGGTCCCACTCTGAGGTCTGAATAGGGTAGTATGCAGTATATACAGTACTCAGGGCCACCAGTTCAACACACAGTACAGTATATATTATTTTATTAACAAATGTGTTTGATGTGGGCTTGTTTTATTTAAAATAAGTGTGACCCCACGTCAATATCGTTTTTTTTAAACTGTGCATGTGCCGGCCGTGAATGTATCCCAGTGCGCATGCTCCAAATGACGTCGCAAAGAGTCATTAAAAACGATGTGAACGTAATTTACGTCCAAAATATATATATATATATATATAGTGCAGCGTGCCACCCTGCTGAGGAAGTGTTTTCACGCAACGCGTCCAGGGGTTTTTGGAGCCTACACGTCGCTCGGTGTCATTCCTGGTGAACTCCGTGAGCTGTGTTACATATATGTACATGCCTGTTTACATCTGAAGAAATGTGAGTAGCCTGTCAAATGCCTATTTGATTAAAGCAGTGATCAAGCAGAAGCTCTTAGATGGTTGTTTTTTCTTCCATGTCCCCTTGCTCCAGTATCCATGCTGAGACCATCAATAGGAGACCTACTTCCCATCCTGTTTTCCTAATGCTCTAATGACCATCTGCTAACCCAGTGGTCTTAACCTAAGGTGAGAGTAGCCATCTACACTGGTGGAGGGATACGTTTCAATACCTGCTACCCTAGCTTTCTCTCACATGGTGAAGATCTTCATTCAATCATTCATCTCACTGAATGTTCTACAGAAGTTTTTCTCCTTTTGTCACAAATTGTTTGGACTTTACCAATTTTCTTATTATATTCTTATTATATTCTATATTTTACATGGTTTGCGCTGCACTATATATATATATTTTGTACTACTTGGGATTTGTGTGAAGGTCCTTTTTGTGCTTAGCTAGCATTCCCTAGATACATTAACTGTTTGGTTTCTGCATCTTTTCTATGGATTAATTTGTAGTGATACATATTTTCACTTTATTTATTTATTTACTTATTTATATTTTTTATGCTATATTAATCACGTTGATCATACATATTTTTGCGCTGATTGCACCCTCTATTTGCAGTAATTTACGTCCAGCCCCATTCACGGACGAGTTACGCAAATTAAAATTTGAAAAATTTGACGCGGTCCCGACGTCCATACTTAACATTGGCTGTGCCATCTTTTTTTTTGAATATCTTTACACCTGAAAACGCCTTACGTAAACGGCGTTTCTGGACTGCGACGGCCGAGCGTACGTTTGTGAATCGGCGTATCTAGCTAATTTACATATTTGACGCGTAAATCGACAGAAGCGCCACCTAGCGGCCAGCGTAAATATGCAACTAAGATACGACGGCGTAGGAGACTTACGCCGGACGTATCTTAGCAAGATTTAAGCGTATCTCGTTTTGAGAATACGCTTAAAGATACGACGCCTTATGATTCCTTCTAGACGTCTGTGAGTGATGGCTACACATGAAAATGACCCTTCAATTCAAATTATACTTGGTGTTTTAAATGAGGTTTCAAAGACACTTTTATATTGTAGACATGTTCTGTAGTTTTACATAGGGTTGGTGATAACCAGTGTATTTTATCTTTTATCTGCCTAGAAAAATACAAAGCTACTGGCTAAACAAGATGTGAAAAGAAATGACCAGATGCCCCCGCGTATTGAGAGAAGTATTAATGATATATATCCAGATGAGTCAGGTAAAACACTATTTCTTAAAATGTAGTCATATCTGTGGCTTCAAAGACTGGGTTGTGAACCATGTGTGTGGCATCAGGCTGCTCTGATGTTGCATGCTTCAGCTACAGAAAAGGTGGTCAGAATTCTGCATTACTCATTTCTTAAGTTTAAAGATTTTCAAGGTTGTCTAGATTGACCAAGTACATAAATTTTGTATTTTTAGATTTTTATTAACTAATGATTTTTTATTACTGCCTTCCTCATACATCGGCTTATTTTTGCTTTCATTTGAAAACCCCAAATTACCTTTAACCACTTAAGACCCGGACCATTATGCAGGTTAAGTACCTTGCTTCTTTTTGCGATTCGCACTGCGTCACTTTAACTGACAATTGCGCGGTCGTGCGACGTGGCTCCAAAACAAAATTAGCGTCCTTTTTTTTCCACAAATAGAGCTTTATTTTGGTGGTATTTGATCACCTCTGCGTTTTTTTTTGCGCTATAAACAAAAATAGAGCGACAATTTTGAAAATAATTCAATATTTTTTACTTTTTTCTATAATAAATATCCCCAAACAAATCATTTTTTTCCTCAGTTTAGGCTGATACGTATTCTTCTAACTATTTTTGTTAAAAAAAAATCGCAATAAGCATTTATCGATTGGTTTGCACAAAATGTATAGCGTTTACAAAATAGGGGATAGTTTTATGGCATTTTTATTAATCTTTTTTTTACTAGTAATGGCAGCAATATGCGAGTGACACTGCCTCTCCCCATTCTTCAGATCCTGTGACCCGATCGCGGGACACCGGCGGTGATCGGGTCCCGCGGGTCCGGGCTCTTAAGGAGGACGTGTATATATAAGTCTATGTGCCCAGCCGTGCCATTCTGCCAACGTATATCGGCGCCAGGCGGTCCTTTAGTGGTTAAGTTAAATGAGCTAATTACTGTACGTAAGTTTGCACCACAACATCCTTTCCCCTTGTGACATCACAGGAAAATAAGGATCTTCACCAGCACACCTTGATATAGTGATAATCTTGATGAAGAAAATATAGTGCAGCGCAAAACAAATTAATAAATACTATCAAACAACATATATAAGAAAAATCAAACAGAATGTCCATATGTGTACAGATCATCCAAAGTGAATATGAAGAACCAGAAAATTGTCCATAAGTGTACTAAAATTCCATAGTGAATATGAAGATTTACATCCAAAGCTTAAATGGTGAAATCAGAAGAAAAACCTCCACCAAGAAAGGTAAGAATGGCCTCTCACCTTATTGCCTAGACCAAAAAGGTCAAACAGCATATAATATCAAGGATCTCCCGAATGGTCCAATCACTTCAACAGCAGGATCACTCATGCGGCATCAGTAAATTCAAAACGCCAGTAATGGTTTATGCAAAAAGAATAAAAAAAGATCTAGTGCTCTCTGAAGCGTACTTTAAAATGTATTGCATATGAAATAAACACACTCACATAAAAAGCACTCGTTCACATAAAAAGGTTTCTGCCTTCCCCACGCTGATGAAGTCCCGCCCAGTGGACGTAACGACGTACGAGGGGGGAGTTACATGCGTGACGTCACCCGCGATTGCACATCGTGTGTCCTAACTATCTGTGATGGATTCCCGGCTGTATGGCTTTTTACCTAGCACTCAGGAACGGGTGCTTTTTATGTGAGTGTGTTTATTTCATATGCAATACATTTTAAAGTACGCTTCAGAGAGCACTAGATCTTTTTTTATTCTTTTTGCATAAACCATTACTGGCGTTTTGAATTTACTGATGTCGCATGAGTGATCCTGCTGTTGAAGTGATTGGACCATTCGGGAGATCCTTGTTATTATATGCTGTTTGACCTTTTTGGTCTAGGCAATAAGGTGAGAGGCCATTCTTACCTTTTCTTGGTGGAGGTTTTTCTTCTGATTTCACCATTCACGCTTTGGATGTAAATCTTCATATTCACTATGGAATTTTAGTACACTTATGGACAATTTTCTGGTTCTTCATATTCACTTTGGATGATCTGTACACATATGGACATTCTGTTTGATTTTTCTTATATATGTTGTTTGATAGTATTTATTAATTTGTTTTGCGCTGCACTATATTTTCTTCATCATTTCTGCTGGGGTGTTTTATTTGAATTTACCTTCAGTGCTGGCTTGCATTAGTTTTTTCATTGTGTGTTTACCTTCTAGCGCTGAATCATTCATCTATTTGTATAGTGATAATCTTGCCTTTGAAAGTCATCGTTCTGCCTTTAAATAGGGATCCTGTGAGGTTTTGAAATGTTGGCCTGTGATCCATGCTGCTTTATGTTTTATCACTATACCAAGGTGCGCTGGTGAAGATCCTTATTTTCCCATGATTGCATGGTGGCACCACCCGCCAATTCAATACAGCAACCTGCACAAGCTGGGTGAGCCTGTAAGATGTGTGACGGATATATTGCAACTTCTATGTGACATCACAGGTTCTCTTCCTTCTCTGGGTGTGGTGCCACTGTCTGCATCACTGTCCTGTGAGCCCAGGCCGCCATCATGATGCACCTGAAGTCTATTACAACTTAAGACCACATGGAGTGAGTTGAATGATGCTAACTGTTAATCAGTGCATTTATTTAACTCTTTCACGACCATGTAACAGTGCGGTGCTAGTAGGGAGAATTTTTTTTTATAGTATTAAATCATGCAGTCCAATTGAAATCCAATTGCTTCATATGTGTCTTGCGATTTTCCCTAATAATGTGCTTCCCCATTCTGTGTGTTTTTTTTTTTAAATAATTAATGTGCACCAAGCCACCAACAAATGTACTCATCTTAGATTCTTAACCTCACATTACATGCTCGGTCAAAAAACACTTTTTGTCAGTTATGCCTCGTACACACGACCAGTTTTCCCATTGGGAAAACTGCCATGACAGCTTTTGGCCAGGAAAATCGGCCGTGTGTATGCTCCATCGCAGTTTTCCCAACAGGAAAAACGCTGGGTATCCCAGCGGGAAAAATGAGAACATGTCCGTCTGTAGGGGGAAAAACAAAAGCTACTTCACTTCCGCCTCTGAACGAGCACCATGACGTCATCCGGGACCTTGGTGGAAGGAGGCGAATGTGTGCTAAATCATAATATCTAATGCCACGTACACACGACCATTTTTCGGGTTCTAAAAAATTACGTTTTTAAGGGTCTAGGAAAAACAATGTTTTTTTCAACCCGATCATTAAAACGGCCTTGCCTACACATGATTGTGAGAAAAAAAAATGCTCTAGCAAAGCGCGGTGATGTACAACACGTACGACGGCGCTATAAAGGGGAAGTTCCATTCGGATGACACCACCCTTTGGGCTGCTTGAGCTGGTTTTGTGTTAGTAAAAGACGATTTGCGCTTTTCTGTCTGTTACAGCGTGATGAATGTGTTTACCCTATTACGAACGGTAGTTTTACCAGAACGAGCGCTCCCGTCTCATAACTTGCTTCTGAGCATGCATGTTTTTTTCACGTTGTTAAAGCCGCACACGACCATTTTTTACAACCTGAAAAACAACAACGTTAAAAACGTTGTGAAAAAATAGAGCATGTTCGAAAACCATTTTTTAGATCGTGAAAAATACTCTGAAGCCCACACACGATCGTTTTTAATGACATTAAAAAAAACGTAATTATTTAGAACCCGGAAAACGGTCGTGTGTACGCGGCATAAGGCTTTATTGCACAGGATTATTGAACCTAATAACATGACTGTATATATCTGGTGTGATCTAACACCCTAAAGTGGTTGTAAACCCCCCCCCCCCCCCCCCCCCCCCCAAAAAAAAAAAAACTTGCAAGACAATGGCATAATGCATAGCATACTAGCTTGTTATGAATTACTTAATTAGATCGAAGCCCCAGCAGCAGTCCTCGTACATGGCTCCAGCCAGCGACATCGCTCCTCGAATTACTTCCGGGTCTCACAGGCAGGGCTGTGGAGTCGGTGCATTGTTTGCCGACTCCAAGTCCAGGTACCTAGGTACTCCTCGACTCCGACTCCACAGCACTGCAACAGGCTCCGGCGCTGTAATTGGTCAGAGCCACGATGGCGTCACTCCCGTGCATATGCTCAGGAGCCACTGGTAACCGCATACTAGCTGAAGCACCGACACGAACTTACCTGTAGTCAAAAGTGGTTGTAAAGGGTTTAACCCCATTCACATGGAGTCAACTCAGTTTGATCACTTTCACACCTCTGTTTATTGTGGGCGGTGCCCAATCTTTTTGTACACAAAGAACAATAGAGTATACCTCACTATTGTTGTCATTTTAAAAGGCACATCTTAATTGGCTGAAATACAGGAAGAATGTAGGAACTTGGTGTCTGAAGTTTGGCTGAGCTTGTCCTCTCATTTATTTCCTCATTCCTTCAGTGCGTGGGCAGCGGGGGGTAGATGCCATCTTTCAGCTACATTCTTATCTTGATGAGAGGGAGCAGGGCCACCATCAGGTGGGTACAGGCGTTTTTTATTTTTTTATTAAAGGGCCCAGAGGTCCCCAGGGCCCTGGATGGCAACCCCCCCTTTTCTTTTTATATATATATATATATATATATATTTTTTTTATTAAAGGGCCCTATATATATATATTTTTTTTTTTTTTTTTTTTCATTTCTTTTTTTTGTAAGGGGCCCCTGGGCAACCCCCTCAATTTGTGTGGCACCCCCAGTTTTTTTCTCAATTAGCGGCGGCACCCCTTGATTCTCAATTCGCGGCAGCCCCCCCCCCCGTTTCTTAATTTGAGGCGGCCGCACCCGCCTGGTTCTCTGCTCCAGGGGGCCCATGCCTGAAGCTGTGTAAGGGGCCCCATAATTCCTGATGGCAGCCCTGCAAGTTATACTGATTGGGTATATCCCCTATAGAAAAAAACAGACTCAGTAGCAGCAGCAGCAGCAATCTGGTAGAGTAAGTGATCTTTTAACTGTCAATTTTTGAACTGTGGTTGGGCAGTGTGTCATGATGTAAGTGGTTAGCAAGTTGGACTACCAGTGTGGACGGCCATAGGTTCAAACCACCATGGGGCTGCTACAAGAGGTGGGCCAGTCATTTATTTATTTTTGTTGTAAAAAAAAGTTGAAGGTACCCTATAATAGAATGTTTAAAAATACCCCTTATTTTTAAATAAAGAATTCTTTAACTACTTACATATACATATATATATATATATATATACGGCCAGGCCATGGCTCTCTCCTTCTGAGTGGAGAAATGTCCCTCAGAAGGAGGGGGATCGCGTGCGCTTTCCCAGCGCACTCGTGTCACCCAGACACGGTGCATCTCAGATCAGCAGGAGGGCTCTGTGATAGGCCCTCCTGATCACATGACGGCCGTGTCCTATCAAAGCCGTCATGTGATGTAAACACAGTGCCGGTTGCTAGGTGATCGGCTCTCCTCTTCTCACACAGAAGTTGTCAGTGAGGCAGTACACCTGTAAGGGACCCAGAGGGCCCCAGATGGCAACCCTCCCCTCTTTAATAATAATTAAAAAAAAGTTGTTTGTTGTACAAATGAAATCCAAAAAACAACCAAAGCGATACAGTCAAAATTAAGTTCCCACTAAACCAGCACCGCAGTTTTTAGAGCGGTATCATCTCTCAATGAAAAAAATATATCATGAGATATCCGATAGCATTTACCACAAAATAAAAGCCCAATCTCTCTTGGACAAAACAAGGTATATGTCACCTGGATACAATAAGTAGTTGTGATGATATGTACAATTATACTTACACATGTCAAAGTCGCAAAATTGGGCTTGGTTTAAGGTTTGTTTTGACCCTCATCATGAAAGGGTTAAACAATTTTTGTAAAAATGTATAAAGTCTTTCTTGGATTTGCTAATTGTTATTAAAGTCATAGGTTTAGAATGTGTGGTTCTTTAATTTGCACTACTACTTTGTTTAACAATATATTAGTATTTATTGGGTAGAATAAGATTCTTGACAAAGACGGAATTGATTCATTAAGTCCCCTTTCACACTTATACGACTTGTCCCACTATTTTGGACTGCAAAATCGTATGACAAGTCATTCTCCATTATTTTCAATGACTACCATTCATACTGGCACGACTTTAAGTTGTGCCGACTTCAAAGTAGTCCTTGCACTACTTTGGTCCAATTTTGATGCCACTTACACAAGCATTCATAGAAATCGCTGCAAAATCGCGGCCGTGAAATCGTGGTAAAATCGCGTGACTTTGAAGTCGTACAAGTGTGAAAGGTGTCTAAAGTAGACGTAAACCTGATTCATGAAATTTGAGCTGGGCACATATATCTGCAGTATTTTGTTATCTCTTTTCAATTAGCTAAGTCTTATAGCTCTTTTCTGAACGGTTCCTCTGTTATCAGCCTGAGAACTATTTTTTTACTTTTTCGACAAAGCAGCCTGAATCTTTTGTCAAAGGAGGTTGCTAAAATAGATTAGCAGAGAGCAGCTCCTATTACAAAACAGCTCTGATTAAGAGAGGGGGTGTGTGCCTTTCCTCCAATCAGCAATGTTAACTATCTTGGCTGTATGCCCAGACATCACACTCTGTGTTAACCAGGAAGAGAAAATCTCCTAACAAAATCTGAACTTTCTAAACAGTATATAAATGTGAAGACATCAGATATACATATAAAACCTATGTAGGGAGATTTGGTTAATCTCTGTGTATCATCTGAGGCTGTTCACTTCACTGGGTGTATGGGGGGGTTTACATCCAGTTTAATTGAATTTGGAGTTTCAAGTTTTAATACTTAATAAATCTGGAAATGAGAAACACTAGCAGTTTTGTCATTTCTAGTTTAGTGTGAGGTTTTTGATTTTAGAATACTCTTCCCAAAGTAATTATATAAGACAAATATGTATATTGTTTCATAATAATATGGAATTTCATTTTCAGGTAGCCTGAATTCTAATATTCCTGCCCAACCTGACAAGGTTTCTGTAAGGAAAAGGCTATTTTTATCTGCATCAAAGAAGGTAGTTGAAAGAATATTTAGAAAAGCTGTGTTTTTTCCCCTTGTTATACAAATATTCAGTTTTTGGTTACTAACGGCATATGATAACATTGTTAGGAAAGTTTAGTTAGCAATATTCATTTTACACTGTGTACATTCATGCCAGATCCACATTTACCAGTATGTGCTGCTGACATGTGCACCTTGTAGTTGCACCACATTGTACAAATGAGAGCCATCTATGTGATGTGGGGTACTTTAAAAAATATCTTTGTTTAATTTTAGGTGTCAAAATGAATTGGATGTCCCAACATAACACGTTAACGTTAAAATGCTGAATATGGATTGTTTTGAAGGGAGTACCAGTTATTTTTAGGAATAACTTTTATTGTTCTTTCATTGAGAAACACAGAACTTCTCTTCAGGAGAAACTGCTAAATTTCATTCTACAGCATTTATGTTCACACACAAATCCTTGATCTCCTGCTATACTTAGGAGAGAGACTTAAAAATCTTATCCAGATGCTATTGTGACCCAGTCACACTGTGTCAGATCTTCCCTAAGGCTGTTTTCATACTGGGACGGCGGGTACGGTTGCGGTAAAACTCTGCTAGTGTTTGCGGTGCTTTTCGGCCACTAGTGGGGTGCTTTTAAACCCTCCTCCCACCCCCCACAAGCGCCTGTGTTGTGGCATTTCCGAAACGCTTTTCAGGTGCTTCGGAAGTGCTACCCATTCATTCCAATGGGCAGGGGCGGTGTAGGAGTGCTGCATACAGCTCTCCTGCACCGCCCCAAAGATGCTGTTTGCAGGACTTTTTTTCCCATCCTGCAAGCGCACCACCCTAGTGTGAAAGCACTCAGGTTTTTTTTCACACTGGGGAAGCATAAGAGCCAGTTTTCAGGCACTTTACATGTGCTATTTTTAGCGCTAAAACACCTGAAAACTGCCTCAGTGTGAAAGGGGTCTAATTCTAAGGGGGCCCCCAGATACCAGCCCCCCACCCTAAGTGAATGAGTACCCCTACCCATTCACCTGCAAGAAAATTGTTAACACAAATAAACCACACAGGGTATTGAAATATTTTATTAGTTGGCCGCCGGGGGGGGGGGGGTGTGTGGTCGCTTTTATAAAAGCCCCCCCCCCCCCCTCGGTGGGCTTCTTCCAACATCTTCGGCGGGGGTGGGTCTTCTCCGGGGCGTCTTCTCCGCTCTCCGGGGGGTCTTCTCCGCTCTCCGGGGTCTTCTGCCGTTCTCCGGGGGTCTTCTCCGCTCTCCGGGGGTCTTCTCCACACTCCGGGGGGTCTTCTCCGCTCTCCGGGGGTCTTCTCCGCTCTCCGGGGTCTTCTCCCGCTCTCCGCTCTTGATTCGGCGCTCTCGGGTGCCTTCTTTCTGTTCAGGACTGGCCGCCGCTTCTGTCACGTCTTCTTCTTCTCCTCTCTTCTCCAGATGTTGACACGCCGCTTCCTCCCGCTGTTATGACGGGCGCGCGGCTCCCAGTGACTTATATAGGCCTATCTTGTGACGTCGCAGTCCCATCATGCTCCGGTGGGTACCACGTGGGAGAAGACCCCGGAGAGCGGAAAAGACCCCCAGAGAACGGGAGAAGAGAAGACCCACCCCCCCCCGCCGAAGATGTCGGAAGAAGCCCGCCGAGGGGGGGCGCTTTTATAAAAGCGACCACACCCCCCCCCCCCCGGCGGCCAACTAATAAAATATTTCAATACCCTGTGTGGTTTATTTGTGTTTACACTTTTCTTGCAGGTGAATGGGTAGGGGTACGATGGTACCCCATACTCATTCACTTAGGGTGGGGGGCTGGTATCTGGGGGCCCCCTTATTAAAGGGGGCCCCCAGATTCCGATAAGCCTCCCACCCGCATACCCCGACAACCAACGCCCAGGGTTGTCGGGAAGGGGCCCTGTCCTCATCAACATGGGGACAGGGTGCTCTGGGGTGGGGGGGCCGCAGTACGCCCCCCTGCCCCAGAGCACCTGACCCCCCCATGTTAAGGGCATGCTGCCCGGTACGTCTCGCTCGCCCCCACTGCCCTCCTGACCGGCCGGCTGGTGGATACGGGTCTGGTATGGATTGTGGGGGGACCCCCATGCCGTTTTTTCGGCGTAGGGGGTCTCCTTACAACCCATAACAGACCTAAGGGCCCGGTATGCTCCTGAGGGGGGAACCCATGCCGGATTTTTATTTAAAATCCGGCGGGGACTTCCCCTTCAGGATTCATAACAAACGCCGCCCACGTGTAGAATTGGCGGGAATCCACGTCGGATCCCCGTCGCTTCTATGACGGCTTTGTCTCCATCGCGGCAAGCCAGCTCGGCGCTGGCTCCCGCGATGGGGCTCGCAGGTGGTCAATCTCGCCGAGAAAGGGAGCGAGATTGACACAATATCGCGGTCACTCACTGTAACAAAATGATGAGTCCCTCAGCCCCTCTCCCTAAGATAGCACTCCTAATAGGCTTGATTAGGTCCCAAAACTTGAATCTTCTTAGATTTTTCCCATCAGCTGCCCAGCAGCTGATTCCCCGATTTTGGAAGACTCCTGTTTCCCCTTCTGTAAATGCTTGGACCTCATGAATGACATCATGCTTATGGAGGAAAAGCAAACCAAAGAAATGGACAATTGGGACAAAGATAATAAATTGTGGTGCATATGGGCACATATGATAGGTTGTTGAATAAATCAATCGGCACAATATACTGTGAAAATCAATGTGAAAACGTAATAATGACAGTAGCTACTGTCACTTTTAGGTGATTTCACTACCACCTATAAACAATATAATGTTCCAAAAAGCAGTGCTGTGCTACCTAAAACCATGCATATTCCGTGAACAATAAACTGGATACAATATATTTAAATGTTGCCCTAGTAAATGAATATAATGATAATAATACTCAAATCCTTAAGTGTAAACATCTAAAATGCAAGTTCATGTGAAACATATTTGATTGAAGAGGATCCTGTCATAAATTAATTCACCAAACAGTGCAAACAAGGATGAGTGGTCTCCACCACCAGTTTCACAGGCTGCTCACCTCATTTTAGAGAAAAATCGGCAGTTATCCCCTCTGGGGAAATGATGACACCTTGCGTGGCGTAGATAACTTTGGATAAATGGTTCCTTATTAGGGTTCCAAGAAACCCGATCGTCTTTCCCCATAGAGTGGTTATATGCTTTTGGTCGGTAATCGGACTTTTTCTGTCAGAATTTCCAACAACAAAAATATGAGAGCTGGTTCTTAATTTTTCTGACAAAATCCATGGTTTTCTTGCGGGAATTTCCAATCGTGTATCGCAATAAGCGTATATTGATTGGTTTGCGCAAATGTTATATCATCTACAAAATAGGGGTAGTTTTATGTCATTTTTATAAAAAAAAAAACATTTTATTAGTAATGGTGACGATCTGCGATTTTATTTTTATCGTGACTGCGACTTTATGGCGGACACATCGGACACTTTTGACACATTTTTGGGACCATTGGCATTTTTACAGCGATCGGTGCTATAAAAATGCACTGATTACTGTGAAAATTACACTGGCAGTGAAGGGGTTAACCACTAGGTGGCGCTGAAGGGGTTAAGTGTTTCCTAGGGAGTGGTTCTAACTGTTAGGGGGCGTGGCTACGAGTGACACATCACTGATCGCTGCTCCCGATGAGAGGGAGCATACGGTCAGTGACCGTGTCACTAGGCAGAACGGGGAGATACTTGTTTACACTTGCCTCTCCCAGTTCTGCAGCTCTGTGACCCGATCGCGGGACACCGGTATACACCAAGTTTGCGTGTCCCGCGGGCACTGTCACAGAGCTCCCGGCAGGGGTGCCCGCACGGTGGGAATTTTAAAGTAACGTAAATATATACGTTACTCTGCCTAGCCGTGCCACTCTGCTGACGTATATGTACAGGAGCCGGTTAATAGAAAAAATCTAAATATGGTAAGTATAAGCAACAGTCAAAGACACGTTTATACCTGCTCTCTGTATATGGGATTGATTATGATCAGTGTTTTACTTTTTGTTTGTATACCTAGAAAGAATCGCAACTACTGGTTAAAATAGATGTGAAAAGAAATGAACGAATGCATCAGCTTATTGAGAAAAATAATAATGTTAAATGTCCAGCAGCATCAGGTAAACACTCTTTATAATGTGCTGTTTTGAGCTTCTGTGTATGTTTTGTTGGTTGAAAAAAAAAAAGCTGTTATCACAAGCGTTATAAATTGTGCATTTATTCACTTGCGGACTGCCGCATGTACATTTACGTCGGCAGAATGGCACGTACAGGCACATTGGCGTACCTGTACGTCCCTGCCTAGACGCGGGTCGGGGGTCGGGACCCCCCGGTACATGCGACGGTTCCCGTGGCTCTGGGAGCGATCCGGGATGAGGAGTCGGCTATTGTCGTTTTTGTCCGCCCCCTCACGATCGCTCCCAGCCACTGCGCGCGCTCCCCTGCAGTGCACTTCCTCCTCCTGTGTAAACACAGGAAGGGGGAAATGATGTAATCTCTGCTTTCAGAGGTATTTTCAACCGCCGCTGAGGAGAGATTACGTCGCACAGTAAGTCTGCACAAACACTACACTGACCCACACTACACATAGGCACATTAACCCTTTGCGATAGCCCCGTACCCCCCCTAATAAAGTTTTAACCCCTTGATCACCGCCCTAGTTAACCCTTTCACTCCCTATTGCCAGTGTCACTAAGCGATCATTTTTCTGATCGCTGTATTAGAGTCACTGTTCCCACTAGGTAGCTATTTTTTTTTTTTTATTGCGATTTTTTTTTTTTTTTACTACTAACATGTGGCTGAATAAATTTTGGCCTAAATGTTTGACTAAAATTTTGTTTATTTGATTTTTCTTATAACAAAAAGTAAAAAATATTGTTTTTTTTTCAAAAATGTCACTCTATTTTTGTATATAGCGCAAAAAATAAAAATTGCAGAGGCGATCAAATACCACCAAAAGAAAGCTCTATTTGTGGGAAGAAAAGGACACAAATTTTGTTTGGTAAACACGTTGCACGACCGCGCAATTGTCTGTTAAAGCGATGCAGTGCCGAATTGTAAAAACCCCTTGGGTCATTTAGAAGCATTTTGGTCCGGGGCTTAAGTGGTTAAATGGGACACTAGTGATTTGATGGGCGGCCCCGTAGACAGTGAGAGTTGAGTTCTCTGTTGTATTACCACAGCCCACATAGCCAGTCAGTTATTCTATGTGGACATTACTGCATGGGTAACAGAGAAAATTACCCTACAACTAATAATGCCAACTAGCGGTGTCAGAACTGTCAATTTATTTGGAGCCCGGAGAACTACAGAGGGCATTTTAACGGAATCCTGCAGAGACAGGAAACCAAAGTGGAAATAGGTGCATTTCTGGAGAGAGAGTTTCTCAAAATCGCTGCATGTAATATACAGTTGATAGGTACACTCACTGCATATACTATACAGACTCTAAACGTTCTGGTAGCTCAGTTAAGATTTTTAATGCAAACTGTTATACCCTAAAATGGCAGCTGGAATCTGGCAGCCTATTGCATATTTATTGTTCAGGAGTATTTTGAATGAAATTAGCCATGAATGTGTGGTGTACAGTGCCTTGCGAAAGTATTCGGCCCCCTTGAACTTTGCGACCTTTTGCCACATTTCAGGCTTCAAACATAAAGATATAAAACTGTAATTTTTTTGTGAAGAATCAACAACAAATGGGACACAATCATGAAGTGAAACGAAATTTATTGGATATTTCAAACTTTTTTAACAAATAAACTGAAAAATTGGGCGTGCAAAATTATTCAGCCCCCTTAAAGTGGAGGTTCCCCTAAAAATAAACTTTTAACATTGCATTTATCATATTAATGACATCTAGAATCGGCTGTTTTTTTTTTTAAATCCGTCCGTCCGTACCGTTTCCTACAGGTAGTCTCACAGCGGCTTCCGGGTATGATGGTCGGGGATGGACGTGCCTACTTGATTGACAGGCATCCGATCGACGAATACAGCGCATCAGGAGATGCCGAAAGAAGCCGAACGTCGGTGCGCAGGCGCCGTATAGAGCCGCACCGACGTTCGGGTTCTTTCGGCATCTCGTGACGCGCTGTATGCGTCGATCAGATGACCATCATACCCGGAAGCGGCGGTGAGACTACCTGTAGGAAACATTACGTAGGGACGGATTTTTTTAAAAATAAACAGCCGATTCTAGATGTCATTAATATGATAAATGCAATGTTATAAGTTTATTTTTAGGGGAACGTCCCCTTTAAGTTAATACTTTGTAGCGCCACCCTTTGCTGCGATTACAGCTGTAAGTCGCTTGGGGTATGTCTCTATCAGTTTTGCACATCGAGAGACTGAAATTTTTGCCCATTCCTCCTTGCAAAACAGCTCGAGCTCAGTGAGGTTGGATGGAGAGCATTTGTGAACAGCAGTTTTCGGTTCTTTCCACAGATTCTCAATTGGATTCAGGTCTGGACTTTGACTTGGCCATTCTGGATATGTTTATTTGTGAACCATTCCATTGTAGATTTTGCTTTATGTTTTGGATCATTGTCTTGTTGGAAGACAAATCTCCATCCCAGTCTCAGGTCTTTTGCAGACTCCCATCAGGTTCTCTTCCAGAATGGTCCTGTATTTGGCTCCATCCATCTTCCCATCAATTTTAACCATCTTCCCTGTCCCTGCTGAAGAAAAGCAGGCCCAAACCATGATGCTGCCACCACCATGTTTGACAGTGGGGATTGTGTTTTCAGGGTGATGAGCTGTGTTGCTTTTACGCCAAACAGAAAGTTTTGCATTGTTACCAAAAAGTTCGATTTTGGTTTCATCTGACCAGAGCACCTTCTTCCACGTTTGGTGTGTCCCCCCGGTGGCTTGTGGCAAACTTTAAACAACACTTTTTATGGATATCTTTAAGAAATGGCTTTCTTCTTGCCACTCTTCCATAAAGGCCAGATTTGTGCAGTATACGACTGATTGTTGTCCTATGGACAGAGTCTCCCACCTTAGCTGTAGACCTCTGCAGTTCATCCAGAGTGATCATGGGCCTCTTGGCTGCATCTCTGATCAGTCTTCTCCTTGTATGAGCTGAAAGTTTAGAGGGACGGCCAGGTCTTCGTAGATTTGCAGTGGTCTGATACTTCTTCCATTTCAATATTATTACTTGCACGGTGCTCCTTGGGATGTTTAAAGCTTGGGAAATCTTTTTGTATCCAAATCCGGCCTTAAACTTTTCCACAACAGTATCTCGGACCTGCCTGGTGTGTTCCTTGTTCTTCATGATGCTCTCTGCACTTTAAACGGACCTCTGAGACTATCACAGTGCAGGTGCATTTATACGGAGACTTGATTACACACAGGTGGATTCTATTTATCATCATTAGTCATTTAGGTCAACATTGGATCATTCAGAGATCCTCACTGAACTTCTGGAGAGAGTTTGCTGCACTGAAAGTAAAGGGGCTGAATAATTTTGCACGCCCAATTTTTCAGTTTTTTATTTGTTAAAAAAGTTTGAAATATCCAATAAAAGCCTTAACCACTTAAGACCCGGACCAAAATGCAGGTAAATGACCAGGCCCCTTTTTGCTATTCGGCACTGCATCGCTTTAACTGACAATTGCGCGGTCGTGCGACGTGGCTCCCAAACAAAATTTGTGTCCTTTTCTTCCCACAAATAGAGCTTTCTTTTGGTGGTATTTGATCGCCTCTGCGATTTTTATTTTTTGCACTATAAACAAAAATAGAGCGACATTTTTGAAAAAAAATCTATATTTTTAACTTTTTGTTATAAAAAAATCGAATAAACGAAATTTTAGTCAAACATTTAGGCCAAAAATTTTTTAGCCACATGTCTTTAGTAAAAAAAAATTGCAATAAAAAAAAAATAGCGACACTAATACAGCGATCAGAAAAATGATCGCTTAGTGACACTGGCAATAGGGAGTGAAAGGGTTAACTAGGGCGGTGATCAAGGGGTTAAAACTTTATTAGGGCGGGTACAGGGGCTACCCTGAACCTAACACTAACTGCCTGTCACACTGACACTAACTGGAGTGATCATACATATGATCATACATATAGCAAAACAGTGTATTTACAAGGCCTATAATACACTCCTCAGCGCCCAACAGACAATACCTTTATAAGGAAAAAATAAAAATATATGAAACACACTAAATATCTCCGAATTGAGATATATAGGTGTGTATAAACAGAAGCAGCTGTTAAAATGGTGTGTCATAAAATAACAAAAAAGCATTCAAAGTCCAAAATAAATCATTAAGAGATAAATGCAAAACAGCGCTAAATATGGATATAAGTGTCCAACTCCACCATAAAGTAGGCAAAAGGATGGAAAATCTTGATATCAAAAAAAGATAGCCAAAGTCTGTGTGTTTATCCCAAAAAATAGTGTCAGATACAGAGAAAGGAAGCGTGCACCAGCCTGCCCACTCTCAATCCACCACGTGTTGGAATCAAAGTCCCCGCAGGGGTTCAAACTCACCGAACAGACAATAATATCAGGCACTTCATATATATATAGTCGGTCACTGATCGAATTTCCATCCAATGGGGATCACTTGCATGGAGTTAACCTCATAAAGGTGGGATATTGAAACAAACAGAGGAAACAAATATAGTGTAACTCAATTTATTAAAAAGCCCCTTTCCAGCAAGTATCCCAAAAAATCCTACGTACAAGAAAAACATTAACAATGGACAATGTATGTATCACATCACCGGTCAGGCGTCCTCAACGCGATCACCGAAAGGTTTCCCAGCAGATCAACTCTTCCTGGTTCCTGCAGTGTGGCGTGGATAACATAACATACCAGGCGTAGCATGCAGCTATCACTCTGACTAGTTTCGTCAGTAAATGACTTCAACGGAGAGTGTAGCTGCACATGCGACGCCATGAACTTAATAGTACAGCTCCACTAATCTCAGCCAATCAGAGCCTGTAGTTTGCAAACATTCGACAGCCAATCGAAATTCCCGTATATAAGCCAATCAGAAGCAAGAATTCGACGGCCAATCGGAATTATCGTATCAAAATTTACGGCAGCGCGTCAGAGACAACGTAGACACGCCGTGCGACGCCGTGAACGTAGTCACGCACGTCCACTATCGTCGGCCAATCAAAGCCTATTGTTTGCAAACATTCGGCAGCCAATCGAAATTTCCGTATGTGATCCAATCAACAACGGGAATTCGACGGCCAATCGAAATTGTCTTATCATGATTTTTCGGCAGCCCGTCAGAAGTAACGTAAGCACGGAGGCGTTCCTAACGGTGCACGTCACGGTACTCCGTGCTTACACTATACTCACTTCTGGGCTTCAATGTGGCGAGTTTAGGGAGGTTTCTATATACAAGAAAAAACACAGCAACACTGCGTTTTTTTCCTATTAATAGACCGGACAATCTGTCTCAGTCCACAAACAGTGCTAGACTGTCTCACCCATCATCCTTTTGGATAAATGTACGTTTGTATAATTATAAAGGCTGTACACCATAACATAACCATTAACAAAACATACTAAAAAATAAGCAAACATAATTTACAAATTAAAATAGTTTAGACAAACACGCCTAAAAACAATATTTAAAATTCCAGAATGTGCAGTTTTGCAATATACATTATATCAGATATATTTGTATTAGACACCACAGCTACCAAGCATACTGGTGCCAATCATATATGCAAATCATGCTTATTTAAAAAATGACCAATACTTTAAAAGTGATTATTATAGATACGGTAATATCCTACTGAGAACAATGATTATTAATACAGATCTCAAAAACATGCTATTAGTAGATACTTCCTCAATATAGATGAATTCAAAATAAATTCACTCTAAAAGTCGCTAATAAAGCAATTTATATCTAGATCTACGTTCAAGCCTCTAGGGGCTAAAGTATCTACAGAAAAAATCCACTGGGTTTCTCTTTTCGAGAGGTCCCGTACCAGATTAGAACCCCTCCATGTTGGTTTAAGGTGGTCAATACCCCAGAATTTTAAAACCCCAGGGTTTTTGTTGTGGAAAAGTTTAAAATGCAGAGACACATTATGGTCCTTGAATCCGTTAATAATATTGACTACATGTTCGGCGATTCTAATCTTCAATTGTCGCTTTGTACGACCTATGTAAATTAACCCACATGGGCATTGGAGGGCATACACAACATATTCAGTATTGCATGTGATAAATTCATTTACATAGAATTCCTGTTGGTTTGATGTAGAAATGAACTTTTCCACTCCTTTTACCGGGCGAGAAGCTTCCTTGCAGGCCCGGCACTTTTTACACGCAAAGAAACCATCCTTGTCCCAAAAAGTAGCTGGGCGGGATGGAGGATTGAGTACTTTGCAGACTATTCTATCCGCAAAGCTGGAGGCCTTCCGATAAATAAAGCCTGGTTTAGATGGTAATACCGGAGCCAGTGTTTTGTCCATCAACAGAATATGCCAATGTGTGTAGAGGATATTCTCAACCTCTTTGTACTGAGAGTGGAAATCTGAGCAAAAATTCCATTCACGTTTTTCATCTCTTTCTTTATATCCTGTGATAGCTAGAAAATCTTCCCTCGGAGCTTGCGCCAATTCTGTAATAATTGTGTCCAGGGTTTCTTCACGATATCCCTTGTCCACAAATTTATTTTTAATAATCTGGGCTTGTATAAGGAAATCTTCTGGCTCAGAGCAATTCCTTTTTACCCTAGTTAATTGTCCTTTGGGAATATTTTTAAGCCACGTTGGATGGTGGCCGCTACAGGTAGGTAGATAACTATTTGAGTCAGTTGGTTTAAAAAAGACTTTTGTACATAGTCTATTCCCCATTCTGAATATATCCACATCTAGAAAGTGAATCTGAGTGGCATTGAATTCACTTGTCAATCTGATACTATCAGTACTCTGATTGAGTTCTTCCAAAAATAGTTGTAGAGTATCTACCATCCCCTCCCAGACAAAAAACAAATCATCAATATATCGTTTGTAAAATAATAGTTGAGGCCGATCTTTAGAGAAAATTATTTTATCCTCCCACTCTCCCATCTAGAGGTTCGCGATACTGGGCGCAAATTTAGCGCCCATGGCGACACCAGTACTTTGGGAGTAGTAGACGCCATCAAACCAAAAATAATTGTGATTTAAACAAAAATCTAAGGCATTACGAATAAAAATTTTCTGATCATGGGGTATATCGGTTCGTTTACACAACGCCCAATTAAGCGCTAAAAGAGCATCATCATGCTGTATGATAGTATACAGCGATGATACATCTGCTGTAACTAAATAGATGTCATCTTTCCCTGTAAGGTCAATCGTTTGTAGCAATTGAAGCAGACTTTTTGTGTCTTTAAGATATGCCCTTGTCTCAACCACACTTTTCTGTAGAAAAATATCTAGGTATTCACCAAGACGAGAGGTGATTGACCCAATCCCATTAACTATGGGCCTGCCAGGCGGATTCACCTGGTCTTTGTGGATCTTTGGAAGGGTGTAGATGGTTGGGGTTCTATTACTGCTCGGAATCAGATATTTTTTCTCACGGCATGTGAGAACACCTCTCTTAAAACCCATCTCAACCAGAACTTTTAGATCCTTCTCATATTGAGAGGAAGGGTCCCTATCCAATCTAGTATAGGTACTTGTATCGCTCAGCATAACATTGAGCTGATCCAAGTAGAAATCTTTATTGAGGATCACAACCCCTCCCCCTTTTTCGTTGTGGTCGGGGACAACCACAACGAAGAGGCAAACTGCCTCAACATGCCCAAACCCAAAACCAGAGGGACCCCATTTGGAGGGAACAGCAATACTGGGAGAGGGAACAGGTCCCTCAATCAAGTCAAAGGAGAAACGACCCAGAGGTTGTCGTGGAGGACGAAAGGTCCAGAAAAAGAAGAAGGGCCCCGGATTAACGGGTATTTTTAATTTAAGTAATGTGATTTTGAACCATAAGGAAACAAATATTTTACATCTAGGTCTAAAGTGCGGTCTCAGAAGACCGGTGAATAAATTCAATGTTTTTATCGATGTACATAAGTATATACGAAAAATAAATATGAAAAAATATTATTTGAATAAGAATTCACAAGCCACTATGAGCAATTCCGCAGTGGCAATTGATAGTGGGTTACGTAATAAATCTCTATTTAACCCCTTGAATAAAGCCAATCATCAGGTTGAGACTTTTAAAAATTTGGTTATACGAGACCTAGAATCTATTGTCCCTAAGAAAAAGGTAAATCCACAAAACATTATGGATGGCATAACCTCCCTGGAAAAAAGGAAAGATGTGATTGTCCGACCTGCGGATAAAGGGGGAGGGGTTGTGATCCTCAATAAAGATTTCTACTTGGATCAGCTCAATGTTATGCTGAGCGATACAAGTACCTATACTAGATTGGATAGGGACCCTTCCTCTCAATATGAGAAGGATCTAAAAGTTCTGGTTGAGATGGGTTTTAAGAGAGGTGTTCTCACATGCCGTGAGAAAAAATATCTGATTCCGAGCAGTAATAGAACCCCAACCATCTACACCCTTCCAAAGATCCACAAAGACCAGGTGAATCCGCCTGGCAGGCCCATAGTTAATGGGATTGGGTCAATCACCTCTCGTCTTGGTGAATACCTAGATATTTTTCTACAGAAAAGTGTGGTTGAGACAAGGGCATATCTGAAAGACACAAAAAGTCTGCTTCAATTGCTACAAACGATTGACCTTACAGGGAAAGATGACATCTATTTAGTTACAGCAGATGTATCATCGCTGTATACTATCATACAGCATGATGATGCTCTTTTAGCGCTTAATTGGGCGTTGTGTAAACGAACCGATATACCCCATGATCAGAAATTTTTTATTCGTAATGCCTTAGATTTTTGTTTAAATCACAATTATTTTTGGTTTGATGGCGTCTACTACTCCCAAAGTACTGGTGTCGCCATGGGCGCTAAATTTGCGCCCAGTATCGCGAACCTCTATATGGGAGAGTGGGAGGATAAAATAATTTTCTCTAAAGATCGGCCTCAACTATTATTTTACAAACGATATATTGATGATTTGTTTTTTGTCTGGGAGGGGATGGTAGATACTCTACAACTATTTTTGGAAGAACTCAATCAGAGTACTGATAGTATCAGATTGACAAGTGAATTCAATGCCACTCAGATTCACTTTCTAGATGTGGATATATTCAGAATGGGGAATAGACTATGTACAAAAGTCTTTTTTAAACCAACTGACTCAAATAGTTATCTACCTACCTGTAGCGGCCACCATCCAACGTGGCTTAAAAATATTCCCAAAGGACAATTAACTAGGGTAAAAAGGAATTGCTCTGAACCAGAAGATTTCCTTATACAAGCCCAGATTATTAAAAATAAATTTGTGGACAAGGGATATCGTGAAGAAACCCTGGACACAATTATTACAGAATTGGCGCAAGCTCCGAGGGAAGATTTTCTAGCTATCACAGGATATAAAGAAAGAGATGAAAAATGTGAATGGAATTTTTGCTCAGATTTCCACTCTCAGTACAAAGAGGTTGAGAATATCCTCTACACACATTGGCATATTCTGTTGATGGACAAAACACTGGCTCCGGTATTACCATCTAAACCAGGCTTTATTTATCGGAAGGCCTCCAGCTTTGCGGATAGAATAGTCTGCAAAGTACTCAATCCTCCATCCCGCCCAGCTACTTTTTGGGACAAGGATGGTTTCTTTGCGTGTAAAAAGTGCCGGGCCTGCAAGGAAGCTTCTCGCCCGGTAAAAGGAGTGGAAAAGTTCATTTCTACATCAAACCAACAGGAATTCTATGTAAATGAATGTATCACATGCAATACTGAATATGTTGTGTATGCCCTCCAATGCCCATGTGGGTTAATTTACATAGGTCGTACAAAGCGACAATTGAAGATTAGAATCGCCGAACATGTAGTCAATATTATTAACGGATTCAAGGACCATAATGTGTCTCTGCATTTTAAACTTTTCCACAACAAAAACCCTGGGGTTTTAAAATTCTGGGGTATTGACCACCTTAAACCAACATGGAGGGGTTCTAATCTGGTACGGGACCTCTCGAAAAGAGAAACCCAGTGGATTTTTTCTGTAGATACTTTAGCCCCTAGAGGCTTGAACGTAGATCTAGATATAAATTGCTTTATTAGCGACTTTTAGAGTGAATTTATTTTGAATTCATCTATATTGAGGAAGTATCTACTAATAGCATGTTTTTGAGATCTGTATTAATAATCATTGTTCTCAGTAGGATATTACCGTATCTATAATAATCACTTTTAAAGTATTGGTCATTTTTTAAATAAGCATGATTTGCATATATGATTGGCACCAGTATGCTTGGTAGCTGTGGTGTCTAATACAAATATATCTGATATAATGTATATTGCAAAACTGCACATTCTGGAATTTTAAATATTGTTTTTAGGCGTGTTTGTCTAAACTATTTTAATTTGTAAATTATGTTTGCTTATTTTTTAGTATGTTTTGTTAATGGTTATGTTATGGTGTACAGCCTTTATAATTATACAAACGTACATTTATCCAAAAGGATGATGGGTGAGACAGTCTAGCACTGTTTGTGGACTGAGACAGATTGTCCGGTCTATTAATAGGAAAAAAACGCAGTGTTGCTGTGTTTTTTCTTGTATATAGAAACCTCCCTAAACTCGCCACATTGAAGCCCAGAAGTGAGTATAGTGTAAGCACGGAGTACCGTGACGTGCACCGTTAGGAACGCCTCCGTGCTTACGTTACTTCTGACGGGCTGCCGAAAAATCATGATAAGACAATTTCGATTGGCCGTCGAATTCCCGTTGTTGATTGGATCACATACGGAAATTTCGATTGGCTGCCGAATGTTTGCAAACAATAGGCTTTGATTGGCCGACGATAGTGGACGTGCGTGACTACGTTCACGGCGTCGCACGGCGTGTCTACGTTGTCTCTGACGCGCTGCCGTAAATTTTGATACGATAATTCCGATTGGCCGTCGAATTCTTGCTTCTGATTGGCTTATATACGGGAATTTCGATTGGCTGTCGAATGTTTGCAAACTACAGGCTCTGATTGGCTGAGATTAGTGGAGCTGTACTATTAAGTTCATGGCGTCGCATGTGCAGCTACACTCTCCGTTGAAGTCATTTACTGACGAAACTAGTCAGAGTGATAGCTGCATGCTACGCCTGGTATGTTATGTTATCCACGCCACACTGCAGGAACCAGGAAGAGTTGATCTGCTGGGAAACCTTTCGGTGATCGCGTTGAGGACGCCTGACCGGTGATGTGATACATACATTGTCCATTGTTAATGTTTTTCTTGTACGTAGGATTTTTTGGGATACTTGCTGGAAAGGGGCTTTTTAATAAATTGAGTTACACTATATTTGTTTCCTCTGTTTGTTTCAATATCCCACCTTTATGAGGTTAACTCCATGCAAGTGATCCCCATTGGATGGAAATTCGATCAGTGACCGACTATATATATATGAAGTGCCTGATATTATTGTCTGTTCGGTGAGTTTGAACCCCTGCGGGGACTTTGATTCCAACACGTGGTGGATTGAGAGTGGGCAGGCTGGTGCACGCTTCCTTTCTCTGTATCTGACACTATTTTTTGGGATAAACACACAGACTTTGGCTATCTTTTTTTGATATCAAGATTTTCCATCCTTTTGCCTACTTTATGGTGGAGTTGGACACTTATATCCATATTTAGCGCTGTTTTGCATTTATCTCTTAATGATTTATTTTGGACTTTGAATGCTTTTTTGTTATTTTATGATCATACATATGATCACTGCATTCAGTGACACTGTGACAGGGGGGGGGGGTGATTGCAAGGGGTTAAGTCTGCCTCTGTGTCCTGGTGTCAGTGTAGTGTTGTGCAGACTTACTGTGAGATGTGATCTCTCCTCAGCGGCGGTTGAAAATACCGCCGAGAGCACAGATCACATCACTTCCCCGCCCCCTCGTTCCGGATCGCTCGGCCAGCAAACCGGACCGCCGCATGTACCGGGGGGGGGGGTCCCGACCCACGTCAAGGCAGGCACGTATATATACGTGGATGTGCCTGCCTGTGCTGTGCCATTCTGCCGACGTAAATGTACATGCGGCGGTCCATAAGGGGTTAATCATGGACATGTAGTTCAGTAAGACACATATCTGGCAAAAATCACATGGGTCTACTCTAACTGGACACTTCTCCCGGGATCCAGCCATAACAAGAATCTCGGCTGCTTTTCTATGACATTGCAGGTGGTGTAATATATGATTTCTGCCCTATGATTTGTAAGTAAATGTGAGTGTCTACTGTCCATGGGGAGAGAAACAAGTTTATGTAATAGAGCATAGGTGGAGTCCTGCTTTAAAGGGTCACTAAAGGAAAAAAAATTTGGGCTGAAATGACTGTTTACAGGGTATAGAGACATAAAAGTTAACTGATTCCTTTTAAAAATAGATAAACATCAATCATATTATCAACCTACAGTTCTAGTTTCGTTTTTGCTGTTGTTTCCTGTCTCTCTGATGTACAGAGCCAGAGAGCCAATAGAGGGCAGTGATGGTTTGTCTAAAACCCCTCAGCCCAATATAGTTTCAGTTTACACACAGTAATCACACCTCCTTGATTAGTGACCACAGTGAGAAAGCTCCCAGTACTGTGGTTATAAGGAAACAGACAACCAGGAAGTGTCCAGAACAGAGCAGGATTACAGCAACATCAAACAAAAACGAACAATGAGGACATGAAAACAGCACTGCAGTAAGGTAAAGGAAGCTATTTAGCTAAAAAAAAATTCCTTTAGTGACCCTTTAAGTCAGTTTGTAGACTGTTAGAAATGACACCGGTTCTGCATCCAAAGATGTTGATACATGAAGCCCACTGGTAGTTAAAGGGGAACTCCAACTTTACCCCCCTCCATTGCACTCCCTCTTTTTGGAGCACCGAACTCTTTATTTTATATTTTGTTTGTATTAAACGAAAATATGCAGCATTCTGCTTTAATGAATCGTGACATTCTTACACATTTTAAAATCTGCCTTGGAGTTACACAATTTTATTGAAAAAGGTAAATGTAATAATATCAGAGATAACTGACTAAACATGGACTTCAGGTTTCTAAATCACTATCACATAGTTTTATGACCAGTCTCACCTATATGACTCTCTCCTTTACCATGTCATAGTCCTCTTCTTTTCTCTAACTTTCAAACTTTTGAAACGTCCTAGGAGTATTCCAGTCAGACTTCATAAGGTATGTAAATGGCCTACATAGGGAGTTTTTTTTGCAAAAGTGAACTATCCTATCCTTTTAAATATACCTGAGTATATTATTTCATAAGAATATATTTTTTTTTAGGTAGCCGAGAGTTTGATATTCCTGACCAACATGACAAAGTTCCTGAAAAGAGGAGATTGACATCTACATCGAAGAAGGTAGCTGGAATATTTAGAAAGTCTGTGGTTTCTAATACAAAGTTCAGTTTATCCATTATGTCAGAAAATCCAGACAGCTAGAAAAGTTAAACTAGGATTTTAAATTTCTTAACTAACTGACAATAATATGATTTTATAATCACTGTGAAACAGGGTTCAACAAACCCCAGGCGCCAGGTCGCATTGGTGCCTAGAATTAGTGGCCTGGCTCCTGAGCTAGACTGTGGCAGATGTCTTGTCCCCATGCGGCTCCCCAAACTAAGATGTCACGCCAGGGGGTGAGGGCATTCCCTTACATTGCTTATAGGGGATATTGCGCCCTCTGCTGGTGGCCAGAACTCACAGAGCGTTACTGATTGGAGCATTGCATGTCAAATGACCAGAAGCATGTCACAACCAGGATGTGTCTGCATACAGTGTGCAACGAGGAGTGGAAGTAGCTGAGGATAATCCTGTCCGCCACAAACAGATGGATGGTGGTCCTATTTTCTGGATCAGATGGCATCAGTTTAAAACGGACAGGCGGTCTGTTTCCATCCGACTTCCCCATACAGGAGAGCGTGATTGTGTCTGAGTTCGCTCTGCATGGTGGAGAGGATACAGACCTGTCATCTACCTGCTCCGTGGAGAGAACCCCCAACGAGCAAGCTGATTCCGCTTGGTGGATGTGCCTGTGTGAAAGGGGCACGCATAAAAAACATCAATTGCGATACACATAACATATCGCCTCGCACAAACTGGCTCCTAACTTATTTAGCTGGCTCCTAGATTCAAAACAAATTTGTCAAGCCCTACTGTAAAATCCTCTTTTCCAAATCCATTGAGGGGCACATAAAGTCTTTTACTTTTGGTTTTACTGCTGCATACAGGAGGATTGAACATGGGCAAACTAAAAATCTGTAGGTGAACCTAGTATAACTCCTCCCACTGCCAGCATGCCTCAGTTATGTAGGAAGCAGTACTGAGAACATGAAAGCCAATGTGGTGGCTCCTGTGCCCCTCAGTGGACTCAAAAATGCCCAAGAAACCACTAAGGTGACCAATGCCACTGTAGGAGCGAACCAAAGATTGAAGCTCCACATGGCTCTTGCCAATGCATGAACATTTTTAACTTTCACCTACATACAGTGTACTATAGGAAAATTAAAAGACTTGCCAGGTTTTATACCATTGTCTATCAAGTATGTCAGCATTTGTACCAACCCATTTTGTACTCTCACAATACGTGAACATGCAAGGGTTATAAGAATATAAAATACAGAGATGAAGTTATTAAAGTGGAACTAAACCCATCAATTTTACCTGTTTGCCAAAACAGTTACCTTCAAGGCATGCAGTGACTGAACTGTCACAGAAGCTTGTGCTCTCAACCACATTGTCAATCCATCAAATGGCTGATGTCATAACTGATCACCAAGGCAGCTCCATATCAACTGAAAATCAAACATAGGCTTATGCTGGGTACACACGATCGGAAATTCCGTCAAGAAAACTTTGATGTGAGCTTTTGGTTGGAGATTTCCGACCGTGTGTAGGCTCCATCAGACTTTTTCTGTCGGAGTTTTGAGAGCTGGTTTTAAATTTTTCCGACAAAATCCACTGTTTTCTTGTCGGAATTTCTGATCTTGTGTACGCGGCATAAGAATGCAGCATCCTTGCCTGTAAAGGAAGGGAGGGTTTAGTTTTGTTTTGTACACAAGCTTCTGCAGTGTGAAAAAGTAATTTCTGCTTACAAGTAATGTCTACAAGACTTATTTTGTTTGCAATAGAAACAAGCAATGGTTAAATGCCCAATCAGTTTTTTTTCCTTCTGTGTCCCATTGCGAGCCTTGGGGAGCTTTCCCTTTACTTCCCGATCAGTAGGTACAAAACGAAGTGAGAGGAAATATTTCCAAAGTGAGGGAAATGCCTGCTTAGACAGTTGCCACATAAATACTAACCTCATTGGAAGATTTACTCTCCATTTCTGGTCTGGTGACTTCACAAAATTTGGGATTTTCCCTTACTATATGTCCTGATGACAAGTGACCATCAGGAAATGTAAAGAGTGTGCTTCTCACCAATAGGGATGAGCAGGAAGTCCCACTCCCCCCCCAAAAAATGACATGCCAAATGTGGCATGTAAGGGGGTGTGGAGTGGAACAAGCGGAAGTTCCATTTTTGGGTAGAACTCCGGTTTAAGCATCATTAAAATCACTGCTCCAGGAGCAGTGATTTTAATGATGCTTAAATAAAAAATAAAAAGAATGAAAAATTCCTAGTATCGGTATCGGTACCGATACCGAGCATTTCCCAATTACTTGTAATCGGGGGGAAATGCTCCGATGCTTCACCCGATACCTGGGCAGTCAGGTATCGGGTGGTGGGGGTGGGGGTAGTTTCTAGTCTCTCCCCCGTGCAGCTCTCCCCAGTGTCGTTCTCCCCATGCCCCTCTCCCCTTTGTGCAGCATTCCCCCTCCCCCTGTGCCGCTCTTCCCCCTCAATCTGTCAGGATGGAGAGCGGAGTTAGCGGCTCCTACCTTTTCTGAATGAACAGTGTCAGTGATCACTGACTCTGTTCATTCATATAACTGAGCATCGTAAACTGTGTTTACGATGCTTCAGTTTATGAATGGAGAGGAGCTTCTCTCCATTCATTTTAGCTGAGGCTGTGAGAAAGGGACTGGGGAATCTGTGTCCCTAGTCCCTTTCTCTGTCTTAAAGGGGAGATGTCAGAGGTCTGTTAAGACCCCTGATATCTCACCAAAGCCCCCCCAAAAATTGTAATAAATAATAAAAAAAAATGTAAATAATAATAAAAAAATTAAAAAAAAAATGTAAATAATAATAATAAAAAAAAACACACTGACAATCCACTACACCCCTCCCCCTTTAAAAAAAAATCACTGTAAAGAAAAAAAAATAATAAAAAGAAAAAAATTGTGTAAAAAAATAAATAAAAGTCAAATGACATTAAAAAAAAAAGTATCGGTATTTGGTATTGGCGAGTACTTGAGAAAAAAGTATCGGTACTTGTACTCTGTCTCAAAAAAGTGGTATCGGGACAACCCTTGTAGAAAGGGTTATTTATTTTTGTTCAGAAAGCATGGTAATGTAAAGTATCAAAAATATTTTTTGATGTATATAGTATGCATTAGTAGCAACATTATCATATTTCGGTACCATTGCACAGGGCAAGCAACTATGACATGTTTATAATTTTAAGAGAAAAACATTTGAGGGTTTGTCTCCTTTGGAACTTTCTAATACACAGTACACTGCAGGGTTCATCCGTTATGGTTTCAGAGGTTGCAGCATGAGAATAATTAAAAGGAATCACAAGGGAAATATTTTCTACAGGTTCTTCCAATGTAGACTGCACAGCCAAGAGTCGGTTCACACTAGGGCGACACGACTTCCAGCACGACTTTCAGAAGCAACTTCAACACGACTTGAGCATGAACCACAGGGCGATCTGGGGCGATTTACAACACGACTTGAAGTCCTTTTCAGGTCAGGAGACATTCCAGTGGCCAATAAAACAACAATCAGCTCTGGGAGAGAGAGGGGGAGGGAGAGGTTTGCCTGAGAAATGTATGTTATCTTCCTGGAAAGTAGCTTCAATTAAAACAGTGATCAGACTTGGAAGCGACTTCCATTGAAATCAATGGGTACAAATCGCCTAGAAGTCCGATTGAAGTAGTACAGGAACCTCTTCTGAAGTCGGAGCGACCTCAGTAGTGTGTATTAACACCGCTCCCATTCACTTACATTGCTTTTCTGGACAGCGCGACTTGGGATGACTTGAGACGACTTCAAGTCGGATCCCAAGTCGCCCCAGTGTGAACCGACTCTATTTAATTTTTTTGCTACCATTGCACAGATGGTAAGAATAAACTACTGTTTCCAGAGACACTTCTGTTTTTCACTTGTTTGCTCTTCAGTGAGGTTGATGTTAGCAATGTACTTAATTTACTATGTTTGTATCCAGCAAAAGAACCAAGACATTGTAATGGACCTTATTAAACAGAATGTGCTTGAAAATGAACGGCTTAGACTGAAGTTTCAACAGCACAGCAAGAAAGATAGTGAATGTAAGTGTCAAGATACCTCAACTGTTGCATTGTTGTTAGAACATTAAAGGCATGCTCCAGCCTAAATTGACAGTGAATCCTTTAAATGCCTACAGTAAATGCTGCCTATGTGATCAGTACTTCCGATTTAAAGCAAAACTATTTTAATGTATCCTGAAATTGCAGGTTAAAAATAGTGGATATATGCGCACTTGCATAGCTGTGTCTTTGTATCTTTTCTAGAAGGTCTCAGGTTGCAGTGCAGACATGTCAGTAGTATCTGAAATTTTCTATAACTTTTCGGTTTCAGCTCTTCTTGCTGCTCAGCTCAAATGCTCCCTCATTTATTTATGAAACGGGCAGAGACCCTCACTACATATAACAGTGTGACTTGGGGTGCGTGGCTGGATGTCAAGCAGAATGGCTGTGTGAGCTGATCGCTCCTCCTGACCTGGTGTGAAATCCGCTCCAACTGGGGTACATCTTCGCCGTTCATGGGCAAACCGCACTCCACATAGTCCCAGAAGCAGGGGTGCTTTACAGCCTCCCCCCTTAGTACAGCCGATCTACGCCTTCCGCGCGCCAATCTTGGGTCTGCTGCTCCAGGAGGAGGCCAAGATGGCGCTGCTACGATCCCCACAGTAGCCTCCGCTTACTTGGGCTCCTGACACAGACATGGAGGACCTACTGCTGCATCAACAGTGTCCAGACCTGCGCTGACAAGCCGTTCACCTCTGCAGCCAAGGGTTCGGATCCCGGTCTCGGCTACATGTGAATTGAGTTTGGTGGTCTCAGCCCGGCTCCCGGTGGGTGTGCTATGCAAGGTACGCCTGTGCTTAGTACGCCCACCCCCCCCCACAAAAACCACCACACTTGCACGCACACAAAATTGGTTTAATACGCACGCACTTTGGCCATGCGGTCTCCTAAAGAGAGGCGAAGGACCTACGGGGCTGGCTTGGTGGGTCGGGCCCCCTCACTCCCTCATAGGGGGAGTCCCTCTGCCCTGATGGGGTCCTGTTGGGCCCCAGCTGGGCTCCCAAGTGGAGCAGGTAGGGCGGGGTGAGTGGGAGGCCCCCCCTCACACCCGCCATTGCCACCGGGGGCATGGAGAAGGATGGCGATTGCCTCCGGGGGGAGGGTCTGCCTACTCCCAACTCCTGCAGTCCGGCTCCTCTCTCTCGAGTTCACGCACAAAATACACTTTAAAAAAAGAAAAAAACAAAACAAAAAAAAAACAGTGTCCAGACCCACCAGCCGTCAGTCTGGAATCCCTGGAACACTCGGCACCCTACTATTGTTTCGGGACCCTGCTACTCCTCCACGCTCCAAACTGCCTAGGCCAGCCATCGCCTCTGCCCTGAGCTTTTCCAAGAGCCCAACATTTTTGGGAAACCAGCATCTCCCACAATATCAGAAGTCTCACCTATCCCTCTCTGTTTCCTGGGAGTCCCTCAGAGGAGGCTCCTGCTAAACCTCTAAACCCGCCGCTTTTGGACCAACCACAGGAGTGGTGTGAAATGTAGCACTCTTCCCTGTCTGCTACTGGGTCTGCTCGGCACCCCGCACATGCCTCCTCTGTTCTCTCTGCGGAGGAGCTTTCCTCATGGCGGGAACAGTTACATTCGCTGTCACTAAAGACGACTCTAAGCAACTGATTACAGATGTTAAAGAAGCTTGTCGGAGTAAGATCAATTGTGAGCTTTCTGTTAGCTCTGCTTTTGACACTACCCCTCATTGGTTCTTTGTGATCTTGAGTTCCTAATTAATGTTATACCCCCCACACCTGGTGGTACAGTGTGGGGGGGGATGTTATGGAACGTTGTTGTTCATTCAGTTTTCCCCCAGGTCACACGTCGACCGGCGGTGCGTACATTGCTAATTTTTAATCTTATCTTCTCTTTCCATTATATCTGTCATCTGTGTTCTTGCCTTTTCACTCGCAAGACTTTTGGGACGCCGTGTCTTGAAGAAGGTCCCTCACGTTGTTTTGGCTCATCTCCTGGCAACCAGGGTTGGATAAGAATTTGGATTCTTCATTCTTTTTTCAGATTGCCATGACACAGATATGATCCTTAATTGTCAATTGTCTTAATTCAAATTTTAAGAGGCATATGGCGTTGGAGAAATTTCGGTCCTCAGAGGCAGATGTGATTTTTGAGATGCACTTTGATAGGAGGGGCACGTTGGAGTTTGCAGATAAACACTATTCTCCTACCTATCTAGCCTCCAGTTCATGGAAGAAGATGGGAGAAGCAATTTTGATAAAAAGAGCATCCCTGTTTTTGCATACCTACACATACTCTGTATGCACCCAATGTTAGTAAATCGGCCTTCCTCGCCCACATCTATAACCATCTATTTTGTTCAGATCACACATCTCATAGCGGGGGTGATTATAACCTGATGTTTTCTCTGTCATTGGATAGGAACTCTTTTTCTAAAGGCCCTCTCCCGCCATGTCTGTCTCGTTAATCTCAGCTGCTTTGACATCTCACCTGTAAACACACTTTGTTTGACTCCTGGCGGGTTGCCCATCCGACAGATTGCCAATAGTCTCACTACTCCCACCCATGTCTCGATATTTTTTTTTTTGTAAATGGCCCGCTTTGTGAGCAACTAAATCCGCAGATGTCCTATCCATTTATTGGTTGGCTCATGCTCCGAGCCGGTTGACTCTGAATCTGGACACTTAAACATTTAAACGTTGCCATTGGCAGCTAATGAATCCCTGCTTAAGCATGAACGCACAAGGAAGGGATTGGAATCTGCTCCTAGACTTTTTGTAGAGAATTGTACCCCAGAGATATCCTCTGACACACTCTGGGAGGCCCAGAAGACAGTGGTGAGGGGGCAGTGTATTGCCCTCTCAACGGCCTAGAAAAAGAACACCAAACTTCAGCAAGTTGAAACTAGACTCCACGCCTTAGAATACCCAACTGTCGACAACCCCATCTCTTATGTGAAATAGTCCAATCATGCAACACCTTTTAAAGAACCTTGCTTTGGGCAAGGTAGAAAAAACTCTCACACAACTGTGATAAGTCTTCTTCGATAAGGGCAATAAGCACATCTCTGCTAGCCTCTAAACTCAGAGATCATTCGGGGGCCCTCAGAAGGTGTGGGAGGAGCAAAGTGATTTTGTATCTTCTATTCCCATCTTTATAATAATCCAACTATCCCACTTTACACCTGCGGAAGGCTTTTGTGTGCGTCTTTGTGACTATCTTTCACTTAGTGGTATTCCTAAACTGAATAACTCTACCTTAACGCTCCCAATCACAGAGAGAGGAAGAGGAAACCCTTAAGTCTTTATCCACCCATAAGGCTCCTGGCTCTGTTAGCCTCACAGACGAATAGTATAAGGCCTTTTTACCTATCTTACTGACACATATGACCCGACTTTTTAATGTTTTTTTTTTTTTTGCATAAAGAAGCGATCCCAAGGAACATGCAATCTTTTTTTCTCGCTCTAATTCCTAAACCAGATAAGGATCATGCATCTTCCATCATTGATACATAAAGATCAGGTGGATTTTATCCCCTTGAGACAAGCCAGGGACAGCACCAGAAGGGTAGTTAACATTATAAATGTTATTAAAAGGAAACAAATAGAGACACTTCTACTCAGCTTAGATGCTGAGAAAGCTTTTGATAGGCTAAGCTGGCCCTTTTTATTTTTTATATACTCATTATCGGTAACATGATTATTAGTGTACATGTGTACACAAGCCGGTCAACGGCTATCCTCTCCTCATGCTGTCGGTCTGAGAAAAGGAATGCCGATAACTGGCTTTTGTTTACATCATGATCAGCTGTGATTGGATACAGCTGGTTATGTGCTAAAGAGATGCTGATTGGCTCTTTACCTCAATCTGTGATCAGCAGTGTCTGGAAGATGCTGCCATAACAGAGTGCACCGTCTGTCAGCCACGGCGGGCATGATCACTGCGATTTGTCATATGACACCCTCCCAGAACCGTCCGGCTGTGCTGTAGCCGCCATTTGGCTTTAGCGCAGTCAGCAAGTGGTAAGAACCCCATTTACCACCTCCCCCTCCTTTGCCATCTCCAATGAGATGGGACAAGGCTGCCCCCTTTCTTTTCCCTCTGTGCATTGACCCCCTGGCAGCCCAAATATGCAGTTACTCAACTATACATGTAGTTTAAGTTAGGGGATGGGAATTAAAAATGTTACTGTTTGCTGATGATGTCCTGCTTACCATAACTCAGCCCCGGGGAAACTTTCCTAACCTGCACAAACTCCTTGATGAATTCAGTGCTTTGTCAGGCTATAAAGTTGATCCTTATAAATCTGATGCTTTACTTATTAATATCCCTCCCTCCATGGTTCCTCTACTGTCGGGGTGTGTTTCATACACTTGAAAGTCTGATTCCATTAAATAGCTTTGAGTGTAAATAACTTCCCAATATTAATTTCTTCGCGTTGCTAACTTTAAACCATTGTTTGCCTCAATAAGATCCCTGTTGGCTTGTTGGAAACGCCATCAGATTTCCCAGGGAAAATTTCTATACTGTACCTTCTGCAATTGCCTAACCATTGGACTGAAATTGATATGGTCAGCCTCGGTCCATCCAAATAATTTGCTGTGGAATGTGGACACTAACGTTCCCTCCTTCTCTCTCTTGCATACTATGGCATTTCTTCGTAGTCTGTGGAAACAAAACAAACATTCTCTCTTGTCTGATACTGCTTCACTGACCTCTTTCTTGTCCAACCCTAAGATGCTAACCTATTTCACTTTGACCACCTAGTCGATCCTATAACCCAAAATCTACTTTGTTCAAAGATATTCAGGGGGAAAGCCTATTTTGATTACCTCCAGATATGCCACTATGTGATCTCCTTTGCTCCCACATTGCAGTTCTCTAAACTGTCTCTTTTTGAGCGGCTAGTCCTAGCGGGCCTGTCGCAAAAAGTCTTAATTTCCAATATGTATCGGGAAACATAGCTATATGCTTAAGTGGGAACAGACGATTAGGAAGGAGTTGCCTCTGTAGTTGTGGCGGGTGATATGTTCTGAAGCGGCTAAGAGCTCTTTTTGCACTCTTTATAAAGAGAACGCTTATAAAATACTATATTTTTGGTACTTGACTACATTATACATCCGCGCCATTTTCCCTAAGTTGAAGTTCAGTGCTTAAAATAAGTATTTGATCCCCAAGCAAAACATGACTTAGTATTTGATGGAGAAGCACAGAGGTAAGACGTTTCTTGTATTTTCTGACTAGGTTTGCACACATCTCAGGGAAGTGTGATGGTTGTCACCGGCGCAAAATAATTATTTATGTTGACCTGCTGCAGTACTGTGTAAGCCTTTAGGAAGGCCTAGGTAGTAGAGCGGAAAAATATTGTTACTGCGCTGGTCTGAATAGGTGATGACACAAAATAATCTTAGTTTATAAGGTGCTGAATTCAGTGCAGTACTGTGCGTGATAAACCACAATAGGTGATTATCTGACTAAATGACAATGTCCAGCTCTTTCGAGCATGTGCAATTGTGTACTACTACAGTAGGTGACTGGGATATTGTGTCAATCTCGCTCCCTTTCTCGGCGAGATTGACCACCTACGAGCCCCATCGCGGGAGCCAGCGCCGAGCTGGCTTGCCGCGATGGAGACAAAGCCGTCATAGAAGCGACGGGGATCCGACGCGGATTCCCGCCAATTCTACACGTGGGCGGAGTTTGTTATGAATCCTGAAGGAGAAATCCCCGCCGGATTTTTAAAGAAAAATCCGGCATGGGTTCCCCCCTCAGGAGCATAACGGGCCCTTAGGTCTGTTATGGGTTGTAAGGAGACCCCCTACGCCGAAAAAACGGCGTGGGGGTCCCCCCACAATCCATAACAGACCCGTATCCAAAGCACGCCGGCCGGCCGGTCAGGAAGGGAGTGGGGGCGAGCGAGCGCCCCCCCCCTCCTGAGCCGTACCGGGCAGCATGCCCTCAACATGGGGGGGTTAGGTGCTCTGGGGCAGGGGGCGCACCACCCGGCGGGCTTCTTTCGACGTCTTCGGCGGCTGGGGGGTCTTCTCCCACTCTCCGGGGTCTTCTCCTGCTCTCCGGGGGTCTTCTCCGCTCTCCGGGGGTCTTCTCCGCTCTCCGGGGGTCTTCTTCTTCTTCAGGACTCGCCGCCGCTAACTTTGTGTGTTAGCTCAATTACGAGCCCCCTCCTCTGTGACGTCGTCTTCTTCTTCTTCCTCTTCTGTTCTCCAGATGTTGACGCGACGCTTCCTTCCGCTGTTATGCCGGGCGCGCGGCTCGCAGCGAGTTATATAGGCCTGTCTTGTGACGTCGCAGTCCCATCATGCTCCGGTAGGTACCACGTGCTACCTACCGGAGCATGATGGGACTGCGATGTCACAAGACAGGCCTATATAACTCGCTGCGAGCCGCGCGCCCGGCATAACAGCGGAAGGAAGCGTCGCGTCAACATCTGGAGAACAGAAGAGGAAGAAGAAGACGACGTCACAGAGGAGGGGGCTCGCCGCCGCTAGTAATTGAGCTAACACACAAAGTTAGCGGCGGCGAGTCCTGAAGAAGAAGAAGACCCCCGGAGAGCGGAGAAGACCCCCGGAGAGCAGGAGAAGACCCCGGAGAGTGGGAGAAGACCCCCCAGCCGCCGAAGACGTCGAAAGAAGCCCGCCGGGTGGTGGGCGATTTTATCAAAGCGCCCCCCCCCGGCGGCGGAAGAGAACCAGACGGCGGCACCCACCCCCCCACAGAAGCCCGCCGGAGGGGGGCGCTTTTATAAAAGCGATCATACACACCCCCCCCCCGGCGGCCAACTAATAAAATATTTCAATACCCTGTGTGGTTTATTTGTGTTTACACTTTTTATTTGCAGGTGAATGGGTAGGGGTACAATGTACCCCATACTCATTCACTTATGGTGGGGGGCCGGTATCTGGGGGCCCCCTTATTAAAGGGGGCTTCCAGATTCCGATAAGCCTCCCGCCCGCATACCCCGACAACCAACGGCCAGGGTTGTCGGGAAGGGGCCCTGTCCTCATCAACATGGGGACAGGGTGCTCTGGGGTGGGGGGCCGCAGTGCGCCCCCTGCCCCAGAGCACCTAACCCCCCCATGTTGAGGGCATGCTGCCCGGTACGGCTCAGGAGGGGGGGGGGCGCTCGCTCGCCCCCACTCCCTTCCTGACCGGCCGGCCGGCGTGCTTTGGATACGGGTCTGTTATGGATTGTGGGGGGACCCCCACGCCGTTTTTTCGGCGTAGGGGGTCTCCTTACAACCCATAACAGACCTAAGGGCCCGTTATGCTCCTGAGGGGGGAACCCATGCCGGATTTTTCTTTAAAAATCCGGCGGGGATTTCTCCTTCAGGATTCATAACAAACTCCGCCCACGTGTAGAATTGGCGGGAATCCGCGTCGGATCCCCGTCGCTTCTATGACGCACTCGCTGGAATGTGCTTTTACTATTCCAGCGAGTGCGAGATATCGGCAGCCTGTCGCCGAGATTCAGCGCGATGCTGGCGTGCTAAAAACACATTCTCGGCGGCAGGCACTGTATGTGCGACTACTGTGCCAACAAACAAAATACATAAATGTGTGTATATATATATATATATATATATATATATATATATATACATATATGAGTGACAGTGTTCAGCTCTCTCGAGCATATGCAAAATTTTTATTTTTTTATATACCAATGTCCTACTCTCTCGAGTGTGTGATACTAAGTGCAGCTATTATACCAGCAACCAGATGTAAATAAATAAATATGCATATCAATGTCATAAACCATATGTGCAAAAAATATATATGTGCATGAAAGTTCATAAATGTTCATAACATATCCCGATTGACGTGGAAGTCACAACTTCACAGTTAGAGTCCAATAAGGGAATAAATGTGATAATTAATCCTGGTGTTGTGTTTCTACTTCTTCCACCCGACTAAAATAAGTGCTGCCACCACCAACTGCTGAAATGCGCACTCACCAGACTCCAGCTGGTAATGGGCCCCAAACGTATTCCGTTCCTGTCAGTGGATATGTGCTCCTTGCTCCTTTCACACAGTGTTCCTTAGTGCCTCAAAAAACAAGGGGCTAATCATGGTGTAGTACGTTTAAAAGGTTTTGTTTATTTAAAAAGATAAAATCAGACTACTCACAAGGGAGGTGCTTTGAACCAGCACCTAGTATCTTTGGCAGTATCGGGCATGGACAGCCGCTCACCAGCTTGTTTTGGGGTGCGTGCCCGGCTCCTGCTTCACTGTGGTTCCACAGGTCAAAAACACTCCCTCTATGCGTTATCCACCTGGCTTCTACTAGTTTCCCAAATATGCGTCATCAGGAAAGCTCTTAGTCAGATAATCACCTATTGTGGTTTATCACGCACAGTACTGCACTGAATTCAGCACCTTATAAACTAAGATTATTTTGTGTCATCACCTATTCAGACCAGCGCAGTAACAATATTGCACACATCTCAGGAGGGATTTTGGTCCTCTCCTCTTTAAAGATCTTCTCTAAATCTTTAAGGTTTCTTGACTGACTCTTGGCAATTCTAAGTTTTGGCTCCCTTCATAAATTGTCAAAAGGGTTAAAGCGTTTGTTACCCCCAAAAAAGGGGGGGGGGTTCTGTTCCCTTTTAAAGCATGTTATGCAGCACAATGCTTGTTCTGTGTAATTTGACCCCCTGCATCACCTGAAATACCTGGTTGATCTTGCCTGGTTTTGCCCTGCCCCCTGTAAACTGACCATGGTTTATCATGGCTGCTAAACCCTGACACTGTGGTCAGTTGATGTGCCTCCGTCATCCACAGCTCTCCTGTCCTCCTCTGTTCTCTCTCCCCTCTCCTTCCCTGCCTTTAAGCTATTGATCGTGCCTGCCCCTCCCCTCCTGCTTCTATGTTGTAAAATCTTGGATGAGAACCTTCTTCCCTTAGCCAGAACTCTGAAGATGGGTCATGACATTGACCGAAAACATTCCGCCAGGGCAACAAAGGAGTGGCTCAAGAAGCACATTAAGGTTATTGAGTGGGCTAGCCAGTCTCCAGACCTTAATCCCTATGGAAAATTTATGGAGGGAGCTAAAACTTTGAGTTGCCAAGCGACAGCCAAGAAACCTTAAGGATTTAGAGAAGATATGTAAGGAAGAATGGACCAAAATCACTTCTGGGATGTTTGCAAACCTGGTCACTAACTACAAGAAATATTTTACCTCTGTGCTTGCCGACAAGGTTTTCTCCACCAAGTCCTAAGTAATTTTTTGCTTGGGGTCCAATACTTGTTTTACTCACTGAACTGCAACTCAATTTATAACATTTGTATCAAGTTTTTGTCTGGATTTTTGGTTGATATTCCATCTCTATCATTTAATCACTTCAACCCGGAAGGATTTACCCCCTTTCAGTACTGTGTCGCTTTAACTGACAATTGGGCAATCGCACAACGCTGTACCCAAACAAAATTGACGTCTGTTTTTTCCCACAAATAGAGTTTTCTTTTGGTGGTATCTTATCACCTCTGCAGTTTTTATTTTTTGCGCTACAAACAAAAAAAGCGTACATTTTGAAAAAAAAATATATTTTTTACTTTTTGCTATAATAAATACCCCCAAAAATATATATATATATATAAAAAAGTCTTTCACAGTTTAGACCGATATGTATTCTTCTACAAATTTTTGCTAAAAAAAAATTGCAATAAGTGTAAATTGATTGGTTTGCGCAAAAGTTATAGGCCCAGATTCACAGAGCGATTACGCCTGCGCAACTGGTGTTGCGCGTGCGTAAGTCTAAATGTGCGCGTGCGTTTAGATGCGCGCGATTCAGAAAACGAATTACGCCTGAAATCTACTTTTTTTTGTCCGGCGTAATTTCGTTAGACAGACGCATCCGTCCGCGCAAAAATGCGCTAGACACACCATTGATTTGCTAGTCAAATATGCTAATGAGGGAGTTGCGGGGATCCACAAAAAAACGCAGTTGCTGCGCAGGCTACGCGATGTGCGCAACAGCAAAATGTCCTGTCTAAAGTTAGAGCACCTAAAAGCTGGTCTAAAAAATGAAAAAAAGTCTACTTGTCAGATAAAGCAACACTGTTAGTGAGGAGTTCAGCAGTCACACGTGTTGCCCAACAATCTGTATGCCAACATGCCAGGGGCATCGTCGCGCATAGCTATACTACTGACTTTAGATGAACAAAGAAGGAGGAGGGCATGGAGGATGGCACTAAGGAGGGCACGGGAGATGTTTTTTTTATTTTTTTATTTGCTTATATAAAATTTACAATTTAAATTAATCTAATACAATATTCTTATCTGATACAAGCCCCTCACTCTTCACTTGATATATCACACACGCATAGACATCTTTGGCATGAGTGATTCTGAGGTGTCTCGCATCTTCAGATTCACCCCTCATGCCATCATGGAATTACCACAACCTTGCAGGAGGACATCACCAGCCCAACACATGGCACCACCCATGACACCCATGACAGCTACATATACAATCAGAGCCCCATCCCCACAGATTTCGAACAGAACATGTATGGGGACAGCTGGCTGGTTGGTGAGTGACATGGGAGTCAGGCATGACTATCCCCTCCCGTGATGCACACCTCACAAGTGGCACATGCATGACTAACATCCTCCTGTCTTTTCCCTTCAAGGTGACTCTGCATATGCACTGGTACCCCATCTCATGACAGCTCACATTATGCATCTTTGCACGTTAAACACACACATTAATCATGGCACAATGAGAATGCATGCATGCACACCACTGTGGTCCCTAGCACACACACCCCACATCCTCATCACATTGGATTGGCACCAGTCCACCATGCAGGACTTGTGAGCTGCAACGCCATGCCACGGCTCCAATTATGTCACTGTACATTCATACACCATTCACACAGACCTGGGGATCACTTCTCCACCACAAATGAGGGTGACACCCCTTTTCCCGCAGGAATATCACCCCCACATTCCAAAATCATACACAAACAGAACCAAAAAAATTAAATAAATGACGAGCAAAAATAAAAAATGCCCAGCAAAAATATAATTTAAACAAAATAACAACAAAGAAAACACAGAAAAGACAAAAATCACTCTGCAAAACAGTCCTCAAATATCTCAAAGACACGTCACAAACAAACAAAAGCACCTTGCTGTAGAGGGAGGGATACAAAGGGATGTATTTTTGCAAAGGAAGTGCATTTGTGTCTGTCTATTTATGCTGTCTGCGTAGTTCATAAAGTTGCCCTAGTCCATTTCCAATTTCACTGATTGCGGCGCTTCCGAGTTGTGAGCATGCGCACATCGGAGCTGACCATGGTCTCCTTCAAGCGCGCATGCGCGAGCCGGCCGGCCCTTCATTTGCATGGGGTCACGGCTCATTTCAATGTAACACGCCCACGTCCCTCCCAATTTGTATTACTCCTCCTTACGCCTCTGGAAAAAATCTTACGCTTGCGCAATTTCCTGCGCAAACGCTACGTGAATCGGGGGATTACGCGGCTAGATGGCGCAAGTCTAACGTAATGGCGGTGCGCTACGCCGGACCGATAATGCGCCGATGTACGTGAATCTGGGCCATAGTGTCTACAAAATAGGGGATAGATTTATGGCATTTTTTTTTTTTTCTTACTAGTAATGGTGGCGATCTGCGATTTTTTTATCGGGACTGCGACATTATTGCGAACACTTTTGACACTATTTTGGGACCATTGGCATTTATACAGCGATCAGAGCTACAAATAGCCACTAATTTATTGTATAAATGTTACTGGCAGGGAAGGGGTTAAACACTAGGGGGCAATCAAGGGGTTAAGTGTGTCCTAGGGAGGTGTTCTAACTGTAGGGGGGATGGTCTCACTACAACATAACAGATCACTGCTCCTGATGACAGGGAGCAGTGGATCCCTGTCATGTTGCTAGGCAGAACAGGGAAATGTCTTGTTTACATAGGTATCTCCCCGTTCTGACTCTCTGTGTCACAACTGCGGGCCGCTGGCGAACATCGAGTCTGCGTGACCTGCGGCGGCACGTGGACACCTGCTAGTTTTTCTTGCTGTGGCCATCTTGAGTGAGGGCCGACGGTCTATGTTGCATTTTCTTCCTGGAATTTATCAGCCCAAAAGCCTAGTACACACCACTATTTTTTTTAGTTTAACCCAGTGGGTTGATCGGGAAAAAAAACTGACAGCTCAGGTCGGAGTCGCTGTACTAGCAATTCAATGTTAATACAGTCATCTTCCCTGCCCTCCCCCCCCCCCCCCCCCTTCAGAAGACTCCAGTTTGCGAACTCTGCCATTGGCTGAGAGCTCCGATCGGGAGCCAGTCAGCAGACCTTTGGCCCGTGTGTACTAGGCTTCAGCTAAAAAAAAAAAACACTCATCCCCTCCTGAAGCTTCATGAAATGTATGACATCATTTACCTAGACTTGGAAACAAGGAAGGAACTGAAGAAACAAGGTTTAAAATAAGTAAATCTGATATACTTTCCTATGCAGGATAGGCAGCATAAGGAATAAAAATAGTCAATGTCGATTGAGAGAGTGAACTTCCACTTTAGTGCTGCAACCTTTTAAAAAATTCTTTCTATATTGGAGGCCTTTGGGACACCTGGGATGACGACTCTCTTTATACCTAGCCCGGGGTGTGACTCACTTTCAGTTTGAACTATATGAACATTATGTGTGTGTGCATGTTTTTGAAATTAAAGACCAACTGCAGGCTCCAGACTCCGTTCCCTGGTGCAGTTGTGTATGGTAGCCAATCAGCTTCTAACTTCAGCTTGTTTAATTAACCACCTAAGCCCCGGAAAAGGATTTGCCCCTTTAATGGACATTTTCTGCAATACGGGAATGCGTTGCTTTAACTGACAATTACGCGGCCGTGTGATGTTGTACCCAAACACTATAAACAAAGATCAAGAATTTTGAAAAAAATATATATTTTTTTACTTTTTGCTATAAAACATATCCAAAAAATTTTTTTTTTATTAGTTTAGGCCGATATATAGTCTCCTACATATTTTTGGTAACATATGCAACAGACATATGTTGACTGTAGATGCAATACGTTTTGAACAAATCTATCTATGAGAGAGTGAAAGCCCCCAGTGTGAAAGTAGCCATAGTCTAGAGGTATCTGGTGGCAGAAATAAATTACTCTGGAGGACAGCATTGGAAAGTAGGTGGGTATTGCAACCAGAGATGATTTATTTTACTATACTCAGAAAATGTGTAATCAGACAGATGTTTTTTTTTTTTTATCTCATAAAAATTATAATGTTCTTTGCCTTTGCTGCCTAATTGATACTTTTATAAGTATTGTATTTTAATGCTAAACCCACTTTAAGTTTTACAAATAAATGCTAATACATTTCTCTTTTTATCCTACTAGAGTTCTGCTGGCTGATAAAAGACGATTCTTGAAAAATTAAGTGTTATTTTGTTTAGTTCTGGAAGAGGAACACATTTATCTTTTGAACAGATGTTTTCTGCAACTACAGTTTTTTCCATTTCGTAGCTACCATGCTTTTTAACATCATTGTGTGTTTTTTCTGGATCAGATAGAGTGGAAGTCTTAGCTTTCTGTAGTCATACATAAAACAATATATATCATTTAAATCGCTCCACTGTCAACATTTAGCATATCATCACCTTCACTGTCATTTCTGCAACATCTTTGAGGAATCCCCAGATAAGGCTTAAATGGATTATTATTAGTTATATTTATTTTGTGCCTTATAGCAGAACTATAATCCTTTCTAGCTGTATCTTTATTAAAAGTAATAAATACGAAAGTTTCACTCTTCTAGTGGTTTTCTTCACTGGCAACCAGTGTGTTTTTTCTCAGTATGTAAATATTAAAAGTAGATTTTTGCAGCCTAGCAGCTGTCCACACACATGTTTATTCTTGGTCTGTGACACAGAAAGTAGGAAAGCCAGAGAAGGCAAGGCAACTGGCCTTTTCAGAAGCAGGTCTGGAATGGCATGTATTTCCCAGTATGGTTTGCTTTAGGTGACAAGTTTAGGAGAAAGTCATTTCACCTAATCTCTGATGATTTTGTCTTGTTGCACTAGTAGCACAGTAGACCTATTTATATATATATATATATATATATATATATATATATATATATATATATATATATATATATATATATATAAAAAATGCAAAGCAGTGGATTAAACAGGAATGTATGCACATGTAAAATTAACATTCAAGATAAGACTGCAATCTGTGTCCAGTGTAATAGATGAGATTGCAGCAGCTAATGTATCAATGCTAAATTGTAAAAATACACCTCAGTAAGAACTGATGGTGTACAAAATGGGCTACGAGCCAGTCACATTTTACTTTAATTTAAGGTTATATTGATACAAAAAATGTGTTTTATTAGACTAACTATGCATGTTTTAAATACAGTGGTTAGTGATTAATTTCACAGAGGTGTACAGTATAAAGGTAGTTAAAATAGCTCAGTAAACTTTAAAATCCATGATTAAACACTAGTAATATTTAATTACTTAAGGACTCAGCCTCTTTCTGAGATTGGGTGTTTACAAGTTAAAAACAGGTTATTTGCTCAAAAATATATATTGTGAAAGATAATGTTACGCCGAGTAAATTGAAAACCAACATGTCACGCTTCAAAGTTGTGCCCGCTCGTGGAATGACGACAAACTTTTACCCTTACAAATCTCCATAGGCGATGTTTACAAAATTCTACAGGTTGCATGTTTTGAGTTACAGAGGGGTACAGAGCTAGAATTATTGCTCTCGCTCTAAATATTGCAGCGATACTTCACATATGTGGTTTGAACACCGTTTTCATATGCAGGCGCTGCTCACGTATGCATTCTGCATTCTGCACGCAAGCTCGTCAGGACGGAGTGCTTTAAAATAAAAACATTTATTTTCTTGATTTTGACACTGTTTAATTTATTTTTTTCAATTGTGTCACTTTTATTCCTATTACAAGGAATGAAATTTTGACATTGCTTCCTCCTTGCAGTGGTCTGGAGACGGCGAACTCCCGCTGCCAATAAAACTGAACTTGCGGCGTATGCGCCCCAGAGACCACTTTTACCTTGTAGCGAACCACCTGCTAAGGAAGAGAATACCGGGGTTATGGTAGCTAGCTGCTACCATAACAACGGTATTCCTTTTCAAACAGCTAATGTATTATTGCGGCGGGTGGTACGTAAGTGATTAAAGGATAAGCTCACCATTCGGAAAATGTTGCCTGTTCTGACTATTGTGGAACATGTAATATGTTCCCAATGCTGCAGCCGCTGTGTGATTCTTCCCCCCCCTCCCTGTGACAGCAGTATGTTTTGGAACCATGCAGGACCCCTTCGTAAGGCATGACATCATCACATGCCTGACAAAGGGGCCCTGTGTGTCTCCGAAACATTGCACTATGTCTTCTGTGATCATTCTTCAATAAAGATTTGGATGTATTTGACGATGTGTGGTGTGCTGACAAATATCTGCATTTGATCTGTGATGTCTCCAGTTCCAGCTGGTTGTTTCTGCAGCACCCATTACTCTTAAAGGAGTTGTAAATTACTGTTTTTACAGGGTATAGAGACATACTATTTAACTGATTCCTTTTAAAAATGATTAAAAATATATAAAATCAATCATATAATGTACCTGCAGTTTCTAGTTTCGTTTTTGCATGTTGTTTCCTGTCTCTGATGTACAGAGCCAATACAGGGCAGTGATGGTTTGGAAAACAAAACTGATTGGTGCTGTGGGGTTTTAGACACACAGTAATCACACCTCCTTGATTAGTGACCACAGAGAGAAAGCTCCCAGCACTGTGGTTATCAGGAAACAGACAACCAGGAAGTGTGGAGATCAGAGCAGAATTACAGCAACTTGAGAGCAAAAACGAACAATGAGGACATAAAAACAGCACTGCATTAAGGTAAAGGAAGCTATTAAGATAAAAAAAAATCCTTTATAAACCCTTTAAAGCCTTATACAGGAATATGTGCAATGGAAATATTGATACTACAGTAGGAGGAATAGTGTAAATCTGTCGGTGTTAGTGGAAGAAACAGCGACACGTTCTTGGTTTCAGTGAGAGGAAAAGTGCCCCAAGGGCCGGATAAAGGCAAGCAAAGTGCTGCTTCTGGCCCTCGGGCCACAGCTTGGAGACCACTGCACTTGACGGAAGAGGCTGCATTTATTCGCACATGAGCGTATCCACATACTGGCATTTTTTTTTCAGGCTTTTTTTTTTTCACTTTTTTTTAAGCGTTTTAGAAGTGTATTACAAGCATTTTACAGCTTCAGGCATTTTTGGTTAGCCAATAGAAAGCACTATGGGGAGGAGAGGGAGAGGAAATTAGAAGTGTTTTTCTGCTCAAATCAGGTGTTTCTATTGAAGTCTATGGGGCCATAAACACTTGTAATTTGTCAAAAGAGAAGCTTATGTACTTTTTTTTGAGCTTCTGCTCATATTTGAACAGGGGCCAGTGAAATTAATGGGAATGCGCATTTTGGAACATCAGAGCTGATCATTTTACAAGCTAAAAAACACTCAGGTGTAAACAAAGGTGTAAAGTATGGGAAAACAAGAGGTTATTCCACAGGCATGTTACAGCATTGTTATTCATAAAAAGGTATGTGCCCATGACTGCTTTTTCTGGCAGGATTATCAGGTATGAAATCTGACAAGAGAGAAATGTCATCAATAAGGCTATTAAATGTTCATTAAAGTGTCCATAGAAATCCAAGCTTTTATAAACATTCATTCATATTATTGCATAGCACTGACAATATATGTACTACGTTACAAATCATGCATGCGTATCAGCCCCTGTCCTCAAAGAGCTTACAATCTAAGGTCCCTAGTATAGGAATACATACATATACTAGGGCCAATTTAGGCTTGTTCACACCTATGTGTGTGGCTGTGGGTTTGGGAATCGCATAATACACCCCAGTAAAATTAATGAAGGAACACAATTCTTCCCAATTACACCAACAACGGGGCACCCTTCCTCCTAAAGACACTAACAATAGCACTATTCCTCCCACTGATACCAAGGATGGGGCACAATTCCTCCCAATAATACCATTGATGGGGAACATTTCCTCCCAATGACACAGACTTATTTATCAAAGCATATCCAAAACCTGAAAACAAAATGTAATACATTACTCACTCCTCCGTTGTACCCAAGAAGAGAGCCATGGTTTTCATCTCCATTACGTTGGGAGTAGGGTTATTAGTAGTTTGGAAAGTAATATAAAACTGTGCTTTTAGTTTGGCTCGCAGGAAGAAATGAGGATACTGCATTTCTGGCAAAATCAACCGGTATTTTCTGTACTTGATGAAAATGTTTTTAGCCTGAAAAATTAAACCGAATGCAGCCACCACATCTACGGACTGGTAAGCTGCATTATATTAACCTCTTTCCGCCTGGCCTATAGATAAATGAAGGCTGGGCGCGACACACACCCTTCTGAGTTGACCACAGCTCTGTTGCGGCACAATCTGTCATCAGCTGTGTCCACTGGACACAGCCAATGACAGATCACTGTACCGAGCCCCTGCCAGTACCATGTAATCACTGTGACCAATTACAGCAGATAACAATAATTGTACACAATAGATGGCTTCCATTCATGCCATTCATTGTGTACTATTGTGTTGCTTGCTGTGATTAGTCACAGTGATAACATGGTACAAATGGCCAATCACAGCCCATCTGTACCATGTGATTAGCTGTGACTAATCACAGAAATACACATTGAAGGAATCAATTTTACAACACTGCACATCACTCTGAACACACATTTTCTTCAGCAGAGACATGGAAGATGGTCAGAGTTGAGGGGAAGATATATGGAGCCAAATACAGGGCAATCTTAGAAGAAAACCTGTTAGAGCCTACAAAAGACTTGAGACTGGAGCTGAGGTTCACCTTCCAACAGGACAACCCTAAATCTACAGCCAGAGCTAAAATGGAATGGTTTAGATCAAAAATATATTCATGTGTTAGAATGGCCCAGTCAAAGTTCAGACCTAAATCACATTGAGAATCTGTGGCAAACTTGAAAATTGCTGTTCTCAGACGCTCTCCATCCAATCGGGCAGAGCTTGAGCTATTTTGCAAAGAAAAATGGGCAAAAATGTCACTCTCTAAATGTGCAAAGATGGTAGAGACATCCCCAAAAAGACTTGTAGCTATAATTGCAGAGAAAAGTGGTTGTACAGTTTTTTTTTTTTTAAACATTTATCATATTTCTTCCACTTCACAATTATGTGCAACTTTGTGTTGGTCTGTCACATAAAATCCCAATAAAATAAATTTATGTTTTTGGTTGTAACGTGACAAAATGTGGAAAATTTCAAGTGGTATGAATATTTTTTTTAAGGCACTGTATACCATAGTTTGTAGACGCTATAACATTCCAACAGACTGAATAATATATACCAAGTTGGGATATTTTTACCAAAGAAATGTAGCAGAATACATTTTGGCCTAAATTTATGAAGAAAGATTATTTATTTGTAAAATTCTAAATGCTTATTTGTTATGATCTTTTTTTATTTACTGTAGTTAGCAAAAACTAAAAAACCCAGTGGTGATTAAATACCACCAATTGACATTTTTTTTACACGCTATGATTGTAGTGTGTAAAACATTGTAGCCACATGTCTTACATTTTCTACAAGGATATCATACACAGGTACATAAAAGCTGAAAACCAGATGAATTACTCCAATATAACAATGTATTCTCAGTGAAAAATAATTATGTTAAAGATTGCTTATAAGAGGATCAGTTTTTAGTGTGAAAAGATAAATTCCTACCTCTCACTGCCCAGCTCTGGCTCACTGTGCTAATTACATGAAGGTTGTTTATGTTCCTGAAACGGTTATGGATGCATTTGCAGTTGTTCTCAAGCACTGGGCCTCATTTAGTAAAGGTGTAGATAATGAGGATTTGGGATCACTTCAATTGCCAAGTCATTGACTCCCTCTGATGTCAGTTAAATCTTGTGATGAGGGAGCAGAGGGGCATGGATGAGCTGTTATATGTATGCCCGCACAAGTACACCCATAACAAGCGGTTTACTATGTGGGCACTCATAATAGAGTAGGAACCACGACAGCACGTCCGGGGGCGGCGGGGGGTGTTAACAGAGAAGAGCAAGTTTGGCAAAACACGTAAAAAAAAAAAATGTGTTGATGTGTTTCATGCTAGCAGGCACCTAATCATAACACGTTACACATAGGACTTCTGCCATTTAAATACTTTGTCAAACAATTAATCTGCTCGCCTGCAAATAATTTACCTCCTTCATGACCAGTTCATTGTTTGCTATATAGCACTGTGCTACTTTTTTGTTTACAACGATTTTATTGTAGAAAAGGTCAAAATACAAAAAAAAATAAAAAATAACAATGATGGTACAGGAATGTATACAGGTATCATTAACGGTGAATAATCTACAGGAAGAAAAGGGTATGGTTAATAATATTTAATCATGAACCAGAAAGGCAGTGTCCCAGAGAAACCATTTTTTTTTGATACTGAGGCATAGAGTCATATATAACGTATGATGAATTCTCTCAGAGAGTTTGATGTTCGTCATGCGGTTGAGAATCTGTGGCCAAGGTACTGAAATGGAACGCCAATTAAAGGCTATGGCCCAATGAATGGAGGTAAGAAATGTGTGGATAAGCCTTGTGCTTGATGTTGGAATGTCCTGAATAGTGGAGAATAAAAGGCAGATTTGGGGTGTAAGAGGGATCCTTCGGCCGGCGATTTTATCAATCACGATGCTGACTTTTCCCAGGTGTCCTTTAGATGGGGGCAGTCCCAAAAAATATGTAATAGTGTACCCTGGGTGGGACATCCCCTGAAGCAGAGTGGAGACAGTGAAGGATAAAATGAATTAAGTTTAGCCGGTGTAAGATACCATCTATAGAGCAATTTGATAGCGGATTCTCTGATAGATGTTGTCTTGGTGCATCTATGGAGGTTAAAGAACATGGTATCCCATTGCTCCAGAGTAAATGAAGTATTTAGATCCGATTCCCATTGTAACATGGGATGCGACTTCTCAGTCATGTTTGTTTCATTCAAACTTTTGTATATTCTGGAGATCAAACCCCTGGCACGAGGAGTGGAGATACAAATTTGTTCGAATTGTGTATAAGGGGGGTGAAGTGTAAGTGAGTAGTGTTTCTGATAGAATTGTCTAATTTTTGTATAGTTTTCTAATTCATTAAGAGAGAGATCATATTTTATTTGTAGACTAGGGAAAGTGAGAAATGAGTTAATGTGGGATAGCGATTTTAAATTAGTTAGGTTACGTGTTTTTCAAGCCGATAGCAAGTTTTGATTTTGTGCACTATCTAGGGGGGGGGGGGGAAACGCGGGTCACCTAGAAAAGATGCCAGGGGGGGAGGGTCGGAAGATAGCTTAAATTTTGGGGCCTGTCTGTTCCATAGTTGGAGAGAGTGAGTGACAATATGGTTTAAGGGTCTTATTTTTTGTGGTGGGATCGTTTTGGACCAGAGGAGTCCTTGTAGATTGTAAGGTAGGATAGATTCTACCTCAAACTGGAGCCAAGGAATTTGGAGTGAAGGGGCGTACCATTGGGCTAATTGGGTAAATCTGGTCGATAAGTAATAAAGCACTGTGCTACTTTAACTGGTAATTACGTGGTTTGTACACAAACAAACCTTATATAATTTTTTTCACATAAATAGAGCTTTTTTTATGGTATTTGATCACCACTGGGTTTTTTACTCTTTTGTGATATAAATACAAATTAAAAAAAAACAAAAAAAACTTTCTACCTAATCTAATTTCTTCATAAATTGCAGCCAACATTTATTTAGCTACATTTCTGCGGTAAAAAAGTTTGCAATAAGTGTATATTGATTGGTTTATGTAAAAGTTATAGCATCTACAAACAAATGGTATAGATACGTTTTTTTTTACTAGTAATGTGGTGATCCGCAACTTATAGTGGAACTGCGATAGTACGGCGAGAAATCTGACACTAACTGATGCTGGGGAAGGACTGACTGCCAGTGACATTAATACACTGATTAGTGCTAAAAGTATACACTGTCACTGTACTAATGACACTGGCTGGGCAGGGGTTAACATCTTGGGGGATCAAGGGGGGGATTTAAATGTGTGCCTAACAATATTTAGTGTGTGTAAAATGTGCTGTTTTACTAAGCAATGTGCAGGTTTTTTTAATCTTTACCAACACAGGGCCCTCTTCTGTCAGTCGCTCAGCGGATGAGCGAGTCCCATACATAAATCATGCCTATATATAGGTATGCCTTTAATTTCTTGACGCAATGCTTTAAAAGGCCCTACAAGTCATCAGTTTGGAGTTAACCATGAATAATGGGCCCAGAAATACTGCTCTCACTCCAGCATTGGCAACAGTATTTTTCATGTGTAGCTCAATCTATGTTTTCGCACATAGGCACATAGGCATACATGCATGTATGTGAGGGTAGAGGGCTCAACATTTTCGGGGTGTTTAAAGTGCTTAGGAGTAACTTACATTTTTTTTACAGTACTAAACGTTTTTTCATTATGTATTCTTCATAATACTTTTTTGGTGACAGGTTCTCTTTAATGAGACATCAGAGGTCTAAAACACCCCTGATATCTCACCTGTCCCCTAGGCTCTCCACTAACTTTTTCCCCATCTAGAATTGCACCAGAACACCAAAAATGACATATTGAACAGACGTTTGCTGATCTCCCTCCCCTCTACCCCGCAGCACCCACCATGTTGGTTCCAGGACTGCAAATGGGTGTGCAGAGCCCAGAAAACATGGCGGAGGCATGTGTGGGATGAAGACTGACATTTACAGTGGTGTGTGGAAGTGATCCCGCTGTTACACAGCTGCCAGATTGCTACCATATGAAAGCCGACAGTCGGCTTGTCACATTTACACACATATAGATTAGAGTAGCGTAGGACTGGCCAGAGAGGGATTACTTTGATGTAGTTGGTCAGCTTACACATGCATTGGAATGCATGTGGACTAAAAATACCTCTTTTTATGCAAAGTTTGCTAGAAAGAGTGTTGAAAGCAGTGTACAGAGGGTTCTTTCTGAATTTTTATTCTTCTACACAGACATTCCTTTGAAACTAAAAAAATTAAAAGTGTACTACAGCGCTAATTAAATAATTAATCCCAGGAACACCAAATAAAATGCCAAATAACACAGCTGCTATCCATGTGATACCAAATCAAACAGTGAAAAAAATTATTATTATTATAGGATGCGCTAATATTAACTTATGGGTGTAAATCATACAAACAAACAAATAAATCAGGGAAAAACAGTCTCCATATGTGTTTGAATTCATGTGATTAGTCCTTAATCAAGTGCACAGTGAAGGCAGCAGCACGGATTCCATACAAGGAAAAAACACATAAATGATGCCCTCCTTCACTAAGAGTGTGGATCCCAAACTGTGTATCAGGTGATCAGGCACTCGTAGCGGATGAATATGAAAAAAAGAAGAAAAAGAAAAACCTCATTGCACAAACATCGGATAACAGACGGATAATACGATCCTAAACCATCAACAGATGCACTCACGAATCCCCGCTTAGTACAAGCATGAAACGCCACTCAGTGTGCTGTCTCCTCAACTCGATCCGATGGACTCGGATACGATCGTAGGCTCCTCCCTATGCGTTACGTCACGGGCACGCGACTTATTCATGGTAGCAACCCATGAATAAGTCGCGTGCCCGTGACGTAACGCGTAGGGAGGAGCCTACGATCGTATCCGAGTCCATCGGATCGAGTTGAGGAGACAGCACACTGAGTGGCGTTTCATGCTTGTACTAAGCGGGGATTCGTGAGTGCATCTGTTGATGGTTTAGGATCGTATTATCCGTCTGTTATCCGATGTTTGTGCAATGAGGTTTTTCTTTTTCTTCTTTTTTTCATATTCATCCGCTACGAGTGCCTGATCACCTGATACACAGTTTGGGATCCACACTCTTAGTGAAGGAGGGCATCGTTTATGTGTTTTTTCCTTGTATGGAATCCGTGCTGCTGCCTTCACTGTGCACTTGATTAAGGACTAATCACATGAATTCAAACACATATGGAGACTGTTTTTCCCTGATTTATTTGTTTGTTTGTATGATTTACACCCATAAGTTAATATTAGCGCATCCTATAATAATAATAATTCCTTTGAAACTACCAAGTCTATTGTATCCTGATCTACAGAGAAATTCTTTTGATAGAAATATCTATTGCAGACTTTCTGTAGATGCAGAAACCTTCATTTCTCTCATTCTACTCTTTGACAATCAACAGTTACCTGTGTGACTGCATAAATGCTGGGTAGAGTTGCATGATTTAGGCTAAAATGAGAATATTTTTTTGCTAAGAATAAAGATCACGATTCTCCTGGTGTAACATCTTCTTTCACATTATACAAAAAAAAATTTGGGCTAACTTTACTGTTTATTTTTTTTTTCAATTCATTAACCCCTTTAATACCGGGCCATTGTCATATGACGTCCACAAAGGGGATCTCCCATCCCGGGTGGACGTCATATGACGTCCTGGACTTTGGGGGGGGGGGGATATCTGAATGATGCCTGCAGCGAGAGGCATCATCCAGATATCCATCTCTTCTGCAGGCGATTCTGCACAACATAAGAACAATCATGGCGGCGGTTCCACCGCTTAATCGTTCTTATAGGCGGCGGGAGGGGACACCCCCCCTCCCGCTGCCATCCGGTGCTTCTCCGGGCTCTCCCGTGCCATCGGGGGCCCGGAGAATGAAACGTCCGGCGCTTGCAGGAAGCATAGAGATGACTGGTGACCAGATGGTCACCAGTCATCTCTATGACCGTCGGAGGACCCGGGCGCGATGTGATGACGTCACGCCCAGGTCCCGTAAGTAAACAAAGCCGCGATTGCGGCTACTAAGGAACAGTATTCATGAGATCGGTAAAAAAAATCTACTGATCTCATGCTTTCCAGCCTGGAGGAGATATGTGGGGTCTTATTGACCTTGCATCTCTCCATAAAGAGGACCTGTCACACCCGCCGACATATGTAAACGTGTTTAAACCACATATGTGAGGTATCGCCGCCTGCGTTAGAGTGCCAGCAACAATTCTAGCACTAGATCTCTGTAAATCTAAACTGGTAACCTGTAAAAAAAATCAAAGCGTTGCCTATGGAGATTTTTAAGTACCGAAGTTTGGCGCCATTCCATGAGTATGCGCAATTTTAAAGCGTGACATGTTAGATATATATATTTTTTTAACAAACAGGTTGGTCTTTATTGAGAAGACATTTAACATACAAATAACATGTTTACATAGCTCAGACAGAATAGTGCATGAATCGTCACTAAAACAGACAGAGATTCAGCGTTCATCACAGTCTAGTAACTAGTCAAAAACAGCAACCCACCCATCATCAATTAACACATGGCAGATAAGGTTCACATCAGAACTGTTGTGTCCATGGGAGCCAGACTCTGTTGAACTTTTGGGGGCAGCCCCTATTGATGTAAGTCAGACTATACATTGGTAGCTGCGCATTCACAGAAGAGTCCCAGGCCTCTACAGTTGGAGGTCGGGGGGAGGACCACTTCTTAAGAATCTCTTTTTTAGCATAGTACATAAGCGTGGAGACAAGTATCTTTGTGTAGCGGGGACGCTGGTCATCGTCATGAATCCCTAGTAGGGCCAGCTCAGGGGATACCGGAATGGACAGCGAGAGACGGATATTGATACTCTCAAACACCTGCCTCCAGAACGCCTCTATCAGTGGGCAGGTCCAGAACATATGTAGAAACGTTCCCTCTAGGGATTGGCAGCGAGGACAACCCGGTGACCTATCAGGGTAAATTCGATGCAGCCTCTGGGGTGTATAGTAGACACGATGCATAAACTTGGCGTGTACCAGCCTATCCCTAGACAAAATCAGTATCCTAGCCCCATCCTCAAAGCACCCCTCCCAATCCTCTCTATCAAGACCAGGGATATTATTGAGCCATTTGTCCCAGAGGGCACTCATCTTGGGGGAATCTACCTCCAACAGGGCCATATAAAGCGTGGACATCGTTTTCTTAAGAGATTCCTGAGCCAGCAGTTCCTCAATGGGGTCAGCCTCAAGTGCGATAGTCTGCGGGAACTGTGTCCTGGCTGCGTGCCTCAGCTGATAAAATCTAAAGAACATGTGCCCCGGAAGCCCATACTTGACAGTTAACTCTTGGAAGGACATCAGTGACCCCGAGCGCATAATGTCTCGTAGAGTCTTGATCCCGTAGCCGGCCCACAGCTGCGGGTCCGGGATAGTCCTGAAGTGAGGAAGAGAGGGGTTCCCCCAAAGCGGGCAGAAGGGGGAATAGTAATTGGGGCGAACCAGTCGCCTACGGGCCGCACACCATACCCGCAAGGTTGTCTTAGTGGGCTCTGGCAGGGAGGGATATGCAGCAATCCCCCTGTAGACCAAATTCCCCAATTCTCTACGTGAACTCAGTATCGCCGCCTCCAAACAGGTAGCCGCATTTGAGTTGGATTGCTCAAACCACCACCTCACAGTCACCAATACCGCTGCCTGATAGTATACCAGGAGATTGGGAAGCGCAAGCCCTCCACAGCGGACCGGCAGCTGCAAGGTGGACCGGGCCAGCCTAGGGGAAGATCCCCTCCACAGAAATGAGCCTATGCAGGCGTCGATTTCCCTGAAGAAGGAGAGTGGCAGCGTAGCCGGGCAATGCCTAAATATATAAGTAAATCTAGGTAAGTAAAGCATTTTCAGAATGTTTATACATCCCAATAGGTTAAGAGGCAGGTCCCTCCATCTGGAGCAATGCTCCTTAAGTCGTTTAATTACTGGCAGTAGATTGAGACGGCGGAAGTCCCTGAGGTTACGTGACACCACTATCCCCAAATATTTAAACTCTTCAACCCACAGCAGCGGGGATGAAGATCCCCCCGCTCTGGCCCCAGGATCCAGGGGAAACAGGACAGATTTGCCCCAATTGATCCTAACTCCGGCGAAGCGTCCAAAAAGATCAAAGATCTGCAAGGCCGCCCGCAGGGAGGTGTTCGCGTCCTGCAGGTAAAGCAGAGCATCATCCGCATAGAGGGAGATCCTCTCCTCCAGGGGGCCAAATTTGAGCCCATGGATCTCCTCCGACCTCCTAATTAGAATCGCTAGGGGTTCCAACGCCAGAGCAAACAAGCTGGGCGACAAAGGACAGCCCTGCCTGGTGCCTCTATGGAGGGGGAAGAGTTCCGATAAGGCACAGTTCGTGCGTATTCTAGCACTAGGAGAAGCATACAACATGGACAGCCACTTCAAGAAATTGGGCCCGAAGCCGAAGCGCCGGAGCACCTCCCATAGATAACCCCACTCCACCGAGTCAAAAACCTTCTCGGCATCCAGGGAGGCTATGACCCGCGCACCACTATTGTCATGGGGAGTGCCTAGATTGAGGAACAGTCTCCTAATATTAATGTCTGTGCCTTTCCCCGGCATGAACCCAGTTTGGTCCCTGTGGACCAAGTCCCCCAACACCGTGACCAATCGTAGGGCCAGAATCTTCGCCAAGATTTTAGCGTCCGCGTTTATCAGAGAGATGGGTCTATAAGAACCACATTCCTCCGAGTCCTTACCCGGCTTAGGCACCAGGACCACCACCGCTTCAGACATGGAGCTCGGGAGGGCCCCAAGAGTGAAGAACTGCGCGAAGAGTGAAGTCAATCTAGGGGCCAAAAGCTCTTGATGCTCAGAATATAGTTCCGAGGGCAAACCATCCAATCCCGGTGCCTTATCAGATTGCATGCAGCCCATGGCTGTCTGCACCTCCTCCAAGGTGATAGCCCTATCCAGGTCTCTACTCTTACCTATTGCAAGCGTGGGGAAAGGGATCCTATCAAGATAGTCAGAGAGCTCACCCGGGGTATAGGACACCCTAGAGGAATAGAGGTCTCGGTAAAAGCGGAGGAACCTAGAATTAATGTCCTCAGGGGTGGTCAGTAAACTTCCGTCCTCATCTCTCACCCTACCTATGTGCGTAGCGGGGTTCTGCCCCCTGGCCAGCCATGCCAGAAGTCTCCCATTTTTGTCCCCAAACTCAAACACCCGTTGGGCACTGTCAAGCATGGACTTCTTAGTGAGATCAATTCTTAGGAGAGATAGTTCATTAAGAGTATGTTGCCAGGCATAGTAATTACCCGCCCCCGGTGATTGGACGTAAGATTTTTCCTGTGCTATGGCTCTATCCTCCAGCTGCCTAAGAGACTGCATCGACACCCTTTTCCGTGCTGCAATATGCTTAATGTACTCCCCTCTGAGCCATGCCTTAAAGGCATCCCAGACTATTAAGGGATCCGTGGTCCCTACATTGTCCACCCAAAAGTTACAAACAGCCTCCGGCATATCTTCCTGAATCTCCGGGTCCGCAATCCAGTACCTCGAAAGTCGCCAGACCCCCCGGCCCCCCGCAGGGGCCGCCCCCACCAAGACCAATACAGGAGCATGATCAGATATGCCCCGCGATAAAATCTCGGCGGACTCAACCCCACCCAGGAGACCGGAGGAGGCAAACGCCATGTCAATGCGAGACAACGTACGGAAGGTAGTGGATAGGCACGTAAACTGTGTATCAGAGGGATGAAAGTGACGCCAGAGATCTGTCATGCCAAAAGTAGATGCCCAGGCAGCCAGGCCAGGGGACGGGGACTGGGAGGGTCGAAGCCTATCTTCCGCGTCAGACATAACTAGATTGAAATCGCCCACCAGGAGCACCTTTTCCACCCTGTATTGCGTAACCATCTGCATCACCCTGTGGAGTAAATCGAGATCCGCAGGAGGAGGGAGATAGATCCCAACTATGACGTAGGGGGTACCCGCTATCAAGGCGTGCACCATCACATACCTACCCCCAGGGTCAGTTTTGACCGCAAGGAGCTGAAAGGGGAGGGTTCGGTGCACTAGGATACTCACACCCCTAGCATAAGTGGAATAGGATGAATGATAGTGTGCAGCAACCCAAGCCCTTTTCAAACCCAGAACCCTGGATCCCACCAAGTGAGTTTCTTGTAGTATACATATCTTAGGCCCATGGCGTTGTATGAATTTAAACACTAGCGACCTCTTAATGGCGGAATTAAGGCCCCTGACATTCCATGACATCACAGTAAAATTAGCCATACTTCAGGTGGTAAAGATGTAAAGAGGGACAGCATACCTTGCCAATCTGCCACCCCCAAGGGAGCACCCGCCCCGCCGTACCAGCTGGACAGGGTGAGGCACAGCACCCCCTCAAGGAGGCAGACATCACTCCCCCACACATCCCCGACTGAGCTAAGCATGTAAAGACCAACCCTTTAGAGCCATAGTAGAATGCAAAACAATGAACCAGAACCCGAAGGGCAACGGCCCTCCAACCCCCTCCCCCCACCCCATGCCCTCCCAACCGAGAAGAGCACATCATCCCCAAACAAGAACAAACTAAACTAAAAGTCACACAGTGATGGAGGCGTGGACCTCCTTAGAGCAGACCGCCAAACCCCGCCAAAAACGTGGCCGCAAACGGAAAAGGGCCAGCCACGGTATCTGTATAGTGTCAGTGTGGGAGGCTGTGCAGCATCCACCCGGGGTTAAACGGGAAGCGTTCAATGGGACAAAGAGAAGCACCTCTGCTGGTTGACAGTAAAATAAAAAAAAAAATTGTCAGTAGGGGTATATATGAAAAGGAAAGAAATTTTTTTTTTTATATATAACAGCCACAAGACATCCAGTCAATCATAAGGGATCCGGCGTCACGGCATCAGTAGATGTAGTGGGAGTAAAGGGTTACACTTCACAGGCTGCATTAGGGATAGGGGCAACTGAAAGAACAATGCCAGAGCAGCCAGCAGACCAAGTACAACTGAAGGGCACTCACCCTCCCACGAGAGTTCGAACTAGCTGGGCACCGGGTCACCAGCAAAACAACGACATCCTCTGAAGAGCTGTCCTACGGAGGAAGAGCCTCCAGCCACGTGCTGGCATCCTTGGGGCTGGTGAAGATCCGAACAGTTTCCCCGTCAACCACCCGCAGCTTGGCCGGGAAGAGAATACTGTAGACGATACCTCTTGCACGGAGGGCCCCCTTAACGCCATCAAAGGAACGCCGTTGCCGCTGGGTCTCGACCGTATAGTCCGGGAACATCATCAGGTTGGTATTGCGGTACGGAAGTCTGCCCGCCTGCCACGCTGCCCGTAGAAACTCATCCCGATCCCGGAAATTCATCAGGCGTAGTATGAAGGTGCGAGGGGGGGCACCCTCCAGTCCAGGCCTCGGCGGCACCCGATGGGCCCTCTCCACAGCAAAGTAGGGGGAAAGCCGAGCAGTCGGGAGCAAGGAGCGAAACAGATCCTCAGTGAAGGCCGCCGAGTTGCGGCCCTCCACCCCCTCCGGCAGACCGACGATGCAAATGTTATTGCGCCTGCTCCGGTTTTCGGCGTCTTCAGCTCGGTATTCCAGCGCCCTCACCTTGGTAGTGAGCGATCGGAGCGAGGCCTCGTGACTAGAGACCATGTCCTCCACATCGCTGACTCGTTGCTCGGTCGCGGTGACTCTCGACCGGATCTTGTCCAAATCCTGGCGCAGCAACCCCACGTCCATCTGCACGGCTTCAATCTTGGAGGTGAGCATATTTTGGCAGGTCGCAACAGCCGCCTGACAGGACGAAATAGCCACCATCACCTCAGGAATTCCAGGCGGGGAGGTCGCCGCGCTCTCGGCCTGGTCCGTCTGCGACGCCATATTGTGACGGCGTGCTGGCGCGCCCCGGAGTTCTGGAAGCGGGTTCTCCGGGTCTTCAATTACCGCCGGAAACCTCAGTTTTTTGCCCCGCTGCGAGGCCTTAGATGTCCTGGAAGGCATAGAAAGTCAATAGGCATGAATAGATGCCGTTTTCCCCCAACTACGGGTAAAGTTTCAGGATTCTCCCCAGCAGAGCTCAGCAAACACGTCCGTTCAGTCTGCCATGCTGGCCACGCCCCTAGATATATATTTACTCGGTGTAACATAATCTTTCATATTTTACAAAAAAATTGGGCTAACTTTACTGTTTTTTTTTTTTTTTTAATTCATGAAACAATTTTTTTCCCTAAAAAAGGCGTTTGAAAAATGATTGCGCAAATACCATGCAAGATAAAACTTTGCAATGACCGTCGTTTTATTCCCTAGGGTGTCTGCTAAAAAACATATATAATGTTTGGGGATTCTGCGTAATTTTCTAGCAAAAAAAATATGATTTGTACATGTAGGAGAGAAGTCCCAGAACAGGCCCGGTATGGAGGTGTGTATAAAAGCCTGGTATTGAAGTGGTTAAAGTGTACTTTTAGAAATTGCGTTTGAAAAACCGCTGCGCAAATACGGAATGACATAAAATATTGCAACAACCTTCATTTTATTCTCTAGGGTTTCTGCTAAAAAAAAAAATATATATATCATGTTTGGGTGTTCCAAGTAATTTTCTAGCAGAAAATAATGATATTTACTTGTCAGAAAAGGTTTGGTCTCTAAATAGCTAAACTTCATTAATCTACACGCTGAGCTCTTTCCATTGATAAACGAACGAACAGATACTTTGGGCCAGATTCAGGTACACTTAAATTTGCGCTGCGTAATCGAATTACTCTACGCTGCCGTATTTTACCAGGCTCTACATCGAATTCTGGTAGATTTTTGCCCGTACGCTACGGTGGCGTAGTCTATTTCTCGCCGCGTAATCGAAATACGCGGTTAGGGGGCGTGAAGCATTTAAATTAAGCGCGTCTTCGCGGCGATCGAACTGCGCATGCTCTGTTCAGAAATTTCCCGCCGTGCATTGCGCGAAATCATGTCGTTACGTCATTTTTTGTTTGAGTAGCGTCGTTTACGAACATTCCTATTCCCGGACGACTTACGTAAAAAATTATAAAAGACGTCGGAAAACGTAGAAATTTGACGCGGGAACGACGGCCATACTTAACATGGGCTGTCTAATATTAGAGCAGCAAAAAGCTGGTATAGTGTTACGCAAAAAAAGATGACTAAAGATGCCGTAAGAGATTGCGATTGAAGATCGTAATTTCGGGGATCGCCGGCAAAAGCTCATTAGCATACCCCGACGCGGAAAACGACAGGAAGTCCACCCAGTGGCCACAATTTTATTGCAGCGTAGATCCGAAGGCGTACAAATACGTAATCCAGTCGAATTGAAGCCCGCAGCCTTCTATTTATGGTTTGAGGTTTCAGACTAGCTAAAAAACGTGCGTAATTTGAAATTACTCCAGTCTAACACCAGTTAGACAGGAGTTACGGCTCTCTGAATCTGGCCCTTTGTTTCTACTTTTTAACTTGTAATAAAACTTGGCAGGCTGCCTGGATTTTGTTTTTCCAACTGTGAGAACTCTCTGCACTTGTTAGATCGTGACATGCTGTTTTGAAGATCAGGAAGGGGAAAAGATTGCAATTTAGATTCTTAACGATTGTGCAGCTCTAATGCTGGTTATATTCCCGACACTCATCAGCAGTGAATAATCAGTTAGGATAGCAATGTCTTCATCATTACAGATAGGAATGAGCTCAGATGTGTTCGGATCTGTGTCCCAACCCTCCTCAGCGAACCCTGCCAGGAAGTTGTCCCTGTGCTAGGCCAATCATAAGCAGCCAACACATTCCCTGCCTCACAGCCATGCATATAGACGTCAATTGTATTAGTGTGGGGCAGGTATTGCCCTGGCCACAGTGACAGCTTCCTGGTAGGCTTGCTCAGTTGGGTTTGGACAAGGATCACACATGGATCCTTATCACTATTTACAGAATAAATCCAGTGACTAACTACTACTAGATATACCATGACTTGGATAAATGGATACAAGTTTAAATTTGAAAGTGCGCGTCTCATTATTCAAAGCAAAATTCCTCCCGTGTCACATTTTTACCTTTCAGGGGGAATGGGGACCCGTTTTTGACAGGTCCCCTTCCCCACTACCCGGAGATGGAAGTTGGGCACCCCCTCCTCCTTTCCCCACAGTCGGAGTAGGGAACCAGCAGTGAAGCCGAAACCAGGAATGGCGGTGGCAACACCCGGGAGTCCATCTTAAAGAGCGGCTGGGGTGCCGACATTGCGGGATCACTGGACAGATAAGTGCCCTAATATTAAAAGACAACAGCTACAGTATTTGAAGCTGCTGACTTCTATTTTATTTTCACTTAGGGCTGGACCTCCTCTTTGAATAACCCTTTTCTGCCATCTTGTGGTATTATTTTTGATACTACAAAGCAAGCCAAATAAGGTAGCTGAGCTGGAGCAGTACAATGCTGACCCTTATCACAACATAATGACCTATTATTTTACAGACATACAGTGGGGCAATCCAACCTTCATGTTAAAAAATAACTGTCACTACATATAAAGATTAAAGTGTTACTAAACTCACAACAGTAAAATCAGTCTGTATCTACAGTAAAGCATGCTTGTTATACTCACTGTGGAACCTAAAGGGTTTGGTGCTCCGCATTATGGAAAAAGTCTGTTTGATCCTCCTCTTTTTTTACTGTCTTTAGTCCATCTGCTGATGGCACAGAGCCTTAGGAGGCATTCTGCACATGCAAAAAAAATAACCTTCACATGCTTCTACAGTGTTTATCCTAAAGACAGGTGCTCCTTTTTGCTCTAAAGCCGCATGCCAAAAAGCTCCAGTGCCTGCCCTTTACTTTCGGCAGTACTAGGTGAGTCTTTTTTAATTCCCTTGCACAGAAGTGCAGGGTCCCTAGACTGGTAAAGTGAAAATTGTGCAAATTGTGACAAAAGTGGTATAGCGTTTACTACAGCAAGGCCACAGGTTCATCTCCCAGATTAGGTCAGCGGGAGCCAGGCACACAGCAACAATCACTCTCCCTCTGGCTCAATGAACAGTCTACGGCAGGGGTGCCCAACCAGTGGCCCGCGGAGCCCTCTGATGTGGCCCGTGACCTCCATCTCTGGGATGGTGGGTTGGCAAGCCCAGAACGTATGTTACTGACCCACCATCATAGAGCATCAGTGTGGTGAATACGGACGAGCAGAATAACCCCCCCCCCCTCGTTCGGTTTGCACCAGAACCTTCGAACGGACTGAACGTGTGCGCGTACATTTAGAACCCCATTGACGTCTATTGGACTCGAACGTTCAAATTCAAAAGTGCTCATTTTAAAGCCTAATATGCAAGTTATTGTTGTAAAATGTCTTTGAGAACCCGGGTCTTGCCCCAGGGAACATGTATCAATGGATTTTTTTTTTTTTTAAACTGTAGTTTTTTTCAGGACTCCTGAAAAAACTACCGTTTTTAAAACTTTTTTCCATTGATACATGTTCCCTCTGGCAAGATCCGGGTTCTCAAAGACGTTTTCACAGGCATACTATATATATATTTTTTTTAATTTAAGCATCATTAAAATCACTCACAATTATCATTAAAATCACTGCTCCTGAATCGGGAGCAGTGATTTTAATGATGCTTAATGATTTTAATGATGCTTAAATTAAAAAAATTAAAATAAATGAAAAATTCCTTTAAATATTGTACCTGCTAGGTGTCTATAGTATGCCTGTGATAACGTCTTTAAATAGCACAATCACCTGTCTGCCAGTAAATTAGGAAGAACTGATCTAGCTAAACTATACAGTGTATAAATATATGTACAACACCTGGGATGTATATACAGTGCCTTCCGAAAGTATTCGGCCCCCTTGAACTTTGCGACCTTTTGCCACATTTCAGGCTTCAAACATAAAGATATAAAACCGTAATTTTTTGTGAAGAATCAACAACAAGTGGGTCACAATCATGAAGTGGAACGAAATTTATTAGATATTTTTTAAACTTTTTTAACAAATAAAAAACTGAAAAATAGGGCCTGCAAAATTATTCAGCCCCCTTAAGTTAATACTTTGTAGCACCACCTTTTGCTGCAATTACAGCTGTAAGTCGCTTGGGGTATGTCTCTATCAGTTTTGCACATCGAGAGACTGAAATTTTTGCCCATTCCTCCTTGCAAAACAGCTCAAGCTCAGTGAGGTTGGATAGAGAGCGTTTGTGAACAGCAGTTTTCAGTTCTTTCCACAGATTCTCAATTGGATTCAGGTCTGGACTTTGACGTGGCCATTCTAACACCTGGATATGTTTATTTGTGAACCATTACATTGTAGATTTTGCTTTATGTTTTGGATCGTTGTCTTGTTGGAAGACAAATCTCCGTCCCAGTCTCAGTGGAACTGTAGGCCATACACATTCACCAGGCAACCTTACTCCAGGTACAATAAATGAATACACTGAATCCAATGTTTGGAAAATAAAGGCCGCGGCATCTTTATTGATTTAAACACAAATAAATTAAATCAAATTATATCAACCATATAAATTTTATTTAATTTCTCAACATCAAAACGTCAATTTTATAAAGAAAACCAACCAAACGTGTGCAACTGCTTAGTTTTTCTAACTCAAGCAGCATTAACTCATTCCATTCTGAAATATCACGTCCCCCCTGGACAACCAGGGTGACGCCCACCACATAAAAATTACCGCGACTGGGGAGGGAGGAAGGGAGTTCATTCACTGCTGCTGTTGACAGGAAAAGAGGGATATTCCCAGCCCAGCCAATCCTTATAAAGCCTCTCCTGGCCACCAGAAACTTCTGCTGCATCTCATTGGCTGGCTGATGATCCCATAATTTAAAGGTACAGTACCAAATAATTTTTAACACATCAAACACATACACTGAATACATAATGGAATAGCCTTTAACCCTTAATACACCTTAACCCTGTGATGGCCACAATCCCACTTAAGTGGGCTCCTATTGTGCCCCCTTTCTTATGGGACTGTAGGCCATACACATTCACCAGGCAGCCTTACTCCAGGTACAATAAATGAATACACTGAACCCAATGTTTGGAAAATAAAGGCCGCGGCATCTTTATTGGTTTAAACACAAATAAATTAAATCAAATTAAATCAACCATATACATTTTATTTCATTACTCAACATTAAAACGTCAATTTTATAAAGAAAACCAACCAAACGTGTGCAACTGCTTCGTTTTTGTAACTTAAGCAGCATTAACTCATTCCATTCTGAAATATCACGCCCCACAAGCCGGGCCTGAGTATCATGCCTGGCCCCACCCCAACACCGTGGCCTGTTGTACCTGGAGAGGCTAAAGAAAAACGCTGAAGATCCCTTTGAATTAGGAACACTAAATCTAAAGTTCTTACATTACCCAAGTCATTCCCCCCAACGTGCACTACTAACATATCCGGCTTAGGCCAACGTTGACTTAACATACCTAAATGAAAATAAAGTCGGTGCCATTGTAGGCCCCGCACACCTTTCCAATAAACCTGGAAGGATTCCTGACTGAGAGATAAATTAGTAGAATACCTACGCAGGGCCGCTCTCTTATGCGCCCAATGAATGAAAGAGTGTCCCAGAATCCAAATCGAGCGGGGCTGACCTGGAAAATGTAAACAAACAAATTAGGACGAACATAAATTTTAAAGCAATTTGTTTTCCACCTCCCCATGTCTTTAATAGCCGACTCACACACCCCCCTCCGGGCCGCCTCTGATGCTGCGCCTATCCTAAAAGAGTGGGAGGATATTCGGAGGTTATGTAAACCCAAACTCTGTAGGCATTTATAAAGTACTGAATCAAACTAATATTTGGTAAGTGGCCCCCCATTCTGGTGAACCAACAACAATCACTGAACTGGAGGCCTGACCTTTAAAAAACTAGTCACTGCGTCCACAGGACAAACCAACTTGTCGTCCTGGGGCGCTAGCTGAATCCCAATGCCCTTACTTAAGGCGTCCGTTTTAGAGCGCCTTATCCACAAATGTATCCCAGTAGGGATTATTGCTATGTGATCGACTAGAATACCCGTACCACCCGATTTAGACTTGGGAAGTAGCTCCGAGATTCGCAAAGCCCCACGAAACACAAGAACGAACGCCGTTCTAAAAAGTAAAGCTTTGAAAACTGAAAAACACACGGATGACGCCACCAAGCACAGTTTACCTAAAAGATCGAGTGAAATCGGTCTCCTATCATCCGGTACAAAATGAGCCCTCTTATACCCTTTCAAGGCCTGTTTCACTGAACAGTAAGCCGTGCACGGCGGGTACCCCCGTAAACAGCAAAAAAACGAGATTCCTGCCAACGTTTTTGAAATATGGCTAAAAGAAAAGACTCCTGCATCAGGGAAGCCACGAAAGCCAATAATGACCCCTCAGATGGGGGGCCATCACTAACTCCCAACGCTTCTGCAAAGGACAGCCAGCTATTCCAGGTTGCTGCATAACACAACCATGTCTTAGGCGCAACAGAACCCTGTATAGCTCTTGACACTATGTCCAAATTAGATCCCACAGAGACTCCGGGCAACGAATCCCCTCCGAATCTGCCTCCGTGAGCAGCTGGCGAAAACGATCCATCTGAAACCGAGATAACGCATCGGCAAGATTATTCTGCACTCCCGATGTATGTTTGGCTTTCAACCATACATTAAAGCGTAAACAAAGAAAAACAATCTGCCGTAATACCTTGACCACAAACAATGACTTGGATGAAAGGCAGTTGATTGCAAAGAGGCCCCACTTATTGTCCGTTTCCACCAGAATCCTCCTATTTGCAAACTGATCACCCCACACTGTCAAGGCCACCAATATCGGAAACAATTCTAGTAGAGCTATGTTTCTCGTGACTTCCTGATTCACCCACGATTCCGGCCAGGCTGCACAGCACCAATGTGTTCCCCATATTGCGGCAAAGCCCTTTGACCCTGCCGCATCTGTGAACATTTTGAAATCTGGCGCCGCAATGAACTCCTCCTGAAAAAATGACCTCCCATTATATACTTCTAGAAAACGTGACCAAACCAACAAATCTGCCTTAAGTGAACTAGTCAACCTGATGTGGACAAACGGCAACTTCACGCCTGCTATCGCTAGATACAGGCGCAGAGAAGAAACACGCCCCACAGGCAGGATCCTGCATGCAAATGCCAGGACACCCAGAAGGGATTGCATATCTTTTAGCAGCACTTTTCTTCAACAAAAAGGATTCCAGCAAAAATCTCAATTTCACCACTTTTGCCTCAGGCAAACTAAATTCCATCCGACATGTGTCAATATAAATGCCTAAAAATTCTAGAGATGTCACTGGGAGACACGTTTTCTCCTCTGCCAAAGGAACACCGAACTGATTCGCCATGGCCTGAAATACCTGCAATAGCTCCTGACAACGCAAAGAGCCTTGTGGTCCAACAAACAGAAAGTCATCCAGGTAGTGGACTATCGTGTCCCAACCTGACTTACAACCAATCACCCAGTGCAAAAAGGAAGAAAATGCTTCAAAATACGAGCAGGACACAGAACACCCCATGGGCAGACACCTGTCAAAGAAATAGGCCCCTTCAAAATAAAATCCTAAAGAATTAAATGCCTCGGGAGCTATGGGTAACAGCCGAAAAGCCGACTTAATATCGGCCTTCGCTAGAAGCGCACCAGGGTCACACTGCCGAATCTTGACGATCGCCTCCTGAAAAGTCGCATAAGTGACCGAGCAGAGCTCGGTATCAATCTCATCATTAAGCGAATGCCCTTTGGGGAAAGATAAATGATGGATAATTCGATACGCATCTTGTTCCTTTTTGGGCACCACTCCCAAAGGTGAAATGCGGAAATTAGCAAATGGAGGGTGGTCGAAAGGACCAGCAATGCGACCTTCTGCGATTTCTTTCAAAACCTTCTCCCTGACGACATGTGATAGACCGATTTCAAATTTTTTACTACTGTGCATCCCACCCCAGTGAATAAAGGGAGGGGGAAACCAAATTCAAAACCTTTACTGAGAAATTGCTGATCTGGATAGCTGTCCAGCCAAGGGCGCATACTTTCCAGCCTCACTGGCATGCAGGCTCTTTGGAAAAATATCCCTAGTACTCTGACCAGCCCCAGCATTCGCTGTTTTTTTTTTTTTAGACACTTGGCTGCAGGGTGAGCCCCTGCGCAATAGGACATTCGTGCCTGTATTTACAAGTCGCATTCCAGCGGCACTGACTGTCATTAAAGGCAAAACAGCTCCCTCTCCTATAAGCTGCACCAGAAGTGGTAACCGCCGCCGGCTTCGTCATGACAGGCCTCTGAGGGGCGAGCAAATTCAGCCACAAACCCACGTCCTTCATCCCCCATCGCAGCGAGGGGTGTACTGACAATTTTTGACTAAATGACTCATCGTAAAAGAACCAGCCAAGCCCTCCAAAACTTTTGTACACCTCTAAAATGTGGTCAACATGCTGGAACAAACCACTACTGCGCTCCGGATACTTGTCCGACATGACTCCAGCAAAAATGCAAAATGCTTGCAACCAATTATTAAATGATCTAGTTATAGGCCTGCGTCTGTCGTCCTCATGCCTGTCATTCTTTTCCGGCTTAACCGTGAAATCCTTCTGTAAAGGGCAACAGATTTTTTCTTTTACTGACGTGCTCAGGTGCTAACATCCCCAGACATACTCCCTGTAGCCATGACAAATGGGGGTGTGACAGACATTTAAGCTTGGGGAGGGGGCCATGCTGGGTAAAGGGGTGTGCATAACAGTTGACACAGGAGGAGTACCAGGCATAGTCCCAGCAAGAGATAGCCTTCCTACCAGGGAAGACAAAGAGTTAACGATCACGTTTAAAGCCTGTAATTGAGCACACTCACCTACAGCTGGAGGTTGTGCAGCCACAGACATTCCAGCCTCTCCCAGCAGTGGTTCTGATGAAGAATCACGCCTGTTAGGCAGAGTCTGCAGCTCCTGGCTCCTGCTTGTGTCCTGAAGAGGTGACCGTGTGTACGCTCTCGGCGAGCCCCGCCCGTCGGGAAACCTGTCGAGCAAATAGAGAACAGGTTCTCTATTTGCTCGACGGCCTGTCGGGATGAATGGCTGGTTGCCTTTCCCAACGGGTGGGTCGCCGATTCTGACGGCCGGCAGAGAACCTTGGCGGCCGGAACGATGTGTTCCGCCCGTCGAGGTTCTCTGCCGTGTGTACGGGGCCTCAGTCTGCACTCCGGAGGCTGGCTCCTCCGCGCTTAGACAGGCTGCTCCCTGACTTCTGCCCCTCTCTCCTGTCCGCTCTGAATTTCCATGGGCACCACAGCCCCAGAGTCCAGAGTTTCTTCCACCAGCTGCTCTTTAGGAATAAGGTCCCCCAGCGACAAACACCGCTTCAACCACTCTTCACCCCCCTCGCTGCCTGCCTTCTCTAGTAATTTTTTAAAGAGGGACTCCATACCTGTAGAAGTTCATTCACTGCTGCAGCTGACAGGTAAAGAGGGAGATTCCCAGCCCAGCCAATCCTTATAAAGACTCTCCTGGCCACCAGAAACTTCTGCTGCATCTCATTGGCTGGCTGATGATCCCATAATTTAAAGGTACAGTACCAAATAATTTTTAACACATCAAACACATACACTGAATACATACTGGAATAGCCTTTAACCCTTAATAAACCTTAACCCTGTGATGGCCACAATCCCACTTAAGTGGGCTCCTATTGTGCCCCCTTTCTTAGTCTTTTGCAGACTCCATCAGGTTTTCTTCCAGAATGGTCCTGTATTTGGCTCCATCCATCTTCCCATCAATTTTAACCATCTTCCCTGTCCCTGCTGAAGAAAAGCAGGCCCAAACCATGATGCTGCCACCACCATGTTTCACAGTGGGGATGGTGTGTTCAGGGTGATGAGCTGTGTTGCTTTTACGCCAAACATAACGTTTTGCATTGTTGCCAAAAAGTTCGATTTTGGTTTCATCTGACCAGAGCACCTTCTTCCACATGTTTGGTGTGTCTCCCAGGTGGCTTGTGGCAAACTTTAAACAACACTTTTTATGGATATCTTTAAGAATGGCTTTCTTATTGCCACTCTTCCATAAAGGCCAGATTTGTGCAGTATACGACTGATTGTTGTCCTATGGACAGAGTCTCCCACCTCAGCTGTAGATCTCTGCAGTTCATCCAGAGTGATTATGGGCCTCTTGGCTGCATCTCTGATCAGTCTTCTCCTTGTATGAGCTGAAAGTTTAGAGTGATGGCCAGGTCTTCGTAGATTTGCAGTGGTCCGATACTCCTTCCATTTCAATATTATCGCTTGCACAGTGCTCCTTGGGATGTTTAAAGCTTGGGAAATCTTTTTGCATCCAAATCCAGCTTTAGACTTCTCCACAACAGTATCTCGGACCTGCCTGGTGTGTTCCTTGTTCTTCATGATGCTCTCTGCGCTTTAAACGGACCTCTGAGACTATCACAATGCAGGTGCATTTATAAGTCTTTATTACAGACTTTATTACACACAGGTGGATTCTATTTATCATCATTAGTCATTTAGTTCAACATTGGATCATTCAGAGATCCTCACTGAACTTCTGGAGAGAGTTTGCTGCACTGAAAGTAAATGGGCTGAATAATTTTGCACGCCCAATTTTTCAGTTTTTTATTTGTTAACAAAGTTTGAAATATCCAATAAATTTCGTTCCACTTCATGATTGTGTCCCACTTGTTGTTGATTTTTCACAAAAAAATACAGTTTTATATCTTTATGTTTGAAGCCTGAAATGTGGCAAAAGGTTGCAAAGTTCAAGGGGGCCGAATACTTTCGCAAGGCACTGTATATCCTCTACACACTGTAACATTAACTGGCTAGCCTGCCTGCTCTATCTACCTGCAAAAAATTACGCTCTCTCTGTCTCTCTCTGTTCTCTCTAACCACCGCCGCAACACTACACAGTAGACATGTGCACAGAATTTTTTTTTGTTTTTTTTGTTCCGTTTCGTATGGTCCCGTCTGTTCGTTTCCGTTCGTTTTTCGTAAGACGCCCGTTTTCCCGTTCGTTCTCGTTCGTTTGTCGTACGACGCGATTTTTTCGTATTCCGATCGTTTCGTATTTCCGTTACCGTTTTATTTTCGTACATGCGGGATGGTTCGTTATTCTGTTTAATTCATGTTCGTTACTTGTTAGACAATAATAATCGTGAATTTTCGTCAATGATTTGCGTTCTGTGTATCTTGAATGCTTTTCTTTTGTTAGTGTCAGTTGTATGTTCATTGTTCAATCACATCTATAACAAAAGAATTTCATTATGTATATTGAATGAATTATTTTTTCTGTTTGTATTGTGTATTCAAAATACTGAAGGCAAATCTTTTGTTATAGGTGTCATATCAACATACGAAAATAACAAAATAAATGGGTTCAAATGCAAATCTTTTGTTTATGTCTTTTTTGAATGGCCAGAGAGTTAGGCTGGCCATACACGATACAATTTTCTGTGCAATTTTCTTTAGATTTACCTTTAACTATGTAGTGCAAGGGCCTGCCTGATTGCATACAATTGAAAGTGTTGCTTAGTTTGACCTCATATTATATGGTTTTTGGTAAAAAGAAAATTGTACAAGAAAATTGAACATGTATGGCCAGCCTCAGTGACTGAAAGCAGCTTCTCTTTTGTGCTGAGTACACTAGTACAGTGAGTAGTACAGTAAAGCCAAATAAACTTTTCTGTGGATTTTCATCTGAAGGGAGTTCAGTTGGCCAGACTTTTGAACCCCTTCAGATGAAAATCCACAGAAAAGTTTATTTGGCTTTACTGTACAAGTGTACTCACTACTCAGCACAAAAGAGAAGTTGCTTTCAGTCACTGAGGCTGGCCATACATGTTCAATTTTCTTGTACAATTTTCTTTTAGATTTACCAAAAACCATATAATATGAGGTCAAACTAAACAGCACTTTCAATTGTATGCAATCAGGCAGGCCCTTGCACTACATAGTTAAAGATAAATCTAAAGAAAATTGCACAGAAAATTGTATCATGTATGGCCAACCTAACTCTCTGGCCATTCAAAAAAAACATAAACAAAAGATTTGCATTTGAACCCGTTTCTTTTGTTATTTCCGTATGTTGATATGACACCTATAACAAAAGATTTGCCTTCAGTATTTTGAATACACAATACAAACAGAAAAAGGAATTCATTCAATATACATAATGAAATTCTTTTGTTATAGATGTCATTGAACAATGAACATACAACTGAAAACAAACACAAAACGGATTCAAACAAAATACACAATGCAAATCTCTTGATACAGATTTCATTTTCGTTATTTTGCCGTTTTCGTTTTGTCGTCTTTTCCAGTTGGATCATTCGTTCGTATTTGCGGTCGTTCTTTATGCGGCTCATCCGTTATCCCGTCGTTTACGTATTTTGGTGCTTTACCGTTTTCGTATGTACACATTATCCCGTGGGTATGAAAATGAACATTTTCGTACGGAAATAACATTCGTACGAACGGGAATGCACATATCTACTACACAGGGCCGACCTGCAGGCAGCCTTTTATAGTGTGGGTCGTATATGTACAGGGTATTCCTGTCCCTGGGTCCCCCGTAGGCCACAGGGTTAAACAGCAGCGTGGTCAATAAACAAGCCAAGAGGTCAATCACAAGTGGTTGCAGGTTGGGATCAGGCAATTGAGTAGTCAAGGAACAAGCCAACGGCCAATCACAAGTGGTAGCAAATACAGATGGCAGCTGGGCAGACAAATAGCAAGGCACTGGCTGGGAAGGAACAATAACCTAACAAAGAGGAAGTGCTGAGACAAGGCTTTTATAGAAAGTTCATGGGAGGAGCAAGGGGTTCCAGGTTAAGCTGCAATCAAGACACCAAGCAGAGTAGTCTAATGGATCATATAGGTTTATCCAGCAGATCAGGCAGGGACCTGTGCAGCATTCCAGATAGCTCAGTGGGAAGAGACAATGCCAGACACAGAAGAGGTCCTAGGTTCAAGCCCATTTCCTGACAGGGATACTCCATAAACATGGAACAACAACCAGAGTACACTTCTCACTTTGTCACTAGATACAGCATCTTCCTTATCTTGATTTTGGCAAAATATTGGAAGCCTATCTTTAATGTGAAATTAAATCGATGTACTGTAGTTGTGTTGTTATTTTGCCCTTAGGTAACAGAATGTAGTCCAATGAGTAAGTGTGATCCCTTCAGAGACACTAGTACTGCATAAAAAACAAAATGCTGAGCTTGGCAAAGTAGTCATATCAGACAGTTGACATCTACGATCTAAGCCAGGGGTCTTCAAACTTTCTGAACAAAGGGCCACCTTTCTGTCCTTCAGACTTTGGGGGGCCAGACTGTGGCTAGTGTGAGTAGAAAATGCCCTCTGTCATTGTGGGTAAAGAATGCCCTATCAATATTAGTGGGAGGAAAATTGCCCCATTGTTGCTATTAACGGCTTAATATCAAACTTCAAACCCATGTACTTTGGTCATTGCAGTGAGGCTTAATACCCGACTTCACACACCCATGTACTTTTTCTTAAAGCGGAGGTTCACCCTAAAACATTTTTCTAACCTTACATGGTGCTCACTCGCAACAATAACAGTATGCATTTTTTTTTCGCTGTACATACCTTTGTACAGCTATTTTCCCCCCCGGCTTCTGGGTAGTGGCTCCCGCGGGACTGGGCATTCCTATGCAGCAGGTAAGTGATTGACGTGATGAAAAAAACTTCCCCTTGGCGCATAAGGAGCGTCACGTGTTGCCAAAAGAAGCCGAACTGCGAGTCGGCTCTATACGGCGCCTGCACACCGATGTTCGGCTTCTTTCAGTAACTCATGACGCTCCTTTTGCGACGGGGGTAGTTTTTGTCAATACGTCAATCACTGGGGGGGGAAATAGCTGTACGAGGTATGTACAGCAGAAAAAAAAGTGCACACTGTCAATGTTGCAAGTGAGCACAATGTAAGGTTAGAAAAATGTTTTAGGGTGAACCTCCGCTTTAAGTAACCTCTCTTTCATTGACATTTGCTTCTCGACAACCATAACACTGAAGATCCTAGCAAACACTCTATCCAAAGACACATTTATAATAATGTTGGGATGTGCCGTGCAACTATATTTCCACTTGGCTATAGAGGCTACTGAATGTTTGATGCTGGCTACAATGGCCTATGATAGGTATAATGCTATCTGCAAACCATTACAATACACCACCACTATGAACCAAACATTTTGTGTCACTAGTTATTGGTTGTAAGACTCAGTATTTTTCCCTTTCCATAATCCATGTTGTTTTTGCTTTTTAGTTCCTGTTCTGCAAGTCCAACCATGTCAGCTATTTCTTCTGTGAGATGCCACCAATTTTGTGGCTGTCCTGCTAGGATCCTTGGGTGAATCATGTCGTTACCTGTTTTCGCATGTGCCAAACTACATGTTGCTGCTGCACTATTTTGGAAAAGATGCCAAAGACGTCTTTCTCCGTGTTTTTTGGGGGTAGGGCAGCCCATTAAAATGGGCTGACCTACCCGCGACGTGTGCACCCAATGCCTCATGTACAGATCTGAACCCATTCTTACATCAGCATCCTCAGTCCCCAGTGCACGTAAGAGTCCTCTCCCTCTTGGTGAGTGTCCTCAGGTCCTCCTTTATATCATCCTCCTCCAACTTAATGTTCTCACACTACCTTGACACCAACCACCCCCCCCCCCCGCCAGTACTGTCCTTTGACCCTATTTACATCATCCCCCCACATTACTATCCTCAGCCCCCTTCACATTACTGTCCTCATTGCCCCCACATTACATTTCTCAGCTCCCCCACATCACAGTCCTCAACCTCCCCCAATTTAATGTCCTCAGCCCCCCACTGTAATGTCCACATCTCCCCCATACATCTCAGTCCGCTTAGCCCCCCCCCCACCCTGATGTCCTCAGCCCACCACACATCACATCCCTCAACAACTCCACTTTAATGTCCTCAGCGAGTCAAAACACACTTTCCTCCTTTTCAGCTTTTCAGACTGTAACTTCGTTCCCTCCCTCACTTACCTGAGGGACGGAGGCACAACATGTCTCGGATGGAGGGTGGGTTTTGCAAGATGGTGATTGGCTGCTAGAATGAAGGGTGGTCTTAGCAACCAATCACCTGTTTGTTAACCTTTGGCAGCTCCGCCCTCTATCCAGAATGGAGAAAGAAGATTCGCGATCCAAGGTCCCAGACTATGGAATGCTTTACCAACCAGCATTCGGTTGGAGGAGAACCACTTAGCGTTCAGGAGAAAGATTAAGACTCATCTCTTTTTTTTTTTAAGTGTATTTTTGTGCATGAACTCGAGAGAGGAGCCTGACTGCAGGAGTTGGGAGTAGGCAGACCCTCCCCCCGGAGGCAATCTGCCATCCTTCTCCATGCCCCCGGTGGCAATGCGGGTGTGAGGGAGGACCTCCCCCTCACCCCGCCCTACCTGCTCTGCTTGGGAGCCCAACGGGGCCCAACGGGACCCGGACAGGGCAGAGGGACCCCCCTATGAGGAAGTGAGGGGGCCTAGCCCGCTCAGCCAGCCCCGTAGGTCCTTCGCCTCTCTTTTTTAGGAGACCGCATGGCCAAAGTGCATGCGTGTTAAACCAATTTCGTGTGCGTGCAAGTGTGGTGGTTTTTGGGGGGGTGGGCGTACTAAGCACCGGCTTACCTTGCATAGCACTCCCACCGGGAGCCAGGCTGAGACCACCAAACTCAATTCACATGTAGCCTAGACTGTGATCCGAACCCTTGGCTGCAGCGGTGAACGGCTTATCAGCACAGTGCCAATCACATTGAGCCACCACAGCTCCTAGACTCATCTCTTTTGATAGCAAAGGAGACAGGAACAACAAGCACCCAGAGGCGAATAAGTTATATAAGTAAAAAAAAAAAAAAAAGAACTGTCCCGCCTCCCACTGTTGGCTCTGTGTGAGGATTACAGAGATGGCAGGGGGAAGAAAAGGCTGCTAAATAGAGGTACCGCAGTGGTCCACATAAGAGAGTGAGGAGGTCTGAATTTGGCCATTTAGTGATGCCCGCTTTACTGTTAGCATACAACGTTTGTATTATATGAGCAACATCTACTAAATGTCATTGCTGTGTGCCTATTACATTATATGATAACTAGATGGCAGTGTTACGTTTGCTAGTTCATGTTTTGTCTATGTACAAGAAGTAATAATAAAGTTCAGTTCCTGTTTCCACGACCTACAGACTGTCTGCCTGTAATGTGTTTAGCTCCAAAAGCTTATGTCTAACAGGTTATGGGCCCAGAGCATGTTACAGAAGCCCAGGATATAATACAGATTACCCCTGGATATAGCCAGATACAGTGAGCTAGAGCAATTCAGTGCAGAAGACAGCAACAGAAAGACAAACAGCAGTAATGGCAGCTGCCATCCCCTCAGCAAAGTTTTCCATTGTAAATCTGACAAATCAGAACTACCAATCTTGGAAATTCAAGATGAAAATGCTGCTTATAAGAGAAGGTACGTGGAAATGCATAAATGAACAAAGACCTGCACAGCCCACAGAGGAGGGGTTAGACAGAGATCAGAAGGCGCAAAGCACAATCTCCCTGTGCATAGATGATGATCAAATCATACATATATGTAACTGTCAAACTGCTAAAGACATGTGGGAAGAGTTACAGAAAGCACATGAAAGAATTAATCTCAGCAATAAACTGTATTTAATCAGAAAGCTCTATCAGACTAAGCTACAGAAAGACCAGGACATGCAGGACTATATAAGACAGACCTTAGAGATGGTGGAGAGACTGCGAGGGATTGGAGAAGAGATAAAGGATTTTCATGTTGCAGCGCTATTATTAAGTGGACTTCCTGTGGACACTTGTCACAGCACTAGATGCACGTTCAGATGATGATCTGACACTGGAATATGTTAAAGGCAAGCTTGTGGATGAATACAAGCGCAAAACTGAAAGCATGAGTACTGTGAGTGTGTGTTCAGAGACGGCTTTAAAGACAAGATACAAAAATAAACACAGTAACGTGCAGCTAGAAAAGCGGGAATGCTTTGTGTGCAAGAAACCAGGACATCTAAAAGCAGATTGTAGAATCTAGAAAGCTAGAATGCAAAAACAAAGTGCATTCCAACAAGCTAAGAATGTCATAGAAACAAAGGAATATGCTTTCGGATCCAAAAATTGTGTCACCACTGTGCAAGCATGGTGTGTGGACTCAGGCGCTACAAGTCACATGACAAATAACCAAAGTTTCTTCGCTCAGCTTGATGAAAGCAAAACAGAAGGGATAACTACAGCTAATGGACAACTGAAATCAGTGGGAATAGGAGATGGCTTTCTATACTGTCCTATCTCTCCAGATATCACTAAAAAGATCCATATGAGGAATGTTCTGTATGTGCCAGATCTTGAAAGCAACCTTTTGTCAGTAAAGAAACCCACTAACCAAGGCAATGTAGTCACATTTCAGGGTGACAGTTGTATCATAACAAAAGGGGATTGCTTGCTTGCAAAGGCTAAAATCATAGATGAACTATATCAGCTGAACTGCAGTGAAATGGTTAAAATAGCCAAAGAGGATAAACATTCAAACTGCATCCACACTTGGCACAGACGATTGGGGCACAGAAATTCTGATACAATAAAGAAAATAGTTGAGAATAACTATGCAAGTGGTATTAAGATTAATCCATGTGATCACACAATGATTTGTACCAGCTGTATTAAAGGAAACATGGCAAGGACACCTTTTCCCAAGCAGACCAACAGCAAAGTTCAAAAACCTCTGGACTTAATACATTCAGATCTTTGTGGTCCAATGAAAACTATGACTCCAGGAAAGAAAAAGTACTTCCTGACCTTCATTGATGAATACTCCAGATATACCACAGTATTTCTACTTCACAATAAGGATGAAGTGCCAGAGAAATTAGAAGAATATCTCGCTCAAGTAAATAATATTTTCGGCAGAATGCCCAGAGTACTACGAACAGACAATGGCTCAGAATATACAAGTGGTAAAACACAAGCCATTCTCAGGAAGCATGGAATTATGTTCCAGACAACAGTTCCATATAACCCGGAGCAAAATGGAGTTGCAGAGAGAATGAACCGCACACTGTGTGAAAGTGGGAGGAGCATGCTATTTGATGCTGATATGCCAACTACATTCTGGGGAGAAGCTATCACAACTGCATGTTATCTTCAAAATCGTTTGCCGGGAAAAGCAACAACAAAAACTCCATATGAACTATGGAACAAAAGGAAACCAGATTTAAGACACATCAGAATTTTTGGAAGTAAAGCCTATGTACACATTCCAAAAGAAAAACGTACAAAGTGGGATGCATGTGCAAAAGAAGGTGTACTTGTGGGGTACAGTGAATCTCAAAAAGGATACAGGATTTTACATCAAGACACGAACAAGGTAACAGTCAGCAGAAGTGTGATTATTGATGAAACCTCTATGTGCTCAAAGTTTGAACAACAGACACAAACTATTCAAACTGAGAAAGAATCAACATCAGTCACTCAAGAAAATAAGGAAAGTGATACAGAAATAGAAATTACTGCAGAAGAATCAAAACCTGAATCTGAACCAGAAATACCTTCAGTCAGAAAATCAACCAGAATCAATAAAGGTGTTCCAGCTGAACGTTTATCTTACAGAGCTGTTCAAACTGAACCAGGTTCATGGAAAGAGATGCAGAAACTGCCAATGCATGAGAAACACGTATGGAATAAAGCTGCTGATGAAGAAATGACATCACTCGAAGATCTCCAGACATGGACACTTTCAGAGCTACCTCAAGGTAAACATGCCATAGGATGTAAATGGGTTTTTAAAACCAAATGTAACTCTGAAGGGAAAGTCTGTCGGTACAAGGCAAGGCTGGTTGCTAAAGGTTACTCACAGAAGTTCGGTGAGGACTATGATGCTACTTTTGCTCCAGTTGCTAAACAAAGTACTTTCAGAACACTAATGACAGTGGCTGCCATGCGTACAATGATTGTGAAACATCACGATATTAAGACAGCTTTTCTTAATGGTGATATTGAAGAAGAAATTTACATGTCACAGCCAGGAGGATATTTGAAAAAGGGACAAGAACATCTTGTCTGCAAGTTGAATAAATCTCTTTATGGCCTTAAACAATCAGCTCGAACATGGAACCTGAAGATTAATCTACTAAATGAAGGATTTACAAGAAGCAAAGCTGATCCGTGCCTATACGCTAAACAAGTAGACACTGAGTGGATGTATCTGCTAATTTATGTTGATGACCTGATCATTGCTCACAAAAATAACAATGAAATTGCAAAGTTAACAGGAGTACTCAACAAGCACTTTGAAACTAAAGACCTAGGTGAAGTGACATATTATCTTGGAATTGACATCCAGCGTGAAAAAGATGGAAGTTTCCTGTTGAATCAGAGCGCAAAAATTGAATCTATTCTTCAGCAATTCAACATGACAGAGGCGAAAGGAGCAAGCACACCTATGGACACAGCCTATCCAAAGTTAGAAGGAGAAGATGATCTTATCACATCCAATGAACAATACAGACAAGCAGTGGGGGCACTTCTCTACATTGCAACCACTACACGTCCAGACATTGCAGCCAGCATGTCTCTTCTTTGCAGGCGAGTTGATAAACCACGTCTAAGAGATTGGAATGCGATCAAAAGAGTTATGAGATATCTGAAACAGACAAAAGACTTAAATTTGAAACTGTCAGCAAGTGGTGATTTAAACCTCGTGGGATATGTGGACTCCGATTGGGCAGGTGATCACAGCACACGCAAATCCACAAGTGGTTACTTATTAAAATTGGGAGACAGTCCTATATCATGGTCCAGCAAGAAACAGATGTCAGTGGCATTGTCCTCTACAGAAGCTGAATACATATCTGCAGCTTATGCCAGTCAAGAAGTTGTGTGGTTACAACAATTACTCAAGGATCTTGGAGAAGCAACATCAGAACCTACCGTCTTATTTGAGGATAATCAGGGTTGCATTAAGCTTGCAACAAGTGAGAAGATTAATGGAAGAACCAAGCACATCGATGTCAGACATCACTACATTCATGACTTAGTTGATCAGAAAGTGATTGAACTTGTGTATTGTGAAACGGAAAAAATGATTGCTGATGTTTTGACAAAACCACTAGCTAGAAACAGATTTGTTGATCTTAGATCAGAAATGGGATTGACATAGATAGTAGTTGTTGAGTGGGGGTGTTAGCATACAAGGTTTGTATTATATGAGCAACATCCACTAAATGTCATTGCTGTGTGCCTATTACATTATATGATCACTAGATGACAGTGTTACGTTTGCTAGTTCATGTTTTGTCTATGTACAAGAAGTAATAATAAAGTTCAGTTCCTGTTTCCACGACCTACAGACTGTCTGCCTGTAATTTGTTTAGCTCCAAAAGCTTATGTCTAACATCTACAGTGTGAGAAACAAAGATATTAAAGGGACCAAAGAAAACAAAATACATTTAACAGTGTATCTCTTATAATCCTATCTCTCGGATATCAAAAATATTTTAGATCTTCTGCTGTGGTATTTTTGCATAAAGGAAGTACCATAAGAAGTGGCCACACTCCCCCTTGCCACATGGTATAAATTACAACATCTAAGATGGCCACCTATCAAGCCTAAAGAAGGGACACGCATTTCCTGATCGCGAAGCACTGCCCGCCAGCCTGAATCCCGGAAGTGACAACAACATCACATCACGGAGCCTCCACGATCCCCGTCCCAGCTGCCAGCCAGCGCTGTATACATTCAGTGCAGACAGAACTGCTACAGGACTCAGCTCTCAACCATCAGCCCGTGATGTACACACTCCACCAGGACTAATGCGGATGAAACACACTTAACCCTTGACATGCCTGATTATCTCTACTCAAATGTGAGTGTTTTGAAATCCCTTTTTATTAAAGATGTTTTAAATATGCTGCACTTAGAGGGCGCCATTCTCTTTCTTCTTGATTATTCTCAGAGCCTCTTCTAGCTTTTTTGGACTGGCAGCCATCTACAAACTCAGCAACTTTCCTGTATACCTCCTTACATGGACTATATACCATATATGGACTTATATTGATTTTAACCCCTTCCCTGCCCATCCACTTTCTTTTTATATATTTTTGGTCTTTTTAGACAGCTATATCCAGAGTGCGCCATATCAACCCACTGTTTATTTGTTATAGAGCAATGTATGATGTTTCTACTCAGTCATAAGGTGGAACTTAAAGCGGAGTTCCACCCTTAAAATCACTTTGTTTCATTACATCCAGCATACTGGCGTCAGCGCCAGTATGCTGCTTTTTTTTTTTTTTTAAATGCACGTACTTACTTTATATAAAATCATTGAATTTCAGGCGCACCGCGGAATGTCGCCACTATAAGGCGACACGCCTTCCGGAAACAGCCGATTAGCATTCAGCTTTTCTCGGCGCCTGCGCACAGACCCAGGAGCTGACTGCGCAGGCGCCGAAAATAGCCGGTCCTAGTTCGGGTTTTTTCGGAGGGCGTGACGCGGCTATATACGGCGCCTGCGCAGTCAGCTCCTGGGTCTGTGCGCAGGCGCCGAGAAAAGCCGAATGCTAATCGGCTGTTTCCGGAAGGCGTGACGCCTTATAGCGGCGACATTCCACGGTGCGCCTGAAATTCAATGATTTTATATAAAGTAAGTACGTGCATTAAAAAAAAAAAAAACAGCATACTGGCGCTGACGCCAGTATGCTGGATGTAATGAAACAAAGTGATTTTAAGGGTGGAACTCCGCTTTAAAGGGGTTGTAAAGGTACAATTTTTTTTCCTAAATAGCTTCCTTTACCTCAGAGCAGTCCTCCTTCACTTACCTAATCCTTTGATTTTGCTTTTAAATGTCCTTATTTCTTCTGAGAAAGCCTCACTTCCTGTTCTTCTGTCTGTAACTACACACAGTAATACAAGGCTTTCTCCCTGGTGTGGAGTGTCGTGCTCGCCCCCTCCCTTGTACTACAGGAGAGTCAGGACACTCACTACGTTGCAGATAGAGAAAGAAGCTGTGTGTTAGTGGGCATCCTGACTCTCTAGTTTAAGGGAGGGGGCGAGCACGACACTCCACACCAGGGAGAAAGCCTTGCATTACTGTGTGGAGTTACAGACAGAAGAACAGGAAGTGAGGATTTCTCAGGAGAAATAAGGACATTTAAAAGCAAAATCGAAGAATGAGGTAAGTAAAGGAGGACTGCACTAAGGTAAAGGAGGCTATTTAGGAAAAAAAATTGAACCTTTACAACCCTTTTAACTGTATCTGAGCACCAGAAACCAAAAGCGCAATTTCATCCATTTTTATTATTTAAAGCAAACTCAATCATCCATCCATATTTCCATGCTTTATTTGTTGGGGAATTATGCTAGCATTTCTACCTGCAACCATCTTGAGTAAGGGCAGGCGAATCATGTAGAATTTACTTTCTGGAATTCATGTGCCCTTTGATCAAGTGTACAGGCAGGAGGGTCTGTTTAGCTTGGAAAACCTCTCCTCCCCTCCCCTGAATGAAAGAACAAAAATGCCCGTGAAGACTCCTAAAATGTATGACATAAAGCAGAAGGCAACTGACGAAATATAACTGCTTGCCAACTGGCCTATAGCAGATTTACTGCTACAGGGCAGCCGTTCTATACAGTCATGTATACATACCTGATTCTGCAATTCCAGGTAGGGGGCACGTACACATGCCACCAGTGCGCGTACTTCTGCTGTGCTTAGTCACAGCCGGTCCAAATCAGCTGGTTGGTTCCAATGGATGTCCGTTGGCAGGGTCGGTGCTACCACTAGGCAAATTAAGTAGCTGCCTAGGATGCACTGCTGCCTAGGGAACCTGGCCACTGGTGTTTCTACTCTTGTCTTTCTGCAGCAAGCAACTAATGCCACGTACCCACGATCTGATTTTTTTCGTCGGAAAAACCTTGGATGTTTTTTTTCCGACAGAATTCCACTCAAGCTTGGCTTGCATACACACGGTCACACAAACGTGCTCTGAACTTTCTACTGTCAAGAACACAGTGACGTACAACACTACGACGAGCTGAGAAAATTAAGTTTGGTGCTTCTGAGCAGGCGTCGAATTGTTTCCGAGCATGTGTCGGAATTGCTACAGATGATCGGATTTTCAGATTTTTTTTCTGTCTGAAAATTTGAGAACCAGCTCTTAATCTTTTGTTGGTGGAAATTCCGACAGCAAAAGTCTGATGGAGCATACACACGGTCAGAATTTCTGTTCAAAAGCTCACATCAGACTTTTGCTGTTGGAATTTCTGATCATGTGTACGGGGCGTAAGTCTCAGCATCAGCAGACAGCCGCAGCACCGTTCGCACATAGTGTCAGGCCGCGTACACACGAGGAGACATGTCCGATGAAAACGGTCCGCGGACCGTTTTCATCGGACATGTCTCCGGGGATCTTTTGGTCTGATGGTGTGTACACACGATCAAACCAAAATCCCCACGGACAGACAGACCAGTGACGTTGCGGTGACGTTGATGCTGCGACATCCGCAAACCAGGAAGTAAAATGCTTCCACGCATGTGTCGAATCAATTTGACGCATGCGGGGGATTTCGGTCCGCTGGTTAGGCGTACTAACCAACGGACATGTCCGACGGACAGGTTTCCAGTGGACAAGTTTTAAAGCATGTTTTAAAACTTTTGTCCGCTGGAAACCTGTCCGCTAGGCCATACACACGATCGGATATGTCCGCTGAAACTGGTCCGCATATTTTCAGCGGACATGTTCAATCGTGTGTACACGGCCTCAGAGGTGCAGCGGCAGTGGAGGACTGTGTTTGTGTCCCAACTCAACAAATAAATAAAAGCAAGCAAACATTCATTGATGGGCGCTGGTGAGGCCGCATTTGATGGGCACTGGTGAGGCTGCATTTGATGAGCTCTGGTGGGCTGCATTTGATGGGTGCTTTATTAAATAAAGTGGGGTATACATGGGCATGGCAAAGGGGGTGGAGTCAGGGGTGGTGTCGGGGGGTTCGGAAAAAGTTTTGCCTAGGGTATCAAAAATCCTTGCAAAAATCCTTGCACCAGCCCTGTCTGTCAGGACCCGCTGTTTGGTGAGGAGAAAGGCTTGGCGGAACTCTGCATATGTAAACAATGCAGAGCTCTGTCCTGTCAGCAGGGATGTGCTGAATATGTTTCCCTACAAAGCAAAGCAGGCTGCATGACCACCTGGGCGTCTGCTCCATAGGGCAATGGGGGGGGGGGGGCAATTGACCCCCCTGGAAAATTGAGAAGGTGTGGCCGCGGGCTGTCTGAGCAGTCCCGGGCCAGATGTTACACAGGCACAGCGAGCAGAGTGAAGCCGCCTCCCCCTCCAGTGTTTATGTGTGCACAGGGGGAGGGAACCTGCTGTGCCTGTGCCACACTGATGGCTGATCTGAGGTACTGAATGGGATGGGGGAGGGGGGGTACGTCTGTGCTGAAGGGGGGGTTTGTGCTGAATGGGGGTCCATCAGTGCTGAAGGGGGGTCTGTACTGAAGGGGGGGTCCATCTGTGCTGAATGGGGGGGGTCTGTGCTTAAAGGGGGTCCATCTGTGCTGAAGTGGGGGTCAGTGCTGAATGGAGGAGTCTGTGTGGAATGGGGGGGGGTCTGTGCTGAAGGGTGGGTCCATCTGTACTGAATTGAGGGGTCTGTGTAGAATGGGGGGATCTGTGCTAAAGAGGGGGGTCCATCTGTGCTGAAGGTGCTTCAGTGGACGCCCATGCATGACCTTTTGTCTGAACAGGGCTGATCACATGCACTCTTCCAAGAAAAAAAACTCTCTAGCAATACACACCAAACTGAGCATGTGCAGAGTGCCTCCTATCAGCAGATGGATTGGGGACAGTAAAAGAAAGGGAGAATCAGAGAAGACAGGATCAAACAGCCTTTTTACACAATGTAGAGGATTAACCCTTTAGGTTCCCCAGTGAGTATAACAAGCATGCTTTATTGTATATCCACTTCCATACCAGGCACTTACGCACCTTCCCGCCCAAGCCAATTTTCAGCTTTCAGCACTGTCGCAATTTGAATGACAATTGCGCGGTCATGCTACACTGCACCCAAACAAAATTGGCGTCCTTTTTTCCCCACAAATAGAGCTTTCTTTTGGTGGTATTTGATCACCTCTGCGATTTTTTTTTTTGCGCAACAACTAAAAATAGAGCGAAGATTTTGAAAAAAAAATAAAGTTTTTATTTTTTTCTGTAATTTTTTTTGTAAATGAGTATGTTTTCTCTTTCAATTACGGGCACTGATATGGTGGCACTGATGGGCACCGATGAGGTGGCACTGATGGGCACCGATGAGGTAGTTCTGATGGGCACCGATTAGGTAGCACTGATGGCCACTGATAGGCGGCGCTGGTATGGGGCACTGATGGGCACTCATGGGCGGCACTGATGGGCACTCATGGGCGGCACTGATGGGCACTCATGGGCGGCACTGGGCACTCATAGGTGGCACAGGTGGGCACTGATAGGTGGCACAGGTGGGCACTGATAGGTGGGCACTGGGCATGGATTGGCACTGTGGGGTGGCACTGACAGACACTGGGGTGGCACTGATGATCACTGAGGGGTGGCACTGATGGATCAATGTTGGCAATCAGTGCCCAGGTGTGGGCACTGATTGGCATCATTTTTTTTTACTGCCCCTTTTTTTTTTCTTGCTGACTTTTTTTTTTGTCCTTTTTTTTTTGTCCTTTTTTTTCCCTTTTTTTTTTTAAGTTCCCTGGTGGTCTAGTGTGGGCACTCCCTGGTGGTCCGTGTGGCGATCCGAGGGGGGGCTGCGCTGATAAACAATCAGCGCGAACCCCCCCTGTCAGGAGAGCCGCTGATCGGCTCTCCTGTACTCGCGTCTGATTGGACACGGCTGATCACGTGGTAACGAGGCTCCGCCGGAGACTCGTTACCGAGATCGGAGGTGCAGGGTGTCAGACTGACACCCCGCACCACCGATCGCCGCGCTGCGCGCCCGCACGGGCGCGCGCGGCATGAAATCGCGCTAGACGTTTGAGAACGTCCAGTCACAATTTCATAACCACTTCCCGGCCGTAAATCGGCTATTGGCCGGGCGGGAAGTGGATATACAGACTGATTTTTACTGTTGTGGGTTTAGTAGCACTTTAACTGGCTCCTGTCCAAACTGACCCTAATATGTTAGATTGTAAGCTTCTTGGGGACAGAGAATGATGTAAAGATATATTGCCAGCACAATAAATACAAGACTGACATTCTAATTTACAACAAAGATGAAACCCCACCCATAGCAAGATAAAAAACCCCCAGAAATCACACACACTACTTCCCTAAAACCAAGACCTCATTCTAAATACCTAGAGCAGGTTATTTTCCATGAGCAGCTGGTGGGTGGGAGTAACAGGGAGAGCGCGGATTGCGGAATAACAATTTATAATTACATATTCGCGTCTACAGCCGCTTCGTCGTGACATCCATCAAACCTCTGCATTGTCTGGTCTCTAAGGAAACATGAGGAATACTTTTCTCATTCCTGTAAAGAATAGGCTTGTAACATTTCATAGCAACAGCAAGAGTAGCTGTAGCATGCTTTAATGCTCCTAATGGTTAGACTTTCGCCTTTTTAGTCTTCATTATAAAAACCTTCACAGTGCCAACCTCTAGAAATAAACCCAGTCGGGCTAAATGTCTATATTTAGGTAACATTGTCCGTCTGTTCTCCCTGCTGCTTGGTCAGTAAATGGAATTTCTAAGGAACGTGCGCTTTCTCGTATTTGGACAGCAGAGGGCGAGCTTGTACAGGCGAACAGGGAGAGAGCGGAGCTAGCTAGCGAGTGCCGCAGGAAGAGTGTGCTGCAATAGGCGCCCCGCTCGCCTTTACAAGCTGTCACAAGCCGTCGTTGTAGGATCGCTGTCTGCATCAGCACCACGGAGAGCGCTCGGCTCTGCTCCTCACCTAACAGCCTGGACAGAGACAGACAGCTTCTCATCATCGTGAGTATTGGCTTTTATCAGCTTTATCAAACACCTTCCATAGCAGACACTCCCTGCCTGCTCAATGATACAATGCCTGCGCATGTAATAAGAGGGCTTCTCTATAGGCATCCTCTATGTGTATACTCTATAGGAATCTCCTATAGGCAGCCTAAATAGGCATCCTCAATAGGCATCTTCTATAGGCATCCTCTATACTTAGGCATACTCTATAGGCATCTCATATAGGAATCCTCTATAGACATGCTCTATAGGGAACCTCTATAGGCATCTCCTGTAGGCATCCTCCATAGGGAACCTCTATAGGCATCTCCTATAGGCATCCCCCATAGGCATCCTCTATAAGCATCCTCTATAGGCATCCTCTATAGGCATCTCTTATAGGCATCCTCTATAGGCATCCCCCATAGGCATCCTCTATAGGCATCCACTATAGGCATCCACTATAGGCATTGCATAACACTGTCTATGTTTTACTGTCATACATTATCCATCATAGAACAGGGATTTTTACATGCACATGTCTATTGTGATGAGCCCCGATCCCCTCCATTTATAAAGGATGCATATGACTGAGCCTGGACATTTTGCTGCTCCCTAGGTGTGGGAAGAGAGGAATCAGGATGGTGAAGCTGGGGAGCAATCTGAGTGACAAGAACACTAAGGAGGCTTCTGCTGAAGATGGCTTTCAGACGGTGCCTTTGATCACACCCTTGGATGTAAATCATCTGCAGTTTTCTGCTCCAGAGAAGGTAATATTATTAGGAATGGATCCCTTACTGACCTACAGGGCTCTGCTTTATTTGTGTGTGTGTGTGTCAAATACATCAGCCTGCCTACTTCACCTTCCTCTTTAAATAAAAAGACCCCTTTATGTCAGTGCTGGAGGGGGAACATGAGTAACATATGATGCTAACCTATTGCTATTTGATGGAATATTCCAGTGAAATGCTATTGCTTCTAGTGTCAGACTCAGTTGGCGCATATATAAGCTGCTAATATTTATACAGTAAGTAAAGCTAGCATGGTTAATACTGTTGGCTTTCCACTTTTAAGATTTTAGGTAATACTGTTGGCTTTCCACTTAGGTAATACGGTACCGTTGGCTTTCCACTGTTGAGATTTTAGGTAATACTGTTGGCTTTCCACTCTTGAGATTTTAGGCAGTATTTTTGATTTTTCACTCCTGAGAGTTTAGGTAATTCTGTTGGTTTTCCACTCTTGAGAGTTTAGGCAATTCTGTTGGTTTTCCACTCTTGAGAGTTTAGATAATACTGTTGGTTTTCCACTTAGGTAATACTGTTGGCTTTCCGCTTAGGTAATACTGTTGGCTTTCCGCTTAGGTAATACTATTGGCTTTCCGCTTAGGTAATACTGTTGGCTTTCCGCTTAGGTAATACTGTTGGCTTTTCACTGTTGAGATTTTAGGCAGTATTTTTGATTTTCCACTCCTGAGAGTTTAGGTAATTCTGTTGGTTTTCCACTCTTGAGATTTTAGGTAACACTGTTGGCTTTCCACTTAGGTAATAGCGTTGGCTTTCCACTTAGGTAATTCTGTTGGTTTTCCACTCTTGAGATTTTAGGTAACACTGTTGGCTTTCCACTTAGGTAATAGCGTTGACTTTCCACTTAGGTAATTCTGTTGGTTTTCCACTCTTGAGATTTTAGGTAATATTGTTGGCTTTCCACTCTTGAATTTTTGTTTAATACTGTTGGCTTTCCACTCTTGAAATGTTTAGTAATATTGTTGGCTTTCCACTCTTGAGATTTTTACATAGTATTGTTGACTTTCTACTCCTGTGATTTTCAAATATTGTGTGAAATATGTTAGTTGTTTTTATTCCAGAATATAAGCATTGGTTGTAATAATTAATGTCAAGGATAAGTTTTGTTTCCATTTAATATATGTCTAACCTTGACAATAGTTTTGGATAATAAAGGTATGATACAAGAGTGCCTTGTGACAGATCTTGGCACTGGCAGGCATTGGAAAATGGTAAAAGGGAAATCAGAACAACGAAAATAAAATATGCTCACTTGGTTACTATTGTGTTTTGGAAATTTTCCCTTCCAGAAGAGAATTCAAGTAACCAAGGATATGAAAATGTTGTGCTGTTTCAATTGTCAGATTTCCGAAAATCAGGAACAAAAAATGTGATACATTTAAAGCATCTTCCCCCTCTCCACTGCCACATTTTGCACTTTTTGGAGGGTTTGGGTATGAGAGGTACCCACTCCCCCTACCGGTTAGATCGCCATGGTGATCTGAGCGGAAGTTCAGCCCTCCCTCCTTCCCCCCGCAGCCTTCTGGGTCACATCACAGGTCACAGAAGACTGCGGAACCATTAACAAGGCACAGAGCAGCAAACATGCTTTACTACCGGTTTCCCTTACTTAAGATGTCAGCGCCTGGACCCAAAGCTGATTGAAGAATCAGCTTGGGTAAATACATCAGACAGGGGAGTGTCTTTATATTAAAAGTCAGCAGCTACAATGTTTCTAGCTGCTGACTTAATTTTTTTGGGGGAGACTGGAGGTCGTCTTTAAGCATAGAAGTCCTTAGATGTGATGGTTGCTATTATTTTATTTTTTTTAGACTACAGACATTTTGATCAAGTATAGAAAATACCTGTTGATCTGACTAGAATGCCAGTATCCTTGTCACTTTCTCTGCAGTGTCTGCACAAATCGGCCAGACAATTTGCATTTTTAAAAAACATAGGTCCGAAGTGGCTCATGCATTTTTGTAAACGTCTTTAAATCCTGCACAAGGACTTTGATGCTCTGTGATTTATCAGCTAAAGCATAGGCATGGCGGGCCAAGCACTCCTTTTTTAGATGGGCTACTTTTGTAGTGGCTTAAAGTGTTTGTAAAGGGAAAATGAAAAAATACTGCACTGACTCTTTAAAATGAGTTCATACCTGCATTTTATTGCTGGCTGTAGATGCTCTGACTTACCTTGTTGATCCTGCCTGTGCCGCTCCTACTACAAGTAAACTGACCATGGTAGCATGGCAGCTGATCCATGCTACCATGTTCAGTTTACATTTTTTATCATCCCGCTAAAGATACAGGCGCGCTGTGCAGAACACATTGCACCTGTATCTCCTGCAGTCAGAGCAGAGACGTCCCCCCCCACCCATGCCTGCTCTTGGATGGGGAAATGAGGAGGTTACGTCTGCTTCCCGGTGTGAGAGAGTTCCATTGCCATGGAAACAGATTCTGGGCAGTGACACCACTTGATCAATCACGTGACCTGCAGGTATGAGGCTGCACAGTTCAGTAAGGGCAATTTAAAAAAAAAACAAAGTTTACCGCACATTCAAGCTTGATTGGACTTGCTGAAATGTGGTGTTAGTACTAGCAATGGTTTACAACCACTTTTAGGCTATGTGGACTGTGTTTGGTGTGTTTTTATATTTTCTTGCATTTGTACATACCTGGTGTGGGGCACTTAAATCTCAGTCAGCTGTTTTGGTCCCCCGTGTGTAGTAGTAAGCAGGTGCGGACTGACCATTTTGGCACTTAGGCATTGCCTAAGGGCCTGGGCCAGTAGGGGGGCCCACCCTATGAGAGGCTCCTGGTACCTCTTATAGGCGTGCACATTACCATTATCGGCGATAATCTAGGCAGACATGGAGGAGACTGACTGGGAGCCCAGGTTAAGGCAAGAGACTGGAGAAGAGGAGCCAGGGATGTGAGTAATCCCCCATTCTTGTAATACCCAAAACTGTGCATGGCACAATCCGGGCACACATGCTGAGGATAGTTCCCAGAAACCCAGTTATGTGCCCTCTTTCCATTCCCTCACATGAAGCCTCCAGCTGTGTTGTCTGTGCAACCGGTGAGGATGACATAGACGGCTGTATGCACAGACAGGATCTGAAGGAAGCAGCTGAGGGCTAAGCAGCCGGGAGAAAGAGTCTCACCTCCCGCTCTCTCTCTCACCCCCTCTCTCTCTCACCTCCCTCTCTCACCCCTCTCTCATCCACTCTTTCTCACCCCCTCTCACCCTTCTCTCTCACTCCCCTCTCTCTCACACCCCCCCACTCTCTCCCCTCTCTCTCCCACCCCCTCTCTTTCACCTCCTCCCGCTCTCACCCCTTTTCTCTCTCTCCCTCCTCCCACTTTCTCTCTTTCATCCCCTCTCTCTCTCACCCCCTCTCTCTCTCTCACCTCCCTCTCTCAACCCCCCTTTCTCACCCCCCTCTCACCCTTCTCTCTCACTCCCCTCTCTCTCACACCCTTCTCTCTCACCTCCTCTCGCTCTCACCCCTTTTCTCTCTCTTCCCCCTCCCACTTTCTCTCTTTCATCCTCTCTCTCTCTCTCACCCCCCTCTCTCTCTCTCTCTTTTTTATCACCTCTCTCCCTCAGCCATCTCTCTCTCTCACCCCCTCTCTTTCCCATTCACCCCCTCTATCGCTCTCTCACCCCTTTCTCTCTCACCCCTCTCTCTCTCTATCTCTCGCTCGCTCTTTTACCACCTCTCTCTCCTTCACCCCTTACTTTCTCACACCCTCTCTTTCCCATTCACCTCTCTCTCACCCCCCTTTGCTCTTACCCACTCTCTTTCTCCCATACCCACCTCTCTCCCCCCCTCCTCCTCCATCTCTCTCCTACTTTATTATTTTCCCCATCTCTCTCCTTGGGCATTTGCTCATTCTTTAAAAGAGAAGTAAAGTTTTTTTTCCATTAAATAATACTTTGAGGTGGATGTAGCATCAGTCCAATGCTGCATATGTCTCACACTGGCTCTAAGACTGAGAACTAAGAGATCAATAACCTTTGATCGCTCAGTTTTCCACCTCTGATCTGAACAGAGGGCTAGTGGCTGTCGGTCACCGCTGTCAGACCCTCCCCCACACACCCTCCCCCACACTCTCTGTGCTGGGCTGTGAAGGGGGCAGGAGTGGCTAGCTCTGGCTTTCAGCAGCTCACTGAGGGATCTTTCCCCAACCTGGACTGGCTCTGTGATGTCAGCTGACAGCGGGCTTCAGCCCATTGTCTGAAAAAAAACGGTCACAGGAGTGCAGAACTAATTGCACTACTGTGATCCACTGGAGAAGTATGTCCAAAAGAGCTTTGACTGTACTTCTCCTTTAACATAAGGACCCAACAATTCCCACAGTTGGCTGATGGGCCCTTCTGGGAAGCTGAGCTACAATATGTGGAGGATGGCTACCACAAACACATATAATGTGGCCAGTGCAATATGTAGGTTTGTGTGGGTGTGGCTTGCGTGTGGACAGATACACAGGGCAGGGGTCCAATGATCTCCTATTGCCCGGGGGTCCCATGAGTTGTCAGCCTACCCCTGGTAGTAAGGGTATAATTTTTGTTTGGTCTAGACCAGGGGTCTCGAACTGGCAGCCCTCCAGCTGTTGCAAAACTACAAGTCCTATCACGCCTTGTGGGAGTCATGCTTGTAACTTTCAGCTTTGCAATGCCTCATGGGACTTTTAGTTTTGCAACAGCTGGAGGGCCGCCAGTTTGAGACCCCTGGTCTAGACTCTAGAAGGATATAACAGAGAGGAATACTTGCCCTAACCCTTGGCCTTCTAGCAGCCAGCTTCAAAATATGGCGAGCCTTAAATATCCTTATGTACCATACAGAAACAGAGTTTAAACAGCTTTAAGGCCTCATTCACAATTTATGTGCACAAAAACTGATAAAAAAAAAAAAAAAAACACTCGGACTTGACTCACGTAGAATATTTTGGGCTTGTTCACAGCATGTGCAGAGATGTTAATGTTTTTTTTTAACACAAAGAAAACAATCATCTTACAGTGTATAAATATATATATATATACATACACACAAGCTCTTAGGACAACAATAAACAGCCACATCCCAAATTATAGTCACAAAAGAACACTTAAGGAGGAAACCCCCATGCATGGTAATGTAGGACTTTCACGGCTTTGTAGTTGTCTGTGAGATAACACAATTACTGTATTTATTGGCATATAACACTCACTTTTTTACCCTGAAAATAGAGGGTAAACTGTGCCTGCGTGTTATACGCAGGGGGCTGTGGAAAGGTTTTGTCCTGAAACTTCACTCTTAAAGTTAGGGTGCGTGTTATACGCCTGTGCGTGTTATACACCGATAAATACGGTACATTAACTGTTTTTACGAATAAACAACCTTATTACAAATATATAAAACAACTCTTAGGTCAAAATGACTGTACAAAATATCCTTCAAAACAATATAATGTTGAGCAGCTTATCACACGTTGATATTTATTATTCAAGATAATCTGTTTCAACGCGTTTCATAGAGAATATATATGCTTACTTAGGGAACTTCTGTAAGTATCTAGAAGATCATCATCTTATCAGAATATTGTTACATAATTCTACTTCAAACAACATTACTTATCCTATTACAGAAACATGATGCTCACCAACAATACACGGACACAAGATTTGTTTTGCACATTGGAGCTTATTAAAATATGTAAATTTTATATTTCTATGTATAAGTAGCAATATATAAATGCATACGTAGAAATAAAAAATAAATAAAAATCAAACATTTGCTTTATTTCAAAATGAAGCATGGACAAGGTTTTTGGCTGTTGTGTACACAACAATTACTATTAAAAACCCTCTGTTGAAGGAATTGTGAAGGCTGTCATTACTGATATGTATAAAAACATTATTGGATACATCCATTGTACAATGTCACTGGATCAAGCCTGCTCAAGTGCCTCCATAGCAAGAATCTTGCTATTGGGGCACTCGGTAGGGGGAGGGACCATTACCACTGATGGAGGACCCAAAAAGAAGAGGATCAGGGCTACTCTGTGGAGAACCATTATGCAGAGCTTGTTTGTTTTTTTATTTCAACTATTACAGTCACTTCAAGTAGGGTTACAAGATTTCCACAACATAATTTAGGGACAATAAATAGGAGAAAAAAAATTGCGCTAAACCAGTGTAAAAAATGAAAAATTATTTCAAAACGGCAGCAGTAAGCGTGTATACCACAATAACAAAGAAAAGAAGAAAAACTGCGCCTATAAGTACAAACAAACACAAAACGACAAAGTCCTTGTGAATGGAGAATAAGTAAAAAATATAAGTCCAATAAATGTTGCCTGAAGACAAATAACACCCAAGTGCTTTGCAAGATTCGGCGAATCACCACCACATGGACATGGTTACCGCCAACCACAAACCAAAAAATGAAGGAACCACACATCGATACCATCGATGTAAATTTTAATAACAAATAAAAAACTACTTACAAATGAGGATGAAATTTGATCGTATAAAAACAGATGCCGGCCGGCAACAAGAGGAGCCCTTCCTCGTAGCGTCGAACGTGGTGACGTGCACGATGTGTACCCAGACGCGTTTCGTCATAAATTGACGTTCTCAATGGGGATCATTATTTGTTATTAAAATTTACATCAATGGTATTACACTATGTGTGGTTCCTTCATTTGGTGGTTGGCGGTAACCTGTACCAATGCTGAGGACCATTCATGAGGCTACTTCTGGACTGAATCTCCTGTCATCTGCCTGTGTTCCTTGAACGGCTGTAGAGCTGATTTATGCTGATACTTCACTACCTGTTGGTAAGCCTCTGTCCATGTGGTGGTTGGTAACCGAATCTTGCAAGCACTTGGGTGTTATTTGTTTTCAGGCAACATTTATTGGACTTATATTTTTTACTTATTCTCCATTCACAAGGACTTTGTCGTTTTGTGTTTGTTTGTACTTATAGGCGCAGTTTTTCTTTTTTTCTTTAATTTAGGGACAACCCTACTGACTATGCACCGCAGTCCTGCCATATTGTGCGACCGGATCCCCATATTTTGCTTATTTGCTTATTATGTTCAGGTGCTTTAAATAGCCTTGTAGGATTTAAATATATATTTTTTTATGTGTGCTTAGTGAACCTTCTGATCGTTACAGAGTTAAAGGTGTATTGTGGATTTTTAAATGCAGGCTTTAATGCTGTCACTTATTGTAACTGAGCTTCCTTCTCATAGTTGAATTTTTTCAGCATGATGGCAGGCAGCTCAAGCATAGCAACATAAAGCCTGTGTTCACTCTACAGAGTTTTAATAATCACCTCACTTATCATGCCATTCTTTCTCAAAACAGCAATAACTCAATTCGCTATTATTGGACTTTTCTTAACTGGATTTTTGGCTAACACCTTATTGGATGAGATGAAAACAGGTTCACCTCATTCACTAAGCTCTTTTATAATTTGCAAGATGAATAATGATTCTGTTAAGTTTATAAACTCTTTTTGCCACCAGCACAATGATATTCAGTTAAACATACCTCTTAACGTGTTAGTGCTGCTGTCAGTGTATTCTGTACGCCAAGTGGCAAAGAAAGGGTTATGGGGGTTGTAAAGGTTTATTTAAAAAAAAATTAAATAACAAACATACCATACTTACTGTACCTCCACTGTGCAGTTAGTTTTGCACAGAGTGGCCCTGTTCCCTGTTTTCTGGGGCCCCTTGGTGGCTGTCTCGGCTCCTCCCTGCAAGAGCTAACCCCCTCTGGGAAGCGCTCTCCCAAGGGGGTTAGCTTGTGGGCACACTCACTCTGCCCCGCCCCCTGGCGTGATGCATCATTTATTTGATTGACAGCAGTGAGAGTCAATGGCTGTGATGGTATCAATTATCCAATGAAGAGTTGCCTTTAAGCTGGGGGAAAGCATCACGCCCATGGAGATTTGGGGTTCAGGTAAGTAAAACGGGGGCTCGGGGGGCCAGAGAGTGCATGGTGTTTTTTCACCTTAATGCATAGGAAGTAAGTAAGAAAGTAAGTAAACCATTGATGGCAATAGCTGGTCTAACCTCCTTGGCAGCAATGACTTCAATCAAGCTTTTTTGTTAGCTCTGGATCAGATCTGCACAACATTCCGGAGAAATTCCTCTTTACAAAGCTGCTTTAACTCAGACACATTTGTAGGATGCCAAGTGAAAAATGTGGTGATACTGCGCTGTCTAAGTAAATTTCCTAAATATATAAAAATGCAAGCAGCTTAAAATGTGAGATACCCACAAACAGACTAGTACAATGGAAAACAAGCTGCGCAACTACTGTGAATACTATAGTGACATTAATCAAACGTATAAAAGTCTATTATTCAAACACAAAGCACAAAATGTGCATCTGATGGTGTTTTGATAGCAGAATTTTTTTTTTAATCCTTCCCCTTCAAGCAGATATTCAGTATACCCTGACACTGATGTGCCATACATTTCACAGAACCTGCTGTCAGAAGATCTCTAATTGGGATCTTCCCCTCTGGTAAGGGGCAGTGTGATTGAAAGGTGGAGGTGTCTTGTCTGTCTATCCATGCACTATTCTGAGGTTCTTGAATTTGATGTCACTATCTGCTTGAAGGGGAAGGATTAAAAAAAAATTCTGCTATCAAAACACCATCAGATGCACATTTTGTGCTTTGTGTTTGAATAATAGACTTTTATACGTTTGATTCATATATCATTTGTAATACGCGGGATAAATTATCTCACTTATGGGACAAACCATTTGCTCTATACTGTATAAATTTATTTGTACTTTGTATTAATATCACTATAGTATTCACAGTAGTTGCACAGCTTGTTTTCCATTGTACATTTGTAGGATGTCTGGTGTGAACGACTCTCGTTAATGGTCATTCTTTGGCATCTCTATGGGGTTAGGGTCTGGACTCTGACTGGGCCACACCAAAAAGCGCATTTTGTTTTCTGAAGCCAGTCTGTGGTTGATTTACTTCAAAGTTTAGGGTCATTGTCCTGCTGCATCACCCAACTTCTAGTACCCTTCAGCTGGTGGACAGCCACCCTAACATTATCCTGTTGGGTAATTTGGTAAACTTGGGAATTCATGTTTCCCTTGATGATGGCAAGAGGTCCAGGCCTTGAGGCGGCGATGCAAGCCCAAATCATGATATTCCCCCCACCATACTTCACCACTGAGATGATGTTTTGATGTTGGTAAGCTGTGTTCTTTTTTTTACGCCATACATAGTCCTGAGTATTCTTCGGACTGGCTATTTTAATATTCTCTTAAATAACATCTGCATATTAAAATAGCAGATTTATTGCTTATGTTCTGTTTTTAGCTAACATGATATATTATAGAAGAAGAAGAAAATAATTTTAAGATGGCTGGACAATATGTAAGCAGTTTTATTAGGCTTCCATATAAGATAGAATGATGGGACAGGTTGTATCTTGAAATAGAAATTAGAGTGAGACAATAGCCACAAATATTATACTGTGGTTGGACATTGTACGTAACTTCATATAGCAGTGGTAACCCGTCCATAAGGGGCGCACGGGCGGCGCCCCTCCTAGTCCTTGTGCCCGGCTCCTAAGCTACATGCAGGGTGCTGGATGCATGGATTTCAATGGAGGTTTTTTTTTTAAAGCACATGATACGAGCCTGAGGCTCTAGTTGGCTTAAAAAAAGGGTGGGCTTGGGGCACAGAGCACTGCGCCCTGAGCCCAAACCAGTTGTTTGACAATAGCAAGTTAATATTTGCTATTGTCTTCCTGATTCTCCTCCCAGCCACTCAGGAAGCAGATCCTGAGACCCGATTGCCCAGAAAGTCTTGGGAGGATAAGCCCCGGCTCCTCCCAGATCCTCCTGGAGCGAGGAACAGCAGCCCTCTGTGCCATCTTCCTCCTAACGGTAAGGCCTCTAAACCCCTGCCTTCTCCCAGATGTCACTGTATGGCAGCAAGCATAAGCTTCTATGGAGTGCACAATGCTCTGTCTCCCACAATTACAATAAGCATGTCACAAGCTCTCTCAAAAGCAACTGTAAGCTTCTGCGTCTCACTTTTATCACTATTTACAATGGACTTCCATGAAAATAGAAGGTTCATCTGAATGAAAGCCCCTCACTCTCCAAAATAAAATCACATGAGAAGGAGATCTAAAAATAAAGCTGTTACTAAAACAATCCCTCCGTGCTCGCACGCAGAAGCAAATGCATATGTAAACGGTGTTTACACACATGTGAGGTATTGACGTGAATGTTAGAGCAAGAGAAATAATTCTAGTGCTAGATGCCCTCAGCAACTCTAAACAGGTAACCTCCAAAGGCGTTGTGTATGAACATTTTTAAGTATCGTAGTTTGTCGCCATTTCAACATTTCACTAGCATGCGCAAATCGAAAGCATGACATGTTAGGTATCTATTTACTTGACATAACATCATCTTCCATATTTGGGGTATAATTTTTTTTTTTTCATTTAAATATTTTTTCCCCCCAAAACAATTGCATTTGAAAAACTGCTGTGCAAATACTGTGTGACATAAAAAAAATTGCAAAGTAGTTTTTTAGCAAAAAATACTGATTTAAACTTGTAAACAAAAAGTGTCAGAAAAAGCCTGGTGGGCAAGTGGTTAAACTACCTTGAACCCTTGGTAGCAGCAATCTGAACCTCATCTCTAATTGCGAATAATGTAACGACTTTCGATCTCAGTTGTTCTACCATGTTCAGGGCTAATACTTTGGTGTGTTTTAGGTGGTTGTGAAGACAAGGACAGAGTATCAGTCTGAACAAAAGAACAAGAAAATAAGAGTGCCGAAAATTGCTGAGTTCACTGTCAGCTTCACAGATGGGGTGACTGAAAGATTAAAGGTACTGTATCTTTATTTTCATTTCTTAGATTATAGAGATTATCTTGTTTGGTGTGATTTAATAAAACTGGAGAGCGAAAAATCTGGTGCAGCTGTACATGGTAGCCATTCAGGTTCTAAAATGAGCTTATTTAAATAAAGTACAACTAAAGACAAACATATTATTTTGTTTTGGATAGAGTGGAGAGGGATTAGAACATCTGTCAGTTTTATTTCTGTCTGTGTCCCCGTTAAGGAGATTTGCCCTGTTCACTTTTATTGTCCTGTTCACCATTATCAAATGAAAGTAAAAGAAAATCTCAAAATGTTGGGTTGTCCCCAGAAAAGTAAAAGAGGGGAAATGTTCCAACGGGGGCACTAGTTCTGGTGGCCTGGGGGTCCCCAAGGAATTACTTTAATTTCAAGGATATCCTCTCATTTCAGGTTTGGCTATGGACCAAGTGAAGGGAAATCTACGTAATGGGACACAGATGGTGAAAATAAATCTTACAGGGGTTACTACCCTCCCTTGCTCTATCCAAAATTAAAAACAACTAAGTGATTGTAAAGTGATTTTTTTCCTATAAAAATAATAAATATGTTATACTTACCTGCTCTTTTGCAGTGGATTTGCACAGGGCAGCCCGAATCCTCCCTTTCTCAGGTCCCTCTTCTGTGATTTTGGCCCCTCCCTCCTGTTCAGTGCCCTCACAGCAAACAGCTTGGTATGGGGGCACCCGAGCTGAGTCACAGCTCCCTGTGTCCCTGTTCAGACACGGAGCCCTGACCCATCCCCACCCCCTCTATCCCCTGATTGGCTAGCCGACTTTGATTGACAGCAGTGGGAGCCAATGGCACCGCTGTTGTGTCTCAGCTAATCAGAAAGGAGAATCTAGACAGCTGAGCCACTCGTAGACATCACTGGACACAGAGGGACCTCAGATGAGTGTTTGAGGGGCTGCTGCACAAAGAAGGTTTTTCATCCTAATGCATAGAATGCATTAAGATAAAAAAAACCTCTGCATTTACATCCCCTTTAAGCTTTGCCAATAAAACCTAGAAAAAGATTGATTTATATGCAGAGCTGCACCATATTTTGCACTCTCTAGTTTTAGTAAATAACCCCTATTGCCTTTTAAAATCATCTTCTGTTTAAATGTTGTACTGTTTTTAATACTGGTGCAGTTTAATAATTTCAGGATTTATAATATAAAAACCATGCCAAATAGGAATACCTTGAGACTCTAACAAAACAGTTTCATACCTCCCAATAGCTTTTCCAAATCCGGTCCTGATCCACCTGCTGGCGGAGCAGGCAGACAGCGGTTTTGGTGAATGGATAGGGGTATTATCTACTCATTCACGTGGGGGGGGGGCTGGGATCTATTAAAGGGGGCTTCCAAATTTAGATAAGCCACCTGCCTGCAGACCCCCACAGCCATAGCCCAGGGTTGTTGGGAAAAGGCCCTTATTCCCATCAACATGGGGACAAGGTGGTTTGGCAGACCTTTCCTGGTCTGCCAGGCTGCATGCATGCTCAGACAAGGGTCTGGTATGGATTTTGAGGGGATCCCACACTGTTTTTTTTTACATTCTGGTATTGAGGTTTCTTTTAAAATCTATACCAGAACCAAGGGGCCTGGTAGAAATTGGGGAGGGGGAACCTTTTTGTATAGCTTGCAGCTGGGGAAAATCTATTTAAATATCTTTCCCTTTATATATGTCAGTTTTGCACAGCAGGTTCTATACACAGCACAGATGCACCACTTTACAGACAGACTAAGGGCACCCCCAGGCACTATACTTAAATGAATTTTTCTTTTTTATTGTTTCACTTTAAACATCATTAAAATCACTGCTGCTGTAAAGACGATAAAAAAATAACAAAAATGATTGCATTGATACATGTTCCCCAGGGCAGTACTTGGGCCCCCATATCCTTTTTATGGCCAATAACTGGCAGTGGCATATAAGGCTTCAAAATGGGGATTTTTCAAGTTTGGGTCCCTTAGACTTTATTAAAGTTTGCGTTCCAAACTTTTTACATGGTTGGGAGTTCTGGTGCAAACTGAATTGGGGAGTGTTCGGTCCATTACTATTCTTTGGGATCACTAAATCTTTTGAATTTAAATTGTATGGTAAGTGAAAGAACTGGCTGATACATTTTGATCAGGTAATTGCGTACCCAAACATACAGTACAATTTCGTCAAATGACACTCTTCAACTCTGGTCATACTTGTGTTTCATACTCCTGTACATTTTTTTACATGTGGTTTTATATGTGTACTTTTGCCTCTGTAAAGTAAATAAAAATTATTCAGCGCTGGGAAAAAAACACAAACACACTAAAAATATGCAAGCCAGCACTTAAGGTAAAATTCAAAAAACACCTCAACAGAATGAACAGTGGAAAGTAGTGCAGCGCAAAAAATTAATATAATCAAACAATATAACATACGTGGCATAAATAATCACATAAAGTCCATATAGTGCAAAAAAGTGCTCAAAGTGCCATATGCAGTCCAAAAGTGCAAAATTTTGCCTCTGTAGCCAAGTGTTTGGAATTACAAAAGGTTAGAACAGGGGTTAGTTTGAACGTATTTGACGTGCCGTTTATTTTCAGTAATTCCCGTTGAACCACAATGATCCGCAGTTCATCCACAATTGGCAAAGCAGGACTTCTGTGTGCATTCAGCCATTGCTGATGTAAGTACACATGCAAAACTGCTTGCCACAAATAATTTCCTTTTTCTTATATCAGTTAATGCTTGGCTGAGCAGCTTGGGCACAGATGGATGCCCACACAACATGGTCTACAATGTGAAGGATCGTGATTTTATTTTTCTGTTTTAAGGGAATGATAATTGTTCTCTGAACGGTCATGTTCACCTTGATATAAAACAAGTTGCACAGCAAACACGACAATTGTGTGCTGTTCAATGTTTTCATCAATTACTCAAGTTAATCAAGTTGTGGTTATAAGAGAAATACTGTGAGTCACTGAAGCGTTTAATAGGGCTATATATAATTATTTGTAAGCATATAATACCCTTAGGCCTCGTACACACAATCAAATCTGTCTGCTGGAAACGGTCTGCTGGACCGTTTCAGCAGACAGATTCGATCATGTGTACGGGCAAACAGACGGATTTGGCCACCCGACAGATTTCAAAGCATGCTTTGAAATCTGTCGGCTGGGAACCCGTCCGCCCGACATGTCTGCTGGTTAGTACGCTAACCAGCAGACATGTCTTCTCGCACACGCGCCGAATGGTTTCGACGCATGCGCGGAAGTGTTTTACTTCCTGGTGCGGTGACGTGGCGGCGTCAACGTCACCGACACGTCAGCGCGCTGTCTGCTGGCGGGGATTTTGGTTTGCTCGTGTGTACACGCGAGCAAACCAAAATGCCAGCAGACAGATTTGTTCAAATCGGTCGGACAGACCGTTTTGAACAAATCTATTTACTCGTGTGTACGAGGCCTTACTCTTTCCCGTTTGTTCTCATTGTCAAAACACCATTTTCATAATCCTGAAAATAAGTGTTCCCGATTATTTCCTTTTATCTACAAGTTTGTGGTTTTAAGGACTAATGCAAATACTTCACAATTTTTTTTCTCTGGATGTTAAGTACAAATGCACTTCACTTTTGAAACGTGGTATTATACATTTTAAGTTAACATAGCTTAAAGAATAATTCTAGGTATGTCTATTTTTTAAGGCGTTATATTGGTCAAGCTTGGACCAGTGTAACTACGTACAGTATTTCACAAAATTGAGTACACCCCTCACATTTTTATAAATATTTTATTATATCTTTTCATGTGATAACACTGAAGAAATTACACTTTGCTACAATGTAAAGTAGTGTAAATTTGCTGTCCCGTCAAAATAACTGAACACATGGCCATTAATGTCTAAACCGCTGGCAACAAAAGTGAGTACACCCCTAAGTGAAAATGTCCAAATTGGGCCCAATTAGCCATTTTCCCTTCATGGTGTCATGTGGCTCGCTAGTGTTACAAGGTCTCAGGTGTGAATTGGGAGCAGGTGTGTTAAATTTGGTGTTATCGCTCTCACTCTCTCATACTGATCACTGGAAATTTAACATGGCACCTCATGGCAAAGAGCTCTCTGAGCATCTGAAAAAAGAATTGTTGCTCTACATAAAGATGACCTAGTCTGTAAGAGGATTGCCAAGACCCTGAAACTGAGCTGCGGCACAGTGGCCAAGACCATACAGCGGTTTAACAGGACAGGTTCCACTCAGAACAGGCCTTGCTATGGTCGACCAAAGAAGTTAAGTGCATGTGCTTGGCGTCATATTCAGAGGTTGTCTTTGGGAAATAGGAGTATGAGTGCTGCCAGCATTGCTGCAGAGGTTGAAGGGGTGGGGGGTCAGCCTGTCAGTGCTCAGACCATACGCCACACACTGCATCAAATTGGTCTGCATGGCTGTCATCCCAGAAAGAAGCCTCTTCTAAAGGTCATGCACAAGAAAGCCTGCAAACAGTTTGTTGAAGACAAGCAGACTAAGGACATGGATTACTGGAACCATGTCCTGTGGTCTAATGAGACCAAGATAAATATTTGGTTCAGATGGTGTCAAGCGTGTGTGGTGGCAATCAGATGAAGAGTACAAAGACAAGCGTGTCTTGCCTACAGTCAAGCATGATGGTGGGAGTGTCATGGTCTGGGGCTGCATGAGTGCTGCGGGCACTGGAAAGCTACAGTTCATTGAGGGAACCATGAATGCCAACATGTACTGTGACATACCGAAGCAGAGCATGATCCCCTCCCTTCAGAGACTGGGCTGCAGGGCAGTATTACAACATGATAACAACTCCAAACACAGGCAGTGCTGGAAATTAATGGTGTCCACACAAAATATTAACACTTTGGGCCCAATTTGGACATTTTTGCCTAGGGGTGTATTCACTTTTGTTGCCAGCGGTTGAGATATTAATGGATGTGTGTTATTTTAAGGGGACAGCAAATTAACAAGCTGTACATTCACTACTTTACATTGTAACAAAGTGTCATACTTTAGTGGTGTGACATGAAAATATATAATTAAATATTTACTAAAAAGTGAGGGGTGTACTCACTTTTGTGAGATATTGTATATACCATAACTAGCCAATGCCCCTGGTAGCTGGAAATCATTGAAGTAGACATCACCATTCCAGTGATCTCCACTTGCTTTCTGGTCCTGTGCTGAGTGGCCGGACTGATGCATTCTGAACTGAGCTAGCCATTCAGCATGGGCTCCATTCAAATTTTCTGAGTGAAAGCAAAATGTTTTCTGATTGGATGAAGTTGAAAGTGTGATGTTGCAATCCCACCTCTCTGCAAATCATTCTCTGAATGGCCCCAGTGCTGAGCAGTTAGCCACCTGTGTTTAGAATGCATTAGCACAGGACCTGGAAGCAGTTATTAGGTTTAGGGGGCAATTACCTTTTCACATAAAGCCAGGCAGGTTTGGACAGCTTTTGTGCCTTAATAAATAAAACCATCATTTAAAAATTGCATTTTGTATTTACTCAGGTTATAGTTGTGTGATAATAAAATTTATTGATGAGCTGAGTCTTTTAAGTGTGACAAATATGAAAAAAAAAATTAAAATAAGAAAGGGGCAAATACTTTTTCACAGCATTGTAACTTTCACGATCTAGGGCTGTCTTCAGCTGCAGATGCAATGTTCTCTCTTCCTGAAGGGGCATCCCAGATTCCCAAAAGCACCCTGCCTTCAGACCCCCGCAGCCACCAGTCAGGGTTGTGGGAAAAAGACCCTAGTCCCCATCAACAATGGGACCAACCTCCATGTTGAGGGCATGTTGCCTGGAATGGTTCGGGGGCTCGCTCATACTCCCCCTTCCTGGCCTGCCAGGCTGTGTGCTTGGATAAGGGTATGGTATGGTCTTGGTAGGGTGGACCAATGCCTTTTTTTTTTAATTTTGGCCTGGGGTCCTCTAAAGTCATCCATTTGGTTACTTCTAAGCAGCTGAAATTGCCTTTAAAATGCTGTGTGCATGCATGGTCAGCATCACAATGCAAGAAAATATGTTAGGAAAGCCCCTGTCAGAAAGATTCAGATGTAATTAATCACGCTGGATAGAGGGTGAGATTCTTTTGAGTTTTGCAGCTGCATCAAGGGTGATTTGAAGATGGACTTTTTTTTCTTGAGAGGCATATTTGATAGTGGATTATGCAGTGAAAGAATACAAAAATACTGCTGACAGAAGATAACATTACTTTTAAACAGGCAATAGAAATTACAGTAGCAGTGGAAACTGCTGATAAAGCCACCTTATTAACTACAGAACAACATTAATGCTGAAATGGGTCGCTGAACAGCTACAAAAGTGAAGAGAGTAGTAAGAACAAGAGACTAAGTGCTCAGACATTTGGGATCCTGGTTTGGGAAGGGGATCTGAAATGATGCATCTTTAAAATAAAAAAGCTCATTGCAGGAAATGTGATATTATGTTAGGTACATCTGCTGCAGGAATGCTTCAGACCCCCCCCCCCCTTGTTGAATATGCTTGCTTTGCTAGCAGGGATGATCAAGAACTCATGATTCTTATTGTGCTAATAGTGATGACAGATCTGTTAAATATCTTAAGCCTCGTTCCTCGACAGTTTCCTCGATGAAAAACGTACACACGACCGGTTTCCTCGGCATAAAAGATCTCCCACCGAGTTTCTTGATGGATTCTGCCAAGGAACGAGGGTTCACACTTAAAGCGGAGTTCCACCCAAAATTTTAACTTCCGCTAATCCCACTCCTCACCCCCTTACATGCCACATTTGGCATGTAATTTTTTTTGGGGGGGGGGGGTAGGGGCTTCAGGAGGAGTGGGACTTCCTGTCCCACTTCCTCCTTCCGCCGAGGGGCTGGTTAGGCGATTAAGCTTAATCGCCAACAGCAGCCCCTCCCTGTAGCCAATAGCATGGGACACTGACAGGTCCCATGCGATCGCCTGTCCAATCAGCGGCGGGCCGCGCCGTTCGCGCATGCGCAGTGCCGCTTGCGCATGTGCAGTGGGTGCCTGGCTGTGAAGCCGAAGGCTGTCACGGCCGGGTGCCCACAGTTGCGATGAGGACGCCGGCCGGGGAGGGGGTGAGAGGAGCGGAGCCCCGGTCGGCGCGTCGCTGGAACGCTGGAGCAGGTAAGTGTCTGTTTATTAAAAGCCAGCAGCTACACTTTTTGTAGCTGCTGACTTTTAATAAACATATAACTAGGCTGGAACACCCCTTTAAAGTTGAAAAATTTCAACTAAGATGGAACTAGACACATTGTCAACCATTTTGCATAATATGAACATTATTTAAAAAGTAGAACTGCAAGATATTTTTTAAATTTTTAGATCCTCCACCCACTCATATAAATTAAATATAATGGAAAGAAAAATAAATTGCACTGACCGCCTAAGCCTGTGATATAATTAATAAATTGGAAAGATAAATAAATCACCCCAAAAAGTATATATACCTAAATCCAGGTTAGTGATAAATAATAATAAACTTGTGTCAATTGACATAAATTAACAATTCCTTTAATTCAAAAGGTGATGAACGTGAAACTAAAATTATTATATTAGTATTGACCATTAAATATAATTCAAAAAGATTCCTAAACTTGTGTATAGTCCATAAATAGTTAATAATAATGAACACCAAACAATGAACACCAGTGCTTAGTGCAAAAAAAGTCCAGAAGTTGATAAACTATCGTGTCCAAAAAACGTGATGAATCCTCCACCAAGCAGCAGAAATTACTTCTTACCAGCTTGCTATGATCCCCTATGACGGAGGATCACTATGTGCATGTAAGCAAGATTCTCACTCCAGAGAACAGCCACAGCAAATCGGATCTTTAGGCAGTAACTCTGTACTCAATATGTAAGAAATGATAAAGGCGTTACACGTATACAAAGATTTATTAAAAAGTTGGTAATGCACTTACAGTATTGCAGATCAAAATAGGCCTATAGTCTGTTGTGTCGGCCAGTACACAAACTCAGACACCCGTTCTACTGGGGAATTGCATGAAGCTTGAGGTGATGTCAGTACGTCACTCCGCCCTACGTTCATTTCATAATAACTTACTTCGTCCGGGGGCACAGGCAGCGCACTGTGTCACCTCTATAAATACAAACAAAACAAAACCAAGCCTCACTTTGGATCACCACCACCTCACGGACATGCGCAGTAGTGTGCAGGGCCAGCTCCAACATGGAGTCCGGCCGAACTAGCTGCATAACAGGTCCATATTGAAACCAATAGGGGTGGCATGTTTGTCAGAGTTCGGCATAAATCTCTCCATCTGCCCTGTCTTTTTGCAAACCATGATACATATTTTGTGATTTGAATATTAAAACCGCATAACTTCCAATTACACAAACCATTATATATACCCAATGTACATATGGGACGGCATTCACCACAAAGGTAAAACGACACCTCATGGGCAATAATGGTATTGCTATGTTGAACCAAAACAGATGGACACCTAATTATATAATGAACCAGATTATGGATCTGACTGAATATGGCTCATATTGGAATTCACATGAGAATAAAAAGAAAAAAAGTAAAAAATAAACTTGAAAATCTTTTACTTTATTTCTAAATTTATCAATTATTATCGTTATCATTAAACTGCATTGTGGGATGTACCATAGGCAGCAATGTTCATCAATCATTACTTGCCCTCACCCTCAATGCAGATGATGATTTAACATGTACAATATTGTCAATATGGTTGAACCCATATGACAGATTTTTTTTAAATGAACATTGTCATGGACCATGAAATACTGAAATCCTAATTCATGTATTACAGAAGATTTAATTCTGAACCCCAGCCAGGTCAATAGACTCAGAAGAAATACTCATTGTCCATTGTGTGATAACCCTATCTAAAGCCTTTCTATTATCAGGTGTAAATGACTTCTGCCCTGTCTCAATTCTCCAGACGGCTCCATTATTCTGTGGCTGGCTATTGTGTACATTGATTGACCCCCTGGGGCTTTTGTCTGAAAACACATCACAGGCCTGGCCACACATATTCAGGCTATTCAAGCTTTGGGACCAATCTCTGCGGAGACATTTTCAAGTCCTCATTTGCATGGTTTAGGAGGACCAGAATGGAGACTGCATACTTTACAATGGACCAATAGGAAAGCAGTTGTTGGGGGCAGGATGTTCCAAATCCTGTATAAAGTGTGCTGTGTACTTTCAATAAAGTGTGTCCTGTTACATTCAGGATTTCTTTTATGGGAGAAGAAGGGAATGGATGGCGAAGATATGTTCGACTACCGTCACAAACATAACGTCCATAATAACCCCCTAAAGTAAGGGTATGGTAAGTGTATATGGGAAACATTCATCCCAACATAGACCACAATACCTAGTGGGCAGCAAGGTGTGAACCCCCAACCAATTCTGTGCAAATCTCATTATTAGGCCATCATGTCAATCAATCCAGGTGGCATGGTACAACACAGAAGGGGTATGAATAATGCATTCAAGGCCCTTATTCCAGACCCAGATTTCAAAACTGAATTTATTAAATTTATTGAATTTATTTGAAATCATTGATACGATGACAGTACCACAATGATGGATTCCAAAAGTTATTATATATATAATATCCCTACACACAATATTTTTTTTTCCTCTGTCTGACATGTAATCTCCCATAGGCCCCAGTGATAGAGGGTATGGGTATGATTCACCAAGGAGATATCATGGCATGCAATATATGGGCAATTATGGACAAATTTATGGTCAATCAAGGCCTGACCAATATTTTGAACCCGCTGGTGGTTACAGTCATAGATATCAAAATTGGGGTTTTCCCAGGAACACCCAAGGCCTAAGAAGGCCTATAGAGTTAAGACAGGAACCAGAGGGGGGAGGTATATCCAATCAGCTATAAAAAAAAGAATATAGGTGCTGGAATTTACAATCTAAGCAAACAGGAACTAACAGATTCTGAAAAAAGGCTGTTAGATAAGGGTCTGGAATTTGCTCCACCTAGGAGTCTGAGACAGGGGTGAGCATGGAATTTCAGCATTCCGGTCTATCAATTGCATCACTCTTTAACCCTCCAGGCTCTCTAGCTCCCCCATTTGAGTATTTCGAGATGTGGTACTTGGAGATTTGGAGGACATCAAAGTCAAAAAGATGAAAATGCAATGAGACCTGGAATCAGGCCTCGGTTCATTATGTCAGAACAAATCTTTAATAATCAGGCCAGCCGATAAGGGTGGAGGCATTGTCGTCTTGGATTGGTGTGATTACATGACTGAATTACACCTACATTTCCACTCACGTTTTTTTGCACTTCCACGTATCCAGTGAATGGGCTACCATATGTGCAAAAAATGTGTCAGAGAAGCTTATGTACCAAATTTTGGAACTGGACTAGGCATGTTTGGCAACTAAGGGTGTCGAATTTAATCGCTGCATCGATGTATCGAGATTCAGGGGGGCCCCGCTGAGGCATCGATGCATGCGACCGGCAAAATCAATGTCGGATGTGATGTCATCCCGACTTGCCCCGCCCCTCCCGGGAGAGCGCTTCGATTGCGTCTGTCAAAATAACTGCATTTCTAAAAAATATGCTATAATCCTTTAAGTGCCCACCGCTGAATGTGCTTTTTTAAATATATGGTGCTTCATACCTCATTTCTGTATACACGATATATCCCGCTCATGTGACTTCCTGAATCGGCCTGCCTCTCTCCTCACACATCTCTTCTGACGTCAGCCCCCCCCCCCCGCCTCTCTTCTGATCTGATAGCTTGCTAGTCGGTGGGTGGGGCTGAGAACTCTCACCGACGTCAGGAGAGAGGAGACCAGAGACTTGTGAGAGAGGTGGGATGGACCATGCAGGCACATGAACGGGATATACAGTTCTTTACACAGGCTAAATGAGGTATGAAACACAATATATTTTAAAAAGCACATACAGCGGTGGGCACTTATTGGATTTGTACTGCATTTATTACAGCACAGTTATGCCAACAGCAGTAAGTAGAGTACAAATGTGTTTGTACTCTACTTACACCTCCTACACATGCTATGTGCTGACATTTCCCGGCTTCCTGTTTGCACATTCCATTGTGTTAACTCCTAGTGTGCTGGAAAGTGCAAACAGGGAAGCACAGGGGAACTGCCAGCACAGAGACAGTAGTACAGGAAACTTCACAGGGCTGTTTGCTTTGAATTCTAATCCCTCCTGACCTCCCAGCAGCAGCCTATGTGAATTCCTTTACCTTGTAGTGCACCAGATTAGTGCACTATTTAAAGCAGAGTTCCACCCTTTTTTAGTTTATTAAAAGTCATCAGCTACAAAAAGTGTAGCTGCTGACTTTTAATAGACACTCACCTGTCCCACAGTCTAGCGATGCTGCCACACAGAGCCCCGCTCCTCTCCCTCTCCTTGGCACCATCAAATCTACTGTGGGCACCCGGGCAAGCACTGCGGGAGCTGCACTGCACTCTGCCATTGGACAGACAATCTTCTGGGACCTGTGTTGTGTCCCAGAAGATCGCTGGCAGAGAGGAGCCGCCTAGGGCGAGAGGAGACGTCATCTAGGCGGCCGGGACAGGAAGTCCCACAAAAAAGAGGAAACACACCCCCCCCCCCAACAAAGAAAAAAATGACATGCCAAATGTGGCATGTCAGGGGGCGAAGAGTGCTTAAAGCCGAAGTTCCACTTTTGGAGTGAGGTCATTTTTTTAATTCAAAGCAGTTACATAAATGTTTTGTTTATTAAAAGTCAACAGCTACAAAAAAAGTGTATCTTCTGACTTTTAATAAAAAAGACACTCACCTGTCCCACAATCCAGCGACGTGGCCACCCGAACACTCCATTCTCTCCCCTGCCTGGCCATGGCGCTGGCAATAATACTGTGGCATCTGACTGTGACAGCTTGCAGCTTCACAGCTGGGTGCGCATGTCTCACTGCGCTGTCCTGCTTAGCCGGGCAATCTTCTGGGACCTGTGATGTGTACCAGAAGATTGCTTGGAGGAAGGGCCGCCTAGGTGGCCCAAGCGGAAGTGGGAGTGCGTCAGTAATCTTGATGCATCGTGATGCATCGCGGAATCGAATCGAATCAAATCGCTGACCAGATAATCGAATCGTATCGTGAGGCCAGTAAAGATGCGCACCCCTATTGGCAAAATGCGTTTTGCTGCAATTTTGGCTTGTTTTGTCTGTTAAAAAATAATGGCATTGCAAGCCCATTGTGTGGCCTTGCCCGTTTCTGAAAGTGCGAGCAGAAATGCATTTTCAGACTGCTTGCTCACAGTGTTTGAAAGCAGGACTAGTTCTGCTTTCAAGTAACTGTATTTTTTTTAAATTCTGTATTTTTTTTTTTAATATTAAGCCTAAAGGGTAGTGTGTGTCTCCAAAAAGACCAGATATAGACTGATGAGGTCACCTTTCTGCTCACTCTTTTCTCTTGTGAGCACATATGCATGCTACACACATCGGCCCGGATTCACATACATTGGCGCATCTTTATGACGCTGTAGCGTATCTTCTTTACGCTACGCCGGCGCAACGCAGAGAGGGAAGCATGGAATTCACAAAGCAAATGCTCCCAACGTTGCGCCGGCGTAGCGTATATTCGTCGGCATAAGGCAGCATAAGCGGAAGTGGGCTGGAAGTGGGCGTGATACATTTTAATGAAGCGTGACCCCATGGGCCGAGCTTCAGACAAGTACTTAAAATGAACTGCGCATGCGTCGTACCTTGGACGCATCCCAGTGCGCATGCTCACAATCACGTCGAAACAACTGGCTAAGATACGTCGAATCACTGCCTACGACGTGAATGTAACCTACGCCCAGCCCTATTCACGTACTATGTAAACTATGTAAAATTTAACGGCGTCCGTTCCCTGCATGAGTTGCGCCTCCAATATAAGGAATAACTTTACGCCGGACGTAAACCTTACACAAATCGCTTAAAACATGCGCCGGGCGCAAGTACGTTCGTGAATCGGCGTATCTCCCTCATTTGCATATTTGCATCGAAAATCATTGGGAGTGCCAAATGCGTCCAGCGTAACTATGCGTCCACTATACGCCGACGTAGGCAAGTTACGTCGGTCGGATGAAGTCAGTTTTTAGGCGTATCTTAGTTCTGTGGGCTCTGCGCACAGATACGACGGCGCATATTTACACTTGCGCGGCGTATCTCGAGGCCTAAGTGCTTTGTGAATCCGGGCCATAATTGGTTCCCAGTCTTATCTTTCCCTCTCCCAATATGAGTGCTGTTGTATAGGCTATTGCAAGAGTCTGATACCAAGTCAAATGCATGTAGTTACACTGGCTACATAAAAAATAAAAATAAAATACATGTATTAATTTATTTATGAACACTGAGTTACATTATTATGTGTATTTTATACCTTTCTGGGGTTTAAAGTTCAGCCTCAGGAAGAAATGAATCTTCATAAGAATAAGTCATCCGCATAAGCTCCCATAGCTATCTCATGACATGTGTACTCAGATTCAGAAATGTGGATACAGTACAGCTATAAATGCTGCATTTTAGGGAGTACATTTAGAAAAAGTCAAGTTTTTGTTAAATGGTTATATTTGTGAAAAAAGATCCCCGGGGAAAAAATCTTAGTTATACTTTACAACTATATAACCTTTTTCAAGAAATCTTTGTCAGTAAAAATGTCTTTGTCTTCTTTTAGTGCTTAGTTTTATTGGTTGCGCACTGGTGTAAATATTTAATGAATTGCCTTTTAGATTTTATTATATGTAGATATGAGTGCAGATAACCTAAATTCCAGTAAGAAATGATGACTGAACAGTGGGACACGGAATAAAGATCTGAGCTGTTAAAGCAGGAAATTGTATTCCAAGACTGAACAATGACATTCTGAAAAACCTAATTTTCTTTCTATAACATTCAATCAGTTTCAATTTACTTTATTGCCTCATTAAATGTTCTTCTTTAGGTATATTAACCTCTTCAAGAATTTAAATACAGAGTATCAGTTATTTAATCAGAATACAGTAGAACCTTGGATTATGAACATAATCCGTTCCAGGAGAATGCTTGTAATCCAAAGCGAGTTTCCCCATATAAATCAATGGAAATAAAGACAATTCATGCAATACCGCAAGTGGCCAAAGGTGGGAGCGCCGGAGAGACTCGGAAATACTTGTAGATAGGAACTGAGTATTCCCAGTGTTTTTACGAGTATTTCTGAGTATTTTCAAACGGCTCCGAACCGTTCCGAGTGTCACCGGCGCCCCCGCACCTCTGGCCAAATGCGGTACTGCACACCGCAGAGGCTTGAATTCTGCTAGTTTTGCAAAACAACACTTGCAATTTGAGTCAGGATTTAAAAAAAAAAGGTGCTCGTCTTTCAAAACGCTCGTAAACCATGTTACTCATAAACCAAGGTTTCACTGTACAGTATACGATTTTTTTCAGCATATGCATCTAAGGTTGAGCTGCAGGGGAACAGCTTTATTCACTATTACAATGCATATATTTGAACTTTCTAATGTTTGAAAAGAGTTCTTATTCTTTTCAGCCAGTCCTGTGATCTAAACACTGTTTTCAGACAGCACAGCAAGCTCCAGGACCTTCCTACAGACTATATTGCAGAAACGTATTGCTGGACAACTAGGGTGACCACATTTCTAAACTACCATTCAGGGACACCCCCCTTCCCAAAAATCAGCTTGTGCTGTAACGAATAACAGCACAGTGATTGGACACAAGAGGCGGGATTTATGATTTCTCCAACCACAAGCAGGGGGCGGGGATTGTGCTCCTCCAGGCATTCCCGGCCAGGACAAGTACTGTCAGTGAGTAAAGCGGTGATGTGGCAGCCTTTTTTGGGGGCATCAGATTGGCCTGTGGGGTAGCTGTGTCAGTTTCATTCCCCGACACTGTATTGTCCTGGAATGACGGTGCCCGGGACAGACCTGCAAAATGCGGGACTGTCCCGGGCAATCTGGGACACGTGGTCACCCTATGGACAACAAAGGTGTGGCAACACCCTGATACCGTCATCTTTGTGCTCTCCCCAATAAGATCACAGTACATCAGCAAATGAAAGACTTTATTGGTCAGGGTGCTATCTTCTTATGTTCTATTGATTATATGTTGGACAAAGGAGGCTAGGTGTATATAAATATGCATTACATGATTCAAATAAAATTGTAATTCATATTTTCCAACTTTTTGAGATGGGTTCGAGGGACACCTATTAACAAAAGTATGCAGGTATAGGACACACCCTTTGCCACGCCCCCTTAAAGGAGAATTGTACAAAAAAATATTAGTTAAACCCACAAGTGTTTTTTTTTTATACCACAACTATAATACCCGGGCTTATTTTGGGGGAAACACAGTACTGTATATATAACAAAATTGTGCAGTGCTAAAGCTGCAGCCTTTGTACTAGAGCAGGGGTCTCAAACTCAAATTACCTGAGGACCACAAGACAAGTTTTCATATCCCATGGGGGGCTGCATGCAAACTTTCAAACTTCAAAAACAACAGTACTGGTGTCAGCAAATGCATTATTACCACCAGCACTGGTGTGAGCAGACGCATTATTACCCCTAGCACTGGTGTCAGTGGATGCATTATTAACCCTGACCACTACACTGCACACCGACCACTACACTGCACACTACACTGCACACTACAACTGACCACTGACCACTACACGATGACCACTACACTGCACGATGACCACTACACTGCACACTGACCACTACACTGCACACTGACCACTACACACTGACCACTCACCATCAGGGCACAGCACATCAGGTCACAGAGCCCAGCACATCAGGGTACATGGCCCAGCACATCAGGGTACTTGGCCCAGCACATCAGAGCACAGCACAACAGGCCAAATCAGGGTACAGGGCACGGCACATCAGGGTACATGGCCCAGCACATCAGAGCACAGCACAACAGGCCAAATCAGGGTACAGGGCATGGCACATCAGGACAGGGCACATCAGGGTACATTGGGGCACATCAGAGCAGATGGGGCAAATCAGGGTACATGGGGCACATTAATGGGTCACTAAAGGAAAAATGTTTTTGCTGAAATGACTGTTTACAGGGTATAGAGACATAAAAGTTAACTGATTCCTTTTCAAAATGATTAAAAATAGATAAAAATCAATCATATAATGTGCCTGCAGGTTAGTTTCACTTTTGAACTGGCTTCATGTTTCTGCAAAGTAGAAATAGACACACAGAACAAAAACAAACAAATCCAGGGCAGTGTTTTGTTTTTAAAATGAATCTGATCTGTTCTGGGAAGTTTTAGACACACAGTAATGACAGCTTAGACCACCGTGAGAAAGCTCCCAGCACTGTGGTTATAAGGAAACAGACAAGCAGGAAGTGTGGAGAACAGAGCAGGATTACAGCAACTTCAAAGCAAAAACGAACAATAAGGACATGAAACCAGTACTGCAGTAAGGTAAAGGAAGCTATTTAGCTAAAAAAATGTTTTCCTTTAGTGATCCTTTAAGGCACATCAGAGTACATGGGGCACATTCAGGGTATATGGGGACACATTCAGGGTATATGGGGGCACATTCAGGGTATATGGGGGCACAATCAGGGTACATGGGGGCACAATCAGGGTACATGGGGAGAATGAGGGCACAATCAGGGTACAATTGGGCACATGAGGGGTACATGGGGCACATGAAGGGTACATGGGGGAACATGAGGGCACGATCAGGGTACAATCAGGGCACATGAGGGCACAATCAGGGTACATGGGGCACAATCAGGGTACATGGGGCACATTCAGGGCACATGTCAGTGTTTACTTGTTGTTTTCTTCACATGCAAAGTAGCACAGAAAGCGTCTCTCTCATAAGTTCACTTCTCTGTCTCGCGCTGTGGCAGCTCCCTGCCCCCCCCCCCCCGGCGTCCCCCCCCCCTCTCTTCTCGTCCATCCCAGGTGATATCCCTGTCCATCCCTGCGCTACTCTGCATGTAAAGAAAATCTACTCCCCCCACTTCCGCGGCACCCGCCACCCTGCCTGCGGGCCATTTATAACCGGTCTGCGGGCCGCAAATGGCCCGCGGGCCGGTACATTGAGACCCCTGTACTAGAGCATAGATCATTCTCTGATTCAGGCATCTTAATATAATTATGTCTATATTCAACATCATCCTTCCAGCATAATTTTATTGCCCATCATGAATAAATGACTGTAGTGATTAATGCGTTTTCTGATTCTGCGTAAATAATGTACAAAGATGGGAAAGTGGTATACTCATTTGATAAAATCGCTCCACATATAAATTATCTGCAGTTTCCAGGATAGAGTTATTTCTTAATTGCTGGAGAATTAGCCTAATACTAGTGCAGGATAATGTAATTATTTTCATGCCTTTATTTGCCCGACAGAAAGGATAGGTAAATAAAGTCCAACCTACTTTACAGTCTATTATAAATGGTTGATTTTAATAAAATCTTCGATTATGTAGGGACATATATTTTTAATTTCTAACTTAATTCTAATTTCTTTCCTTTCTCTAGGGTGCTCATAACTTATGCAGCAGCAGTTTATATGCACTTCCTTCAATTATTTCACTCACTTGTTCAGGAGGGAAAAAGGTTACCATAGCAACCAAGGTTTCACATGGTTGAGGACACTTGCAAATGTCAGTCTTAATAGCCACATCAGGGTTGATGTACATTTTCGCTTGAAAATTACCTGTGCTTGCTTCCTTTGTGAAATTTCAATAATGGGTTATAAAAAATATGAGAATTGAATATTGGTCTACAAATAGCTAACAAGCATTTGTGAATTCTAATTGCTCGTATAAACAATCGGATTTTTCAACGGGAATTGTGTGATGGCAGGGTTTTGTCGGATAATCCAACCGTTTGTATTCTCCATCAACAATTTCCGACAACAAATGTGGGTTAACATGCTTTAACATTAGCAGAAGTTGCCCAAAGGGTGGTGCTAAAGAGCAGAAAAAACACATTGTTTCGTAGTTTTGCCATCTGTATGCAGAACAAGTTCACGGCCAATGCCCTTCGCACAAAATTCCACGTATTTGTCCGATTGAAATCCAATCATGTGTACGAGACTTTAGATATTTACCTTAAATCTGTAGGGATAAAAATATGGGAGCTGCTATTTCTGAGCCCCAGACTCCTTGGCGTTTATGCTGATCCAGGCTTCTTTAGTGACAAACTGACCTGTAAAAAATGTGCAGACCAGGAGGCCAGGATAGGGTTTTTATTTTTTACTTATTCAGGTAAGTTACTCACTAGCTACTGAATCTGGGATAGAGCGGACAGCTCTATCGCCTACAACTTTAAAAGTTTGCAGTACATGTAGTGGTATATTAATGAGCACAGAAGTGCATTCATTTGTTTATTTTAACCACTTAAGGACCGCCTACTGCACATTTACGTCGGCAGAATGGCACGGCTGGGCACATCAACGTATATATACGTTGATTTTAGTACCCAGCCGTGGGTCGCGGGCGCGCGCCCGCGACCCGGTCCGAAGCTCCGGGACCGGGACCGCGGGATTCGCGGACCCGATCGCCGCTGCAGTGCGGCGATCCGTCCCTGGAGCGGAAGAACGGGGAGAGCCGTGTGTACACACGGCTTCCCCGTGCTTCTCTGTGGCTGTAGCATCGATCGCGTCATCCCTGTAATAGGGGGACGCGATCGATGACGTCACACCTACAGCCACACCCCCCTACAGTAGTAAACAAACCACATAGGCACACATCCCCTACAGCGCCACCTGTGGTTAACTCCCAAACTGCAACTGTCATTTCCACAGTAAACAATGCAAATTTAAATGCATTTTTTACTGTGAAAATGACAATTGTCCCAAAAATGTGTCAAAATTGTCCGAAGTGTCCACCATATTGTCGCAGTCACGAAAAAAATCGCTGATCGCCGCTATTAGTAGTAAAAAAAAAAAATTTATAAAAATGCAATAAAACTATTCCTTATTTTGTAAACGCTATAAATTTTGCGAAAACCAACCGATAAACGCTTATTGCGATTTTTTTTACCAAAAATACGTAGAAGAATACGTATCGGCCTAAACTGAGGGAAAAAAATGTTTTTTTATATATTTTTGGGGGATTTTTATTATAGCAAAAAGTAAAAAATATTGCATTTTTTTTTAAATTGTCGCTCTATTTTTGTTTATAGCGCAAAAAATAAAAACCGCAGAGGTGATCAAATAACACCAAAAGAAAGCTCTATTTGTGGGGAAAAAAGGACGCCAATTTTGTTTGGGAGCCACATCGCACGACCGCGCAATTGTCAGTTAAAGCAACGCAGTGCCGAATCGCAAAAAGGGGCAAGGTCCTTTACCTGCATTTTGGTCCGGGTCTTAAGTGGTTAATATGTGCCTGGACTGGACAAGGGATGGATCCAGAGTCTAGTCTTGGGAGGGGCACTACCAGAAAATATTTTTTTGGGGGGCAATTTATCAGGCAAATGACTGGTGTTTGCACTTTAATGATCAAGGCACAATGGTTGTTATGGTATCAGGATGATTGAAGCGCATTATTTATATTATTACATTGTAATTTAAAATAAAATGATTCAACTCACCATAATGCAGAATAAGTGGGACCCCTGAGTGTGTCACTTGCCATGCCACCTGATGTAGCTTGCCACGTCACCTGCCACACGTTGCGGATTTCCACTTGCCTGCCACCAGATGCAAATTGTTACTTGCCACGTCACCTGCCACATGTTACGGATTGTCACTTGCCACAAATTGCGTATTGTCACTTGCCATGAGTTGCGGAATGTCACTTGCCTGCCACCAGATGCAGATTGTCATTTTCCACGTCACCTGCCACATCTCTCTGCTCTCCCAGCCACCAGCTTATTTTTTTTTGGGGGGGGGGGGGCTTTTTTGGCTGTACTTCTGTTGTGGGTCACAGATGCACCTATATCTTTGTACTCCTGTGACCCAGAGTCAGTTAATACCAGGCTTTTGCCTGCTAATAGCTGACAGGGAAAGACACCCCAGACTCTAAAAACAATAATCACAACAATATTTGCAGGATCCACCTGGCTGTCTGATTGACGCCTTGCTCCATCTCTCAGCACATGCCTGAGAGCCGGAGCCAGCTGCACCTGCTCCTTCCAGTGAGTGAGTGGAGAGTGGTAACTGACAGTCACTGCTCTTTGGCCCAAGCAGACCAAGAGCTGAGCGATCAATGATCTTGTGATTGCTCAGTTCTCTATCTTAGAGCCAACGTGGGACCAGTTCAGTATCACACGGATGCTGCAGCAGAGAGGTTTGTATGGAATGTTAATTTTTTTCATAAACCCATACTTCTCCTTTCATTTTCACCTGTTGATCTTGTCAGTAGATTTTATATTTTTTCACTTAAAATAACAGACCAAGCTGTCCAGAAGTATTAGCTGGAGGTTTTAGACAAACCATCAGCTTTTATTCATTTATTTAAAACCTTTATCCTTATCCCTTATATGTAGTCATGCTGCTGGCTCTGCCAAGTGATGTTGAACCTAGAACTATGCAGGCACTATCAAATACAGCTCAAGGAACCCCTAACCCCTAACCATACCTAAAGGAACCCTAGGGTTCCATGGTACCCTCGTTGAGAATGACTTATTTAAACCCTCCTTGGTTTCACTAGAATACATCATTATACCTAGGACTAGATCTCTTTGTACAGTTTTGTAAGCTTCACTCCTGGTTTCTCCTAGTCAAGATGGCAGCAGCAGCACCTGATAGCTGATTAATATAAGTGCCCTAAAATTAAAAGTTAGAAGCTACAATATTTGTATGCTGCTGACTTTAAAAAAAAATCTGAAGGGGCCTGGAGCTCCACTTTACGTATTTTATTTTGTATGTGCAAATTAGACACCAATGCAAAACATTTACAGAAATCATCTAAACTTCAATTACCTGCCCGAAGACCCTTTTAATACACAATTATGTAAAAAGACAAGTGTGGCTTCTTTAGGAAAACATATATATACTCACATAGGTGGATGCAGCATTGGGCCGATGCTGCATCTTTCCCCTGATTCTTCTAAGGCTAAAAACTGAGCCATCAGACTCCAGATTGCTCAGTTCTAAGTCTTCAGAGAGCAGAGAGCCGGTGACTGTCTGTCACTGGCTCTCTACTCTGCCCCTCCAGCGCTCACTGGAGTGTTGGTCTGTTGAGGGGGTGGGAGCAGCTGGCTCAGGCTCTCAGTGGCTCACTGAGAGCCTGAGCCAGTTCAGGCACCTGAGTGGATCCTGACTGGCTTAAGCCCACTGTCAGCTGAAAACAAGTCACAGGAGTGCAGAACAAACTGTATTCCTGTAGTCCGGAGCACTTACCCTATCTATGGTGGGCAGCCCTTCACCCAGGCCACAGGCGGCGAGCATCACTGGCGGCTTCCCCTTCCCCTGCTCTTCTCTGCAGGCATTACAGTGGCTTCTGTCTCCTCCCTCCTCCTCGGCGGCCAAAGAGAGCGCTTTTCCTTTTGGCCAATTGGGAAACGGGTCTCAGACCCACTTCCTGATTGGCCGAGAGGAGAATCAGAATATTCAATCTGCGTCTCGAGCCCACCTTTTTTTGAAGCCTATTAAAGCCTCTGGCTCTAATCACATGTTTCAAAAAAACACCCACCCATTGGAATTCATGCATCCGGCTTCCTTCATGGGGGCTGAATGCATGGATGGGGAGGCGCTGCCCATGCGTCCTTAATGGACGGGCTTCCCCTGACAGCAGTGGCTTATCTAGGGTATGGCAGCCATGGAAAGTGCCCAGGGGCGCAATGGGGAGGGGGGGAGCGGCAAAAAGCTACCCCCCCCCACACGAAAAAAAAACCACCTGTCATCCTGTGTCCGCCTCCGGCACTAATGTAGCTCCCGGCATCGCGGCCGGTCTGCTGAAGTGCGGCACTGGCACAGCAATTGCTAATATTGCTACTTGGCCTGGGAAGAGGATTGACAGGTGCCCCCATGATGGCCAATGACTGGCCATTAATGGCACAGTGGCTGCGTTTGATTGGCACAGTCTCTGCAATTGATTTTTTTTTTCAGTTTGCTTGCGTCCCCCCAAAATTTTCAGCACCAGCCGCCAGTTTTCCCCAGTGTGCCTCTCTGTCCTCATCGCATTGTGTCCCTCTCTGTCCCTGGTTATCTAAAAGGTTTCAAATATTTTGACAGGGGCGCAGATTTAGTGCTTGCCATAGGCACCATTTTCACTAGATACGCCTCTGCCTGACAGGAAGTCATCCTGAATGATGTCTGAACAAAGATGGAGCTGTCCTTATGAAACACAGTGAGATGAGTGCAATGTCAGGGAGAACACTGTGATGTCTGTAAGCGGTAATAACTACATGTAGATGTTACACATACATTTTCTTAGCATACAAGTACCTAACATGTAGTATGCTGCGGTTCCTCTTGCTGCCTCAGGCGTCACTAGAGAAAGGAACTAAAGGAACAACAATGTTCAGCAGGGGAACAGACATTTAACTGGAAGGTTTGATTACCTTCAGCAGACAGAGAGTAGCAAATTATTAAAGCAGCTGTAGATGCTCATCTTTTACAGACTAGGATTAGTTTAAAAGTGGCCTTGTGGTAAGAGGGTTATGTTAAACCTGTTGAACCTGTATTGTATTCCTCATATACAAATAAAAACAAGTGGTTAGTTGGCTGCCATTTTTTTCTTTGTAGTGTAGCACAGAGCAGCGTTGCTGACTGAAAAATAAATAAAGCTAAACCACATTAAAGGAACATTTGCATGCAGTGCTCACAAATATTCCAAGAACAACAATAGTAATTTGATAATATGCATGAGAAGAAGGGAGGGGGAGGACTGACTAAACTTCATGCCTGGAAGAATTGCTCTTTTAATTTGCCAATAATCTCCTGGGAGATCTGGCCAGATGCAGACAATTTATTTTAGGGGAAAGGACCTGCTGCTTTGTGCAGCCATTGTGCGGCAAAACAGGGAATAAATCTAAGTTACACTCGGAAGACAAATTCTGCTAAATGTTTTTTTTTTTCTTTTTTTTTCTTATTTAATCTTATATTATTCTCATATTAAACATTTAACCTTTACCATACAGCTATAGTGTGACTTTGGATTTAAAGGGGAGTTTTATGTCAACGTTGCTCCTTTTCAGCTGCAGTGCTTATCAAATGGCTAAAATACGACAGGGCAATTGTACAGAAGTTGATCGGTATAATGACTTTATTTAAGATTCATGCCTAAACCTATTTTGTAATTCAGCTGGTCTCTTCTGAATCAGTCAAATTTCGATCCATATATGACCAAGTTGAAGTTAAGACCAAGATGGCAACTGCCCCATATCATAAACAATAGTATATACAGTAATACTTGGCTTTGTTTATTGACTGCTAGATAATATTAAGGCCTCATGCACAATGAACGTTTTTTGACGTTTGTACAGCAGCTGTATTTGGCAGTAGACCTTTTTTTCTGCAGTCATTAAACTCTCCATCATGTTATCCTATGTGTCCATGCACACATAGGCTGTTATCAGCAGTTTTGGGCAGTGGCATTTTTAAAAAGTAAAAACAAAACAAAAAAACAAGTGGGTTCAGAGAGACGTTTTTCAGCTGTAAAAATGCTGTAACGCTGATAAACATCGATAAACGTTGATAAACACTCAAAAACATCACTCACCAGCGTTTTTTAACAATTTTGATCCATTAACCCATTCCTTACCAGGCCATTATAAACGGACGCCGGCAGGAACCCCTCCCTCGATCCGAGTGGACGTCATTTCTTCCTGGCAATCTAGGGGCGCGTGCACGCCGCCGACACCTCCGTGAACCGATGCGCGTGCCCGACAGCCGCGTTGTCCCCCGGGCACCCGCTATTGCCAGCGACGTGAGGAGACCGATGTGTGTTCCCAGTACAGAGGAACACACATTGGTCTCCTCCCCTTGTGAGTCCCCTCCCCCTACAGTTAGAATGACTCCCAGGGAACCTATTAACCCCTTCAGCATCCCCTAGTGTTAACCCCTTCCCTGCCAGTCACATTTACACAGTAATCAGCGTAGTTTTATAGCATTAATCCCTGTATAAATGTGAATGGTCCCAAAAACGTGTCAAAAGTGTCCGATATGTCTGTTGCAATGTCATGGTAACAATAAAAATCGCAGATTGCCGCCATTACTAGTAAAAAAAAAAAAATGCCATAAATCTATCCTCTATTTTGTAGACGCTATACCTTTGCGTAAACCAATCAATATACGCTTATTGCGATATTTTTTTTACCAAAAATATGTAGAAGAATACATATCGGTCTAAACTGAGGAAATAGATCTATTTTTTTAAAGAAAATTTGATATTTATTAAATCAAAAAGTAAAAAATATTGTGTTTTTTTTTTAAATTGTCGCTCTTCTTTTGTTAATAGCGCAAAAAATAAAAACCGCAGAGATGATCAAATACCACCAAACGAAAGCTCTATTTGTGGGGAAAAAACATAAAGATTTCATTTGGGTACAGTGTTGCATGACCGCGCAATCGTTATTCAAAGTGCAACAGCGCTGAAAACGAAAAATTTGTCTGGGCAAGAAGGGGGTGAAAATGCCCTGTATGGAAATGGTTAAAAAAGAAAAAAAAACGTTTTCTTAAAAACAAACAAACGCTAAAGCCATGTATACACGATCAGTTTGTCCGATAAAAACATCAGTGTTAAAAAATAGAACGGGTTTTAAATTGTTCCTATGGATAAAAAACCGACAGAAAAATCCGATCGTCTGTGAGAAACTCCATCGTAGAAAAATCCACGCATGCTCAGAATCAAGTCGACGCATGCTCGGAAGCATTACACTTCATTTTTTTCGGCTCGTCGTAGTGTTGTACGTCACCGCGTTTTGGCACGGTCCAATTTTTTAATGATGGTGTGTAGGCAAGACTGATGAAAGTCAGCTTCATCGGATATCCGACGAAAAAATCCATTAGATTAGATATCCGATTGTGTGTATGCGGCTTAACATGTCCAGTGTGCATGAGGCCTTATTATAATACCTTGGAGTTTATGGCTGGCACTAATATACATTCCAACTTTCCAAGAAAAGAAAGAGGGACAACTTTTATTACAAAATATGTAGGTAAAGCCATGTACACCCCTAGGTATACTGACCACAAACAATAAAAATAAATGATTGGCTATGTATAAGTGATTTTTTTTACCACTGCTTTTCCGTCATACTGATTTTTCAAACTACCAGCACAATATTTTAGAGATTGGATGAAAAATTAAAAATATGTTCTATTAAAGTCCGATGGGGCCCGTACACGATCGTTTTTTCCGATGAAAAAAGTCCATCGGTCCGTCGTGTGTACACGGCATTAGCTCTTTGAAGAGAGACAACAAAACACTGCAGATATATGTGCCCGGCTCAAATTTCATGAATTGGGTTTACATCCACTTTATTGGCACCACAACGTGTTGCCTTCTACGGTATATCATGCATTTCCAAATTGCAATTGTGTGGTGAAGTGTGTTGGTGAAGTGTGTTGTGTTACAAGATTTCTGACTTTCTGATTTTCGGGACCTTTTGGTGTGTTGGGAGTTCATTATTTTTAAAGGGATGCCTTAATACAAGGCATGTTAATGGGCAACATAATGCATGTTATCACATCACAAAAAGGCAAATAGAGATTACATCTACTTTCAGCAGATCAGGCTTAGTGCCACAGTAATGTTTTTCGGATACTGAATGACAGGTGGCCTTGTTAAACCCAACTCCTCTACAACCAGCATGGCAGAAAACAATATGGCGGCACACTGGAATAGATATGACACTTTCATAAGTCCATGAGTAGAAAAACACAAGCACGGTATCTTCATTAACACTCCACATGATAATATTCACTGCTAAATACAGGGGTGCTTTAAAAAATATAGCCCATATCTCATTATTAGCATATTCAGTGTACTACCATATGTATATGTGGCGTGTGTGTTTAACTGAGCACAATATCTTCTTCACATTCCTGACATTTTGTGCTTATTAAGTATGCAGAGAGAGATTGCGCATACCAATGAGACACAAACCGAGCAGAGCATCTGTGTCCAAGAATATTCTCCTCAATAAATAAACCCTTAAATGATACACTAAGCATCAGAAAAGGCGAACGCTGTTCTGCTTTAAATTATAACATTCGCTGTATATTTAGTATAATTGGCCAGCGATTTATTCGAGGAATAATTTGATCATCTTTCAGGCTATTGCTATGCTACTAAGATAACAACCCCAGCCTCCAATCTGCAGAATAAATGTGTAGATGACTTCCTTTAGGTGTTTGGATGCCTGTGGAAAAATGGGCACAGTTTTCAGCTTTCATCCTCATTTTGTTTCAAGTTGGCAGATGAAAGCTAGAGAGAAAAAAAAAAACGATGAATTGATTTTGTGCAATTAACTGGTGATGCCTGATTGTTTCCTTGATGATGGATCTGGGTGCAGAAGAGTGTTGTGTGAGACGCGGTGTGATCATCAAGCTATATGCAGGCCCGACCTGATAAAGGCTCAGGCAAGAACAAAGGAGAACGAAACAAGGCCAAAAATCCAGCAGCACCCCAGCTGGTACCTGCGGAATGTACTGCATTGATTCAATTACCTGTGTTTCTCACCATCTGAATCAAACAGTCATGTAGAGAGTTCTGAAACTCCTGCCTGCTGCGTACACACTTCTCAGATTCTAACATTTTAGACAGAGCCAGGCAGAATACAAACTGTAGAAGGAAATGTGTTAAATGAAAATCTTTTTTTGATGTTCTTTTCAGATAGTGTTTCCTAAAGAGAACAAGTCATGATTTAGATTGTTCAGGGATCTGAAAATTCAATCTTTAGTTACTATAACTAGGCAGACTTTTTAATAGGTTTGTATTATCTATTTTAAAAGTAATATCTTGTACACACGATCAGAATTTTCGTTGGAAAAAGTCTGACAGACTTTTTCCATCAGATATTCCGATCGTGTGTAGCCCCATCTGAGTTTTTTTATCGGAGTTTAGATAGAGAACATGTTCTATTTTTCTCCGATGGAATTCCACCGGAATTCGGATGATCACGTGTACGCGGCATAGGTACTTTATTTTTCTTTTACCACTTAAGGACCGCCTCCTGCACATTTACGTCGGCAGAATGCCACGGCTGGGCACAGGCACACACCTGTACATCCCCTTTAAGTGCCCAGCTGTGGGCAACCCGGTCCAAAGCTCCGTGACCGCAGCCACGGGACCCGATCGCCGCCGGTGTCCCGCGATCGGTCACAGGAGCTGAAGAACGAGGAGAGGTGTATGTAAACACACTTTCCCCGTTCGTTCTTTACAGTGGCAATGTCACTGATCGTCTGTTCCCTGATATAGGGAAAGGCAATCAGTGACATCACACATCCAGCCCCAGCCCCTACAGTTAGAAACACATATGAGGTCACACATAGCCCCTACAGCAACCCCCTAGTGGTTAACTCCTAAACTGCAATTATAATTTTCACAGTAAACAATGCATTTTTATAGCACCTTTTGCTGTGAAAATTACAATGGTCCCAAAAATTTGTCAAAATTGTCCGATGTGTCCGCCATAATGCCGCAGTCATGAAAAAAAATCGATGATCGCCGCCATTAGTAGTAAAAAAAAAATATTAATAAAAATGCCATAAAACTATCCTCTATTTTGTAAACACTATAGATTTTGCACAAACCAATCGTTAAACGCTTATTGCGATTGTTTTTACCAAAAAATTTTAGAAAAATACGTATCGGCCTAAACTGAGAAAAAAATAAAAACCGCAGAGGTGATAAAATACCACCAAAAGAAAGCTCTATTTGTGGAAAAAAAAGGACACCAATTTTGTTTGGGAGCCACATCGCACGACCACGCATTTGTCAGTTAAAGCGACACAGTGCCGAATCGCAAAAACTGCCAGGTCCTTTACCTGTGTAATGGTCCGGGTCTTAAGTGGTTAAAGAGTATGTTAACCAAATATTTCAGATTTCTGATATTTGTCTGCTGCACCATGTACTTGTGTTAAAAAGAATCCTGTTCTCATTGCATTACTTTCTTGTGAAATTAATAATTACCTGCTGATCTTACTAGCCCCCCTGCTTTCCCATTTCAAACTGACCACCCTAAGCATGAAAATGCATCCTTCCCAGTATGGCCAGTTTTCTGTCTGTGCTGGGAGAACAGCCATCTAAACCCTGCAATGGACAAAAGACTTGTGCTGACACACCCCGCCCCAGACAGGTCTTCATTTGGAAAGGTCAGTGAACTGCTTTCTCCTTGCCTCATTGCAGTCGTTGTAGTCTTCTATTGCGAACTGAATAGGTTGTTAACAGGTACGGGTTCATAGAATTTCACTTTAATTTTCATCTAAGCGAGGGCAATGAACCCAAAGCCTACATATCCTAATAAAGGGGTATGCCTACCAGGTAAGATGTGCACCTAGGAATGAAGGCTTTATCTCACTCAAAGGTCTATATAGCTTCAGCGCTGTGGGACCCAAAACAGAGCTTATTAGGATTCTTAGAAAACAAGATTGTTTTCACCACATCAGATATAAACCCTGGAGCCTTTCACTGTGTGTAGATGAGAAACCTAGGTGACATAAACACATTGTCCACAATCATGTCTACCACACACCCACCCCAACACACATGCACATAGTATATACACACGTTTATACTTAAAGTGGTAGCAAACACCACAAACGTTTTCTGTACAAATTGAGGTCTGTGAACATGGACCATAGGGTGACTACCTGGATTGAAAAAACACCAAAAAAGTTCGCGCTCATGGGTATCTACAAATTAATTTGTAGATACCCATGAGCGCAGACTTTTTTGGTGTTTTTTCTGTGTGTTGGGTACTTCCGGGTACTGTGAATCCCGCAGCGCTGGATTATCTACTCCATACCTTACATACGAACCACATCAGGGTTATCTGTATCCACATCTAGCGCCAGTGATTTTTTGTGTATCTACCTGGATTGAAAGCTGACTACAGGGGTGAGTCCAAAGGGTGGTGATAAATAGCGAGTGCTTAGAATGGTTCGGTGTGGTAAGTGGGGTCCCCCAAGGATCTGTCCTGGGACCAATTCTGTTTAATTTATTTATAAATGATATAGACTAGGATGGGATAAATAGCTCAATCTCCGTATTTGCGGAGAACACAAAGTTAAGCAGGGCAGGAACTTCTGCGCATAATAAATAAAAATAATGGGGTGGGCAACTACATAACAGATGAGGTTTAATGTTGAAAAATGTAAAGTAATGCATTTGGGTGCCAAAAATGCTAATGCAAGTTACTCACTAGGGGGAAAACCTCAGGGGGAATCTAGGATAGAAAAGGACCTGGGGGTCCTAGTAGACGACAGGCTCAGCAATGGCATGCAATGCCAAGCTGCTGCAAGCAAGGCCAACAGAATATTGGCATGCATTAAAAAGGGGATTCACTCCAGAGATAAAACAGTAATCCTCCCACTCTACAAAACTCTGCAACAGTTCTCAAGAAATATGTGCCGAAACTGGAGAGAGTCCAGAGAGTCTCAAAGCTAATAAAGGGACTAAAGGATCTCAGATATGGGGAAAGACTACAAGCATTGAACGTATTCTCTCTAGAGAGGAGACACTTGAGAGAGGATATGATATCAATGTACAAATACTGAACTTTTCAGTGAAAGGGAATTTAAAAAGACACACGACCATTCACTGAAATCGGAGGAGAAGCGGTTTAACCTTAAACAGAGTAGAGCTGTAAGGATGTGGAATTCTCTTCCACAAGCAGTGGTATCAGCAGGGAGTGTCGATAGTTTAAAAAAACTATTAGACAGACAGCTAAACAATCACAGCATATACAACGTACTATTGACATAAACAGAAGCACATACACCACAGGTTTAACTGGATGGACTGTGGTCTTTTCTACACCTCACCAACTACAGTATCTCACCAATTGAGTTCTGTCAACCTCTCCCATTTTTGTAAATATTGTATTATATCTTTTAATATGACAACACTGAAGGAATGACATTTTTCTACAATGTAAAGTAGTGTACAGCTTGTATAACATTGTCAATTTGCTGTCCATTCAAAATAACTCAACACACAACCATTATTGTCTAAACCACTGGCAACAAAACTGAGTACACCCCTAAGTGAAGATGTACAAATTGGGCTCAAAGTGTCAATACTTTGTGTGGCCATCATTATTTTCCAGCAGTGCCTTAAACCTCTTGGGCATTGAGTTCACCAGAGCTTCACAGGTTGCCACTGGAGTCACGGAGCTGATGGATATTAGAGACTAGGGTTGTCCCGATACCGATACTAGTATCGGTATCGGGACCGATACCGAGTATTTGCGCTAGTACTTGTACTCGCGCGAATACTCCCGATACCTAAATAGAATACTTTTTTTTTTTTTTGTTGAGTGCGGGGTGGAGTGCGGAGCACTCAGAGGGACCATGGCTGAACTCAGAGGGACCATGGCTGAACTCAGAGGGACCATGGCTGAACTCAGAGGGACATGGCTGCATTTGGGGACACGTGGCTGCATTTAAAAAGTATCGGTATTCGGTATCGGCAAGTACATGAAAAAAAGTATCGGTACTTGTACTCGGTCCTAAAAAAGTGGTATCGGGACAACCCTATTAGAGACCTTGCGCTCCTCCACCTTCCATTTGAGGATGCCTCACAGATGCTCAATAGGGTTTAGGTCTGTAGACATGCTTGGCCAGTCCATCACCTTTACCCTCAGCTTCTTTAGCAAGGCAGTGGTAATCTTGGAGGTGTGTTTGGGGTCATTATCATGTTGGAATACTGCCCTGTGGCCCAGTCTCCGAAGTGAGAGGATCATGCTTGGCTTCAGTATGTCACAGTACATGTTGGCATTCATGGTTCCTTCAATGAACTGTAGGTCCCTAGTGCCGGCAGCACTTATGCAGCCCCAGACCATGACACTCCCACCACCATGCTTGAGTGTAGACAAAACACACTTGTCTTTGTAATCCTCATCTGGTTGCCTCCACACACGCTTGACACCATCTGAACCAAATAAGTTTATCTTGGTCTCATGAGACCACAGGACCCGGTTCCAGTAATCCATGTCCTTAGTCTGCTTGTCTTCAGCAAACTGTTTGCAGGCTTTATTTTGCATCATCTTTAGAAGTGGCTTCCTTTAGGAACAACAGCCATGCAAACCAATTTAAATGCATATGGTCTGAGCACTGACAGGCTGACCCCCACCCCTTCTTACTGCAGCAATGCTGGCAGCACTCATACATCTATTTCCCAAAGACAACCTCTGGATATGACGCTGAGCATCTGCACTCAACTCCTTTGGTCGACCATGGCGAGGCCTGTTCTGAGTGGAACCTGTCCTGTTAAACCACCATATGGTCTTGGCCACCGTGCTGCAGCTCAGTTTCAGGGTCTTCTTATAGCCTAGGCCATCTTTATGTAGAGCAATAATTGTTTTTTTCAGATCCTGGGAGAGTTCTTTGTCATGAGTTGCCATGTTGAACTTCCAGTAACCAGTATGAGAGAGTGAGAGTGATAACACCAAATTTAACACACCTGCTCCCCATTCACACCTGGGAACCTGTAATACTAACAAGTCACATGACATCGGGGAGGTAAAATGGCTAATTGGGCCCAATTTAGACATTTTCACTGGGGTGTACCCACTTTTGTTGCTAGCGGTTTAGACAATAATGGTTGTGTGTTTAGTTATTTTGAGGGGCAGCAAATTGACACTGTTATACAAGCTGTACACTCACTACTTTACATTGTAGCAAAGTGTAATTTCTTCAGTGTTGTCACATGAAAAGATATAATAAAATATTTACAAAAATGTGAGGGGTGTACTCACTTTTGTGAGATACTGTATATACAATATACATATTTTTTATTCATATGGAGGACAGGCATGTATCAAAATGCACCATGGGGCTCATGCCGAGGGATGTATTTAAGTTACACCTGTCAACGATAGAAAGGCTTACCCTAGAATGAAACCTTGCAACGTTGCACTGTCACTGACAGGCTTCCATCTTTACCCGGCCTTCCTTCCAGGTTCACAAGCTTTGGCTATTTGAATGGCCGAGCTGCAATGATGTCACTTCTGTGTGGAAATCACGGAAATTACGTCACTGGCTGCTAGTATTGTAACTATCTCCTAAACAGTGAATGTTTAGGAGATATTTACTGAACCTACAGCAAGCCTTATTATAGGCTTAGATACATGTAAACAAGGATAATTTACTCCTGTATCGTATATTGACATATGTGTGGTTGTGTGTATATGTGTAGGCATGCAGGTGCTTATACTATGCTGTGAGCAATATACAGTATGCTGTTGTGATTTTTTCCTACTCCATATGTCTGTGTGTTTTAACAGATGATGTAGAGCTGCATTGAAGAGAATAGCTGTAAACAAGTTATGTTCATATTTACAGACTGTTACATTATACAGTATGTAGACTTCATGCCATTAAAAAGATTAACTAGTTGGGTACTGAGTGCTGTATAAAACAACACAGAGACAGTGGCTAATTAGCCCAGCACCATCCTAAGGACCTGTTCACATAAATTACGGTGCAGGAAATGCGCATTTCCGTGCATGTTTCTCGCACTGCACAGGCGCGTGCTGCCCTTGCTAGATACCTGGGTACCATTGATCATTATTAGCACCCCAAACGTATCTAGGAAATGTGTGCAGGTTGCAGCCACCAAACCGTATGATACCACAGTATGATGCAGTTTGGTGCAGCATGATTTTAAAAGTTGCACCTGCCATACTTTGTGCATGTTCCCACTTATTGAGCAGCCCATTGAAATTACTAGACTATAAAAAAAATGCGCCATGTGGGACCATACAAAAAACGTACATTCTGGTGCGAACCAGGTCTAAAATAGCACATGATTTCAGCGGATCCTGTGAGCCTTGGCTAGCACTGGTGCTTGATATGACACCTGTCATTGACAGCCAGGACCTAGCATTATGTCTAGGAGCTGAAATGATTCTTCTAAAGATCCCATATGCTGTATTGTGTTTTTTCATCAGGACTGTATCAATGTCACACTTTGGCATTCACTTTCAGTACACAAGCCCATGCAGAGCTATGTGCAGCCTCTCTCTTTAGGAGTAGATAGTGATCTATTACTGGCTGATTTCAAGTAAAAGTTCACTATTGGAAGTGATCTGTTGCTGCAAAGCTGTATGGGGGGTCTGGTTCTGGTCTTCACTCACCTGATAAACCCCTTGGAGGAAGGAAAATAAATGTGTGTGTGTATAACACAACTGTGTATCAAACCCCCTATTTTCAGTCCACATATTCATTTTAGCACACACTAAAAAATGTTGGTAAAATATAAACGATTACATTAACCCACACATGGAGGTGATTAGGAGGCTTTACAGCTGCTCAAAGCAATTCCACAAAAAAGCTACGTGTCAGCCTCTGAAATTGTCACCATTGTGCTGATGACATAGCACATACAGTATATTAGTGACAGTGAAGGGGTTAAAGCTCTGTAGCACTACCCCCAAAGGAGCTGCTGGTTTAGATTTTAGCCTGCCATTACCTTACTGTTCCATATGCTCCTTAGGCCGCGTACACACGTCCTAGCAACTCGAAGGGCGAAACTCATCGTTCCGCCCTTCGAGGTTCCCGATGAGCGGTCTAAAAGCTTGTCGAGCCAAATTTCCTCATTGAACAACGAGGAAATAGAGAACATGCTCTCTATTTTGGAGACCGGTTTTCTCGGCAGAATATGTCTCCCAGCGAGCTTCTCGCTGGATTCTGCCGAGAAACTCAGTCGTGTGTACGGGGCCTAACAGGGGTTCTCCTTGAAGAGTTGTCCACAAGAATGTCTGCACCAAACACAAATTCTCTTTCAAGGTTTTTATTGAACAAATTTCTCCAACAGAGGGGTAGAGGGATAGGTAAAGACTCAGGTACCTTTGCATTGCGATCACCGGTACAACTTAATCCAGAGGATTAACTCAGCTCTACACTGGATTTCAGTAACCACCAGATAGGCCCACTTTCACTAGCCTAGTAGCTGGTGCGAAGCTCGTCAAAGTCTCTGCCACAGACTTGATAAGTGTTGTCAGGCCATCCCAAGATCTTCTGCCACAAGAACGTGTAACCACTCGCACACTTTGTATAGTTCCAATAAAGTACACGACTCACGGTGCCAAGAATCTTTCAGCCAGCCTGGCAGCACAGTGAGGTAAATTTGCCAGGGTACGTCCTTCAGTTGAATCCCACTGGGTCAGCTTCCTTCCGTGGTAATGTAGCGAAGGACCATGCCTGGATTAGTAGGCCCCAGAAACTCCTGGGCCCACTCTCAGTTGCGAGGCCTCGGGCCAGTCGGCCCCAAGGCTACGAAACAGTTCACACATCCCTGAGGCCAGAAGGGCCATCAGGTCGGGGTCGGAAAACGAACCCGCCAAACGGCATCTGTCCCTTAAGTACCCCTCCCCAGAATACACAGCGGGTTGACCATGCCCCCTGAGCTGCTTCTGGAAAAGAGATACCCAATGCATCCAGCCTGCTGCCTTGCCAACCTTGACCCATGGCAACAGCAACTTCCACCGTCAAGGGGAAAATTGTGCAACCCAGCTGAACTGAAACAGACCCAACAATTTATCATAATTATTCTTGAGCTAAACTACAGCTCAGTCAACTAGAATTTAACATATAGTGCCTACTTAATGGGAGCATGGCACTACACATCTATCTGTCCTAAAAAAAAGTATGTATGATACAATAGAGTAGGCTAAACATAAAAGGTATGAAGGGAATTGGCAGCCCAGACATCTTTTTATATTTTTTATTCTCTACTTTTAACACAAATTACTTTCTGCATTTCATGGCAAAATCAGTGGCTTTAATTGGCTCATGTAAGATGAGACTCACATTTTTAATTGTTGACCTACATATTTCTGTTAAAGTCATTGGAACAGGGTTCTGCAAGACTACGGGTACAAATAAAAACTAACATACACATATGTGGTTTTGCTGCGAGAATATATTTTGGGTTGTTCTTTGGTGGTAGATTATGGAAGTAGCAAGAAAAATACAGTTAACCACTTAAGGACCAGACCAATATGCTGCTAAATGACCAAAGGTGTTTTTACAATCTGGCACTGTGTCGCTTTAACAGACAATTGCACGGTCGTGCGACTTGGCTCCCAAACAAAATTTGCGTCCTTTTCTTCCCACAAATAGAGCTTTCTTTTGATGGTATTTGATCACCTCTGCGATTTTTATTTTTTGCGCTATATAGAGCGACATTTTTGAAAAAAAAACAATATTTTTTACTTTTTGTTATAAGAAAAATCGAATAAACTAAATTTTAGTCAAACATTTAGGCTAAAATGTATTCAGCCACATGTCTTTAGTAAAAAAAAATCGCAATAAAAAAAAAAATTAGCTACCTAGCGGCAACAGCGACACTAATACAGCGATCAGAAAAACGATCGCTTAGTGACGCTGGCAATAGGGGGTGAAATGGTTAACTAGGGCAGTGATCAAGGGGTTAAAACTTTATATGGGGGGGTACGAGGCTACCCTGGACCTAACACTAACTGCCTGTCACACTAACTGTCACACTGACACTAAATGCAGTGATCAGTAAATATATGATCACTGTAATCAGTGACAGTGTGACAGGGGGCTGGGGGGGGGGGTGATCGGAAGGGGTTAAATGTGCCTATGTGTGTGGTGTCAGTGTAGTGTTGGTGCAACTTACTGTGAGTCTTCTCTCCTCTCGGCGGATTGAAAATACCGCCGAGAGGAGAGCTGACATCACTTCCTCTGCTAGTGTTTACATTACACAGGCAGAGAAAGTGACACGGCGGGGGGATGCCGGATTGGCTGGGAGCGATCACGAGGGGGTGGAGAGAAACAAACAGCCGCCCCCTCGTCACCGATCGCTCCCGGAGGTAAGACGATCACCGCACGCAGCAGAGGGGGTCCCGATCGGACCCCCGAACCCCAACAAGGCAGGGACGTACATGTACGCCCATGTGCCTGTACGTGCCATTTTTTTTTTACTATTTTGCCCCAGTTTTTCTAAGATAATAAAAAAAAGTCAGGATGTCCTTTACCATTTACCACCAAATGAAAGCCCAATTTGTCCTGAAAAAAAACAAGGGGTTAAAACAGGAGTCTCCAAACTACGGCCCTCCAGGTGTTCAGGAACTACAATTCCCATCATGCCTAGTCATGTCTACGAATGTCAGAGTTTTACAATGCCTCATGGGAAGTGTAGTTCCACAGCAGCTGGAGGGCCGTAGTTTGGAGATCCCTGGGTTAAAATGTCCCTTGCGAACAAACCTAATCATGGGGTACTGTATGCCAACCAGGTAAAAGGTGGACCTAAGAATGAAGGCTTTATGTTACTCAAAGCTCTACATGGGCTCTGGGACGCAGAGCAGAGCTTTATAAGTTTGTTTTCTCCACATCAGACATAAACCCTGGAGCCTTTCACTATGTGTAGGTGAGAAACCTAGGTGGCACATACACATTGTCCACAATCCTGTCCACCAGTGTCAACAAACCCCCACAGACACACATAGTATATACACACACATTTATACTTAAAGCAGTAGTAAACTGCAAAAAAAAAAGAAAAGATAATAGCATAATGAGCTAGTATGCATCACATAGTAGCACATTATGAAAGATCTTGGAACGAAGTCCTCCAGCGTTGCACTGTTACCGCTGACAGGGCTTCCATCTTTACCTGGTCCTCCTTCCGGGTTCCGGATGTAATTCCAGCATGGGAATCACGGCATGCCTTCCATTGAGAGCACCGAGCGCATGTCACCAACTGATAGTATTGTAAATATCTCCTAGACGGTGCACGTTTAGGAGATATTTACTGAACCTGCAGGTAAGCCCTATTATAGGCTTAGGTACACGTAAACAATAAAATGTATAATACAATAGGGTAGGCTAAAAATGTTAAAAGGAATGACAGGCATAGTATGCTTTGCTAGCAATTGTGGGTGTGTAAGGATTATTTACTTTTATAATGGCTTTCAGAACACTAATTGCTACAACTTCTGCTCTAGCCTTATTGTTGTATTGTATTATCCTATTGTATTTAATTCTTCATCAATAAGCTTTTGACTGGAAAGAGGAGACCTTGGTTAACATAATAGACAGCTCAGACCTCAGATATCTTTTCATATTTGTTATTCTGTACGTTTAACACAAACTAATTTCTGCATTCCATGGCAAAATCAGTAGCTTTTACTGGCTCATGTAAGGTGAGACATTTTTTATTGTTGACCAACATACAGTATCTCACAAAAGTGAATACACCCCTCACATTTTAGTAAATAATTTATTATATCTTTTCATGTGACAACATTGAAGAAATTACACTTTACTACAGTGTAAAGTGGTGAGTGTACAGCTTGTATAACAGTGTAAATAACGCGACAGACAACCATAAATGTCTAAACTGCTGGCAACAAAAGTGAGTACACCCCATGTGAAAATGTCCAAATTGGGCCCAATTAGCCATTAGCCATTTTCCCTCCCCAGTGTCATCTGACTCATTAAATGGGGACCAGGTATATTAAATTTGGTGTTATCGCTCTCACTCTCTCATTCTGGTCACTGGAAGTTCAACATGGCACCTTATGGCAAACAACTCTCTGAGGATCTGAAAAGAATTGTTGCTCTACATAAAGAATAGATCACCTTGGCTATAAGAAGATTGCCAAGACCCCGAAACTGAGCTGCAGCATGGTGGCCAGGACCACACAGCGGTTTAATAGAACAGGTTCCACTCAGAACAGGCCTCACCAGAGGCGGACTGACCATTCGGGCACTCAGGCACTGCCCAAGGGCCCCATGTCACTACGGGGCCCCATCAGGGTTGCCAGTCTCAGTACAACCAGGGACAGTATGTAAAAATCTGTGTTTTTTTAAAATCCCAAGAATATAGCTGCCTCGCCTCTCCAGTACCTTTTCAGTGTGTGTATGTTTATTCTGTGTGTATGTATACTGTGTGTGTATATTGTGTGTCTGTGTGTGTATACTGTGTATGTGTACTGTATGTGTGTGGATGTATACTGTGTGGCCCCATATTCTATTGCCTGGGGGCCCCATAATCTTCTATTATCCAGGGGGCCCCATAATCTCCCATTGACTGGGGTCCCCATAATCTTCTATTGCCCGGGGGCCCCATAATCTCCTATTGCCTGGGGGCCCCATGAGTTGTCAGTCCGCCCCCTAGGCCTCACCATGGTCGACCAAAGAAGTTGAGCGCACATGCTTAGCGTCATATCGAAGAAGGTTATCTTTGGGAAATAGACCTATGAGTACTGCCAGCATTGCTGCAGAGGTTGAAGGGGTGGGGAGTCAGCCTGTCAGACCATACACCGCACACTGCATCACATTGGTCTGCATGGCTGTATTCCCAGAAGGAAGCCTCTTCTAAAGATGATGCACAAGAAAGCCTGTAAACTGCTGAAGACACGCAGACTAAGGACGTGGATTACTGGAACCATGTCCTGTGGATTACTGGAACCATGTCCTGTGGTCTGATGATAACAAGATCAACATATTTGGTTCAGATGGTGTCAAGCGTGTGTGTGGAAAACCAGGGGAGGAGTACAAAGACAAGTGTGTCTTCCTTACAGTCAAGCATGGTGGTGAAGAAGAAAACAGTGGGTTGATATGGCGCACTCTGGATATATCTGTCTAAAAAGACCAAAAATATATAAAAAGAAAGTGGATGGGCAGGGAAGGGGTTAAAATCAATATGAGTCCATATATGGTATAAAGTCCATGTAAGGAGGTATACAGGAAAGTTGCTGAGTTAGTAGATGGCTGCCAGTCCAAAAAAGCTAGAAGAGGCTCTGAGAACAAACAAGAAGAAAGAGAACGGCGCCCTCTAAGTGCACTTGCAAGCATGGTGGTGAGAATGTCATGGTTTGGTGCTGCATGAGTGCGGCCGAAACTGGGGAGTCAACGATGAACACTATAGTTCATTGAAGGAACCATGAATGCAAACATGTACTGTGACATAATGAAGCAGAACGTGATCCCCTCCCTTCGGAGACTGGGCTGTATTCCAACATAATAATATTGAGCCCAAACACACCTCCAAGACAACCACTGCCTTGCTAAAAAAGCTAAGGGTAAAGGTGAAGAACTGGCCAAGCTTATCTCCAGACTTAAACTCTATTTGGCATCTGTGGGGCATCCTCAAAAAGAAGATGGAGGAGCGCAAGGTCTCTAACATCTACCAGCTCCTTGATGTCGTCAAGGAGGAGTGAAATAGGACTCCAGTGGCAACCTGTGAAGCTCTGGTGAACTCCATGCCCAAGAGGGTTAAAGCAGTGCTGGAAAATAATGGTGGTCACACAAAATATTGACACTTTGGGCCCAATTTGAACATTTTCACTTAGGGGTGTACTCACTTTTATTTCCAGCCGTTTAGACAGTAATGGCTGTGTGTTGAGTTATTTTGAGGGGACAGCAAATTTACACTGTTATACAAGCTGTACACTCACTACTTTACAGTGTAGCAAAGCTTAATTTCTTCAGTGTTGTAACATGAAAATATATAATAAAACTTTTACAAAAATGTGAGGGGTGCACTCACTTTTGTGAGATACTGTATTTCTGTTAAAGTCATTGAAACAAGGTTCTACAAGACATGTTATAGCACGGACCTAAACAACCCTGAAATAACTCACAAATATATTGTAAGGTTTTATTTTGTTCTAGCCATCAGGTTATGTTATGAGTTGAGGATTGGGGTTAAAAGTTAGGGATAGAACATAGGGGATAATTCAATGAGAACTGATAGGTTAAAGAAACACAATCATTAAAAACTGAAATCACTTATTTCATGTATTTTCTAGTAATGTCAAATATACCAAATGTTGATACCTTGTAGCCATGACAACACAGGGCGTATTCTTCACAATGTTCTTATATGGAACTCCCCTAGAAATGAAGGCCCAGATTCACGTACATCTGCGCATTATTGGACCGGTGTAGCGCACCGCCTTTACGTTAGACTTGCGCAATTTTGCCGCGTAATCACCCTATTCTCGTAGCTTTTGCGCAGGAAATTGCGCATACGTAACGTTTTTCCAGAGGCGTAAGGAGGAGTAATACAAATTGGGAAGGACGTGGGCGTGTTACATTGAAATGAGCCGTGACCCCATGCAAATGAAGGGCCTGCCGGCTCGCGCATGTGCGCTTGAAGGAGACCATGGTCAGCTCCGCTGTGCGCATGCTCACAACTCGGGAGCGGCGCAATCAGTGAAATTGAAAATGGAATAGGGCAACTTTGTGAACTACGCAGACAGCATAAATAGACACACACAAATGCACTTCCTTTGCAAAAGTGCATCCCTTTGTATCCCTCCCTCTACAGCAAGGTGCTTTTGTTTGTTTGTGACGTGTCTTTGAGATATTTGGGGACTGTTTTGCAGAGTGATTTTTGTCTTTTATGTGTTTTCTTTGTTGTTATTTTGTTTAAATTATATTTTTGCTGGGCATTTTTTTTTTTTGCTCGTCATTTATTTAATTTTTTTGGTTCTGTTTGTGTATGATTTTGGAATGTGGGGGTGATATTCCTGCGGGAAAAGGGGTGTCACCCTCATTTGTGGTGGAGAAGTGATCCCCAGGTCTGTGTGAATGGTGTATGAATGTACAGTGACATAATTGGAGCCGTGGCGTGGCGTTGCAGCTCACAAGTCCTGCATGGTGGACTGGTGCCAATCCAATGTGATGAGGATGTGGGGTGTGTGTGCTAGGGACCACAGTGGTGTGCATGCATGCATTCTCATTGTGCCATGATTAATGTGTGTGTTTAACGTGCAAAGATGCATAATGTGAGCTGGCATGAGATGGGGTCATGAGATGGGGTACCAGTGCATATGCAGAGTCACCTTGAAGGGAAAAGACAGGAGGATGTTAGTCATGCATGTGCCACTTGTGAGGTGTGCATCACGGGAGGGGATAGTCATGCCTGCCACCCATGTCACTCACCAACCAGCCAGCTGTCCCCATACATGTTCTGTTCGAAATCTGTGGGGATGGGGCTCTGATTGTATATGTAGCTGTCATGGGTGTCATGGGTAGTGTCATGTGTTGGGCTGCTGATGTCCTCCTGCAAGGTTGTGGTAATTCCAGGATGGCATGAGGGGTGAATCTGAAGATGCGAGACACCTCAGAATCACTCATGCCAAAGATGTCTATGCATGTGTGATATATCAAGTGAAGAGTGAGGGGCTTGTATCAGATAAGAATATTGTATTAGATTAGATTAAATTGTAAATTTTATATAAGCAAATAAAAAAAATAAAAAAAACATCTCCCGTGCCCTCCTTAGTGCCCTCCTCCGTGCCCTCCTCCTTCTTTGTTCATCTAAAGTCAGTAGTATAGCTATGCGCGACAATGCCCCTGGCATGTTGGCATACAGATTGTTGAGCAACACGTGTGACTGCTGAACTCCTCACTAACAGTGTTGCTTTATCTGACAAGTAGACTTTTTTTCTTTTTTTAGACCAGCTTTTATCAGCTCTAATTTTAGACAGGACATTTTGCTGTTGCGCACACTGCGTCGCCTGCGCTGCCCCAACGTTGTTTTGTGGATCCCCGTAAGTCCCTCATTAGCATATTTGACTAGCAAATCAATGGTGTGTCTATTGCACTTTTGCGCGGACGGATGCGCCAGTCTAACGAAATTACGCGTATCTCGTTCTGGGGATGCCGCGCAACGAAACGCACGCGCACATTTAGACTTACGCACACGCATCTCCTGTTGCGCAGGCGTAATCGCTCTGTGAATCTGGGCCGAAATTTCCAGTTGATGCATTTGACAATTGGAGTTACACTTAATTGTTAAGGTTCCAGTTAGAGGTTAGTTAAAGGGTAGTTTTGAGGTCAGGTTACATTTTAGAAGGAAGATTACGCTTGCCAAAGAGGTAGGTAATAAGTTAAAGGTTTACTTTAGTGGTTGGGGTTAGTTTACAGGTAATGTCATCTTGTATACACTTATAAGGGCATATTTATAATACTTTTAGTATTTATTTCTCCAGTTTTTTCACACCTATTCGTCAGTAGAAATGCTCAGAACCATTGAGTGCTTCTCTGCATTTATAAGACAAAATTGGTTCTTATTATTAGACATGTGCACACTGAAATATTTAGTTTCGGAATTTAATTTTCGTCTGAATAACTAATTTATTTAGTTACTACCGAAATTTGTTTTTATTTATTTTGTTTTGTTAAAAAATGCATTCATCCGAAAATCTGAATTAATTAAGGTTGAATCTGTCATTGAAGGCTTATGGTGTCTGTTGAATGTTCTAAGAAGATTCGACACAGCAGCTAAACTGTACGATGCAGCAATTGTACAATTCCTGTCGAATGTTCCGCCTACAAGCTATAAAATAATTATAATGTTGTATGACACTAGTAATAATTATATTTATCAATTATTATTACTAGCCAACCAACATTCAAATTCTTCTATAGCCTATGGGCCGAGCATTTGACTGGAAATGTACGATTGCGGCATCGTACAGTTTAGATGCTTGTCAAATCATTTTAGAACTTTCGACAGACACCATAAGCCTTCAATTAAAAATTCAACCTTTGTATGTTTTTTGCTGCTTCGTCAAATCTTCGTCGTTCATGTCGAATGGTCTACCTCAACACTGTCATTATAATGTCAAATCTTTTCACTGTATGTCGAATCTTTCCTCTCTCTGTAGAATAATCTTGGACTAATAGAGTTAAAGTTAGGCACATTCGACCACAGGTTCGATAGACACAGATTGCTATTGTCAGCGTCATGTCAAATCTCCTATCTATATCGAACTGTTGTAGCAACGAAAATTAAATTAACGCTTTTTTTATGTCGGATCTTTCGGATTTCGGATTTTGCGCGTTCGTTTACGTTTGTTAAAACGATAATGAAAATACCCGAAATTCGGACAAAAATGCATTCGGACGAAAAGAAATGCACATGTCTACTTATTATCCTGCTGGTCACTTACTGCTCAGCATATATTCACTTACATCTCTTCACCATGAAAAGATACTTACTGTACAGCACTGCAGGTATGAAGAAATGCTGTAAGAATGCTTTCAAAAATCTATTATTTAATGGTTTAATTTTATCAATTTACAAAATGCAAAGTGAACAAACAGAAGAAAAATTTAAATCAAATCAATATTTGGTGTGGCCTTTGGTTTCAAAACAGCATCAATACACTTGCATGCACGTTTTTGAAAGCAGGTAGGTTGTTTCAAACATCTTGGAGAACTAACTACAGAACTTATGTGGATGTAGTCTGCCTCATTTCATTCTGTTTCTTCCTGTAACCCCAGATAGAATTGATAATGTGGAGATCAGTGGTCTGTGGGGCCAAACTTTTACTTCCAGGACTCCTTGTTCTTCTTTATACTAAAGATAGTTCTTAATGACATTGGATGTATGTTTGGGGTCATTATCCTGCTGCAGAATTTAAATTTGGGGACAATCACACACCTTCGTATTATGGATAAGTATCTACCTGTATTTCCCAGCATTGAGGACACTACGTACAGAGTTGACTGGCCAGAAGTGGTCTTCATGGAAGTATTATTGCCAAAAATGTGTAAAAAAAATTGAAACTTGGGTACAGAAAAATGATAGCAGGTTCTCTGGACTGATGAGTCAAAGTTTGAAATTATTGGCAGTGATGTTTTGGCCTTCCCTGATCTTAACATCATCGTGTCTGTGCTCACATATTGCCTATTTATTTTCTAAAATATGAAAAGTAAATATTCCATATGTTCCCCATACATTCTCTACATACATACATTTTGAATACACATTTATTTTTCAAATTTTCCAAGCTGGATGACGTAACTGAAAATGGATTCATATATTACTCAGTCATGCAACACTGTACCCAAACTAAATGTATATGATTTTTTCACACACATAGAGATTTCTTATGGTGGTATTTGATCGCCAGTGTTTTTTTTTTTTTGCTATATACAGTAAATGAAACAATACCAAAAATGTTGAAGAACACAAGTTTTTCTTGTGATGTAATTTTTTGCAATACATTTCTTGGAAAATGTGGAAAGAAAATGAATTATTACTTTTTTTATTACAGAAAAGTTGTCAATTAATAAAATATTTTTAACAAAGTATAGGAATAATTAGGATTGCACCCCAAAACACATTCTACTACACCTCCCAAGTATGGCGATACCACATGTACTTTTTCACAGCCTAACCACATAGAGGAGCCCAAAATCCGAGGAGCACCATCAAGCTTTCTAGTGGCATAAATTCCACATCTTATTTCCTGACTACCTATCGCATTTTTGGCGACCCCGGAGCACCAAAACAGTAGAAACACACATAACATGTCTTAGTACACAGGAGGAAATAGATTTGTTCAAATTGGTCGGACAGACCGATTTGAACAGATCTGTCTGCTGGAAAGTATTGGTTTGATTGTGTACACACGATCAAACCAAAATCCCCGCCGGCAGACAGCGTGCTGACGTGTCGGTGACGTGGCGGTGACGCCACCACGTCATTGCACCAGGAAGTAAAACACTTCCGTGCATGCGTCGAATCCATTCGACGCATGTGCGAGCAGATATATCTGCTGGTTAGCGTACTAACCAGCAGACATGTCGGGCTTTGAAATCTGTCGGCTGGGAACCCGTCCGCCCGACATGTCTGCTGGTTAGTACGCTAACCAGCAGACATGTCTTCTCGCACACGCGTCAAATGGATTCAACGCATGCGCGGAAGTGATTTACTTCCTGGTGCGGTGGCGGCGTCAATGTCACCGCCACGTCACTGCGCCGTATGCCGGCTGGGATTTTGGTTTGATCAAATCAATACGTCCCCAGCAGACAGATTTGTTCAAATCGGTCTGCCCGACCGATTTGAACAAATCTGTCTGCTCGTGTGTATGGGGCCTAAGAGTTATAGTTAGTATTTTGATTACTTAATTTTTTGCCACAAGTTTTTGGAGAAAGAAAATTAAAATATTATTTTTTTACACAAAGTTGTCAGTTTTTTTAAGATATTTTTCACACACAGCATAGGCATATTTAGGATATCACCCCGAAAAACATTCCCCCTCGAGTATGGGGATATCACAAGTGTGACACTTTCCTATTATTTGGACTGATTGAACATTGAACTGGACATTGAATAGTGTATCACAAAAATCAACATAGGCTGCATAGAAAACTATGTACTGTAATGGATGCTAGATTAGAACAAAATCGGTTGGGACTTTACATGTACCTTGTAGGGTCAAATTAATACAAAAACACATTGGCCGGGATTCACGTAGGACTTACGCCGACGTATCTCAAGATACGCCATCGTAAGTACAATTGTGCGCCGTCGTATCTCTGCGCCGATTCCCCAAGCTAGATATGTCGGAAAAATAGGCTTCAGCCGCCCGGCGTAACTTGCCTATGCCGGCATAACGTGGGCGCATAGTTACGCTGGACGCATTCGGCGTACCCATGTTAAATATGCAAATGAGGGAGATACGCCGATTCACAAACGAACTTGCGCCTGGCGCATGTTTTAAGCGATTTGCGTAAGGGTTACGTCCGGCGTAAAGTTATTCCTCATATAGGAGGCGCAACTCATGCAAAGGTATGGACCAGGGAACAGCCGTCGTATTTTACGTCGTTTACGTAGTACTACGTGAATAGGGCTGGGCGTAGGTTACGTTCACGTCGTAGGCAGTGTTTTGACGTATCTTAGCCAGTTATCTCAACGTAATTGTGAGCATGCGCACTGGGATGCGTCCAAGATACGACGTATGCGCAGTTCGTTTTTTGAAGCTCAGTCCATCATTTGCATGGGGTCACGCTTCATTTAAATGTTACACGCCCACTTCCACCTACTTTGACTTACGTCGGCTTACACCGACGACTATACGCTACGCCGGCGCAACGTTGGGAGCATTTTCTTTGTGAATTCCATGCTTGCCTCTCAACGTTGCGCCAGCGTAGCGTAACGAAGATACGCTACGCCCTCATAAAGATGCGCCCAGGTACGTGAATCCGGGCCAATGGAAATAAAAATGAGCAAATCTTTATTCTAGATATACAGATACAAATTGAAGACAGAACTGGTTAAAATCACATTTACAGTTAGGTTGTCCAGGATGTTGTTTTCCTGGCAGAAGAATCCAGGCAAATGGCTATTCAAACTACAAATCCATCTGCCATAGTGGAAGACGGGACTTGTAGTTTTTTCATTTACAGATTCATGGCAGAGCCCCACACAGCTGTTCCGTTTTCAAAATATGACAGAGTTGTCACAGGGAAGGGGGGTGTGTTGCAGGGGGAGGTTGCTGAACATGTTACATGTTACACCCTAAATATGGGTGTATTATGTTCATTGTGGTGAACATAGCATTTAAGATACAGTGCAGAAAATAAGTATTTGAACACCCTGCTATTTTGCAAGTTCTCCTACTTGGAAATCATGGAGGGGTCTGAAATTGTTATGGTAGGTGCATGTCCACTGTGAGAGACATAATCAAAAAAAAAAATCCAGAAATCACAATGTATGATTTTTTTAACTATTTATTTGTATGATACAGCTGCAAATAAGTATTTGAACACCTGAGAAAATCAATGTTAATATTTGGTACAGTAGCCTTTGTTTGCAATTACAGAGGTTAAACGTTTCTTGTAGTTTTTCACCAGGTTTGCACACACTGGAGGAGGGATTTTGGCCCACTCCTCCACACAGATCTTCTCTAGATCAGTCAGGTTTCTGGGCTGTCGCTGAGAAACACAGAGTTTGAGCTCCCTCCAAAGATTCTCTATTGGGTTTAGGTCTGGAGACTGGCTAGGCCACGCCAGAACCTTGATATGCTTCTTACAGAGCCACTCCTTGGTTATCCTGGCTGTGTGCTTCGGGTCATTGTCATGTTGGAAGACCCAGCCTCGACCCATCTTCAAAGCTCTAACTGAGGGAAGGAGGTTGTTGCCCAAAATCTCGCAATACATGGCCCCGGTCATCCTCTCCTTAATACAGTGCAGTTGCCCTGTCCCATGTGTAGAAAAACACCCCCAAAGCATGATGCTACCACCCCCATGCTTCACAGTAGGGATGGTGTTCTTGGGATGGTACTCATCATTCTTCTTCCTCCAAACACGGTTAGTGGAATTATGACCAAAAAGTTCTATTTTGGTCTCATCTGACCACATGACTTTCTCCCATGACTCCTCTGGATCATCCAAATGGTCATTGGCAAACTTAAGACAGGCCTTGACATGTGCTGGTTTAAGCAGGGGAACCTTCCGTGCCATGCATGATTTCAAACCATGACGTCTTAGTGTATTACCAACAGTAACCTTGGAAACGGTGGTCCCAGCTCTTTTCAGGTCATTGACCAGCTCCTCCCGTGTAGTCCTGGGCTGATTTCTCACCTTTCTTAGGATCATTGAGACCCCACGAGGTGAGATTTTGCATGGAACCCCAGTCCGAGGGAGATTGACAGTCATGTTTAGCTTCTTCCATTTTCTAATGATTGCTCCAACAGTGGACCTTTTTTCACCAAGCTGCTTGGCAATTTCCCCGTAGCCCTTTCCAGCCTTGTGGAGGTGTACAATTTTGTCTCTAGTGTCTTTGGACAGCTCTTTGGTCTTGGCCATGTTAGTAGTTGGATTCTTACTGATTGTATGGGGTGGACAAGTGTCTTTATGCAGCTAATGACCTCAAACAGGTGCATCCAATTTAGGATAATAAATGGAGTGGAGGTGGACATTTTAAAGGCAGACTAACAGGTCTTTGAGGGTCAGAATTCTAGCTGATAGACAGGTGTTCAAATACTTCTTTGCAGCTGTATCATACAAATAAATAGTTAAAAATTCATAATTTGTGATTTCTGGATTTTTTTTTTTGATTATGTCTCTCACAGTGGACATGCACCTACGATGACAATTTCAGACCCCTCCATGATTTCCAAGTGGGAGAACTTGCAAAATATCAGGGTGTTCAAATACTTATTTTCTGCACTGTATATGCCAAAATCATAGCTCAAAGCTTGTTTAATATTCTTCCTACCATGATTAGAACTGATCAAATGGGATTCACCATGTGCAGGCAGGCCTCTGATGCCAGATAGAGAATTCTCAATGTCATTAATTTAGCTGAGTGCCTTCCCTGCTTCTTTCTCTTGATGCACAGAAGGCATTTAATAGAATCCACTGGATGTATACGTCTCAGGCACTTAACAATTTTTTTTTTTTACTGGTTCCATTTTTATTGCCCTCCTGGCCTTATATTCTTGTCCATCTGCTTAAGTATATACCTCTAACATGTTATCTCAACCTTTCTCTATTTCTCTATAACTAATGATACCCAACAGGGCTGTCCGCTCGCTCCGTATATTTTCAAATTATTAATAAAGCCTTTGGCCAAAGCTATTCACTCTCACTGTGGGAATACAGGTTTTATGTTTCAACGAAAGTCACATAAAATTAATCTTTTTTGTTGACGATGGCATTTTGTTGCTTACAAATCAAATTTATCCTCTAGATACCGTGCCTCAAATCTTACCTGATTTAAAGGGTCACTAAAGGATTTTTTTTTTTAGCTAAATAGCTTCCTTTACCTTACTGCAGTGCTGTTTTCGTGTTATCATTGTTCGTTTTTGCTTTGATGTTGCTGTAATCCTGCTCTGATCTCCACACTTCCTGCTTGTCTGTTTCCTTATAACCACAGTACTGGGAGCTTTCTCACTGTGGTCACTAATCAAGGAGGTGTGATTACTGTGTGTAAACTGAAAGTAGATTGGACTGAGGGGTTTTAGACAAACCATCACTGCCCTCTATTGGCTCTCTGGCTCTGTACAGGCAGCAACAGCAAAAACAAAACTAGAACTGTAGGTTGATTATATGATTGATTTTTATCTATTTTTAATCATTTTAATCATTTAATCATTTTTAAAAGGAATCAGTTAACTTTTATGTCTCTATACCCTGTAAACAGTCATTTCAGCCCAAATTTGTTTTCCCTTTAGTGACCCTTTTTTTTATAAAGTAAACTTTTCTAAATCTCTTGTGTTAAGTTATACTATATCTCCAAAAGACCTTCCTTTATGTTTGGAAGCTCTTAATTATCCCCATACACAACCGTTTTTCAGGTTCTAAAAAAATGACGTTTTTTTTAATGTCATTAAAAACTATCGTGTGTGGGCTTCAGAGCATTTTTCGGGTTCTGAAAAACGGGCAAAATCTTTTTCTAACATGCACTATTTTTTCACAACGTTTTTAACGTTGTCGCTTTTCGGGTTGTAAAAAAATGGTTATGTGTGGGCTTTAACGACGTAAAAAATCTGCGCATGCTCAGAAGCAAGTTATAAGACGGGAGCGCTCGTTCTGGTAAAACTACCATTCGTAATGGAGTAAGCACATTCATCACGCTGTAACAGACTGAAAAGCGCAAATCGTCTTTTACTAACACAGCTAAAACAGCCCAAAGGGTGGCGTCCTCCGAATGGGACTTCCCCTTTATAGTGCTGTCGTACGTGTTGTACGTCACCGGGCTTTGCTAGAGCATTTTTTTTCACGATCGTGTGTAGGCAAGACCATTTTAATAATCAAGTTGAAAAAAACTTTGTTTTTTCTAGAGCCTGAAAAACGTTGTTTTTTACAACCCAAAAAATCATTGTGTGTACGCGGCATTCATTACCTTAGTGCCCAACGCAACTTTGATGGTGAACCATAATTTCAGATTACTCATAGACATACTAACAGAAGACATTTCACACCTAGCTAAATTGGAACTTTCTTGATGAGGTGACCTGGCCTCTTTAAGGTGCTGCTTCTGCCCCCAATCTTCTATTTATTTATTTATAACATTGATTGTTTATGCTCATCTTACCCACTTTAGGACTCTAAACTTTGCTTAAACAATTTATATGGTGCAATGGGAAGGCTATATGTTTCCATTCACAGTTAATTAAACATAGAAATGCAGGATGGATAGGCTTTGTATATATAAAAGACTACTACAGTCCAGTGCATTTAGATAATCTCAAGTGCTGGTTTCATCCAGCTTCAGATGTTCAATGGACTGAAATTGATAGAGCATTAATATGACCTGCACATATATTTATTAGCTGACGCTTGGCAACCTATCTCGCTAAATAATCTTTTACCCCATCCAAGCATCCATATTAGCATGGATAACTTTATTTAAAGAGTCTTCACAATTGTCTTCTGTTCCCATACCCGTCACTATGCTTGAAACTCTTATGCCGCGTACACACGGTCGTTTTTTGCGATGAAAAAAAACGACGTTTTCTGTGAAGTAAAAAACGACGTTTTTAAAACGTCACTTTTCAAAGACAATTTTGCATACACACCATCGTTTTTTCACAAAAAGCAAGGTTACGTTCACCACTCTTTTCCATTGAAGCTCGCTTCATAACTAGCTTCTGGGCATGCGCGGGTTGAAAAACGTCGTTTTAAAAGACGTTTTTGCTACACACGGTGACTTTTTGTGAAACAAAAAACGACGTTTTGAAAAACGACACAAAAAATTCAAGCATGTTCAAGCAACGTTTTGCCCACACAAGATCAATTTAAATGACGTTTTAAAAAATGTCGTTTTTTTTCATCGCAAAAAACGACCGTGTGTACGCGGCATTAGGCCTCGTACACACGATTAAATATATTTGTTCAAAACGGTCTGTCCGACCGATTTGAACAAATCTGTCTGCTGGCATTTTGGTTTGCTCGCGTGTACACACGAGCAAACAAAAATCCCCGCCAGCAGACAGTGCGCTGACGTGGCGGTGATGTTGACGCCGCCACGTCACCGCACCAGGAAGTAAAACACTTCCGCGCATGCGTCGAAACCATTCGGCGCGTGTGCGAGAAGACATGTCTGCTGGTTAGCGTACTAACCAGCAGACATGTCGAGCGGACGGGTTCCCAGCCGACAGATTGGTAAGCATGCTTTCCAATCTGTCTGGTGGCCAAATCCGTCTGTTTGCCCGTACACACGATCGAATCTGTCTGCTGAAACTGTCTAGCAGACCGTTTCCAGCAGACAGATTTGATCGTGTGTACGAGGCCTTATTCCCCATATGTCTATTAATTCTTGGCATTAAAAAGGTATTTATATGTGAAACAAATCTGTATACAGACTGCATTCTCAAAAGCTTTGAGAAATTAAGGAGGCAATTCAGTTTACATTTTTAAATATCTTCAGATTTTCTATTTATCTTGTTATTCTAGCAGAGAACTGTCTATCCATACATTAGCATGGAGATTTTATACCTCTTCCAATTCAAAATCTAAGGGTATTTCCTTTTTTCTATAATATATTGCAACACAAATTAAAGTTTCTAAAAACAAAACCTCTGGGAGATAGATCTTGCTTCTTCTTATAGTGACACACAATAAGTTCACCTTTAAGAAAAAATAATAAATGCACATATTTTTTGAAGAAAAAAAACATGCATTCATCATTTTTTTCTTGCAAGAGCCTGGAGAGTATTGCACATGTGATCAGGGAATCAGGGGTCCATTCAGAACTGCAAGCCATCAGCCATGGCAGTTAATGGTAGCTGTAGTATTAATTAATTCACAGGAAACTCTGAGCACTAAGGCCCCTTTCACATGTGCATATCCGCATTTTCATCCATCCGTTTGCGGATGAAAACGGGACATACATTGGTCCCTATGTAAACATCAGTGGGGATTTTACGGAGGATCCCCGCTGAGCTTACGGACACACACGGAGCAGATCAATACTGATCCGCCCTGTGTGAAAGGGCCCTAAGTATGGCAATGCTCAGCTGGGAGAATCACCTGCTATATGGTTACCACCTAATTGTAAGCTTCTGCTAAAAGGTATACTGCCTACTTTTATAGATAAATACACTTAAGAAATGTCTGAGTTTAAAGACATTTAAGGGAGTTTTTACATGTGCGTGGAGTGTTGTTGGTAAGTACACTTACTGTCAGACCTAGAGATGGCCTTTGGCATTTTATGTATATCTATATAGAATGTGTTTATAATGAGAGTTTTTGTATGCATCTCACATTTAGCCCAGGTTCACACTGGGCTGCGGGAGTGAAGCCGCACGAGTTCAGCTGAACTTGCACGATTTCACTCCCGCTGGCAGTCCCGATTTCGGCCGCAATTTAAGAGACATCTGTGCATGTTTCTGCACAGATCTCAATGTAAATCACGGCCCGAAATCGCAAAAAGTAGTACAGGAACTACTTTTTGAAATCGGTGCAGCGCTGCAGATGCAGCGTCGCACCGATTAGGATGGTGTCATTGCCGACAATTGCCGGCAAATGCCGCCAATTTGAGATGCGATTTGACATGTGAAATCGCATCTCAATTCGTACCAAATCGTACCCAGTGTGAACCTGGGCTCAAGGAACTGTAAATAGGTTTCAACAGACCCACCCAATAGGAGTTTGCAACCCAGCCCTAAATAATTACTCATATATACAGTATTCATAGACTATAAGTAACTGCAGCACTGAAAGGCATATTTTCCAAGAATCTTTGGTATGTTTCCAAAATACAACTTATTCCCAAAAAACAATTACTGCAATCTTATTAAGTGCATTATATAATACAGGAGAAAATTGCGCTTGTCACAAATAAATAATCAATTAGTACCGATGTAACAGTCACTAAGGATAAAAAAATGGGGAGGCAGCAGCTCTTGTGCCGAGACACTAAGGAAATACAACAAGAAAAACAAAGGTTTAGAGCTGCGCCTTGACACCCGGACTCGGTGTAGTCAAAGAGTCCATATATCAATCATGTGGAAACAACACAATCCTTCAGACAAAAGAAATGTAGCAATAAACATTGGCTCCAAAAGTCTCCGCTGATCTTAATTCAGGATGGACATGTATTAATCACCACTGTGCTCAAAAATGGCTCTTCAATGTGGCCCACCACCAGAAGTCTAAGCAGCTTACCAGAGGAATGACTGTAATCAGCAGTCGGCTGTGACCCAGCCGCGGCCTTTGAGGGAAACCGAACGAATCCCAAATCCTAGGGCAGTGCCTACACCGGGGCTCCACTCCGCAACTCCACCAATTAGATCATATGCAAATGATAATAAAGGCAGACATAGCGTACGAAAGTACGGCTACAGGGCGGTTGCTTGATTCTAAGTGGCCATTAATTAACGGCCTTTTAGAATCGCGCTCCCGCGCGCCCCCTGAGGCGCGCACACGGGAACATCCGTGACCGCCGGGTCGGGAGGACCCGGCGCATCACGGGTCACGGTAAATCGCCGCTGATAGCGGCGGTTTACCACGTGATCGCGCGGTCCAATGACGGCGCGATCACTTGTCAACAAAGCGGCGTCATGTGCTGACGCCGGTTCCTCCCTCCTCTCTCTGTACCGATCGGTACAGTGTGAGAGGAGAGGGGAGGGAGCGGATGGCAGCGGCAGTGCTGCGGGCTGGATCTGTGACAAATGTAGTCACAGATCCATCCATCCATCCATCCCTCCCTGCTCAGCCATCCCTGCTGCAATACTCTGCAATACTCGGCAATACCTCAGCTGGGCATACTCTGCAATACTCTGGGCATACTCTGCAATACTCTGGGCATACTCTGCAATACTCTGGCAATACTCTGGGCATACTCTGGCAATACTCTGGGCATACTCTGGCAATACTCTGGGCATACTCTGCAATACTCTGGGCATACTCCGCAATACTCTTGCAATACTCTGGGCATACTCTACAATACTCTGGGCATACTCTGCAATACTCTGGGCATACTCTGCAATACTCTGCAATACTCTACAATACTCTGGGCATACTCTGCAATACTCTGGGCATACTCTGGCAATACTCTGGGCATACTCTGGCAATACTCTGGGCAATACTCCGCAATACTCTGGGCATACTCCGCAATACTCTGGGCATACTCCGCAATACTCTGGGCATACTCTGCAATACTCTGGGCATACTCTGGGCATACTCTGCAATACTCTGGGCATACTCTGGGCATACTCTGGGCATACTCTGCAATACTCTGGGCATACTCTGGCAATACTCTGGCAATACTCTGGCAATACTCTGGGCAATACTCTGGGCATACTCCGCAATACTCTGGGCATACTCCGCAATACTCTGGGCATACTCCGCAATACTCTGGGCATACTCTGCAATACTCTGGGCATACAGCGCCCCTGTCCCCGTGAGCTCGCATGCAGAAGCGAACGCATACGCAAGTCCCGCCCACATATAAAAACGGTGTTCAAACCACACATGTGAGGTATCTTTATATAATGTTTTGGGGTTTTATGTAATTTTCTAGCAAATAAATGATGATTTTTACATGTAGGAGAGAAATGTCAGAATTGGCCTGGGTGCTCCCTGCATGTTGGGCCTCTGTATGTGGCCTCACTGTGTAAAAGTCTCACACATGTGGTATCGCCATACTCGGGAGGAATAGCAGAATGTGTTTTGGGGTGTAATTTGTGGTATGCATATGCTGTGTGTAAGAAATAACCTAATAATATGAAAATTTGATGGGAAAAAAAAATCTTGATTTTGCAAAGAATTGTGGGAAAAAATGACAACTTTAAAAAACTCACCAGGCCTCTTTCTAAATACCTTGGAATGTCTTCTTTTCAAAAAGGGGTAATTTGGGGGGTATTTGTACTTTTCTGGCATGTTGGGGTCTCAAGAAATGAGAGAGGCTGTCAGTACATTAGGTGTGATGAAATTCATAAATTTTCAGTAATTGGTACCATAGTTTGTAGACCCCATAACTTTCACCCAGACTAAATAATATCCAACATTTTTCATTTTTTTTACCAAAGATATGTAGCAGTATACATTTTAGGCCACATTTATGAAGAAAAATTTCTTTTTTGCAAAATTTTATAATAGAAATTAAGAAAAATTATTATTTTTTGCAAAATGTTTGTTCTTTTTTCATTTATAGCAAAAAAAAAAAAAAAACGCAGAGGTAATCAAATACCACCAAAATAAAGCTCTATTTGTGGGAAAAAAAGGACAAAAATTTCATTTGGTTACAGTGTTGTATGACCGAGTTATTGTCATTCAAACTGTGAGAGCACCGAAAGCTGAAAATTGGTCTGGTTATTAAGGGTGTTTAAGTGCCCAGTGGTCAAGTGGTTAAAAAGAAACATCCAGTATCGCTCGAGACTGGATTACATTGTTGGAATCTTTCTTTTTTTTCTTTTTAAAAAGGACTTATCCCAAACCGCCTTCTGTGGTTTTTAACATTTTGTTAAAGGGGGCTTCCAGATTCCGATAAGCCCCCCACCTGCAGACCCCCACAACCACCAGACAAGGGTTGTGGGGATGATGCCCTTGTCCCGCCCAAAAAATTGCACAGGGTTCCCCTTAATATCCAAACCTGACCTGAAGGGCCTGATATGGAATTTGGGGGGACCCCAATGCATTTCTTTTTATTTTGGTTCAGGGTTCCCCTTAATATTCATACCAGACCCAAAGGGCCTGCTCGGATAAGGGTCTGGTATGGATTTTTGGGCGGAACCCCACGCCATGTTTTTTTTATTTTGGTGCAGGGTTCCCCTTAAAATCCATACCATTTCTTTTTAAATAGCACAGGGTTCCCCTTAAGATCCAGACCTGAAGGGCCTGATATGGAATTTGGGGGGACCCCCATGCATTTTTTTTTATTTTGGTTCAGGGTTTCCCTTAATATTCATACCAGAACCAAAGGGCCTGGTAATGGACTAAGGGGGAACCCATGCAGTTTTTTTTTTTTTATTACTTTTATCTGTATTACCAGGACCCGACAATTTATTATAGCGTAGCGTATAGAGTAGTTTTATATGACTTTTTTCCTTTAGAAATGTAATTTTGTGCAAGGACTTTTATTAGCACGGGAAACATGAGCTACTTTACAGGCATGCTTTGCCCCCCCCAGGTACCAAATTTAAAGGAATATTTCACTTTTATTGTTTCACTTTAAGCATTATTAAAATCACTGCTCCCAAAAAAAACTTCAGTTTTTAACCACTTAAGACCCGGACGAAAATGCAGGTAAAGGACCTTGCCCCTTTTTGCGATTCGGCACTGCGTCGTTTTAACTGACAATTGCGCGGTCGTGCGACGTGGCTCCCAAACAAAATTGGCGTCCTTTTTTCCCCACAAATAGAGCTTTCTTTTGGTGGTATTTGATCACCTCTGTGGTTTTTATTTTTTGCGCTATAAACAAAAATAGAGCGACAATTTAAAAAAAAATGCAATATTTTTTACTTTTTGCTATAATAAATATCCCCCAAAAATATATAAAAAAACATTTTTTTTCCTCAGTTTAGGCCGATACGTATTCTTCTACGTATTTTTGGTAAAAAAAATCGCAATAAGCGTTTATCGGTTGGTTTTCGCAAAATTTATAGCGTTTACAAAATAAGGGATAGTTTTATTGCATTTTTATAAAAAACAATTTTTTTTACTACTAATGCGACAATATGGCGGACACTTCGGACAATTTTGACACATTTGTGGGACAATTGTCATTTTCACAGCAAAAAATGCATTTAAATTGCATTGTTTACTGTGGAAATGACAGTTGCAGTTTGGGAGTTAACCACAGGTGGCGCTGTAGGGGATGTGTTGTGTTTACAACTGTAGGGGGTGTGGCTGTAGGTGTGACGTCATCGATCGTGTCCCCCTATTACAGGGATGACGCGATCGATGCTACAGCCACAGAGAAGCACGGGGAAGCCGTGTGTACACACGGCTCTCCCCGTTCTTCCGCTCCAGGGACGGATTGCCGCACTGCAGCGGCGATCGGGTCCGCGAATCCCGCGCGCCCGCGACCCACGGCTGGGTACTAAAATCAACGTATATATATATGTTGATGTGCCCAGCCGTGCCATTCTGCCGACGTAAATGTGCAGTAGGCGGTCCTTAAGTGGTTAAAAATTATTTTTTTTTGCATTGATATATGTCCTCTGGTGCAGGACCCAGGTCCCCAAACACTTTTTATGACAATAACTTGCATATTAACCTTTAAACAGGTCCGGACTGGCCATAGGGCATACCAGGCAAATGCCCGGTGGGTCGCGGCGGCCCGCGGGCCGGTTGTGGCCCGCGAACGGCCCTCGCGGCCCGGGGGGCCGATTGCGGCCCGCGAACGGCCCTCGTGGCCCACGAACGGCCCCGGCGGCTATTGAGCCTCACTGTGCCCATCAAATGCGGCCAGTGGGCCCATCAAATGCTGCTACTGGGCCATCAATTGTCATCACTGTGCCATGCCATCAAACGCAGCCACTGTGCCGCCAATTGTCACCACTATGCCATGCCATCAAACACAGCCACAGTGCCATCAATTGTCACCACTGTGCCATGCCAACAAACGCAGCCACTGTGCCATCAATTGTCACCACTGTGCCATGCCATCAAACGCAGCCACTGTGCCATCAATTGTCACCACTGTGCCATGCCATCAAATGCAGCCACTGTGCCATGCCATCAAACGCAGCCACTGTGCCATCAATTGTCACCACTGTGCCATGCCATCAAACGCAGCCACTGTGCTATGCCATCAAACGCAGCCACTGTGCCATTTAATTGTCGCCACTGTGCCAATTGATACCACTGTGCCCTTTAATTGTTGCCAGTGTGCCCATTGATGCCAGTGTGCCTATTGATGCCACTGTGCCCATTGTCGCCACTGTGCCCATTGTCGCGGCTGAGAAAGAGGGGGCGGCTGAGCCAGAGGGTGCGGAGCTCCGACGCCCTCTATAGATGCACTGCCACTGTCTATCTATCTTTCTTTCTATCTTTATTTATCTTCCTTCCTTTCTATCTATCTATATATTTTTATCTATCTATCTAGATCTATCTACCTATCTTCCTTCCTTCTCTTCTTTTTTTTCTATCTTTATCTATCTTCCTTCCTTACTATCTTCTATCTTTATCTATCTATCTATATTCCTTCCTTTCTTTATCTACCTTTCTTTCTGTATCTATCTTCCTTCCCTTCTTTCTTTATTTCTTTAACTATCTTCCTATCTATCTATCGATCTATCTATCTATCTTCCTTCCCTTCTTTCTATATTTATCTATCTTTATTTCTTTATCTATCTTTCTTCCCTTCTTTCTTTCTTTCTATCTTTCTTTATCTATCTTCCCTTCTTGCTTTCTATCTTTATCTATCTTTCTTTCTCTATCTATCTATCTATCTATCTATCTATCTATCTATCTATCTATCTATCTATCTATCTATCTATCTATCTATCTATCTATTTATCTATCTATCTATCTCACCTCACATCCCGTCATTAACCCCCGCTGTCCCCCCCCCCCTCCCTGGGCTGCTCAGTCTAAAATGCCCGGGCCAATTTTTTGTCCCAGTCCGGGCCTGCCTTTAAAATTAGCACTTTTGATTTCTCCTGTATACTTTTAAAGGGTGTTCCGCAGCTTTTTGAATTTGCCGTGAACACCCCAAATTGTTCGCTGTTCGGTGAACGGGCGAACAGCCAATGTTTGAGTTGAACTCATGTTCGACACGAACATAAAGCTCAATCCCTACCCGTGATGTACGATAAACAAAGTATGCAAAGTGGTTAGAGGGAAGCTTCAGAAATGGCAAAGATGTTTTTGTTACAAATTATGTAAGTAGACTGCAGTTCCTCTTTAACTTCCAGCTGCTGAATGGAGCAGTGATAACTGAAAAGGAAGGTAGATAAAAGTCGCTGGGGAGTAGTACATTAAAGATAACTTGTTGCTTTGCTCTAAATGGTTTCTATTGTTGTCTAACCTTGAAGTTGGTTCCTTGGAAAATAACTTCATATGCATGGCCATCCATTTTCCTGAGTAAAAATGCTAAGACTTTATTTCATATTCATATACACTTGTGCCCTCTAGGAAATGTCTTTGGTTTATTGAAGACATGCTGGCAATCTGTTTACGTTATGCTTTCTGGTTTACTTATTCACGCACTTATTAAAGGGGTGTTCCACCCAAAAATATGACCCCTTCTTAACCCACTCCTCACCCCCATACATGCCACATTTGGCATGTAATTTTTTTGGGGGGGGAGTGGGGGCTTCAGTAGGAGTGGGACTTCCTGTCCCACTTCCTGCTTCCGCCGAGGGGCTGGTTAGGCGATTAAGCTTAATCGCCTACACCAGCCCCCTCCCTGTAGGCGATCACATGGGACACTGACAGGTCCCATGCGATCGCCTCTCCAATCAGCGGCGAGCCGCGCCGCGCACGCATGCGCAGTACGGCTCGCGCATGCGCAGTGGGTGCCCGGCCGTGAAGCCGAAGGCTGTCACGGCTGGGTGCCCACAGACAGGATGGAGACGCCGGCCAGGGAGGGGGGCAGAGGAGCGGAGCCCCGGTCGGCGCGTCGCTGGAACGCAGGAGCAGGTAAGTGAGTGTTTATTAAAAGCCAGCAGCTACACTTTTTGTAGCTGCTGACTTTTAATAAACACCATTTTTGGCTGGAACACCCCTTTAAGCCCATTTGTATAAGGGGGTTTGCTTCCCTGTGTGCACAGCAGAACATAGGTTGATGCAAGTCTATATGACATGTTGACTTTATTTTCTTGTGATTAATATTGATGTACAGAGCCAGCATTCTGTCTATCTAACTTGCCTACGCCGGCGTATCGTGGGCGCATTAGACATGCCATTAAAAATATGCAAATGAGCTAGATACGCTGATTCACGAACGTACGTGCGCCTGGCGCCATGATATACGTCGTTTACGTAAGGCGTATGAGCGGCGTAAAGTTACCCCTGCTAAATGAGGTGCAGGCAATGTTAAGTATGGACGTCGGAACAGCGTCAAATTGTATGTCGTTTGCGTAAGTCGTACGCGAATAGGGCGTAAGTTACGTTCACGTCGAAAGCATTGAGTATTTGCGATGTGATTCAGAGCATGCGCACTGGGATACGTCCACGGACGGTGCATGAGTTATTCGTTCGGCGTGTCATTTACGTGGGGTCACCATTCATTTGCATACAACACGCCCATTACCAGCCTACTTTGAATTACGCCCACTTACGCCGGTCCATCTACGCTACACCGCCGTAACTTAGGACGCAAGTGCTTTGTGAATACGGCACTTGCCTCTCTAAGTTGCGGCGGCGTAGCGTAAATAAGATACGCTACGCCCGCACAAAGATACGCCGCGGTACGTGGATCCGGGCCAATATGTTTTAGTAGAATAGGATAGAAACATGTCAGCTTATTAGTTCTGTTTCCCCATTGCATGGTTTTTCTTACTACTTTAGTCACTGGTAAACTAAGTATTGGGAAATCTAATGAAGCTCCAGAGAGCAGTAAAACCTGACAGGGGCTCTAATGCTTCCTGACAGTATTAAAACTAAAACAAAAACTTTTAAATGGGCATTCACTTTAAAAATCGTCTATTAGTGTAGAATGTGAATCAATCATGTGTGTTAAATATGAGGTTATATTAGAAAAATTGATTCAAAAGGCATGGCACACTTAGATTATTATTCATAGTGACGCAATTCATTTCAGGGAAAAACGATGGCCCGGATTCACAGCCATCGGCGCATCTTTATGCCGCCGTAGCGTATCTTCTTTTTACGCTTTGCCGGCACAACATTGAGAGACAATTATGAAATTCACAAAGAAAATGCGCCCAACGTTGCGCCGGCGTAGCATATATTCTTCGGCGCAAGTCGACGTAAGTCAAAGTAGGTGGAAGTGGGCTGGAAGTGGGCTTGATGCATGGTAATGAAGCGTGACCCCATGCAAATGATGGGCTGAGCGTCATCCAAGTACTTAAAAAGAACGGCGCATGCGTCATAACTTGGACGTATCCCCGTGCGCATGCGTACAACCACGTTGAAATAACTGCCTAATATACGTCGAATCACTGCCTACGATGTGAACGTAACCTACGCCCAGCCCTATTCACGTAGTACTATGTAAACAACGTAAAATACGACGGCTGTTCCCTGGTCCATACCTTTGCATGAGTTGCTCCTCCTATATGAGGAATAACTTTACGCCAGACGTAACCCTTACGCAAATCGCTTAAAACATGCGCCGGGCGCAAGTACGTTCGTGAATCGGCGTATCTCCCTCATTTGCATATTTGCATCACAAATTAATGGGAGTACCAAATGCGTCCAGCGTAACCATGTGCCCACTATACACCGGCGTAGGCAAGTTACGTCGGTCAGATGAAGTCAGCTTTTTGGCGCATCTTGGTTCTTTGGGTACGGCGCATAGATACGACGGCGCATATTTACACTTATGCGGCGTATATCGAGATACATCGGTGTAAGTGCTACGTGAATCCGGGCCCATTTTTTTTTTATCTGCTATAGTAAGTGCTAATATTAATGACAAGTTTCTCCTCACCTTCTTGTGACATTTTGTACTCTGCTATTTCGCTATCATTAGTCAGAGTGCGAGCAAGACTTAGGCCTCGTACACACGAGGCAATCCATTTGTTCAAATCGGTCGGACCGACCGATTTGAACAAATCTGTCTGCTTGTATTTTGGTTTGCTCACGTGTACACACGAGCAAACCAAAATCCCCGCCAGCAGACAGCGCGCTGACGTGTCGGTGACGTGGCGGTGACGTTGACGCCGCCACGTCACCGCACCAGGAAGTAAAACACTTCCGCGCATGCGTCAAAATCATTCGGCGCGTGTGCGAGAAGACATGTCTGCTGGTTAGCGTACTAACCAGCAGACATGTCGGGCGGACGGGTTCCCAGCCGACAGATTTCAAAGCATGCTTTCAAATCTGTCGGCTGGCCAAATCCGTCTGCTCGCCCGTACACACGATCAAATCTGTCTGCTGGGACGGTCTAGCAGACCGTTTCCAGCAGACAGATTTGATCGTGTGTACGAGGCCTAAGGGCAGATAAACAGTTCTAATACGTTTGTGTGATTGAGTTTAAAAGATGTTTAGCCAAATTGTATTCTCACAAAACATTTGGTTAAATACATTTGATATGTCTCACAATAGCTGCATATCAGAAACAAATTATAGAAACATTATCCACAGTGATCCCCACTTCTGTTCCCTTTCCACCTGAAATCTGTTTATATCTCTTAGATGAAGAACAGGGGCCAAGATACACTAGAATACTACTAAGCGAAACCCTGTTCTGTGCTCATAAACGTATTGCTCTGAAGTGGATAAGCCCTTCCCGTTCCTCACGCCATCAGTGGTTGTGTGCAATTAACCAGGTTATACCTTATGAAAAAGTATACCCTCCGTAAATATAACTAGATCAGGAATGAATGGTGTGCATCAACCCTAACGCTAACAACATCTAGAGATGGAATACAATTTCTCTACACCTACAAGTTCCGTTATCCTGACCATAGTGGAATAATGATGTTACTTGCCATATTTGAAAGAACTCTGACCGACTCAGAGAAACACTTGTTTTATAAATTGTTTATTTTGTTCTAAAGTTTATTGCACTTCTTAGGTCTTTTTGATTGCAAGGAAAATCTATATGAATTGTGTCTGCTCCATTGTAATACTGATGCTTTGTCTTTGTACCTTTATTTTTGCAATAAACAAAGTTTTAACAAATATATTTAATATCACTTCTGGTGGCTTGTTCTCCAGTAGAGCAGGTTGACTCACTTTTAGGGTTGAGCGAACCCGAACTGTAAAGTTCGGGTTCGTACCGAACTTTAGTTTTTTTTGACCCGAACCCGAATAATTTGCTAAAAGTTCGGGTTCGAAGTTTGGTTATGTAACAGCGCGCTGCACGGCAGCCAATCGCCATTTGTTTTACTTGTCTGACCTAGAAGCCATCACAGCCATGCCTAATAATGGCATGGCTGTAATTGGCCAGTGCAGCATGTGACCCAGCCTCTATATAAGCTAGAGGCAGATAGCACAGCTCATCAGTCTGCTTTAGCTAGGGTAGGGAAAGGCTGCTGCTGATCTGAGGGAGAGATTTAGATAGGACTATCCTGCTTAAGAAATCTACACCAGCACTGTTTCTTTCTGTGAGATCTGCATCTTATAGTTTAGGGCAAGGTTCCTGCTTGTTCTTATAGGGATAGAATTATATAGGAGTTAGTCCTGGTTCACAAATTCAATTGCACCAGCACTGCATTTCTTTCTATGAGATACTCTGCATATTGCACCAGCACTGCATTTCTTTCTATGAGATACTCTGCATATTGCACCAGCACTGCATTTCTTTCTGTGAGATACTCTGCATATTGCACCAGCACTGTATTTCTTTCTGTGAGATAGTCTGCATATTGGCTACCTCGTCCTCCTTCACCACCGCTTCCACCTACACTGCCACATCCACCGCCACCTCAACCTCTTACTCCATATGGGCCTCGTCCTCCTAGGTCAAAATTATTTTATTTTTATTTTTTATTTTTATTTTTTATGTTATTTTAAGTTATTTCCCTACCCACATTTACTTGCCATGCTCCTACCGACATTTTGCTTCCATTTGCAGCCCTCTAGCCCTTTCCCTTAGTCTTTTAGAGACATTTTAGTAGTCAAAAGTCCGGGTCCTCATTGACTTCAATGGGGTTCGGGGTCCAGTTTGGGTCCGGAACCCGGACTTTTTTTCCGAAGTTCGGCCGAACCCGCCGAACCCGAACATCCAGGTGTCCGCTCAACTCTACTCACTTTCATTGTAAAAATATTTCTTTCAGGCTTGTTAATAACTGATGCCATCTTATTTTCTGGCCTTTGCACCTGGTGTCTGAATAACTATTTTAGCAGTATAAAGCAGAAATCATTTTTGTAAAATATCACTTTATTAGGCTGGAGGGGGGCATTGCTCACTTATTGTGGGACTGAGTGCTGCAAGCATGTATTATATCAATTGTGTGAGGTTTCTATGTGACTACATACTACATACAGTATTTAGCCAAAATTCTCCCTAAATAAAGGTTTATTTTAGGTAATCTAAATCAGGTTTACTGCTACTTGGCAAAGTAATCCCAGACAAAAGGAAAAGATGATTGAGCTTGTAAAGTAATTCTGGGACCAGACTATAAACATTTAAGTATTTTCGTATTCATAACAAGCACACATTCTATTTAATCCATCTATCTGATTAATACTCCCTTTTTCTTTATGTTATAGAAGAGTTTTAGAATAAACCTTTAATGAAATTTACTGTGTTACTCATAAACATGAGGTGATCAACTCCTAATCCACTCGATAACGGCTGACTTTTGCAGATAAACACACCCAGGTTGATCATTGTTTCTGTAAGAATTGATTCAGCACAAACTATAGCAGTCAATTATCACTGTTCTAATAAAACAAGATTATATGGACATGCCTGATTTGATTGTCCATATTGGGCATTGGCTTCATTCATATTAGACCCATCGCTAATAATACTTTGTGAAAATTTGCTTGGGAATTTAGAATTTTTACAGTAAATTTTTACCATGCTTCTAAAGAAAATTAGGAAAGATTACAAATGCATATCAATGCACTGGGGTTTCTGTTAAAATTCATAGAAAAATCTGAATAAATCATCTGCACACTGCTTTATACCCTTAGGCCGCGTACACACGCTCAAACTTATCCGATGAAAACGGTCCGACAGGCCGTTTTCATCGGATATGTCTGCTGGGCTGTTTTGGTCTGATGGTTGTACACACCATCAAACCAAAACCCCCGCCGGCAGACAGCGCGGTGACGTGGCGGTGACGTTGACGCCACCACGTCACCGAACCAGGAAGTAAAATACTTCCACACATGCGTCGAATCCATTCGATCACCGCCAGGCACCCGCATTTGCTCGTTACAGGGGGAGAAATGCCTGAAGGTCTGTTCATACAATGTGTGAACATCGATCAGTCATTTCTTCAAGTCAGTCCCCCAACTTTTGCACAAACCAATCAATAAACGCTTATTGCGATTTTTTTACGAAAAATATGTAGAAGAATACGTATCGGCCTAAACTGAGTAAAAAAATAAGTATTTTTTAGATATTTTTGGGGGATATTTATTATAGCAAAAAGTAAAAAATATTCATTTTTTTCAAAATTGTCGCTCTATTTTTATGTTTTATGTTTAAAGCGCAAAAAATTAAAACCGCAGAGGTGATCAAATACCACCAAAAGAAAGCTCTATTTGTGGGAAAAAAAGGACGCCAATTTTGTTTGGGAGCCACGTCGCACGACCGCGCAATTGTCAGTTAAAGCGACGCAGTGCCGAATCGCAAAAAAGTGGCCTGGTCTTTGACCAGCAATATGGTCCAGGGCTTAAGTGGTTAAGGCTGCCATATGCATCAAAGTTCCCCCTGCCTTGTGTCCCTCTAGTTAGGCCTGTTCTTGTTGTCTTGACCATGTGGTGCCAGGGGCCACAAAGCCCAAGGCCTGAGGTGCAAACACTCCTCACCAGCCCACCCTGCAAGGAGTGATTGACTTTGTTGCATAAGGGCACCTGGGTTGCAGTGCTTTGGCAGACTCAGTCTGGCATGTTTTCTTGGTTCTTAACAAAATTAAATTGCTGCCAAAAAATGGCCTTGTGTATTTGATATACTACACTGTAGTATTTAATTGCAGGAAAACACTCTTGCCTTGTTTGTGTCGGTCAGTTTAGACAATTCGACCAGAATATGTTAGATTACCAACTTGCTGCTGTTTTATTTTTGTAAAGTGTCCCTGGGACTGTGCACTTTTATTTTTAGTTTAGCAAAACAGCTGTCTTGTGTCTAGGCATTTTTTTATTCTTCAGTTTGCTCACAAAACTGCCCTGCTTTTGGTACAGTTTTCCTTAATGCTGCATTCACACCTGAGCATTTTCAGCTCATAAAGCACTTGTATAACGCCACAAAAAAACGAAAAATGCCCAACAAGCAAAATTCACATCTGAGCGTTTTGTAGCCTGAAGCAAACTCCTGAAGCTTAAAAAAGTACATGAGCTTCTTTCTGGGCAGATTTTTGGTAAAAACAACTTTCTGCCTAAAAACTAAACGCTCAGGTGTGAATGCAGCCTAAGCATCTCTGAAATTAAACACTTGAATTTCTAGTGTAGCAAAACACCTGCCTTGTTTGTGTTTCTACATTTTAGCCTATTCTACCAGTTCATGTTTGTGTAATTTTCTGGTGCTGGCTAGCCTTACCAAACCATTCCCAAGTGCTATAGCTCTAAATTTTTTAGAAAAATGATCTACAGGGATATGGCAGGGGGGTTGCAGTGCATCCAGCGTGAGGGTGTGCAGCGTTTTGGGTACACAAGTTAGGGGATGAAGCTCTATGATATGTACTTAAACAGCCACGTTGTGTGGGGTGTAGTCACACCTATGACTGCCCTTCAAAGGGTCTCTGTGAAATCCTGAAAGTACTATTTTTTAGACCTCCAAAATTGGGAACTAAATCAATTTTATACCCCTTTTTTATAATTATGTCCTTCGAAGGAATGATCTTAGATGGATACTCAATGAATTATGAGAGTCGGTAGCCTCTCTCAAACTTCTGAACTAGTGATTGGCTTTGGAGGTAAAGATAGATGAAAACTTGATGCCACTAGAAACCGCTTTTTAGTATATATTTTTTAGAATACAGCAAACAAGCTGGGGAAAAAGTGGCATTTAAATTTGCTTTTGGCTCCACTTTAACAAAATTGTTATAGGTTTCCTTCACCACTTCTGTCTCAAAAAGTATGTACCCACATTATGCCCTTTTCATTACAAAACAAAATGCAGAAAGAAGAGCTGTCAACCAGCTCTCCTGACCTCTTCACCTATTATGATAGCAATATTTCTACTGTGGTTTGGATTTGCTTGCTAATTGTTTCAATTAAACCGATACACAGTAGTGGGTGACCTCTATATACAGTTTACTGCTTTGTGGCAGTTTAATTGAAATTATATGTAGGAACATATGAGTAGTCTGACTGTGCATTGGGTTTTCATGAATCCTGATTAGATTCGAAGGTGGAGTGGCTTCCTGTGTAAATCGATTGCTAATGCCTTAAATACTTGTATATGCATTTCTTAATCATACATTACAGGACACAGGTTAAAGTAATTCTGTTCCGAAAGAAGCATACCATTTTCTTTTTATCAATATTTCATTTTTGTTCTAGCAAGTCTCTGCAACTGCTGTTAAGAAAGAAAGGGGCTCATTGTGCAATCTAGCTATCTTTAACATTGCTGCAGAGACCATACCAAGACCTCCTTGGAAAAAGCAAGAGGTCCAGCCTATAATGTGTTCATGGGACTCTGCGTTAGGTAGGTGTGTAATGTACTGAGTTAGCCATTAAGTGACCAACAGGTTCAACACTGTGGTCTATCTATCTGGTGGAACCTTATCACTGAAGACCAAGACTGTGGTCTATCTATCTGGTGAAATCTTATCACTGAAGACTCCATAGGGAGTGTGCCAACTGGAGGAGAAGACTGTCAGGCTGGGACATGTCCCTTAGATATTGCCTCATGTCCTTTTTTTTCTGCGTTTATGAACTTCAGTTGCTACAGTATGAGTCAGGGTTTTGCCCTTTGCACAGGAGCCTTAGTGGTGATTTTACTCTTCACAGGTTCCCCTGAAGGCTTAGCACTTGAAGCACTGGCTGCAACCCATTCCCCTTTTTTCCTTAGTATTGTCTAGGGAAAAGTTCTCAGTGATTGTGTCTAAGTACCTGGTTAAACTTATAGCCATGATGGCTGGTGCCAAAAGCATGCTTTCACTCCCTCTCCTTCAGAGTCCATCTCTGATTTCTCTGAGGCTGCATATGTTTCTGCATTAGCAGGTGAGGATAAGAAGGATTGTACCTTTTACTTAATTGATGACTTAGTACACTGGAATTCACTTTCTGCAGATACTACACCAAAACTTAGAGATAACAATATGGCCCTTATTGTTTGCACATGTCCAGATTTGAAGCTGCTGATTCAGCTACACCTAAAGTTAGAAGCCTGGGTTGTCTAAAGAAGCCTCAACCTGTTAAGACCTATCCTGGGCATTCCCTATCAGGTCCTGTAAGGTGTATTCTCTAACCCTTAGCTCAAAACATTTTGCCCAGAAATATCCTATGGAGGATAGATTTTTACAGAAGTGATGTTTACCTGTTGTGGACCCATGCACTTCTTGCCCTACAAAGGCCCTATTGAGGGCATCCACATGTTCACAGACTTAATAAAGACTAGAAGCTCTTTCTAAAGCCTTATGCCCTGTACACACCATAGGGTTTTCCTATGGGCTAAAATCTGATGGAATTTTTTGTCAGAATTCCATTCAAGCTGTCTTCCATCAGTCTTGCATACACACTGTCAGACTAAATTCCGACCGTCCTAAACGCAGTGACGTAAAACACTACGACGAGCCGAGAAAAATTAAGTTCAATGCTTCCGAGCATGCGTCAACTTTTTTTTTCTCCATTGGAGTTCCACACAGATTCTGTCTTCCACACAGACAGATTGGAATTTCCCATAGGTTTTTTTTCCATCAGAAAAAAATAAAACATGTTCTATTTCCAAACTCCGAAATCCCATGGGGCCCACACACGATTGGAATTTCTGATAAAAATAATCCATCAGACTTTTTTCATCTAAAATTCCTATCGTGTGTACGGGTAATAATTCTCTCCTGCAGGTCCTGCCTACAACCCACCATTGTAACAGTATCCATCTGTGGGACCATAGCTGTCTGTTCTAAGGTTATTTCCTGAATCCCAAATCTATTGTAATGGATCCTTCTGTCCTCCAGCAACTGAAGCTCATGTCTGTGGCCCTGCTCTATTGACAAAAAAGTGAATATTATATGCCAAATATGCAAACTGGGCCTTCTTTCTGTACAGATTTAAAGGGCCCTTTGGGTCAAATGTTGATCTGCAGTAAAGCAGTGCAAGAGACTCTCTTAGACAAAGAAAGAACAAGGATGCGCCCAATCTAAGTGCAGTAACGTATTTAATCGATAAAATGAGATACAAAAGGAGAACGGCCAAATGGCTACTCACACATTAAAAGTGGATAATAGGCATATATGAGACCGTGGATGTAGTCATCGTCCGGTGTATGAGGGGTGTCCGCACATGGTGGTGAGGTGCTGTAGATGGAAGACAGCAAGTGGGACAGCCTGGAGGAGCTTGTTAGGAGCGCCGTGTACGGCGGCGTGCGTCTCACGATGGAACGTAAGCACAGGTCGGTCTCACCGGAAGTGACGTGGCGTGACGTGGCGTGGCTAAAACGAGGGAACCAATAGGATGACGCGTTTCACAGCCCAGCTGCTTCTTCAGATCCATGGATCTGGATCTGAAGAAGCATAAACAAAAAAACTGTCAGACAGGAGGTCTCCAAGAATTGGAGAGATCACTGTTGACAAAAGGGGCTACATAGGCAATAATGGGCTATACTCAAATAAGTATATATAAACAAGTTTATTTAGAGAAAATATATTATCTAAAAGCACCCCCCTACCCCAAATATAAAGAGGCTGTAACAATCAAAGCCAAACAAGTCTCTAGATAAACAAAGAGTGGCATATCAATGAACAACTAGTCCACTGTATAAGTGTTGGATACCAACACACAGAGACAAATACAAACATATAACAACAATTAAAACGGGTGTCCGGACTGTGGTGACCGCACTGATTAAGGTTCCCAGCGGTAATACACCGCATACAAAATATAATGAAAAAATATAATGAATTGAATAGCATATATAAAGGGAAACCCCAATGAGTGCGTCCCCGCGGGGGATAGAAATAGCGGTGGCTAATAACAGGGAATCAAGGCTGATGAAAAATTACTATATGTACTGCCATAATCCAATTGTTGCAGGTAGTTTTTCAATAATATCACACAGGAGGATAGGATTAATATCCGGTTGAATCTGGTCCTGGATGGCCAAGTCCCATATATTTGAGATGTAAACTAGAACCATCAATGATGATGTGAGTCAATTATATTGTACCATAGAGATCTATGTGGTTCATGATATTAAACAACCTTCATGCGTTTAAGTAGAAAATGAGATGCACCTGTTATTCCCCTTAAGTGAACGTATATCCAATGTTGGTGGGGGTTCAGGTTGAACACCCCTGCAGATAATAGGTGAATGTCACCTTACCGTGTCCTCGGCAACATAGGTTAAATCACGTTTCCGTTGCTTGCCTGAGTTGCTTCTATGGCGATCACTGTATACCGTGAATGAATGACCAGAGCAAGGAAGACTCCACAGCTGTGAACATCGGAAATGTCAGTAATCTTTCTGAGCCGCGCCGCACATCCACAGTGAAAGGAATAATAGGATTCGTTTGTTTGGGCGTGCAGCAATCGGCGTCTATACGCTCGCTCACTTTAGATGTTGTTAATCCGGATTAACAACATCTAAAGTGAGCGAGCGTATAGACGTATAGTCTGACAGTTTTTTTGTTTATGCTTATATGTTTTGGCTGCGGCAATAACCTCATATTGGAGGAGTGGCTACTCACTTCGTTGCTATATATAATTAGCCCCCCTACTGTTGCTTTAAATATTACAAGCAACCTCATGCTCTTGGTCACATTCATTTTTGTTTATATATCTGAAGAAGCAGCTGGGCTGTGAAACGCGTCATCCTATTGGTTCCCTCGTTTTAGCCACGCCACGTCACGCCACGTCACTTCCGGTGAGACCGACCTGTGCTTACGTTCCATCGTGAGACGCACGCCGCCATACACGGCGCTCCTAACAAGCTCCTCCAGGCTGTCCCACTTGCTGTCTTCCATCTACAGCACCTCACCACCATGTGCGGACACCCCTCATACACCGGACGATGACTACATCCACGGTCTCATATATGCCTATTATCCACTTTTAATGAGTGAGTAGCCATTTGGCCGTTCTCCTTTTGTATCTCATTTTATCGATTAAATACGTTACTGCACTTAGATTGGGCGCATCCTTGTTCTTTCTTTGTCTACCTATGTACAGAGTATGCTTCTGCTCTTCAGGGATTGCTGCCGTTAAAGTGCCAACTTGGATTTTCTGTGGACTTATGAACTTATCATATATTTTGTTTTCATGAATACTCATTCTGATATCTAGACCACTTGCCAAGGTAGTTCTATTATCCACCTCCCCTTGCGCCATCAGACAATATATATTTGACAAGAGACTCTCTTGCATCTGCCCTTTGATGGGGAACACCCCTTTGGCAAGTTTTTGAACAACATCATTTACAAAGTCACTAGGGGAAAGGCTACTCTTTTGCTCCTGAAAAAAAAGGTAAAATCACTATCTGGGAAACCCTCTATTCTAGAGGCTCAAACGGGTTCCCTTTGTTTACCTCAGGTCCCCAGGTCCAAGGTAAAGCATGAAACCTAGTTCCCTCGTGAGTCTTGGATTTATCAATTTATCAAGAAAGTCCTTCTCACATTGAGGGGATGTTCCCACTTGTAAGAAATGGGGTGGCTAAATGGCTATGGGGGTAGAGGACAGGGCTGTGGAGGGGAGGGGGGTGTAAAGGGAGTAGAGAACATGGCTGTGGGGGGGAGGGGGTGTGTGAAGAAGGATAGAGAACATGGGTGTGGGGGGATGTGAGGGGGTAGAGGACATGGCTGTGGCAGGGAGGGGATGTGAAGAGGGTAGAGGACATGGCTGTGGATGGAAGGGGGGATGTGAGAAGGTAGAGGACATGGCTGTGGGGGAAGGGAGCTGTGAAGGGGGGTAGAGGACATGGCTGTGGCAGGGAGGAGGTGTGAAGGGGGATAGAAGACATGGGTGTGGGGGGAAGGGGGAAGGACATGGCTGTGGTGGAAGGGGGTGGAAGGGGGGGTCGAATACATGGCTGTGGGGGGAAGGGGGTGTGAAGGGGGGTAGAGGACATGTCTGTTGGGGGAAGGAGGTTAGAGGACATTGCTGTGGGGGAGGAGGGGGGGGGGGGTGTGGAGCCAATGAAAAGAAATTGGCCGAGTCCTGCTGTCTTTGTCACTTAGACGCAGACAGCGAGACTCAGAAGCGAGCCCGCACAAGTGTCCCCATAAAAATCAGGTTCCTAAGAGGTCACTCGTCAGGGAGGAGGAGCCATTTTTAAAAGCAATTAATACCTGAATTTGACTTGGTGTCAGTCTTTTGCAATCACTTGTACAGCACAGCTCAGGGTGGGAGAGGGCCGGGAAGCACAATCTGCCAATAAGTTCTTAAAAAAGCTCATGTGCTAACAATACAAATGTTAATCAGAGAAGAGAGTGATAGACAAGCTCATCAGTCTGCTAGAAAAAAGTCAGCCTTCTAGACTGGCTATGATATGTGTTCCAGTGCTTTGTCTTGTGGTTTAGTGATACAGAAAGAAACTAGCTAGCTTGATGCAAAATGACCTAAGATCAGACATTTAACAATCAGTGGGGTTGATTTACCAAAGGCAAATAGACTGTGCACTTGCTCCAAAGCTTAGTGAATGAGGGGAATTACCCTGCTGACTACCATCATTAAATGATGTGCGAGCAAAAATGCTGTTTTTCTTTTTTAATTTTCCTTGCATGAGATTGGGTATTCTTTGTAAAGTGAGAAAGTTCATACGTGATATTCTCCATATGCTTTGTGCCGAGTGCACTGCTCATGCTCGGTACATATAATATAGCGAGGAAGGTTGTTTAGTGCTTAGTGTTAGCGCTTATCACTATTTTTTCTTTATATAATATAGCACACTAACTTGCTAGTAGCACTGAACAGAGCCCTGTTCTTTTTCTCTCCACGCCAATATCACACTGCAAATGGCCTCAATGGGAAGAACATATTTATAGTGTGTGGTGGGACTAAGAACAATGAGCCATGATTGGATAGAGTCATCATCACAGTGTCCAATCATGGCTCTGACAGTTCTATGTTCCTTGATTTGGCAAAGCTTTCATTGCTTCAGGCATTTAGGACTTCCAATGCACTGTGCGGCGATATTTTGGGTATTCCCCGAACAGGCGAACAGCCACTGTTCAGCCTGAACTCATGCTTGGGCCGAACCATTCGCCCATCTCTACTATGCAACCACTCTTCCTCAGTCTTTCTGTCTATGTTTAGAAAAGCACGACTTGTCCCTTGCCTTTCACAAAGAAGGTGCATCTGACAGTTAGTGAAGCAATGCATTGTAGTATATAGTGCTAGATTTGAACATTTCCCAATGGCAGAGGCAGCGTGCCATGAAAAACAAAAAGTAGGACAAGTAGGCGGGTCTTTCAGTAAAGTGAGATCAGAAAGTGTAGGAGGGGTTAAATGTGGGTTTTCCAATAATGATTTATTAGGATAGGATATGCTGTATTTTTTTTGTGCTGGTGGGTGGATTCTCTGGTTTTATATGATCTCTTAATCGACAGACTCCTTTTAAGCAGATGTTCTGAAAGTACAAACCTCTTTAAAAGCTTTCTATCCTTTGAAAATCTTGAGATGCTCTGTGTAATTTAATTCATGGTGCATTATCAAAAGGCCATGCAAAGAAAGACGTGATGTCAGGTCCCAAGAAGATCAGAAAGAACACTCAGGCCCTAATGATGCTTACTTGTCTTCATTCTTTGGCTATGTGAGAGGGAAGCTGTCAATTTCCTCCTATTGATTGTAATCTTTTCAGTGCCGCAATGTCCCTGTTTTCTATCCCAGGGGCAAAACAGCCACTTGAAAACAACATCTTTTCCATTGAAGTATTTGCCAAACAAATACATCAGTATGACCCAATAATTATATCTAGGATGTGACAGCACAGATTTTTATTTATTTTTTCACAGGTGAGTTTTGCACATGGCTTAAAGAACATAACATTTTACATATGTATTTTTTTTTCTTTTTTCTCTAGGTCACAATCCTGATAAGCCTGGCACTTGCATTCCTCGCCTGCATAGTGTTCCTTGTGGTGTACAAAGCCTTCACATACGATCACAGCTGCCCAGATGGATTTGTCTACAAGGTATGCACAAACTACTAATTTTATTAAACATGTGTTTCTAGATATGGAATGCGAGAATATGTGTAGAACAGACCCAGGACTGGTCTGGTTGTTTGGTCTCAGGTCCCAGGTTCCATTCCCTGATGGGTACACATATTAGTTCATAGTCACTCGAGTCATAAACCAAGCTGTACATGTCTTTTTGCAGTTCAGTTTGCTGAAAGAACTGGGATAGGGTGAGGGTGAGCCTTGGGCTACTCCAAAAAACTGGTAGCAAACTGTAACTGATTACTATAAAAAACACCCTCTTTAAAGTGAAGGATAAACTGATTTCAAATAGTGACTCCTCATCAGGAGTAAAGTCCTGTATGTACTATGAAAAGCTCCCTGGCCAGAGGTCCCCCAGCCCAAGCAGGACCTAGACCCCAAAAAGGATTTGTGCATGTTGGAGCTGATCTCCCAGAAATGCCTCGGTTCCTAGCTAAGTGGCAAGAACCCTATGAAATACTGGAAAAGGTTGGGGAGGTGAACTATAAGGTATACCAACCAGACAGGTGGAATAAAGAGCAGATCTATCATGTAAATTTAATTAAAGCATGCAAAAAGCTCTGGGTGATCAGCCACTAAAGAAAGAGGAAGGCATAGTGAGGTTCAGATACCAGAGTCTATGGGGCAGATTCACAAAACAATTACGCCTGTCTAACTGGTGTTAGACAGGAGTAATTTCAAATTTCCAGCGGCGTATCACTAGTTTGAATCCTCAAACCATGATACGCCGGCTTCGGGCTTCGATCCGAGAGGCTTACGTCTTCGTAAGCCTTCGGATCTACGCTGCCATCTATTTGCGGCCGCTGGGAGGAGTTCGCGTCGTTTTAATGCGGCGGGATATGCAAATGTGTTTTTACGGGGATTCACGAACAAACGAGCGAGCGGCGCAATCGTTTTCGTCTATTTTTTTATACGTAATGTTAGAGCAGCTTTTTGCTGCTCTAACTTTACGTAGCCCATGTTAAGTATGGCCGTCGTTCCCGCTTCGAATTTATTTAATTTTTTTTTTTATTTACGTAACTCGTCGGGACGTGGATCGCCCGTAAAGTACGCTACATAAACAACGAATGACGTCACGACGTGATTTCGCGCAATGCACGGCGGGAAATTTGCGAACGGAGCATGCGCAGATCGATCGCCGCGGGAACGCGCCTAATTTAAAGGTTTCACGCCCCCTACTCGTCTATATGGATTGCGACGGGAGAAATACACTACGCCGCCGTCGTTTACCGTAGAAAATCTACCTGAATTCCACGTAGAGCAAGGTAAAAAACGGCGGCGTAGTGTATTTCTGATACGCTACGATAATCCATTTCTCTGTGAATCTGCCCCTATGTCCGTGTCCCAACAGCAGGCAGTAAGAGAGTTTCTACAGTGCAATACAGACTTCTTCTCAGAGTTGCCAGGCTGCACAAATGTAATTAAACATGACATGTCACTGACACCAAGGTTCAAGTGTGGCTGAAGCCTTATCATATTCCAAAGGCCCACAGACAGGCTTTAGCAGAGGAAGTACAGAGGATGTTCTACCTTGGGGTGATAGAGAAGTCCAAAAGTGAGTGGTCTAGTCCTATTGTCTTGGTTCCCAAACCAGATGGGTCCTTAAGATTTTGCAATGACTTCTGGAAACTAAACAAAGTGTCAAAGTTTGACACCTATCCCATGCCCTGTGTTGATAGATTAATGGAGAAGCTGGGCCCTGCCATGTACATAACCACTCTTGACTCATTAGAGGGTATTGTCAGGTTCCCCTGACAAAGAAAGCAAAATAAAAATGCCTTTGCAACTCCTGAGGGCTTATGGAAGTATGTGCGGATGCCCTTTGGTTGTGTTAAATGGAGCACCCGCTACAGTCCAGTGGATGATGGATGAGATTCTTAGACCACATAAATGCTATTCTGCCACCTATCTAGATGTTGTGGTTATTTGGAGCACAGATTTGGAAAGTCACCTACCTAAAGTCCAGCCTGTCATTAATTCCATCAGAAATGCCGGTTTAACCGCAAACCCAAAGAAGTGTGCCATAGGGTTAGAAGAGGCCCGGTATCCTGGGTACACCATTGGGCGTGGCCTCATCAAACTCCAGTCCATAAGGTAGAAGCCATTAAAGACTGTTCTACTCCTGCCACCAAGAAACAAGTATGAACCTTTCTAGGCATGGTGGGGTATTTTTAGAGGTTCATCTCAAACTTTGCTAAGTTGGCAGCTCCCTTAACTGACCTCACTAAGGGAGCTTTTTCCCTTGGTGAGGTCAGTTAAGGGAGCAGCCAACTCAGCAGAGTTTTGGATGAACCTCTGATAATACCCCACTATGCTTGCCTAGAAAGGTTCTTACTAGGTAGTGATTAACTGGAATCCTGAGGCTGAAGCAGCTTTCCAAAGTCTGAAGGAGGCCCTGTGTAAAAAGCCTGTGTTAGTGGCCCGAGACTTCAGCAAAAAGTTTGTGGTCCAAACCGATGCCTCAGATATTGGTCTGGGCTTTGTCATGTCAGTGGTAAGTTAAGAAGAACACCCGGTGCTCTATTTGAGTCGGAAGCTCACCCCTGCAGAGAAAAATTACAGTATTGTGGAGCGAGAGTGTTTGTCTATTTCCCAAAGACAACCTATGGATAGGACGCTGAGCATGTGCACTCCACCTCATTGGTCGACCATAACAAGGCATGTTCTGTGTGGAGCCTGTCCTGTTAAACTGCTGTATGGTCTTGGCCACCGTGTTGCAGCTCAGTTTCAGGGTTATTATTTAACCTGTATTTCCTTTAGGTGATTTATTCCAGAGAGGAGACAAGAGCTGGGGCTGTTTGCTCAAAACATAAGCACAACTCATTTGGCTCTGGGTTCCAGTGGCGGCTGGTGCTCAAAATTATTGGGAGGGGGGCGCAAACAAACGAAAAAAAACAAACAATTGCAGCCTCACTTTTCCCATCAAACGCAGCTACTGTGCCCATCAATTGCCACCACTGTGCCCATCAAACGCAGTCACTTTGCCAATTAAACACAGCCACTGTGCCCATCAATTGTCGCCATTGTGCCATCAAATGCAGCCACTGTGCCCATCAATTGTCGCCATTGTGCCATCAAATGCAGCCACTGTGCCCATCAATTGTCGCCACTGTGCCCATCAATTGTCGCCACTGTGCCATGTCATCAATTGTCGCCACTGTGCCGTGCCATCAATTGATGCCACTGTGCCGTGCCATCACTTTTCTTCACTGTGCCATGCTATCAATTGTCGCCACTGTGTCGTGCCATCAATTGTCGCCACTGTGCCATCAATTGTCGCCACTGTGCCATGCATGAATCTATGTATTGTTGACTTAAGTGACGGTGCAGGAGAGTGGGGGGGGGTGCTCCTGTGCCCTCTATCGACGCACCGCCACTGCTGGGTTCTCTCTAGAACTATTGCATACAGAAAAATAAATTACTTAGGGTAACTTGGGGCTTTATGTTCGTCAATCTGCCACAGCAACTGGTCAGTTGGCCTATATAAAACACCATGAATTATGTCAGCACTTTATAAAAAAAAAAAAAAAGAAAAAATAATGAATTGCCATGTTACTATTTAGCTTTGCAACTTGATAATTGTATTAATAGGTTACAACCTCATGAAGAATTTTACCAAAGTAAGTATACATATTTCCTGCTTGTCTGGGCAGATGTGTAGATATTTAAAGAGTTGAACAGATTTTTAGTAAGTGCATGCATCGTAATTGTAATTAAAACAAACCCACAATGACATGGCTAAGGGATGAGAATGCGCCTTTGGTAGGAGAGGCATTCTAGGATGGATTGAAACACAACCTAGAACTATGGGTGGGAGGAATATGGACATAGGCGTTACTGGCACCAAGCTTCTGGAGTATGTAGCAGTCCCTTTCCTGGGTGCCCAGGCTCTTATTGTCATCACCACCCATCATTATTTTAAAGCAATTTTGCCAGTATGGTGCCAAGGGCAGAATGTAATGACCAACACAACCACAGTATCTCATGGCATTTAATATTATATAATAAAACCACATAAAGGTACGCTGTCTCTTTAAATAAATGAATTCATAAACAAATTAATGAAAAATTCATGAACATGTGAAAAAAAATTCACCTTTTCATAAGTTTATAGTGCCAACCCAAAAAATGCAAACACTCCCATATGAATCCAAATAAATAAGTGAAAAGTCCCAATATATGAAAATCAGACTTCCAAAGTTGCAAAGGAAACCACTCCATCAGAAAGGGTTAATGTAGAACTATAGGTAAAAAAAAAAAAATTGTGGATAAAGTAAGGGATGGTTATACCTCCTGACAGATTTTCTTTCAATATATGTGTCCCATTGCACAGATATACCTTCACTTCCTGTACCTTAGCCAAACAGGAAGTAAGAGGAAATCCCTGAAAATTAAAGGAATTCCTTGGGGACTTCTAGGTCACCAGAACTAGTGTCCCCATTGGAAGATTTCCCCTGTTACTTTTCAAGGGACAACACAAAATTTTGGGTTTTCTTTTACTTTCACTTTCAGTGATTTTAAACATGTAGGAAGTGGGATAGGTTAAGGGGGAGGGAGTTTTAGTCATTTGGCTTTGGGGAGGAGTGGCTACAGTTAATTTTGACCCCTGTAGAGGGAGGGGTCAATTCACTTGTGGGCAGTAGAGGAAGGGATAGGTCATAGGTATGGAATTTGTTGTTTGGCTGTATGGGGTGTACAGTTGTGTGTATTGGGGTCATGTGGGCATGGGTCTCTGGTTTGTGTAGGTTGGAATGGTGGAAGGTAAGCAGGATATGGTGTGGGGATGGGTTGGACCTATCTCAGTATGGGCACCCTCCCTTATCTGAAATAATTGGCTACCGGTCATCGGCCTGCAGTGGCAAGAAGGTGGCAATAGTTCGCCCCTGAGCTGGTGGGATCACAGCTAGGGTCCAGAATGTTGAGGTGGTGGTGGTGCAGCCAATGCGGTAAAATACCTTCCTTCACGAACCTCAGACAGAGCAGTAGTTTAAAAGTTGGGGTTTATATATGTGGTGTATATAGATATTTCAGTTTTATATATATGTATATATATATATATATATATACTGTATATATATATATATTTACTGTATCGCTACCCCCGCTGGAGCCGCTGGTTAGATTTGGGATCGGCGTGTCACCTTTGTAGCATGTCTAGGGGTATGATGAAAGGCAGATGGTGTGAGTAATAATAGAATGTCCAAAACAGCAAGGTGTCGTTTTCTGTGCTTTTATTCTTATGCCCAACATGGCAACAGCTAACTTCAGGTGAATAGAGGAAAGGTGATGAAAGAAGAAGTTGCAGGTTCAGGCCTTAACTATGTATGTCTACGATACTTGGTTACGTCGCCACTCCAGCCGGAGTGGGTGTACTGTACCTGGACAGTCTCTCTCACAGAACTGGCAGCCGGAGTATCACTCGGAACTCTGAGAAGGAAGCAAGCCTCTGCCACAGGCTTGGCTCAGTGAAAATAGGAGTGGTACTTCTGCCACAGGCCCTTACTCTGGAATATGACTTGGTGGAGCGATTCCTTCTCAGTAAAGTAATTGCCTGAATTGTCTTCAGGTAGTCCTTGATTTTGGGTGATCGACTGACAGGTTGCCAGAAACAAACTCCCAGTGTCCGATCACCTTGATCCCAGATGGATCGCCTAGGCCTTATTGGATCGCCTGCCTCCGGGCTCTCCTCAGACTGACTCCCCACCGAACAGCACAACTCGCTTGGGATCTTCTCATAGAAGTGAGGACCTAGTAAGTCACTGGGGCCCCTCTGCAGCTTTAGTTGCTCTGGGCCATGAGGGCCCAGAGTCAGGAACTCCTGTAAGAGGACCTCATTCCAGGTTCAGGAAGTGACTTCCTGAATGTTGTGGAGCTTGAAATCATTAGAGCTGTACCCACATGAGAAGGGAGCAGATTAGTGATGCGCAATGGTAAGCCACATTGTTCATTTGCATCCGAGAAAGCAAATGAGGCTTGTAAACCATACATGCTAATATATACCTTGATGTTAAAGGGGTTGTAAAGGTAAAAATCCCCTAAATTGCTTCCTTTACCTTAGTGCAGTCCTCATTACCTCATCCTTCGATTTTGCTTTTAAATGTCCTTATTTCTTCTGAGAAATCCTCACTTCCTGTTCTTCTGTCTGTAACTCCAAACAGTAATGCAAAGCTTTCTCCCTGGTGTGGAGTGTCGTGCTCACCCCCTACCTTGAGGGGGGAGGGGGCGAGCAGCAGAGTCATTTTTTTACCTTTACAACCCCTTTAATTTGTTATAGTATGTTTTTGATTATTTGATGTAGTATGTATGCAGTAAACCTTTTCCTATCTGTAAGGGCTCATTTAAACAATGTGCTTTAAGACCGTGAGTAGTAATGCACATCAATGCACCTGCTCTATGTGCAGTGCGCTACAGTACAATTCATTGTAAATACCCCCCCTAAAAACTGTAGAGCAGAGGGCAACACACCACAAATCACATACACACTATTAAAAACGGCCATGAATGTCTAATGATTCATGGTGATGTGTTGACTGCCCATTTAGAACGAATAGGTTTTCCTTAACACTTGTGATGTGTTAACACACTGCAAGGAATTAAATAAGTATGAATTCAGCCTAACACTTTTTCCATGTGCTTGGTGGTGTTTTTCAAGGCAGCTCATTAATTTTGAAGAGGCTGTCAATGCACCTCAATGCACAAAACAAATAGGTCTTGCATTATTTTTAAAAGTGAACTCTAATGCTGCGTACACACAACTTTTTCTTATGACGAGAAAAATTCAATTTTTTAAATTGGTCGTTAAAAACGGTCATGTGTAGGCTCCAGAGCATTTTTCTCAACGTGAAAAATGGCTATTAAAAATTTAGAACATGCTCTATTCTTTTTTGTCGTTTATCACGTCATCGTTTTTCTTGTGTGTGTATGCTTTAACGATGGGGGAAAAACGCGCATGCTCAAAAGCAAGTTATGAGAAGGAACATTTGCATAATCAGCCCAAAGAGTGGCGCCATTCGAATGGAACTTCCCCTTTATAGTGCCGTCGTACGTGTTGTGCGTCACCGCGCTTTGCTCACACATTTTTTTTCACGATTGTGTGTATGCAAGGCAGGCTTGACAAGAATCACATAGAGAAAAACGTTGTTTTTTTTCCATGACCTCGAAAAATGGTCGCTTAAGGCACAGAGCATTAGCATCTGTGCATTGTTGTAAGCTGTAACACAGGTGCACTAAAGTGCCTTGGGGTGAAATTAAGAACTGCAAAACACATATTCAATGTGTTACTGTGTGTTGTGATAACTTGCGTTGTACATTCCCTATGCCACACAGCTTTATTTTGTGCACTGTGCTGTACATTCCTTATGCCATGCAGCCTGGTTCTGTACACTACGCTGCCTGTACATTCCCTATATTACAATGCCAATTCTCTAAGCATCCTTATACCCCACAGCCTTATTTTTTACACATTGTGTTGCAAATTCCCTATCCCAGCCTTATTTTCATATGCTGTGCTGTAAACACCCTATGCCAAACAGTCTTATTTTGTACACTGCCCATTCCTTACTCCACACTGTCTCATTCTACATACTATGCTGTACATTCCCTATGCCACATAGCCTTTTTTGTTTCATTGTGCTGTAAACTCCCTATGCCAAACAGCCTTATTCTGTACACTGTGCTGTACATTCTTTACTCCACACTGTCTCATTCTACATTCTACACTGTACATTCTCTATCCCACATAGCTTTATTTATTACATTGTGCTGTAAACTCCCTAACCCGTTGTACATTCCCTATGTCACATAGACTTATTCTGTACACTGTGCTGTACATTCACCATGCTACACAGTCTTTTTCTGTGCACTGTACTATGCATTGCCTATATTGCACAGTGTTTTTCTTCACACTAACCTATAAATCCCCCATGCTACACATTTTTATTCTGTACACTGTGCTGTACATTAACTATTCCATGTTGCAACATTTTTCACACTTCCCTGTTCATTCCTTATGGCACACACCCTTGTTTTGTATACTGTGATGTACATGCCCTATTCCACATTACTATCATTCTGCAAACTCTGCTCCAATTTTATTACTTTATTAATCTCATTATGTATGCTCACTATTTTACATCAGCCCATTTTGTATGTTCTCTATGCCACACCAGCTTTTATGCTGAGTTAAAGGGGAAAATTGTATATAATTCCCTTACCTGCGCAAAAGTTACTAATTTTAATTTGGTCCAATTATAGGGGCTGCTCGTTGTAAGGGTGGCGCCTTAAAATGTAAAAATTATAATAACCGTGCACTCTACAAATATGTGAAAACATATATCAACATAAAATACAATTTGGTGCAATATCATTAACGACCACTAGATGCCTCTAGTGGATTAACATGAATTAATTACCCTAACTATATGTGCAATCTAGTACAGTCTTATAAAATGATATACTCTAAATTGCATAAGTGCATATAAAATATACATGTAACTGCCCCTGGATTCCTCCAGTGGCTATTAAGGTTAAAAGTACATTGTCCAACAAATCATAAAAAAGTGCAGTGTCCAATTCCATCAAGGGATTATCGATGTACTTAACCACTTAAGGACCGCCGCACGCACATTTACGTCCACAGAAGGGCACGGCTGGGCACAAGGGCGTAAATATACGTCCTCGCCCAGTAGTGGGTCGGGGGTCCGATCGGGACCCCCTCCGCGGCGTGCGGTGGTCCCTGTGTCTCCGGGAGCGATCTGGGACGAGCGGGCGGATGTCCGTCTTTGCCCGCCCCCCCCGCGATCGCTCCCAGCCAATCGCTGCGCTCCCCCGCCCTGTCACTTCCTCCTCCTGTGTTTACACAGGAAGGGGGAAGTGATGTAATCTCTCATCGCAGCGGTATTTCCAACCGCTGCGACGAGAGAAACACCTCACAGTAAGGCCTCGTACACACGAGGCAATTCATTTGTTCATGCGCTGCACTAACAAATAAATCATGAATCACCCTAATCTATCAGTTATTGTAGACGTGAGGCAGGGTGGTACTACACTAAGCACGTGGAGTGTGTGGCTTCCAAAACCTTTTCTCCACTTTGAATTGAGTTCCTTTAAGCTAGTCATCTGTGACGAAACGGCGTAGGGAAAGCGGCGTGCTGACGTCACCGCTATTGACTATCCGGAAGGACGAGCGAATGTTGGAGCCGGCCGGCTACACTTTTAAGACGCTAATTTTGTACACATACCATTAGATGAATATTAGAAGCAAGCCTACCATAGAGACATAGAGCTACATGCGATTGTGATCTTAGCAATAAGATCATTTGGAGTTGGTAAGCAGGCAATTTTATTAGAGCTGGAGGTTCCCTTTGTCTGTTCTTACTCTACGAACTTTATTTCAAACACACTTCGGGTGCAAGTTTGACACACATGGACTTTATTATTTGTTTTTGAATGTGATATTTTTTGGATTTGTCACGTCACTAACGTTTCACTTATGTTCACATTAAGAGGAATGGTCTCATTTGATAATTGATTCATGATTTATTTGTTAGTGCAGCGCAGCATATTTTTGTTTTTATAGGTAATTTTATGTGTATCGCACATTGTTTATGCAGCAGCAGCAACCAATCACTTCATTGTTTTATATATATTGTTAAAGACCAGCGCAGTAATTTTTTCCACAAATTCATTTGTTCAAATTGGTTGGACCGACCGATTTGAACAAATCTGTCTCTTTGGATTTTGGTTTGCTCGCGTGTACACACGCTGACGTGTCGGTGACGTGGCAGTGACGTTGACGCCGCCACGTCACCGCACCAGGAAGTAAAACACTTCCGCGCATGCGCCGAATCCATTCGGCGCCGGTGCGAGATGACATGTCTGCTGGTAAGTGTAATAACCAGCAGACATGTCGGGCGGACGGGTTCCCACCCGATAGATTTCAAAGCATGCTTTGAAATCTGTCGGGTGGCCAAATCCGTCGGCTCGCCCGTACACACGATCGAATCTGTCTGCTGGGACGGTCTAGCAGACCGTTTCCAGCAGACAGATTTGATCGTGTGTACGCGGCCTAAGTGTGCACGAACACTACACTGACATACACACACATAGGCACACTTAACCCCTTGCGATCTGCCCCCCCACCCCCCCTGTCACAGTGTCACTGAATGCAGTGATCTAATCACTGCATTTAGTGTCAGTGTGACAGGCAGTGTAAAAGTCAGTCAGTGTTAGGTTCAGGATAGCCCCCCCACCCCCCCTAATAAAGTTTTAACCCCCTGATCACCGCCCTAGTTAACCCTTTCACTCCCTATTGCCAGCGTCACTAAGCGATCATTTTTCTGATCTCTGTATTAGTGTCGCTGTTCCCGCTAGGTAGCTATTTTTTTTTTATTTATTTTTTTACTAAAGACATGTGGCTGAATAAATTTTGGCCTAAATGTTTGACTAACATTTAGTTTATTTGATTTTTTTTTTAACAAAAAGTAAAAAATAGTGTTTTTTTTTCAAAATTGTCGCTCTATTTTTGTATTTAGCGCAAAAAATAAAAATCGCAGAGGTGATCAAATACCACCAAAAGAAAGCTCTATTTGTGGGAAGAAAAGGACGCAAATTTTGTTTGGGAGCCACGTTGCACGACCGCGCAATTGTCTGTTAAAGCGACGCAGTGCCGAATCGCAAAAACACCTTGGGTCATTTACCAGCGTATTGGTCCGGGTCTTAAGTGGTTAAAGCAGATCTCCCATGCAAATACCTTTTTTTTTGTGGGTAGTTAAATAGTTAATTGCAGGGCTTAAATAAACTCACGTATCTCGTCTCCAACGTCCGCTCCTCTCTCTTACTGCCTGCAATATACACTTATATTCCTTTCTGTCCGCCGTTGCCATTTTAACTGTGGGCATTAGAATCCCACAAGCAGGGACTTCCTGGTTGCGGTGATGCTGTTGCGGTGATGCTGTTCATCATCCACCGCTCGTTCGGGCACTCGCACCGGGGAACAGCGGCGTCAGCGTCTTTGTTGCCATAACAACGGCAGACGTCGGAATTAAAATTTACCGCCCCTAATGTAAACCCAGGCTCACAGCTGCGCAGTGAACACAGGGAGCTATGAGAGAAGCTCCCAGAGCACACTGCATCGAACGGGAAGTGACGCAATGCCCGAGGAATACCCGCAATCATGCAGACCGGAAGGCTCACTAATATACAGGTACTGTACATATTTTGAAAACAAAAACATCAGTTTTTAGCATTTTTGATAGCGGCAGTACAATTAAACTACTGTTGGAATTAGGGTGGAGCTCCACTTTAAATTTGTATTGATCCAGCAATAAAATGACTATGGATGTTCCTCCACCAACACCTGTCACACAGCCTACTCACTGGATCCATATGACTCGCATTACAGGAGTCACATACAGCAGATTATCTCCCTGGATTAACTCACAGGTTTCCAGTCACCTGTAAGGCATTGGAAGAAAGAAATAGCCTCCCATAGTGAAATCCGTATGGTTTATTTATAAAATATAGCGCTACAATAGCACTTAAACAAGTACAATTTAAAAAAATTTAAGTGGAAGCAGGGATGTGAATTGCGCTCCACCTGCGTTTTACTAGGGTGGAAGTGATGTATCACGCTCGACCACATCCAATGCGTTTCGTCAGCACATACGTCGCCTCCATACATATACTCTGCCGCCCATTAAAGGATATCCAATCCAGTTTAATCCTTTAATTTGATGATTAACCACAAAAGAGCTGGAAGATTTGCCCCCTTAATGACCAGGTCAATTTTTTCACTAGATTGCACGTATATTTATGATAATTAATTCATATTAATCCACTAGAGACATCTAGTGGTTGTTAATGATTTTGGCCCAAATTGTATTTTATGTTGATGTATGTTTTCACATATTAGTAGGGTGCACGGTTTATTATACTTTTCACAATTTTTAATGCTGAACTGTACATTCCCTATTCCACGTTACCTCACTCTATAAACTGCACTGTATGTTACCTATTCTTGACCACCTCATTCTGTATATTGCCCTATACATTCTTGATTCCACATCTCCTCATTTTAAACGTTCTTTATTCCATGTCCATTTATTCTGTATGTTGCACTGTAGTTCCTTCACACCATGTCATTCTGAGCACCGCACTGCATATTACAGATTTCATATTATTTCATATTATTTCATATTACCTCATTCTGTACAATGTGTTATACAGTACGGCCCGGATTCACAGAGAGTGGGCGCACATTTACGCCAGCGTAGAGCACACACAGTACGCTACGCAGGCGCAGCTCGGAGAGGCATGCACTGTATTCAGCAAGCTATTGCTTACCACGCCAGCGTAGCGTATTTTCGAAGGCGCAGGGCAGCGTAAGTGGAAATAGTAGTGACCCTAAGCAAATGATGGTCTGAGCAAGGTGCAGTGTTTTACGGCCGGCGTATCACAAACGCGCATGCGCCGTGACGTAGTCGTGACGTGGACGCATTAAACTGCACCCTTATGCGCATGCTCACAACTACGCCAGCACAACTGCCTAAGCTACGCCGGATCACTACGTACGCCGTGAACATAACGTACGCCCAATACGCCGGCCTGTGTTCTCTGGGGCAGACCTTTGCATGTCTATTGCTGGGTTGCACCTCATCTATGGGGAATAACTTTACGCCGGACGTACAACTTACGCAAACATCGCATAGATGCGTCGGGTGCACGTATGTTCGTAAATCGCCGTATTTCCCTAATTTGCATATTTGAATGCCTAATCAACGGGAAAAGCAACATGCAACCAAACCATATTTGTGCCCACACTACACCGGCGTAAGCAAGATACGTCGGGGTAGGATGGCCTGTTTTTGGACGTATGTTGGTTTGTGACTCTGGCGCACACATACGCCGGGCGCACATTTGCACTACGTCGGCGTAAAGTGATTTACGTTGGCGTAAGTGCTTTGTGAATCCGGGCCTACATCACCATCATTCTGTACACTGCGCTTCAAGTTCCCTATTGTACACCATCTCATTCTGTATACTGTGCCTACTGTCAGTCAATTGGGGGTGCTGCTGTTCTGAATCTGAATAATGGGGCTGAGAGAAAGGGAGAATAAATGAGTGATAAGAGATGCTGCTACTGAAAATGATGGGGTGGCATCACCCTGCTGACATAGGATGCAGGCTGTATATTAGTGGGTAACCACAAAGCCTGGGGAATGCCCAGGGAAAAACCAAGCCTCCTTACCGACCAGCTCGCAGAACAGCTAATTAACCAGTCTAACAGTATGTGTTAAAAACAGGGGTTTTATCCGCACGCTTTTGCTAACACATGCATGAGCCACAGAGCCGCGCCAAGGCACCCTGTAATCTGTGGTCCTAACACTAAAGAATGAGTGTCCCCACACTGGAGGCACATGCATTCTAATGGATAGATGAGGGCAGGTGGACTGAAGACTAGCCACCCAGGTGCAGGAGCACACCAAACACCCAGCAATGTATATTAGTGGGTACATGGTTCTCATGGTGTGATACTGTCTGTACATTTTGAGGAACACAGATATCATGGGATGCTGGCTGTTATGAGAAATTATGTCATGGGGATACTGCTGGCTTTCATTATGGTTGCTCACAATAAATAAAGGAGTGCAAGCTGTGCTGTAAAATCACATAGTCCAGAGTCCTGAATTTTGACCACAACAATGTATGTGTTGTGTTGACATTACATAGTACTCTACATAATTCTGACCTCTGCTCCCTATATGATATTTTGTACATTACATAATTCTGACTGCTGCTTTTTATACACTTTGTTGTACATTACATGCTCTTAGCAACATGCTTATTTTCTCAAGAATTCCAGGTTTTGCTTGTTGCTAAGAAGTGTCCAACATTTTATTAAAATGCAGGTAGTATTAGACAAAATAAGCTCTCTGTCTAGATTCTGTTTGCAGAAAAGCATATGTAATGGAAGGGTTTAAAGTGGTATTAAACAAACAAAAAAAAAAAAAAACACAATTGTAATACTTATGCTTACCAATTTCCACCAATGTGGTGACTGCATTAGTTTTATTTTCCCCCTTTTATTTACGCCTGAGGATCCACCAACTAAGTCTGTTAATTTTCAGCAGGATGTCTAGATAAAGTGCCAGAGGGCCAGAGGTTTGAGACAAACCTATTATCCCGGTTATTAACCTGTTACCAGCCTTAGAAATGAGCCTTACACAATGTGTAGTAGAAAATGTTCTCCTACTGTAGAATGCTGTCCTGTTTCACTACACACTTTAGCTTTGTAGATGTACGTTACATTTAGGAGGAACACCGCTGAGCCAGTGCCCTCTCCACCAGTCCACCGTACCTCTGCCATCTCACTTCCAGTGACAGAATGGGTAAAGCTGCAACCCAGACGTCCTGCAAAAGGACTTATTTCTCCCATACAAGTGTAGCATGGAATAGCAGAGAGTCTGCTCCCACATTTAACCTGGTGAGGCTGAGTGAGAGTTGTCCTCATCTGTAAATAGTTCCAGTTGGAGCATGGGCATCCGCAAAAGTTTTTCAGGGGGGGGGGCATCATTTTAAGGTCACCCATGCTCCGCCCCCTTTCGAAACAATGTCATGAAGGGTGTTGCAAATAACATAAATGTATGAATTTTGACCATTCTCTGATTCCAGTCAAACAAGCCAGGATATCCAACCCCCCCCCCCCCCTGCAGGAATGCAATATGTTACACTCGTCTCCAAGAAGTCTAGGAAAGGACATCTGTTAGGCAATCTCCACAAACAAACAAACAAACAAACAAAGGACATTGATTATTACAAGGATCAAAGGAATTGGAGATAGTATGGTCAAGATTGCCCCCAGTGGCTAGGTAGGGAATGACAATTAGTAACAAGGAAATAGTCACAGAAGTGCAGTGGCAAATGTGCGGTGATGGGTGTGTGATTGAAGTGTGGATGGACAAAACTGAATTGCAGTGGGTAAAAAACCTCTTACCCCACCATGAGCTCAGCCAAGAAGGACCACAGCTGTTGAGTATTCTCCCATCTTATTTGCCAGTATTATATTAGGCCATAGACATTTTTCTGTTAGAGCATTGTTTATTATGCAATAGGCATTCTCTGTTAGAGCATTGTTTATTATTATGCATTAGATATTTTCTGTTAGAATAAATATAACTGTTTGATTCAAATGTGTCTGTCTCATTAACTAGCTCTTAGCCTTCGGCCTAGAGCACACTTTGGCCTTATATACATTAGCAAGCACGGGACCCATGCATGTTAATACAGATGCAATAGTTATATATATGTATTATAAGTTACAGTAAAGGATAGATACTTATAGTTATTATTAATTATTGCATGGTTGATATTACAAAGGGGAGGGGCTTAGCTGTGACTTGCAAGTACTTATTTTTGAAGGGGAAATGGCAGACTTTAATCCAGGCATGTGCTATGTACAGGGTGCAGATTTCAGTCGTGTGCTATGTACAGGGTGCAGGCTCCAGTCGTGTGCTATGTACAGGGTGCAGGCTCCAGTCATGTGCTATGTACAGGGTGCAGATTTCAGGTGTGTGCTTTGTCAGTATGCATTGAGTGGCTGTAGAAAACCCGCCCCTCCTCTGTTGTATAATGCAGAGCTGGGCAAAACTTATGCGCACACCTATAGTGGACACCTTGCCGATCCCTGCCCCTACCTGCGGATGCCCATGAGTTGGAGTATCCCACTATTACCTTCTCCCTTCTTCCATTCAAGTTCCAACAATAAATATAAAAAACAAAACAAACACCCTGGATTGATTATTGCATTACAAGCGGATGAGAGTATGGTTGGTCATGTGAAAACACCTAGTAACTGGCAGCAAGAAAATCAGGGGAGGCCCAGGGAAGTCTACAGCAATCCCTATGGGGCAGTGCTACACTAACAAAATGTTAGCACAACTTTGGCTTTAAATTGTTAGTCAAGTTCATCTGCTAGTAGATCTAACACCACCCTTTACTGATATTGGCAATGCTGCTGTCCAAAGGTGACTGTGTTGCTCCTCCACACCCTAAGACAGAAAATGTGTTACTGGCCAGATTACCAGGTAAAAAACAAGGAAAAAATACTTAAAAAGAAAACCAATGTAGCTACCACATTTGACTGGTAAGCTGCAATATATTTAATTTTGTTTTTGGGTTCAGTTTTAGTAAAATAATTATTTTGTAACCTGAGGTTTACATGCATCTATAAAACTGTCAATTGTCGCTCAGTAATTAAAGCATACTTTGCTGGTGCAGGTACTGCAGTATATGTACCTAGTGTATACACTGAGTACGTTTAGACTCTATTTGGCCAGTACCTAGTGTATACATTGAGTAAGCTTAGACTCTATTTGACCAGTACCTAGTGTATACATTGAGTAAGCTTAGACTCTATTTGACCAGTACCTAGTGTATACATTGAGTAAGCTTAGACTCTATTTGACCAGTACCTAGTGTATACATTGAGTAAGCTTAGACTCTATTTGACCAGTACCTAGTTTATACATTGAGTAAGCTTAAGCCCTGTTCACACGATCGGTCCATCCAATGAGAACCGACGGACCGTTTTCATCGGTTCACCGATGAAGCTAACTGATGGACTGATGTGCCTACACACCATCGGTTCATGAACCGATCGTGTCAGAAGGCGGTGACGTAAAACACAACGACGTGATGAAAAAAACGAAGTTGAATGCTTCCAAGCATGCGTCGACTTGATTCTGAGCATGCGTGGATGTTTAACCGATGCATGTGCGTACTAACGTTCGGTTTTGACCTATCGGTTAGCCGTCCATCGGTTCAATTTTAAAGCAAGCCCTCTGTTTTTGGACCGAAGCATAACGGACCGATGGGGCCTACACACGATCGGTTTGGACAGATGAAAACTAACTTCAGTCCGTTTTCATTGGTTTGAACCGATCTTGTGTACGCGGCTTTAGACTCTATTTGACCATTCCCCCTCAAGCCACCCCCAACATTAAGCACTATCTTGTGCCCTTTGTAGTGTGCACCAGGGTGTTCCAGTTCTATCAGAATGCTAGCAATGCTCCTGAAGATCTTACCGCTATAATCCCCAAATCACATATGAAGCCAGCACTTAGGTCACTAAATTCTGCCTGTAAAAATAATTAATAAAAATGCAATAAAACTATCCCCTATTTTGTAAACACTATAAATTTTGCGCAAACCAACCGATAAATGCTTATTGCACTTTTTTTTACCAAAAATATGTAGAAGAATACGTATCGGCCTAAACTGAGGAAAAAAAAAATTATATTTTTTTTGGGGGATATGTATTATAGCAAAATGTAAAAAATATTGCATTTTTTTCAAAACTGTCGCTCTATTTTTGTTTATAGCGCAAAAAAGTAAAAACCGCAGAGGTGATCAAATACTACCAAAAGAAAGATCTATTTGTGGGGAAAATAGGAAGCCAATTTTGTTTGGGAGCCACGTCGCACGACTGTGCAATTGTCTGTTAAAGCGACGCAGTGCCAAATAGCAAAACCTGGCTGGGTCCTTTAGCTGCCTAAAGGTCCGGGTCTTAAGTGGTTAATAAAAATATTGAACAGGAAAAGAAATACAGATGACAATCATAATCTTCAAATGCAGGCACTGGAGAGATGTATATACAGGAAATTTGTAGGTTTACTAAGTATTCATGGAGGTATACAGTAGTAGTGAAGAGGCTCATTAAGAAATACACACAGAATCAATAATGTATGATAGTAACATAATATAATTATATATACTGTGAGTCATAACATACTGTACTGTGCAAGTACCCAGCTATGAGAATATTGATCTCTTGCTGTTCTGATCATTACTTATTTTATATGGCTCATCTCATCTTTGCATTTCTCTGTTTAAAATATATCATGAAATAGGGGAAATGGAGAGGCTTCTATAGATTTCCTATAAGACATTTATGTTTAACAGCATGCTGACTGATATCCACAGAAGCCAAAGCTAAAACAGCCATACCGTTGTAAGTAAAATGAAATATACTCCTGCTTTAATATCATATTACATTACAGATGTCCCCCTGTCCCCCCCTCCTGTGCCCCACCCCTCCCTTCCTCCTTCCCCTCCTCTCCCTCTTCCTCCCCTCTCATCTTCTACCCTACACATATTTCCGCATATTTACGGATTTTCTTGAAGTACCTCTGCCGTACCCAAATTCCAGAAAAAAATTCTGTCCTATCCTCTTCCCAACTACATAGGTACTCCATATTATATATATATACTCGACTCTTCTAAACCATTCCCTTTTTGAGGGTCTTTCTGTGTCTAGATATTTTTTGGGGATTATTCCTTTTTCCGCATCTAGCAAATATGGCGGCACTGTATTTTTGTATTGTTTTATTGGTACTATAGAATAGGCAACACCACAGATCATCTGGCATCTCTATACCTGTAATCTCTTTTTAATATATTGCATCACTTCTTGCCAATACTCTCACATTTTAGGGCATTATCACCATAGATGGGTCATAGTGCCCTTCATGTTACAACCTCTCAGCAAAATGATGATTTCTCTGGTTGATATTTTTGTGCTTTCTCGGGTGTTATGTACCATCTTGACACACACTTTTTTAGTTCATTATAATTGTATTTACATCTACCACAGAAGTGCATGCATTACTTTTGATACAATAATGCGCTATTTCTGTCCATTCAAACAAATGAGCTGAAAATGCTCTGCACTCAAATTGCCCCCATTCCTGTGTGATTCCTGGTGTGAACTGGCCCGTAATCAAGTAAAAAAGTAAATATTTAGTAACTTCATGCCAAGCCAGGGTATGAAGCGCTAGTATCCTTTCACTGGTTTTCCAAGGTATTCTTATCTGCTTTCTTAAAATGGTGTGTTTACAGAGCTCAAAAGTGCAAGCTGAAATATACAAGAATGAATAGAGGAATGACTTTTACCCTTTCTCTCCTTTCCTCTGGCTATGTTTAAGGTGTTCTCTTTCTAGTTCTAGTTAGAGAAGAAGTATAGAGGGTATCAGTGATTCCTTTATATAGTGCCACATCCTAAACTAGAAACAATAATTGTTTTCCTCTTGCAATTGGACTTCAAAGACACTTAAACTCATGTAACAATTGTGACGTAGAGTAGAAAAGTAATTTATTAATAACACGATTAAAAATAGTAACATGGAATGTACATAGCAATACGCAACTGAGAATGCACAAACTGTAACATGATTGACAGTACAGAAGAAATATCCTTCACCCGACGTGTTTCAGAGTCTGTCTTATCTCCTTCCTCAGGGGGTAGGGAAGATATCAATTCCATATAATGCAAATGCAGAAATTAATAGTAGTTCACATAAATACATACTGTTCAAATTTATTTGATTCTGAAGTACGGCCATACACATATAGTGTGAGTAATTCAGTAAAAATTACATAACATGTGGACTAAAGCAAATGGATCAACAAATACACAGAATACACAAAATCCAGCCATCATATAGTGTCAAAAAAAGGGAGGAGTTTTGAAGGCAGAAAGGAAGTAAAAAGTCCATATAAGTTTAAATATGTTAGCTAAAATGAGCAAGCACTTACTCAGATCAGAAATAGTGTTCTCATTAGGTCCTGGTCTCATGTAAGTATGTGTAAGGCCGCGTACACACAATCGAATTTGTCGTCTCACGCATCCCACGCATGCTCACAGTTGCGTCGAAATAGCTGCCTAAAATACGTCGAACACTGCCTACGATGTGAATGTAACCTAAGCACAGCCCTATTCACGTAGTACTACGTAAATGGTGTAGGCAACGTAAAATTCGACGGCGTCGTTCCCTGGCCTATACCTTTGCATTACCTATATGAGGGGTAACTTTACGCCGGACGTAAGCCTTAGGCAAATCGCATATATGAAGCGGCCGGGCGCATCTACGTTCCTTAATCGGCGTATCTTACTCATTCGCATATTTTAAATGGGAACGCCGAATGCGTCCAGCGTAACTATGCGGCCACGATACGGCGACGTAGGCAAGTTACGTCGGGCGGCTGAAGCCTTGTTTTACGACGTATCTAGGTTCGCGAATCGGCGTAACAATACGACGGCGCACATTTGTACTTACTACGGCGTATCTCTAGATACGCCTGCGTAAAACGTTAGTGAATCCGGGCCCATGTATTTATATGAACTAATATTGATTTCTGTATTTGCAATATAGAGAATTTACATCTTCCCTAACACTGAGGAAGGAGATAAAACAGACTCTGAAACATGTCGAGTGAAGGATATTACTTCTATTTTGTCAATCATGTTACAGTTTGTGCATTCTCAGTTGCTTATTGCTGTGTACATTCTATGTTACTATTTTTAATCGTGTGTTTTTAATAAATGACTTTTCTACTCTACTTCACGATTGTTAAATGAGTTTAAGTGCCTTTAAAGTCTAATTCTGAGAGGAAACATTTTTCTTGTTTGAAGTTAGAGAAGAAGAGGAATGGGAATACAGTTTCTGCTATGCTATCCCTAAAAAACTCTATTGTGGTGTATTTACCAACATGTGATAGTGAACAATCACAATCAATCGTTTGAAATTTGCCCAAAATTTGTCCAGTGAACTGAGTGTTTCCTGATATTCAGGATTTCCCAAAAGACAATACCTGTTCTTTATTAGGTAAAGGTCTTTAAGAAACAGGTGAATGTTACCTTCCTTAAAAATGTGCCAGCTAGTCTCTTAACCCAGTGGTCTCCAAACATTCTAAACAAAGGGCCGGTTTATTGTCCTTCAGACTCTTGGAGGGCCGTACTTTGGCCAGCGGGAGTGGAAATTTTCCTGGCATCATTGCTAGTAAACATCTGGTATTAGGGGGAGGAATAGTGCCCCATTGCTGATATCATAGGGAGGAATAGTGCTCTATTAGTTGTGTCTGTAGGAGAAATGGTGCTCCCTTTTCTGTGTCAGATGGCAGAATAGTGTCTCGTATCAGTGGGAGGGATAGTGCCCCAAGGGCCGGATAAAGGCAAGCAAAGGGCCGCATCTGGCCCTCGGCCCGCAGTTTGGAGACTAGGGAAGAGCTTCGAGTTTGAGTCGAACATTGCCTGTTCGCCGAACAGCAAACTATTTGGGGTGTTCGCGGCAAGTTCGTGTGAACTTTAAAAGGCTAATATGCAAGTTATTGTAATAAAAAGTGTTTGGGGACCTGGATCCTGCCCCAGGGGATATGTATCAATGCAAAAAAAAGTTTTAATAAACTGCAGTTTTTTTGGCAGCAGTGATTTTAATAATTCCTTTAAGTGAAAGAATAAAAGTGAAATATTCCTTTAAATTTCATACTTGGGGGGGGGGGGTGTATAGTATGCCTGTAAAATAGCGCTTGTTTCCCATGCTTAGAAACTGTCCCTGCACAAAGTGTCATTTCTGAAGGAAAAAAAGTAATTTAAAATCACTTGTGGCTATAATGAATTGTCGGCTCCCGGCAATACAGAGAAAAGTCATTTAAAAAAAAAAGGTGTGGGGGTCCACAACATTTTTTTTTAATTGGGGTGGAGTTCCCCTTAAAATCCATACCAGACCTGAAGGGTCTGGAATGGATATTTGGGGGGAACCCCACATCATTTTTTTTTTATTTGACGCAGGCTTCCCCTTAATATCCATACTAGACCCTAAGGTGTGTGATTTTAAATGACTTTTTTCCTTCAGAAATTACATTTTGTGCAGGGACAGTTCTAAGCACAGGAAACATGTGCTACTTTACAGGCATACTATACATCCCCCTAGGTACGAAATTTAAAGGAATATTTCAATTTTATTGTTTCACTTTAAGCATTATTAAAATCACTGCTTCTGAAAAAAACGGCCATTTTTTAAAACTTCGTTTGCATTGATACATGTCCCCTGGGGCAGGACCCGGGTCCCCAAACACTTTTTAGGACAATAACTTGCATATTAGCCTTTAAAATTAGTACTTTAGATTTCAGACGTCCGAGTCCCATAGACTTTAACAGGGTTCTAAAGTTCACACAAACTTTTGGTCTTTTCGCAGGTTCTGGTGTGAACCGAACCCAGGGGTGTTTGGCTCATCCCTATTGGAGACCACTGCCTTAACCTATTGTCATGTAAATTTGCCTTGTTTCACTTTCAGACAGAGAAACGAGATTGAGGACACAGACCTCAATCGCCATCTCTAAAGCCTCAGCTGCACAAAATAAATTAAAGGGAATACAGGTGTAGCTTTGTACAGAGATTCCTATTCTTTCACAAACTGCAGCATAGTAAACACAGTGTATTATGACACAGGGGTGACTGGTACTGATCACACACTGTGTCTATTCAGAAAAGGAAGGGGCCAGTAATTTACATTTTTACATTTTACATTTTTATTGGCCCCTTCCCTGCTTTCCATCCTGACACATTCCCAGCAGCAGCCAGTGGAAGAAGCAAGGGTGGAAGCTAGCAGTGCTTACATAGTTACACAGTTAGTCAGGTTGAAAAAAAGACACAAGTCCATCCAGTTCAACCATAAAAATAAAATAAAATAAATAAATAATATCATACAATCCTATATACCCAATACTATACCCACAGTTGATCCAAAGGAAAGCGAAAAACCCCAGCAGAGCATGATCCAATTTGCTACAGCAGGGGAAAAAAATCCTTCCTGATCGGATTTTCCCCGGATCAGAGAACCTGAATGGGTCCAGTGCTTCTGTTGCAGATTTTGAATATAGATTGCTCCACAGCACCTGCAGCTACAGGAAGAGTTTTTTTTTTAAAGCTGGTTTAATGCTTGTTAAGAATATGTAAATGCCTACATTTCTATAGCTATCCCAAGTATATGCAGAAATCCATAGGATGAAATTGGAATTTCGCAGACTCTGATCACTTATTGGGTATTTGCACTAGTCTGACTTGGTTCAACAATGAGAAAAAATAGAGAGTTTAAATGAGGCCAATCACCATGCGGAATAAGCATGAAAGATATACAATATTGCTTAATTGTTTCCAACACAAACGGGGGAGTTAGTTGGGACTTAGAATGAGAGATGTATAACAAAAAGCAGTCTTAGCAAAGAGCATTTTATTATGCCTTGTGATATCATATAAAGCATACTGAATGACAAAAACTGCATCCACAAAATCTCATAAACATGCTACAAATGACATATGCATGTTAACACCATGGTACTTGGCATCAGGCCTGGACTGGGACAAAAAATAGGCCCGGGCATTTTAGACTGAGCAGCCCAGGGGGGGGGGGGGGCACAGCGGGGGTTAATGACGGGATGTGAGGTGAGATAAAGATAGATAGATAGATAGATAGATAGATAGATAGATAGATAAAGGATAGATAGGAAGATAAAGAAAGAAAGATAAAGATAGAAAGAAATAAAGAAAGGCAAGGAAGGAATATCGATAGATAGAAAGGAAGAAAGATGGATAAAGAAAGAATCAATAATATAGAAAGAAAGAAGGGAAGGAAGATAGATAGATAGATAAAGAAAGATAGATAAAGATAGAAAGCAAGAAGGAAAGATAGATAAAGAAAGATACAAAGAAAGAAGGGAAGGAAGATGGATAAAGAAATAAAGATAGATAAATATAGAAAGATATAGATAGATAGATAGAAAGGAAGGAAGATGGATAAAGGAGGAATAAATAATATATAAAGAAAGAAGGGAAGAAAGATAGATAGATAGAGAAAGAAAGATAGATAAAGATAGAAAGCAAGAAGGGAAGATAGAGAAAGAAAGAAAGAAAGAAAGAAAGAAAGAAAGAAAGATCGATAAAGAAATAAAGATAGATAAATATAGAAAGAAGGGAAGGAAGATAGATAGATAGATAGATAGATAGATAGATAGATAGATAGATAGATAGATAGATAGATAGATAAAGAAATAAAGATCACGATAGAAAAACAGAAGGGAAGGAAGGACAATAGATACAGAAAGAAAGGTAGATAAAGAAAGGAAGGAAGATAGATAGATAGATAGATAGATAGATAGATAGATAGATAGATAGATAGATATAGAAGATAGTAAGGAAGGAAGATAGATAAAGATAGATAGATAGATAGATAGATAGATAGATAGATAGATAGATAGATAGATAGATAAAGAAATAAAGATAAAGATAGAAAGAAAGAAGGGAAGGAAGGAAGATAGATACAGAAAGAAAGGTATATAAAGAATGGAAGGAAGATAGATAGATAGATAGATAGATAGATAGATAGATAGATAGATAGATAGATAGATAGATAGATAGATAGATAGATATAGAAGATAGTAAGGAAGGAAGATAGATACAGATAGAAAAAAAGAAGAGAAGGAAGGAAGATAGGTAGATAGATCTAGATAGATAGATAAAAATAGATAGATAGAAAGGAAGGAAGATAAATAAAGATAGAAAGAAATTAGATAGATAGACAGTGGCAGTGCATCTATAGAGGGCATCAGAGCGCCGCTCCCTCTGGCTCAGCCGCCCCCTCTGGCTCAGCCGCCCCCATGGGCACAGTGGCGACAATGGGCACAGTGGCATCAATGGGCACAGTGGCATCAATGGGCACACTGCCATCAATGGGTACAGTGGCGACAATTAAATGGCACAGTGGCTGCGTTTGATGGCATAGCACAGTGGCTGCGTTTGATGGCATAGCACAGTGGCTGCGTTTGATGGCATGGCACAGTGGCTGCATTTGATGGCATGGCACAGTGGCTGCGTTTGATGGCATGGCACATTGGCTGCATTTGATGGCATGGTACAGTGGCTGCGTTTGATGGCATGGCACAGTGGCTGCGTTTGATGGCATGGCACAGTGCTGACAATTGATGGCACAGTGGCTGTGTTTGATGGCATGGCACAGTGGTGACAATTGATGGCACAGTGGCTGTGTTTGATTGCATGGCACAGTGGCTGCATTTGATGGCATGGCACAGTGGTGACAATTGATGGCACAGTGGCTGTGTTTGATGGCATGACACAGTGGTGACAATTGATGGCACAGTGGCTGCGTTTGTTGGCATGGCACAGTGGTGACAATTGATGGCACTGTGGCTGTGTTTGATGGCATGGCACAGTGGTGACAATTTGTGGCACAGTGGCTGTGTTTAATGGCATGGCACAGTGGCTGCGTTTGATGGCATGACACAGTGGTGACAATTGATGGCACAGTGGCTGCGTTTGATGGCATGGCACAGTGGTGACAATTGATGGCACAGTGGCTGTGTTTGATGGCATGGCACAGTGATGACAATTGATGGCCCAGTAGCGGCATTTGATGGGCCCACTGGCTGCATTTGATGGGCACAGTGAGGCTCAATAGCCGCCGGGGGCCATTCGTGGGCCGCGAGGGCCGTTCGCGGGCCGCGAGGGCCGTTCGCGGGCCACAACCGGCCCGCGGGCCGTCGCGGCTCACCGGGCATTTGCCCGGTGTGCCCTTTGGCCAGTCCAGGCCTGCTTGGCATATCGTGAAGTAAAGACCAGTCCTTTTTCGTGAGAGGATTTTCCTAATTACTCTACAGAAAATCCATTAAGGGAATTCTGGCATTAAAATTTAGAAAAATGCTCTTTATAATGGTAGGACAAGAAGAGGAGTCTCTCTGATGGGGTTCCAAAAGAAATACAAATCCAGTTGAATGTTATTACAGCAAACAGTGGCAAGCTTTATTTATTTTTTGAGCTGAAGATTATTGTGCTTATAGTTTGCTCTTCCTGGTTCCTCCCTTCCCTTCATCAGTATTTTAGTCAACAATTAAAATAAAACCTTTTCATTTTATTAACATATCTTGTTTTAGCATCTGCAACAACTTACTAGGTCTGTCTGCTTCCCTGTGGACAGATGATTAGTGTTGCTCACGAATATTCGCATTGCGAATATTCGCTACGAATATTGCATATTCGAGTATTCGCGAATAACTCGAATATTGCGGCGAATATTCGCTATGGCGAATATTCATATTTTTTCAAATTTATTTTTAAAACAGATCACATCCTAGTGATCTCCATCGACGTCTAAAAGCATTGCTGGTATGATTAGAGAGAGACCATGGGCCGAGTAGCTGATGCGATTCTTTTATGTTGCCGAAAATTCGCATTGCGGCAACATAAAAGAATCGCATCAGCTACTCGGCCCTTCTTTTGCATCAGAGCCAATCAGAATAACTCGAATATTCGGCAAAAGGAATATTGCGCGATATTCCTTTTGCCGAATATTCGAGTTATTCTGATTGGCTCTGATGCAAAAGAAGGGCGGAGAAGATAATCGCGCAATATTCCTTTTGCCGAATATTCGAGTTATTCTGATTGGCTCTGATGCGCCCTTCTTTTGCATCAGAGCCAATCAGAATAACTCGAATATTCGGCAAACGGAATATTGCGCGATTATCTTCTCCGCCCTTCTTTTGCATCAGAGCCAATCAGAATAACTTGAATATTCGGCAAAAGGAATATTGCGCGATATTCCTTTTGCCGAATATTCGAGTTATTCTGATTGGCTCTGATGCAAAAGAAGGGCGGAGAAGATAATCGCGCAATATTCCTTTTGCCGAATATTCGAGTTATTCTGATTGGCTCTGATGCGCCCTTCTTTTGCATCAGAGCCAATCAGAATAACTCGAATATTCGGCAAACGGATAATTGAGCGATTATCTTCTCCGCCCTTCTTTTGCATCAGAGCCAATCAGAATAACTTGAATATTCGGCAAAAGGAATATTGCGCGATATTCCTTTTGCCGAATATTCAAGTTATTCTGATTGGCTCTGATGCAAAAGAAGGGCGGAGAAGATAATCGCGCAATAGGAATATTGCGCGATTATCTACTCCGCCCTTCTTTTGCCCCCTTATTCTCCTTTCTTTTAAGTAGAGTTAGTGTAGAGTTAATGTTTAGTGCATATTAGTTTAGTAATACAGGAAATGATCTCCGTTTATGAGAATTTCGCAATCATTTTCGCTTTAGCGAAATTTCGCAAAATTTTTTTTGGATAAAATATCACGAATATTCGATATTAGCGAATATTCGCGAATATTCTTCTATATATTCGCGCAATATCGCGAAATCGAATATGGCGTATTCCGCTCAACACTACAGATGATGGCTGGTGGAAGGGGCCAGCAGGGTTTTGTCCATAGCTTCATGAAACCTCACAACGCCCCGTCTCAGTACTTCTCTAGGTCATGCTCAGTTTTATCGCTTGGAGTGGTATGGCTCCTGGGAGGAGTTATGCAAATGTCAAAATACCTTGTTGGGTAGATGTCAACTTGGAAGAATGGATTATCCTAGGCAGCTTGCTGTTGCATGCAGACTGCCCTGGGTAATACCCACAGAATAAGCAATTGCAGTACAGGAGAGGAGCCTGTATAACTGTTCAAAAATGAAGGTAAGCATGGAGTTAAAGTGGTTGTAAAGTCAAATAACTATCACTATCAGCCCCTCTTTTCTACTAAGAGATCCCACACTGTGTACATGTTTTTATAAAATTGGCCCGGTAAATACCTTATTTCAGATCAGTTCTGGCCGGTCACATGACCCTCAGCCACTCTCCTCCAATCTAAGGCCAACAGTGGAAGGGGCCAAGATCACCCTCTGATGTCAGCCGGGAGGTCATATGACCGCTGTATTCTCTGCTCAGCCCCTCCCACTGTAGCCCTTAGATCGGCGAAGGAGAGAGGCCAGAGGTCAATTAACTGTCTAGAATGGATCTGAAATAAGACATTTACAGGGACAATTTTATAAAAACATGTACATAGTGTAGGATCGCATACTAGAACATAGGGGGTGGCAGTAATCTTTATTTAACTTTACTGCCAGCTACTAATAGTGGCAGGAGGGGGGGATCAGTGGAGATGGCTCACACACACACACACACAGAAGCGAAGGGAGGGAGGGGTAGAAAAACAGAGGGAGAGAAGCAGGATAACAGAGGCACATAACCTGACCACGGTAACCATGGATTAGCCATGGATTAGCAGCCATGATTATCGTGGTCATTTTACATAGGGGGACAAAAGAACAGGCAGGAACAACCTGTTTTTTACAGCATAGAGACGGGGCAGATTAGACAGCACAAGCACTGCTATAAGGGAACAGGGTCTCTCTTTTTTTTTAGGGTTAACTTCTTTAAGCTTTGAGAAAAAGGCATACTTTACCAAAGGTAGATTGGACCAAAAGTTGAAATGAACAAATGATCAAACTAAAAGTACTTTTGAAAATGTAATTCTTACTATTTTTAGAATAAATATTACTTTTTCTTTATATTTCCAGCATAAGAGATGCATACCATCCTCCTTGGATGCCTACTACTCTGCACAGGATTCTAACTCACGGGGAAGGTTTTACACTGTAATCAGCCACTACAGCATGGCTAAGCAAACAAGTTCAAGATCCGTCTCCCCGTGGCTTTCTTCGGGATCCGTTAATCATGAAGCCAAATCTAGTAAACCTGAAGGTCACTAGAAGGTCAAGTGGACAAGGAACTTCCCTGCTTCTTGAGTCCGAAGAACAGCTCAGATAAAATGCAAAATCAAAAACAAACTTGCGGAGTTTATTAACTGAGAACAAAACAAAAAAGTTTCTTTTTCTGTGCGTTGTTATTGTTAATTTGTAACCAAGTCACAACCTTGTACAAAGGCATGTTTAATGTTTATTGTTACCTTGCAATGTAAAAATAGTAAAAAAAAAATAAAAATACAAGTGGAATTCTTAATTTTTTTTTTTATATTTAATTTCACTGTTGATAGTTAATGCGGACATATGCAGGTGAATGTTTTGCTTTGTGCTCATTTATAATAGTTTGTCATTGTTCTTTGTGAATGGACACAGCTGTATTGTGCATTAGGGAAAGCTTTTACCCTCTAGAGAAAAAATATTTTTCATCAATTGAACATTTTCAGGAAAAATGTGGAGGGAAAAAGGCGGGTCCAAGGTGAATACGAAAATTGGAAGAATTGGTTTTAGACTTTGACCTTTGAGGCCTACTTATTTATTGATATGAGCTGTTGGCAGCCTAATGAATTACTGATAAGATAGGTAAAAATTACTTTTATACAAAGGAAAAGTCTTCTGGATGAGTCGTAAATTTCAGGCTTTATGTGTTGATGCAAGTAAAGTGATAATTAAGGTGCTACTGTCCAAAGCCAAATACACTCATAGGATTTGCACTCACACATATGTATGCACCATAAAGAAAATATCAATATGGCTGTATACTGCCTTTTTTCTGTATGATTGATGCACATTTGTCAGCAATCCAAGGTTATTTCTTAGTTAATCAAAACATTTCTTTTATAATAGCTTGTTATTATCCAGAAATGCTGGCAAGTGTAAGCGTTGCCACTTATCATTCCAATAATGCCACTTGCCCTCATTGCAGATCCCAGAATTTTTGTGCACAGGCTTTTTGAATACTCTTACTGTTACCTCAGGTGCCATTGGCAGAAGGCACATGGTAGAACATTTTTGTAGGGGCTTGTATGTCAAAATTTCCAAATTGAAATCTCACAATGTAGGTAAGAGGAACAAAAACTGAACCAAGTTTGGGAAACATTAATATGGATTTTAGGATGAAATTATTATGGCTACTTTCAGGAAGCAATGTTTTAGTTACACAAGCAGCTTAAGAAACAGTTAATGGATTTAACATTAAATTGGAAGATTGTTTAAAATTTACTACAAGTAGGTGTGTCTATTTATCAATTATTTCACCCAAGATTTACACCATTTTTTTGGATTCACTTTGAAAATGTTGTTAATCTTGGATGAAAGTTAGGTGAAAAACACAGCTTTGGATGATAAATTGACCTGTTTATGTTCCTGGGTCTCACAGATCTCACTAGATACACTTGCTGACTTTTCAAATGCATGGAGGTCCGCAGCATAACCCAGTAAGAACTAGTGGAAATTTTGTTTTCCCTTCATTTGCTGGAATAATCAGCAGATAATGTGAATATGTACACGTCTTTTCTTTTTTTTTTAACAGGCATTGCTTTATTTAAAACAATTAGCATAGCATACATGATCACTTTATCAAGCATTACAAGGCCTCCTTCACATTGGTGATTACATGCATGCACCAGATTCCAGCCATTGTTCTTATCCGCACAACCAGCTGTTACTTGTGGCTAGGGATGGACGAACAAACTTGTACTCCAGACAGATGCATCCAGGCTTGGACATCTGTTCCTAACAGCAGGTAAGAGCTGGTTGTGCGGATACATGCAAACTGTGGTGACTCCTCTCAGCCTTTCATCACTTTGTATACATGTAATTGCCAATGTGAATGAGGCCTAAGACTTTCATGGCCTGTGTTTAAAAGTATCACAATGCAGTGTAGGGGAAACGCATACACATTTTAAAAACGAACTGCAACTCCCAGTATGCCTAAAAGGGAACAAGAAAGAAATATTCTGGTCCTTACTCTGGGTAATTTTTGGTTCCATCAAAATCACTACTGTAAAGCTGTTGTAAAGCCAGCTATATATTAGATTTAAACTGAATTGTAGGCTTCACCTGATGGGAAAGCTTTCCTATATATCTCCTTAGATTTATTGGCATTGTTTGTGTCGGATATAAAAATAGAATTATTTTTGCAGCAATTAAGTTTTTAGCTATACTTGCTTCAGCTTCTATTATGAAATAGTACGCCACGTTAAAATGATGCACATTACCCAAGAGGAAACATCCTTCTGCTTTGATGGAATTACTACCTTACATTCCCTTAAGCCCTGATTACATTCTGTAATGGATCTTTAGTTCCAGGCCACACATGACTTAATCAAATTGAGCTCAGTTGAGGACTGTAGGGAAATATTTTATTGTTGTTAGGTTAGCACTACAGGAATTACGATATTTGAAATGAAACATCTTAATGTATATGTTGTTGTTTGTTAATCTGGTTTCCTAAAGCAGTCTTCTCATTTCCAGTTGATTTCCTTTGTAGTGAGAAGTGTGCATAGCTTTATGAACTGTGCTGTGCTGCCATATGTACCCATAAACCTCAGCTGCAGACGTAATGTGTGCTGTACCAAGACTATAGTGCCAAATGACCTACTGGACTTATTTCCGCTGCTCCTCTTCTTCACCTGTAAATACATTATCACTATGTATAGAAGCCATTTGCCCATTCATTACTTCATCATTTGGTGACGTGTTTCTTGTGAGTAGCTAGCGGAGACTGGAGTATTTTGATGTATTTCTTGCACTCTTTTTCTGACAGGAGAAAATAAAGCTGAATGTGTCTGAACTGTGATTAATTGTCACTTTATTTATTATTCTTCATCTTAAAAAATCAAATAGCACCATAAACAAACAAGTTCATTGTAGCAGGACAAGCAGGGCTGGACTGGGACAGAAATTTGGCCCTGGACTTAATCCAGACTGGCCCACTTTGACATGTCTCTCCCATCGCAGCCGGACAACTCCTGCACCTCCCCCCCCCCCCCGGCCATCCGCAGCGCCTCTCCCCCTTCACTAGCCACTAGCCGTTCTACTTTATTAGAGTAGAAGGGCTGGTACTGGTACTCTTATAGGCAGTACCAGTGGGTAAACTAGACATTATTTCACCCAGGGCAAAGAATCAGTTCGGTGCCCCCTTATGGGACAAGATTAGGCAGAAGTGAGAAACTCCCAGGCCATAGCTGTTGAATCAGCAGTCTGTCCCCTCCCCCCATGCTCCTCTGTCGTCCCCCCTGCTCCTCCCCCTGCTTATTTTCTTCCCCCCAGGTGAGCGCTGCGGGGAGGGAGAGAGAGAGGAGCAGAGGGGGTGGCAGTCCGCTGTCACTGAAGCCGGCCCACTGAGCCATCGGCCCACCGGGAAACTCCCTGTAGTCCCAATGGCCAGTCCATCCCTGGGGACAAGACTTAAAGACCAACTCCAGGCAAAACCTTTTTTATTTCATTTTGGATAAAGCAGGGAGGGGTTAAAGTCTTTGTCAATTCTTTATTGAACTCTGTGTCTCATTTAGCGAGATCTCCTATAATAAACATAAGGACAGAAAGTGGTAGGACGTCTTTTACTTGGGGAAACGGATAAAACCAAAACATGTAGTAGAGAAAGGAAGGGTCTGACAATATTTTATTTCTAGAAGAAAGAAAAAAACGGAAACTGCTCATTGTATTGAGATCGATAAGCTGCCAACACTCCACTAGACAATATAGTGAAAAGAAACAAGTAAACAAATTAGTTTAGCACGCGAAATGGTTTATGTAAAAAAAAAAAAATACACGTAAAAGGTGAATGTCAATTCAACAGTGAACGTGATTGAATGAACAACCCATATATTTAAGCGCAAAACATTATATGAAAAAAACATTCAAAAGTCCAAATTTATGTGGAGACACCAAGAGGTGGTTAATCCAAAGAAAAAATAAACAACCATAGAAAGTCTCCCTTGATGTGTACAGGGAAATTGAATGATAACATTTTGATCCCAAAAAGTGCAGTAAAAAGTGATAAGGGTGGCGCACTTACCAGAGACGATGGACATGCAGGATAGGTCCCATCCGATATACCCCAAAGGTTCCCGGTACAAAGACACAGACTCACATCCTCATCCACCCACGGATCCTAAAAGAATTGAGCTCTGTCATTTCAAATTGTTTCTTATTTTTAGGGACTCGGTAATGACTTGAATAGTACCACTGGATTGGCATAGGGCCAATGTGGTGTCTATATTTTAAAAGGGATCAAAGTCTTTACTAAGTAACTATAGACTTGTTAGTTTAATTTCTATAGTTCGGGAAGATACTGAAGAGTTAAATAAAATACCACATAGATGAGTTCTTGCTGGAAGAAATTGTTTTAAGCAGAATACAGCATGGATTCATGAAAGACAGGATTTGTCAAACCTGATTTATTTTTAATGAAGAAGTAAGTAAAACCTTGGACAGTGAAAGAGTGATAACTATTGCGCTACTGGGAGTAGGTAAATGTAAAAATAAGTAAGAGTGAAATAAGTGACGTGGAAGCACCTATATCTAATAGTGTTCACTATACACAAATAATGAATGAAAGAAAAATATGTAGCGCTTATCACATTTTTTCTTTTATTTCAAACCTTGGACAGAGAGGTGGCGGTGGACGTGGTGTACTTGGATTTTGCAATGGATTTTTCAATTTTTAAATGGATAGAAAACTGGCTAAAAGACAGAATTCAGAGAGTAGTGGTGTTGTACCCCAAAGTTCAGGGTCTGGGATTAAAAGTACCATTTCAGTCTTTGCAGATGACACCAATGCAGTGGAATAATGTCCTTACAGGATGTGTCCAACAAGTCGAACTCAATGCTCTGTCTAATTGGGCAACTAAGTGGCAAATGAGGTTTAATGTTGATAAATGTAAAGTTATGTACTTGGGGGCTAAGAATTTTCATGCATCATACATACTCTAGAGCAGGGGTATCAAACTCAATTTCATCAAGGGCCGGTTGTATGTGTAAAATTTGATGTCCAGCGCATCCCTTCCCCTTACATTAAATGTTAAGAGCCACCCCACCATCAGAAGTTAAGCTGCTGCTGAGAAGAAGCTGGATGCATTGCCTAAAAGCAGAAAGTAAGGGTCTTGAGGAGGACCAGAGGAGGGCGAGGGCCACATGAAATGGCCTGGAGAGCCGGATTGGGCCTGCAGGCCTTGTGTTTGACACCTGTGCTCTAGAGGGAGTACAACTGGGATAATCCATTGATCTGGGATAATCCAATCTAAAATGCTTTCTTGTATTAAGAGATGTATGGACTCCAGAGAAAAAGATCTAATTTTGCCCCTGTACAAATCATTAGTAATACCTCATCTGTAATATGCAGTTCAGTTTTGGGCACCAGTTCACAAAAAAGATATTGGGGAGCTGGATAAAGTGCAGGGAAGGACAACCAAACTAATAAGAGGCATTCCTTAGCTATGAGGAAAGATTAGATAAACTGAATGTATTCACTCTTGAGAAGAGGGGATTATAGGGGATATGATAAAACATGTTTACATACATAAATGATCCATATAGTGAACTTGGTGTTGAGTTATTCACTTTAAGGTCATTACAGAGGACAAGAGGCACCTTTTTACATCTAGAGGAAAAGAAATTTCATCTTCAAATATAAAAAGGTTTCTTAACAGTAAGAGCAGTGAAAATGTGGAATAGATTCCCTCCAAAGTGTTTCTGTTCAGCTCACTAGATTGCTTTAAGAAAGGCCTGGATGATTTCCTAAATGTGAATAATATAACTTGGTATATCATTTATAGGTAAAGTTGATCCAGGGAATATCAGATTGCCTCTTGGGGATAAGAAAGACATTTTTTCCCCTGCTGTAGCAAATTGGATCACGTTTTGCTGTTTTTTTTAGCTCTCTCTGGATCAACTGTGGGTATAGTATTGTGTTAATGGGATTGTATGATATTTTAGTGATTGGAATTATGTGTGCATTAATTGCCCAATGGTTTCTTAGGTTACTAATTGACTTTAGAAGTATGATTACTTAGCCATGTTCCCACCATGCAGTCTAATTTCTCTAGCAGAATTTTGATAATGTATAATCATTTGGAAGATATGATGTGAGGAGACTGGTATAGAGATTTTTGCTTCCAGGATGCCTGAGGCGTATGAAAGGGAAATATGTGATTCAATATGTAAGCATCTACAAAAAAAAGGAAATATCAGATTTGACTGGCTTGACCCATTTAAAGCTCCCACCTGGGGAAAGTAACTGTAACCATCATCCTTGATCCTTCTCCATTTGCTGGTCCTTACTCAGCACAGCAGGCCAGGTCTCTGCAGTGCACGCCTGCACCCTAATCAAGGACGATTAATCTAAATGCTGGTAATTCAGCCCTGTTGTGATCAAGCTGTCACAGACATTGATAGACCCTATGCGTTGTCATAGACAACAGTAAACAGCTATTAACGATGCTGGAGTGGTGTAAGTCTGCACACAGATAATCACAGCAACAGCAGACAGTAGCAGAATCAGAAGCCTGATGCCCAGGGTACGGACAAGCAGGCAGAGCACAGAATGCCAACAGAGACGTTAGGCCAACAGATAAAGATGAGTCCAGATAAACTGAGCATAAATGCAGTTCAAAAGGTCACATGGAAATACAAGGTATTGACAGAAAGACGTTTATCCAGAGCCTGATCAACAGGGTTCTTTGTTTCCTCATGCCTTGGCTAGAGCTCTGTCTGTTCATTTCTTCAACTTCTTCCTTTCTTCCTTATTTCCTTCCTTCCTTCCCTTTCTATTTTTACTTCCTCTTCCTTTCCTGCACAGGTTTGACCTTTACAACTGTAGATCAGGAATTCTCTTGAAACCACTTTTAACTATACTATTTTGAAAAAAAATGACGGGCCAGATTCACAGAGCCATTACTCCGGTCTATCTCCTGATAGACCGGAGTAATTTCAAATTACCCACATTGTATCATTAGTTTGAATCCTCAAACCATGAAACGATGGCTTCGGGCTTCGATCCGACAGGCTTACGTCTCCGTACGCCGTCGGATCCATGCTGCAATCTTTTTCCACCCGCTGGGTGGAGTTTGCGTCGTTTTCCGCGTCGGGGTATGCAAATATACTTTTTCCGGCGATACACAAAGTTACGATCGGCCGTCGCATTCTCTTACGCCATCTGTAGTCAGCTTTTTGCTGCGTAAAGTTAGGGCAGCTATTATCTGGTCTATAGTTAGACGGCCCATGTTAAGTATGGCCGTCGTTCCCGTGTCGAATTTCAATTTTTTGTTTTTGTTTTTGCGTAAGTCGTCCGGGAATAGGAATGTACGTAAACGACGCTACTCAAAAAAAACCTGACGTAACGACATAGCTTCGCGCAATGCATGGCGGGAAATTTCTGAACGGATCATGCGCAGTTCAACCGCCACGGGGACGCGCCTAATTTAAATGCTTCACGCCCCCTAATCGCGTATTTCGATTCCGCCACAAGAAATACACTACGCCGCCGCACCTTATGGGCCGAAATCTACCTGAATTCGTCTTAGAGCCAGGTAAAATACGGCGGCGTAGTGTATCTCTGATACTCTGCGCCAGGGCAATTGTACCTGAATCTGGCCCTACATTTCCATTTTTTTGACTCTAAAGGCTGGCCATACATGATACAATTTTCTTGTACAATTTTTCTTAAGATTTACCAAAACCATGTAATACGAGGTAAAAACCTAAACACTTTAATTTTTTCAATCAGGTAGGCCCTTGCACTACATAGTTGAAGGTAAATCTAAAGAAAATTGAATAGGGAAATTGTATGGCCTAAGTTACATTTTGTATAGTGAAAATAAATCTCCCCAGAAGGCCACATGCATTAAAAAAAGCAAAAACAATGACAGGATTTTTTGTACACTTTCTACTTTAACACATACAAAAAAAAGGGTTTAGCTTTGTGTATACTTTGCCATTTGCAATAGGAACTTGTAGATGTAGAAAGTATTGTTTTTATTTGTCTGTTTTTTAAAGTGTGTGTCCCTTGTAGCAAATTTGCCAAATCTAAATATTATTGAAAAGCAAAATCAAGTCATAAAATTTATAGTACTACCACACGAAAACAATGACTATTTTAAAAGGTAACCCTAACTGCCATAAATAGCATACCATAACTGACATAAATACACAGAAGAGCAGAAGAAAAAAAACATAGTGCAATTATTTTTTAAAGAGTACAGTTTTAATAAATACATTTTAATACAGAGATTATTTGTATTATTATATAGGATTTATGAGGGCAGACAGAACAGTTACAATTCAATACAGGAGGAATAAGAGGGCCCTGCTAGTTAGAGCTTATAATCTAAAAGAGAGAGTTTACAATCTAAAAGATAAAAACATATCCCCACATAGGAATATCAGGTAAAATTTCAGCCAACAAGGCACTTCAAAATCAGTATAGTGAACGGTGTAATACTCTGACGTAGGTTAAATAATACAATGGTATCAGAGGGAGGATCCACAGGGGGATCCTGTGGAATGGGTGTGAGGTATCAGTGTAGTGACCCAAATAGCTTTGTTGTGTGATAAGCAAGATGAATGCGTTCCACGTTGGGATGCAGATGTTTAGTTTGCCCCAGGTCAGAGGATAGGAAAGAAATATAAAGTAGCCAGAACAGCAGGAATAGAAGAAGAGAAAAGTTAAAGAGGAGGGATGAGGAAGTGAAAGGGATGCATCGTGTGGCAATCCATGAGGTGGCCACAGAGCAGTGCACAGGTCAGCCAAAACTACAAGGTAGGTCAGGTCCAGCTTCACAGGGGTTTGTGGCTCACAGGTTTCAAAAATGACAATGTAAATGGTCTATATTGCCTACATTGGCCCAGATTCACGTAGATCGGCGCATTTTCAGTCCGGCGTAGCGCACCACTTTTCCGTTAGACTTGCGCAATCTAGCCGCGTAATCCCGCGATTCACGTAGCTTTTACGCAAGAGATTGCGCAAGCGTAAGGTTTTTTCCGGAGGCGTAAGGAGGAGTAATACAAATTGGGAGGGACGTGGGCGTGTTACATTGAAATGAGCCGTGACCCCATGCAAATGAAGGGCCGGCCGACTCGCGCATGCGCGCGTGAAGGAAACCATGTCAGCTCCGTTGTGCGCATGCTCACAACTCGGGAGCGGCGCAATCAGTGAAATAGGAAATGGACTAGGGCAATGTTGTGAACTACGCAGACAGCATAAATAGACACACACAAACGCCCTTCCATTGCAAAAGTACATCCCTTTGTGTCCCTTCCCATTGAATCAAGTGCTTTTGCTCTGTTGTTCGTTAGAGTGTGTTTTGTAGTTGTCAGATTAGTGTTCTGTGTGATCTAGTGCTTGTTGGTAGTTTTGTGAAAGTGTATTTTGATAAGTGTTTGAGACTGTTTGTTTGATTGATATATTTCTGAGCGTTTGTTTTCTGGCTTTATTTTTTCATCTGATTTTTTTGTGTCTGTTTCTTGCTGAGTGCTAGTGTGATTTTTGGGTGTTCTTTTTCTCTTTGTGTGCTAGGGACCACAGTGGTGTGCATGCATGCATTCTCATTGTGCCATGATTAATGTGTGTGTTTAACGTGCAAAGATGCATAATGTGAGCTGGCATGAGATGGGGTCATGAGATGGGGTACCAGTGCATATGCAGAGTCACCTTGAAGGGAAAAGACAGGAGGATGTTAGTCATGCATGTGCCACTTGTGAGGTGTGCATCACGGGAGGGGATAGTCATGCCTGACTCCCATGTCACTCACCAACCAGCCAGCTGTCCCCATACATGTTCTGTTTGAAATCTGTGGGGATGGGGCTCTGATTGTATATGTAGCTGTCATGGGTGTCATGGGTGGTGCCATGTGTTGGGCTGCTGATGTCCTCCTGCAAGGTTGTGGTAATTCCATGATGGCATGAGGGGTGAATCTGAAGATGCGAGACACCTCAGAATCTCTCATGCCAAAGATGTCTATGCGTGTGTGATATATCAAGTGAAGAGTGAGGGGCTTGTATCAGATAAGAATATTGTATTAGATTAGATTAAATGGTAAATTTTATATAAGCAAAAAAAAAAAAAACATCTCCCGTGCCCTCCTTAGTGCCATCCTCCGTGCCCTCATCCTTCTTTGTTCATCTAAAGTCAGTAGTATAGCTATGCGCGACGATGCCCCTGGCATGTTGGCATACAGATTGTTGGGCAACACGTGTGACTGCTGAACTCCTCACTAACAGTGTTGCTTTATCTGACAATTAGACTTTTTTTCAAAATTTAGACCAGCTTTTAGGTCCTCTAACTTTAGACAGAACATTTTGCAGTTGCGCACATCGCGTAGCCTGCGCAGCAACTGCGTTTTTTTGTGAATCCCCGTAACTCCCTCATTAGCATATTTGACTAGCAAATCAATGGTGTGTCTAGTGCAGTTTTGCGCGAAGGGAAGCGAATGTCTAATTCAATTACGCCGGACCAAAAAACGTAGATTTCTGGCGTATATTGTTTTGTGAATCGCGTCCAACTATACGCACGCGCACATTTAGACTTACGCACGTGCAACAGCAGTTGCGCAGGCGTAATCGCTCTGTGAATCTGGGCCATTGTGTTTACTTTTAGGTACAAGTCTTGAACATGAGCTGTTAGTCTTTCTAAGTTATTATAGGGCAGGGTCCTTGAACACATTCATACAGTATATAGTTAGGGCAGTTGGGAAGTTCCAATATCTGGGAATGGGGGTGTGCTGCATCAAAGAAGAAGCAGGTCAAGCCCTTTTTGGAATGAGAGAACCAATGGTAATAAAAAGAAAGGCTATCCAAGTTGTTTTGGGCATGGATGACCCTGCAAGATGATAATGTACAATGTGTCAAATTCTTGGTTCCATAAGGGTTGTTGCCCCAGGCAGATCCACCAAAGACTTTATGTTAGTGCAGCTCCTGCATGTTGGGTGTTCTTTCTAGAAATATACTATGCAGTAAGATTGGAAATCTGTATCATCAAGGTACGAGGCCTCGCAGTTGGGTACGTTTTAACTGTTAGTATGTGTCTATTTATAGTTATTTTCTGGCCAGTAGCTGGGCTTTGTAGTCCTGCAACTATTATGGCCACCCCTCATTTTTTTTTAATTATTTTATTTATATTGAGGGAATTAGTCCACAAGGATTACAAACAAAGAAAATATAACAATACGAATAGATAATAATGATATTGCTCATGCACCTACATGGATAACATAAACTTAACAGTTGTATTTATTTTCCATTTTCTTAGGGAAGTGAAAAAATAAATAAATATATATATATATATATATATATATATATATATATATATATATATACACGTGTATATATATATATATATACATACACACATACACATATATATATACATACATATACATACATACACACATACATACATACATATACACACATAAAAAAAAAAAAAGAAGAGGAAAAAAAAGAAAGGGAGTGAGGAATATAAAGAATATAAAGGGGGAAAAAGAAGGGAAGGGGTTTGCAGGCATTGAAGTTTAAATATCAGTCCTTCAATACAATATTGTCCTGGTTCACTTCCCAAGTGTCATTTATGGAATATGGTTCATATGATTCATATGAACCCACTAATGGTATGTATGGAACGATCAGTTTGGCGTAGCGGACTCTCTGAGGCGTTGGCCCTCTATTGAGTACCTGAATATATTCCAGGGTTGCCAGGTAGCTTTGTAATTCTCTTGTCGTTTTTGTCCAGTGAGGACCAAATCCTCTAACCGACCGATTTCGTCAACCCTCCGAAGCCAAGAGGCTATAGACGGAGGATGCGGTGACTTCCAGTTGAGTGGGATACAGTGTTTGGCTGCGTCGAGAAGGTGACGGATAATTGATTTTTCATAAACTCGTATAGGGATATCAGTTACATGTAAAAGAAAAAAGGCCGGGTCTTCCGGGATCGTACAATCCGTGAATTGTTGTACAATTCCACGAACCCCCTCCCAGAACCCCCTAATACGGGGGCATGACCAAAATATATGTAAAAGAGTACCCCTATTATTCTGGCACCTCCAACAAAGATCTGAGGATGTCAGGAATAGTTTATGTAAAAGGGCAGGGGTCCTATACCAACGTGTAAAAAGTTTATAGTTGGTTTCCTGATACTTAGAGCACCTGGAAGACTTATGAGTTAACTGAATTATCCGGTCTTTCTCGTTCGAGGTAAAATGATGGTCTAAGTCTCTCTCCCATTTCAATAGAGTCGGGGGTTGGTGGTCTCCCTGAGGTGTTATCAATACAGCATACATCAGAGATAATGTATGGGCAATCGTCCCAGTCTTTGAGCAAAGCTCTTCTATAGTCGTAAGTGGGTATTGCAAAACGTCAGGGGGGGTGGGATGGTCTTAAGAAAATGACTTAACTGCAAAGCTCTCATAAAGTCTAGTTTAAACTGACCGTTAGGGTCCACCAGCTCAGAATACGTCCTCCATCTACCCAAAATACTAAAATGAGATGCCTGGTGAACTCTTGCTTCCCGTAGTTTGCGAAAAATCCTATCATGTAGGCCTGGTCCAAATTGGGGATGACCTATCACAGGTCTCATTTGAGATTCGCACGTCGAGAAGGGGGGTCCCGATAACAGGTGCGCACACTCTCCAACCGTATTACCTATTAGTGGGTGTTGTTTAACTTTATGTGGTAAGGCTGTATAGCACCAGGGAGCTCTGATAAGAGGCATTTCACTCTGGTCTTGTTTCAGCTGCATCCACAGTTTGATGTCCTTATGCCTATTCCAGTCGAGAAGTCTACTAAGGTGGCATGCTTGATAATAAAGACGCATATCTGGTAATGCCAACCCCCCGTTTGATTTAGGTAGTGAAAGTGTCGCCCTACTCAGTCGTGGGTGTTTCCCTGACTATAGGAAACAAGTAAAAATAAAATGAATTTAATTAAAGAAATTCCTAGGAATATGAATTGGAAGGGCCTGCATATGATAAAGAAGTTTAGGGAGCACTGCTATTTTAAGAATATTACAGCGGCCCAGCCAGGTGTGAAGACCACTACTCCATTGGTCCAGCGACTGTTGAATTGTCTTCAAAAGAGGTGGGAAGTTTAACTTAAAAACTTGGGAAAAGGATGTAGGTATATGAATACCAAGATACAACAAAGCCGTATCTGTCCATTTCAGGCGAAAGCTATCTCTAAGTCTAATAAGTTGAGTAGGTAGAATCCCTATGCCCATTGCCTCTGATTTATTATAGTTGATCTTAAAATTAGAAAGCTGACCATATAATTTGAATTCGCGTAACAGATTTGGCATGGAGGTCATAGGGTTTGTAAGGGTGAACATCAGATCATCAGTAGTGTTGCTCACGAATATTCGCATTGCGAATATTCGTAACGAATATTGCATATCCGAGTATTCGCGAATAAATCGAATAAATCGAGTATTCGCGAATAAAGCGAATAAATCGAATAAAATCGAATAAAATCGAATAAATAAAAGCGAATAAATCTCCATCGACGTCTAAAAGCATTGCTGGTATGATTAGACACCCTGGGGCGAGTAGCTGAGGCGATCCTTTTATGTTGCCGAATATTCGCAATGCGAATATTCGTATTACGAATATTCGCAAATACTTTCTCTGCCCTTCTGTGTTTTGTGTATAAAAAAAAAAAAATTAGCTTTAGTTTAGTCATATAAGTTTGTGTAAGTAGATTTAGTGTTGAGTGCATATTAGTTTAGTTATCCAGGAAATGATCTCCGTTTTCGCGTGTTGACGAGAATTTCGCAATCAATTTCGCATTAGCGAAATTTCGCATTCGCATTAGCGAAATTTCGCAATATTGTTTTTTTGATAAAATATCACGAATATTCGATATTAGCGAATATTTCACGAATATTCTTCTATATATTCGTGAAATATCGCGAAATCGAATATGGCGTATTCCGCTCAACACTAATCATCAGCGTAGGCACAGATTTTATATTGCGTTTCGTTCACTCCTATACCTGTAATGTTTGGATTCAGTCGGATGTGGCACAAGAAGGGTTCCAGGGAGAGTGCAAACAGGAGGGGTGATAAGGGACAGCCCTGTCTAGTGCCGTTGGTAACTGTGAAAGTCTCTGAGAGAACCCCATTAGCTCTAACACTGGCCGTAGGTTCAGTGTAAGCTGCAGTTATCCAACGAAGCATCTTACTCCCCAGGCCTATATATCGCAGCGTCTCAAACATGAACGCCCAATTGACCCGGTCGAACGCCTTTTCGGCGTCCGTCCCAAGGAAAAGACATGGTGTTTTTTTATCTACTGCAATGTGTAACAGATTTAAGACTTTAGTGTTATTGTCTCTGGCTTCCCTAGTCGGGACAAAACCTACCTGATCTAAATGAATGAGAGACGTTAGATGCTGTTGGAGTCTAACGGCCAGGATTTTAGTAAATAACTTAAAGTCAGTGTTAAGAAGAGAGATAGGCCGATAGCTCCCGCATTGGTTCGGGTCTTTGCCTTCCTTCGGAATAACCGATATCTGTGCTTGTAATGTAGTTTTGTGAAAGACTTTCCCCGGGCCATTAAACAGGTCTACTAAACGATGTCCTAAAAAAGGAAAAAGGGCCTTGTAATATGCAATAGTAAGACCATCTGGTCCCAGGGCTTTGCCCGGTTTCGTACTATCTAAGGCTTGTTGAAGTTCGGTCAACGTGATAGGGTCTTCCAAAAGCTCACGTGTTTCAGGCTGCAATAAAGGCATAGCAGATTGGGACAAATATGACACCATAACCTCATGTGCGGGGGTAGGTACACTCAAGTTGTATAAAGAACCATAAAAGATTCTGAATTCCTGGACAATTTGTTGAGGTAATGATTTTTTTTGACCTATGGAGTTTACTATATGTGGTATGTAAGACGCAATTTGCTGTTTCCTCAAAGTTTGTACGAGGAGCCTACCACATTTATTACCTGATTCGTACACTTTCTTTCGGCACACCTGCATTGCTGCCTTAGCTTTAAATTGCAGGATATCGGTTATCTGTGAATGTAGCATGTCCAATTCAGATCCGAGTTGTCTAGTCGGGGTTGCTTTATGGGAAGTCTCTAAATTATGTAACTTAATAAGTAACACATCCAATTGTGCTGTCCGCAAATGCTTTAGTCTTGCGCCGTGTTTAATAAGGACCCCTCTTATAACGGCCTTATGGGCCTCCCACACTACCCCTGCGTCACTATCTGGTGTTGCATTAGTGTCAAAATAATACCCAATTTCTCTGACCACATCAGCTAAAACCTCAGCATCTTGTAACAGGCTTTCATTAAGTTTCCACTGCAATTTTTGTCTCGTACGTGCGTGTGATAAAACATATCGTTTACTGATCGGGGCATGGTCAGACCATATAATTAATCCGATCGAGGTATCTTCCACTGCATGTAGCTGACCATGCGGAACTAAGAAATAATCAATCCGTGAGTACGTTTGATGTGGTTTTGAAAAAAAAGTATAGTCCCGCTCACCCGGGTGGAAAAGACGCCAAACGTCTATCAGCTGTGCGGAGTGAAACGTCGATCCAATTCGTCTACGCATGTCACGCGGTGTCGACGATGTCCCTGAGGAGGTATCTTCCATCGGCAATAAAGGTATATTCAAATCACCCCCTACTATAAGGTGTCCATCATAAAAATTTAAAAGTCGCCCTATCTGTTTCCTCAGGAATACGTCCTGATGATTATTAGGTGTGTATAGGTTCGCGAGGGTCACGGTTTCTTCTCCAATCTGTCCCTTCAAGAACAGAAATTGTCCTTCGCTGTCTATCTGAGAATCTATAAACTTCCATGGCACTCTATTAGAGATAAGTATAGACACTCCTCTGGATTTAGTTTCAGTGTAATTAGAGTGGAATGTTTCCGGGTAGTGCCTGTTTTTAAGTAGTGGCAGATTATTTCCTCTGAAATGTGTTTCCTGCACTAAGACAATGTCCGCTTTGGCTCGACGCATGTCATGTAGCAGCATTCGTCGTTTTTCAGGTGAGTTAAGACCTTTAACGTTTAAAGAAAAAATATTAAGTGAATCCATGTCTGCAAAAGAATAAGGTGTAGGTGAAGAAAGAAAAAGATAAATGGGGTAGTGAGATAAAAAAAAAAAAAAAAAACCCCAGCAAAAAAAAAAAGAAAAAAAAAAAGGAAGCTAACGCAAGAGAGCGTAGCTATGAGGCCACCCCTCATATGTCAGTATATATAAGGCACCATTAGGTGTCTTTGTAGCTTGACAAAGGCACGCCCGATCGTGGCATTGTGCATGCTCGGAAGTGCTTTGCATGTACTGTTGATGTCATGAAGCCAGTGCTGCAGTTCAAGTTTGTTCCAGCACTTTCTCTAAAAAGTGTATGGTGGAAAGTTCCGAGCCATTGTCCTCAACACTGACAGCTAGATACACAGATCTTCTGTGGGTACTTCTCTTCCTAGAGATGAGCGATCAAGTCCTGGTTTGCATCAATATGAGCCTTCTATGTTCTTCCAGAGTGTGAATGACTGCTTTTGTAGCTAATACAATTTCTTTAAAAGTCTACACTTAGAGGCATTTTTTCTGTTCCTTTTTATTTGTTTACCGTTATTATCTGTGATTGCCCCAAAGCAATCACATGGTACCTGGCAACCTGTACTATGTGATTAGCTTAGCCAATCAAAGATCACAACCGAGATGACGCTGTTCTGCACTGGTGCAGCTCTGCATATAAGGCAGCTTTCAGGTTTTATTGTCAAAGCTTAATTGAACAAACTGAAGTTAGAAGATAACTGGTTATTATGCACAGCTGCACCATTCTGTGTGTGCCAGTTTTAGTAAATCTTTCCCAAAGAAAAAACACATTTTATTTAATTACCCAATTTTCCAAATAATTTGGACAAAAAAATGCCTCTTACTAATTGCCTGATATTGTCTACTTTCCAAAAAGAGGTAATTTGTAGTGTTGCTCACGAATATTCGCATAGCGAATATTCGCTACGAATATTGCATATTCGAGTATTCGCGAATAACTCGAATATTGCGGCTAATATTCGCTATGGCGAATATTCGTATTTTTTCAAATTTATTTGTAAAACAGATCACAGCCTAGTGATCTCCATCGACGTCTAAAAGCTTTGCTGGTATGATTAGAGAGAGACCCTGGGCCGAGTAGCTGATGCGATTCTTTTATGTTGCCGAAAATTCGCATTGCGAATTTTCGGCAACATAAAAGAATCGCATCAGCTACTCGGCCCTTCTTTTGCATCAGAGCCAATCAGAATAACTCGAATATTCGGCAAAAGGAATATTGCGCGATATTCCTTTTGCCGAATATTCGAGTTATTCTGATTGGCTCTGATGCAAAAGAAGGGCGGAGAAGATAATCGCGCAATATTCCTATTGCCGAATATTCGAGTTATTCTGATTGGCTCTGATGCGCCCTTCTTTTGCATCAGAGCCAATCAGAATAACTTGAATATTCGGCAAAAGGAATATTGCGCGATATTCCTTTTGCCGAATATTCGAGTTATTCTGATTGGCTCTGATGCAAAAGAAGGGCGGAGAAGATAATCGCGCAATAGGAATATTGCGCAATTATCTTCTCCGCCCTTCTTTTGCCCCCTTATTCTCATTTCTTTTAAGTAGAGTTAGTGTAGAGTTAGTGTTTAGTGCATATTAGTTTAGTAATACAGGAAATTATCTCCGTTTATGAGAATTTCGCAATCATTTTCGCATTAGCGAAATTTTGCAAAAAAATTTTTGGATAAAATATCACAAATATTCGATATTAGCGAATATTCGCGAATATTCTTCTATATATTCGCGCAATATCGCGAAATCGAATATGGCGTATTCCGCTCAACACTAGTAATTTGTACTGCTCTCGCATTTTGGAACCTCAGGATATCATGTTTGGTATGTATTTACTTAGTGTAACATCATCTTAAGCGCCCAGAGGCGATTCAGTTCGCATGTGCCGCGCTATATAAGTTTTCATTCATTTATTCATTCATTCATCTTTTATATTGTACCAAACAATTGGGCAATATATTATGTTTTTGTGCATTAAAATTAAAAAAAAAGTGTATTTTATTCCAAAAATTGTGTTTGAAAATACGCTGCACAAATACTGTATGACATAAAAAATTGCAACTCCCACCATTTTATTCTCTAAGGCCTTTGCTTAAAAAAAAATATATAATGTTTGGGGGTTCAATGTCGTCTTTTAGCAAAAAATACAGATTTTTTTAATATAAACAAAAACTGTCATAAGGCTCGGTCTTCAAGTGCTTAGAAGAGTGGGTGATGTGTGGCGGAAGCTTCTAACGTTGGACAGAAAATGCCAGGACAGTTCAAACAGCCAACAATTGATAATTTTCTTTAATAACATAACATTAAACATGCTTTTTAACTGGAGACCCTGCCAATAACAGAACTTCTGTTGCAGGCAGACAATACTAACATAGGTAAAAGATGCAATTTTCTTTCTTCCACCACCAATTGTTTGATTCCCCCATCATCATAGTGTTGATGGGGGAAACCCTCTGGCAGCGCTATGGTTTTCTACAGGCAGGTAGAAATACCTCACGGCCAGAACACAGTGACTAGTGTTGCCAGCTATAGCCAGCCTGTCCTTGTGCCCTGAATCACGCCTCTAGTGTGCACCATTGAAATTCACTCCCTCTCACACGTAAAGCCATGAACTTTCCCTCCTCTGCATGCCTGTATTAGCTCTGCCCCTCCTCATCTGTCTGTCCTAGAACCAACAGCCTTACACACAGTGATCATTTTGCTGCAGCACCTGTTAACCCTTTATTTCCCAAATGGAACTGCAGCTTACACTGGCATCCAATTTCCTGGCCAAACTGCAGGAAATTGTATTGCAGTAATCCTCTCCTGTGTGTCCGCACACCAGACAGTCCACTCAGCATCCTAGCTCTTCTGTTGGTTGCTATTGGCAGTAGTAGTGTGCACCCCAGTATGAGATCCCAGAACAAGCACCCACATATTGTGCTACCCCATCAGGGGTCACTAATTTAAACTGGTTCTTCACTAAACAGCACAGAGGCTACTTGCTACCTAGCAAACAGTTCACTCACTCGGGTTCCACCATACAGTCTAGGGGTGTCTTTTTGTGATTTATTTTTGTTAAACTTAAGAACAGGATAGGGACTAGGGTATAGGCTTCTCCAAAGTAGTTGTTAAAGAGACAACAGTCTTTCTAGTGGTAACAGTAACTGAAGTTAACAGTCCAAGGCCCATAGCTATAGACTATGGGGCAAATCTTTGGCCATCTTGTTACCCTGTGCCAGTGCACAACTATTGGTAGCCAGTGCAGAGACCAGCACACACAATCTCATGAATGAGCTAAGGGTCACTACTCACATGTCCCTAGGACAGATGCTTCCTCCCAGCTTCCTCTGGACCCAAACCCATGAGTGAGAAGGCGCCTTTCAGGACCGGATCCCTTGTGGTGTGGTTTTGCAGTCAGTTCTGAGCAAAGTCCACTTTGGCCTCTGTTCCTGGAACTTCCTAGGCCCACTAGAGCAGCTGTTTAAACCATGGGCTGGTGTATAATAATAAGGGGGCGCTAATAGTAAGTGATAAATAAATTCCAAATTCTAGCTTGAAACAATATATTAACTATAAGGTCAACAATATAATAGTGATTTAAAGTGCAAGTGCTTATATAATGACAACATCAAAATATAGGTGCAAACAGGTCCAAAAAATGCAGCAATGGTCACTAGATAATAAGCATTGGTAAGTCCATGCATCAAATGGTGGACTTGAGAGTAGACACCATCACCACGGAACAGATATCAAACTGGCGCCACCCAGTGAAAGATAGTGGTAAGTAGCTACTTACCAGACCACCATGACCCTTCGTATGAAAAAAGGATCAAAAATAAAAAGAAGAAAAACGGGCCATAGTAAAGTTCTGCAATTTATTGTAAAACAGATTAAAAACAAAAGCCAAATGGCCGCTTACTTGTGCAAGTGCCGAGACCTTGGCACTAAGGAATCAAGTGTATTTTAGCTAGATTTAGACGTGGAGCACCAGCTGCACCGTGTCTCACTTTCGTGGGTAGGTGTAGCGTGCGTTCCACCACCCCTCTGTGCCAAATCTGGAAGTGGCTGAACTTGACAAGGAATGCCTCGACGTACGTTTCATCTATTGATGTCGTCAGGAAGCACGCTACACCTACCCACGAGAGTGAGACACAGTACAGCAGCAGTCTCAGCACTTGCACAAGTAATGCCGCGTACACACGGCAGAGAAACTCGACGGGCGGAACACATCGTTCCGCCCGTCGAGGTTCTCTGCCGGCCGTCAGAATCGGCGATCCGCCCGTCGGGAAAGGCAACCAGCCATTCATCCCGACGGGCCGTCGAGCAAATAGAGAACCTGTTCTCTATTTGCTCGACCAGTTTCCCGACGGGCGGGGCTCGCCTGAGAGCGTACACATGGCCGAGGTTCTCGGCAGAATGCGGCTCCCAGCGAGGTTCTCGCTGGTTTCTGCCGAGAACCTCGGCCGTGTGTACAGGGCTTAAGACTGTCTCAGCACTTGCACAAGTAAGCAGCCATTTGGCTTTTGTTTTTAATCTGTTTTACAATAAATTGCAGAACTTCAATATGGCCCATTTTTCTTCTTTTTATCCATGATAATTTCTTCTTTTGGAGTCCATTCTTGGCCAGTCCCATCCAGGTACAAGGACAGATCTTAGGCCACCAACCGTACTAAAGCTCCGCCTGATCCTTTTTTTATACGAAGGGTCATTGTGGTCTGGTAAGTAGGCACTTACCTCTATCTTTCACCGGGTGGCGCCAGTTTGATATCTGTTCGGTGGTGATGGTGTCTACTCTCAAGTCAACCATTTGATGCATGGACTTACCAATGCTTATTATCTAGTGACCTTTGCTGCATTTTTGGACCTGTTTGCACCTATTTTTTGATGTTGTCATTAAGCACTTGCACTTTAAATCACTATTATATTGTTGACCTTATAGTTAATATATTGTTTCAAGCTAGAATTTGGAATTTATTTATCACTTACTATTAGCGCCCCCTTATTTTTATACACCCCCCACATTGTCAAAGTTGTTTTCAGACCACTTTAGGGGATCAGCTTCTTTAACCACTTAATCACCGCCCTATAGACAAAATACGTCTATAGGGCAGTTCCTGTACTCTAACAGGACGTCCATGGACGTCCTCCGTTAGAGTCAGGTTTGCGCGCCCGACCGGGCGCGCACACACGATCACCGGTGCTCACCGGGTCCACGGGACCCGCAGCATCGATGATCGCGGGGGGGAGCCAATGGCGGCGGCTCCTTACCACGTGATCGCGCCGTCCAATGACGGCGCGATCACATGATGTAAACAAACCCGGCCAGCGTCGGATCCGCGCCCTAGAGGGCGCGCACACACGGTCACGGCGCTCGGCGGGTCCACGGGACCCGCAGCGTCAGTGATCTTGGTAAGGAGCCAATGGCAGCGGCTCCTTACCACGTGATCGCGCCGTCCAATGACGGCGCGATCACAAATGTAAACAAACGGCGTCATGTGCTGACGCCGGTTCCTCCCTCCTCTCGCTGTACCAATCGGTACAGTGTGAGAGGAGAGCGCGGATGGCTGCAGCAGTGTGGGATGGATCTGTGACTATTGCAGTCACAGATCCATCCATCCCTGCTCAGCCATCCCTGCATTAACTCCTTCCTTCCCTGCGCAAAACTCTGCATACCCCCCTGCAAAACTCTGCATACCCCCCTGCAAAACTCTGCATACCCCCCTGCAAAAGTCTGCATACCCCGGAAAAAGTCTGCATACCCCGGGAAAAGTCTGCATACCCCGGGAAAAGTCTGCATACCCCCCTGCAAAACTCTGCATACCCCCCTGCAAAACTCTGCATACCCCCTGCAAAACTCTGCATACCCCCCTGCAAAACTCTGCATACCCCCCTGCAAAACTCTGCATACCCCCCTGCAAAACTTTGCATACCCCGGAAAAAGTCTGCATACCCCCAGAAAAAGTCTGCATACCCACGGAAAAAGTCTGCAATACCCCATGCGCAATACTCTGCAATACCCCATGCGCAATACTCTGCAATACCCCATGCGCAATACTCTGAACAATACTCTGCAGTACCCCCGCACAATACTCTGAACAATACTCTGCAGTACCCCCGCACAATACTCTGCAATACCCCCGCACAATACTCTGAACAATACTCTGCATACCCCCGCACAATACTCTGAACAATACTCTGCAATACTCTGAACAATACTCTGCATACCCCCGCACAATACTCTGAACAACACTCTGCAGTACCCCCGCACAATACTCTGCAGTACCCCCGCACAATACTCTAAACAATACTCTGCAACACTCTGAACAATACTCTGCATACCCCCGCACAATACTCTGCAATACCCCCGCACAAAACTCTGCAATACCCCCGCACAATACTCTGCAATACCCCCGCACAATACTCTGCAATACCCCCGCACAATACTCTGCAATACCCCCGCACAATACTCTGAACAATACTGCGCCATACTCCCCGCGCAATACTCCCTGCGCAATACTCCCTGCGCAATACTCTGCGATCGTTTTTTTTTTCAGGCTTCCCAGCCTAGAGGTGAGATGTGGGGTCTTATTGACCCCCAATCTCACTGTAAAGAGGACCTGTCATGCTATATTCCTATTACAAGGGATGTTTACATTCCTTGTAATAAGAATAAAAGTAATCAAAACATTTATTTTTGGGGAAAAACATGTCAAACTAAAATAAATAAAGTAAAATGAACAATAAAAAAAATAAAATAAATTACAGCGCCCCTGTACCCGTGTGCTCGTATACAGACGCGACCGCACATGCAAGTCCCGCCCACATATGAAAACGGTGTTCAAACAACACATGTGAGGTGTCGCTGCGAACGTTAGAGCGAGAGCAATCATTTTGGCCCTAGACCTCTTCTCCAACTAAAAAGATGTAACCAGTAAAAACATTTAAAGCGTTGCCTATGGGGATTTTTAAGTAGCGAAGTTTGGCGCCATTCCACAAGTGTGTGCAATATTGAAGGGTGACATGTTGGGTATCTATTTACTCGGCGTAACTTCATCTTTCATATTATGCAAAAACATTGGGCTAGCTTTACTGGGTTTTTTTTTAAGCACAAAACTGTTTTGTTTCCAAGAAAACGCGTTCGAAAAATTGCTGTGCGAATACCATGCGAGATAAAAAGTTGTAACGGCCGCCATTGTATTCTCTAGGGTCTTTGCTAAAAAAGCATATATAATGTTTTGGGGTTCTATGTAATTATCTAGCAAATAAATGATGATTTTTACATGTAGGAGAGAAATGTCAGAATTGGTCTGGGTGTTCCAGAACGCCTGATGGCGCTCCCTGCATGTTGGGCCTCTGTATGTGGCCACGCTGTGTAAAAGTCTCACACATGGGGTATCGCCATACTCGGGAGGAATAGCAGAATGTGTTTTGGGGTGTAATGTGTGGTATGCACATGCTGTGTGTGAGAAATAACCCGCTAATATGAAAATTTTGTGGAAAAAAAATGAAAATAAAAAAAATCTTGATTTTGCAAAGAATTGTGGGAAAAAATGACAACTTAAAAAAACTCACAATGCCTCTTTCTAAATACCTTGGAATGTCTTCTTTCCAAAAAGGGGTCATTTGGGGGGTATCTGTACTTTTCTGGCATGTTAGGGTCTCAAGAAATTAGAGAGGCTGTCAGTACTTCAGGTGTGATGAAATTCATCAATTTTCAGTAATTGGTACCATAGTTTGTAGACCCCATAACTTTCACCCAGACTAAATAATATCCAATTTTTTTTGTTTTGTTACCAAAGATATGTAGCAGTATACATTTTAGGCCAAATTTATGAAGAAAAATTACTTTTTTGCAAAATTTTATAATAGAAATGAAGACAAATTCATTTTTTTACAAAATTTTCGTTCTTTTTTCATTTATAGCGAAAAAAATAAAAACCGCAGAGGTGATCAAAAGAAAGCTCTATTTGTGGGAAAAAAAGGACAAAAATTTCATTTGGATACAGTGTTGTATGACTGAGTTATTGTCATTAAAAATGTGAGAGCACCGAAAGCTTAAAATTGGTCTGGTTATTAAGGGGGTTTAAGTGCCCAGTGGTCAAGTGGTTAATATATTTATATTTTTATCACCATAGCGCTGAGTTCTCTATTCATTTAATCCATGGGCTGCCTGGCAGGAGTGGTCCCTGCACCTCGGAAATTCTCCTAAAGACAAAGAACCCTGATCTCATATGTCTCAGATTATTTATTAACGATCCAGCCACCTAGGCTGAAACTCGATAAATATCCAGGCTGGTTGATTTGAATCTCTTACCCTAAACTCTATACGTTTTTTTCCAGAGGCAAATGGAAGCGATCAAACTCCTTACCTGTGAAACCCTGCTTAGCCCAGAACAAACAATTATTGCTCCCTTGATTACAGAAGGAGCCAAAGCTAATTTTGCCTAGCAACCTATACTAGAAGAGTGCTACACTAGCCACGAACAAAGTAAATTTTGGTCAGTTCCTGATGAACTGACTGAAATGCAAGCCATGGGTTTCCCTGTCAGGCATTCGATCTGAAAATTGGAGGAGTGTGGTGGAAAACTCGGATTCCAATTGTATTGTTTTTGTATTCTTGCATCCTCTGGTGCTTGCTGTCAGAATACAGTAGCTGGCATTGGTTATTCTTCCATCCATGCTATTTATGGATGGGGAATCAATAAATGTATCTCATTCTTGCCTGCAGTAGGACAGTAACTGCAGTTATTGTCAGGATTTCCAGGTAGAAAACTATAATAGATTCCCAAAAATACTACTTACTTAAGAATACTGTATATTTTGAGACGTGATGCTAAACATACTGAAAAATAGAATTTGAATTAACATTCACTTCAATTCCTTTCCCAAATTATATTTAGTTATGAAGAATACATTTTTTTAAGAGAATGCAGGCAAACATGAACAAGTATGCTGTCAAAGGTAATCATATATTTTAGCTACAAATAAATGTTACGTTCGACAGCTCTAAAGCCAGGGTTTCTTATTATGTACAAACCATGACGGCAGTGCTGCGCTTTTAGCTATAACTTTTCAGTATATTTTGCAGCTAATGCAGTTTTCCCTAGGCAATTGTCGTAATCACTAACATCGAGATGAAAATATAAGAACATAATAACTTACATCCTGTGTACACAGTATGTGTAATTGAACATTCCACTGACCCAGAGGGAAAACATAACATAAGAGCAGAGCAGAAGAATAAAGCTGTACAATTAGATGACCACAGTGTGCTTCGGGTATATAACTACTAAATGGTTTAAAAGAAAGTAATTAAACTTTAGCTTTACATTGTTTACTGTAATGTCTTTTAAAAATGTAACGCACAATTTTAGATTTTGGATTTACTTTGCTGTGCTACCTGCTTCCCTTCCCCAAAACACATCTGCATTTATTAACAGACATGGTCACCAATGGGCCCCTGTGTGGCCCAATTAAATACTCATGGATGGATAGATTCATGACAGATAGTTAGATATAGATAGATAAAATTCTGATACACTGAACTCTACCTTCACTTCCAGATCAAATAGTGTCAACAGAAAATGGGATAAGTCCCAACGGGCCACCGTGCAGCTGCACCCCTGAGTACAGTTTACATGTACCAAAATTACAAGGAGGATGAACCCAGTAACAGAAATCTAATTGTAGCGTAACCCCTGTGAAGGCTGCTAATAGATTCTGTACCCCATTGGTTACCTCAACTCTGCAGAGCCTCTCTTACCTCTGACACCTTGGGTACCATCCTGTCACAGCTGTGAGAGTAAATAGAGACTCACACAATGTCAATGAAACAAATCATATATGTTTACTGAGATTAAAGAAACACATAAAATTGCATAAGTAACTCAGCTTATGTTAACAATGAATACGCCCCATATAATACTATGCATGAATACTTAAAGTGATACTAAAGATTTGCATTTTTATTTATTTTTTAAATAACAAAACATGTCATAAATATAAAAAACTGATGGTTACCAAGCACACCAGCCACTCTTGAGTCCCCACCACTGTGCTTACACATAAGTGAATATTAATTTAGTGAAGCTGCCACTAAGGCCTTGTACACACGATCGGACATATCCGATGAAAACGGTCCGCGAACCGGCCTTGTACACACCATCGGATCAAATTCCCCGCCGGCGGATGGCGCGGTGACGTGGCGGTGACGTTGACGCCGCCACGTCACCGCACCAGGAAGTAAAACACTTCCGCGCATGCGCCGAATCCATTCGGCGGCGGCGCGGCGGCGGTGCGGGACGACATGTCTGCTGGTAAGTGTACTAACCAGCAGACATGTCGGGCGGACACATTCCCACCCGATAGATTTCAAAGCATGCTTTGAAATCTGTCGGGTGGACAAATCTGTCCGCTAGCCCATACACACGATCGGAGATGTCTGCTGAAACGGTCCATCGGACCGTTTTCAGCGGACATATCCGCTTGTGTGTACGAGGCCTTAAACTTTACCACTTCAGCCCCAGAAGAATTTACCCCCTTCCTTACCAGAGCACTTTTTGCGATTCGGCACTGCGTTGCTTTAACTGACAATTGCGGGTTCGTGCGACGTGGCTCCCAAAAAATATATTTTTTCCCACAAATAGAGCTTTCTTTTGGTGGTATTTTGGTTTTTATTTTTTGCGCTTTAAACAAAAATAGAGCGACAATTTAAAAAAAATGCAATATTTTTTTACTTTTTGCTATAATAAATATCCCCAAAAAATCGATAAAATAAAATAAAAAAAAATCCTCAGTTTAGGCCAATATGCATTCTTCTACATATATTTGGTAAAAAAAAATCGCAATAAGCGTATATTGATTAGTTTGCGCAAAAGTCTACAAAATGGGGGATAGATTTGTTGCATTTTTATTTATTTTTATTGTTTTACTAGTATTGGCAGCGATCTGTGATTTTTATTGTGACCGTGACATTGCGACAGACATATCATTAACTTTTGACACATTTTTGGGACCATTCACGTTTATACAGCCATAATGCTATAAAACTGCACTGATAACTGTATAAATGTGACTGGCAGGGAAGGGGTTAACACTAGGGGGCGCTGAAGGGGTTAAATATGTTTCCTATTGAGTGATTCTAACTGTAGGGGGAGGGGACTCACAAGGGGAGGAGACCAATCTGTGTTCCTCTGTACTGGGAACACAACATCGGTCTCACTTCTGACAGGACGTGGATCTGTGTGTTTACACACACAGATTCACAGTCCTGCTGAAATTGCGGGCAGTTGCGGGTGCCCGGCGGACATCACGGCCGCCAGGCACGTGCAACGGGTCGGCCGGGAAGCCCAGGATGTCATATGACGTCCAACCAGGATGGGAGATCCCATCTGTAGATGTCATATTACTATGGGTGGGTAGGGAAGTGGTTAAAGAATGTGAATGTTATTTTAAAACTCTATCAAAAAATCTATCAGCGCCGCTTATATTTTGCACTATATTTTGCATCTGTTTTAAAATACAATTAACAAACATGTCATACTTACCTCCACTGTGCAGCTCGTTTTGCACAAAATGGCCCCAAACTGCATTTTCTGGGGTCCCCGGCAGCTCTCTCTTGGTTCCTCTCCGCCTCAGATAACCCCTCTGGGAAGCTCTCTCCCAAGGGGGTAACCTTGTGTGCACGCTCCTGAGTCCTGCATTCAGCCTCCATAGCCACCGAGTGCAGGGCTCGGCCCCGTCCCACAACACTCACGTCATTGGATTTGATTGACAGCAGCGCGAGCCAATGACTGCACTGCTATTAATCTATCCATTGAAGAGCCGAGAAGCCCAGCCAAAGTTCCAGGGCGTTTGCGACGCGGGTCTTTCCAGGGCTCAGGTAAGTAGGGGAAAACCTTTTTTCACCTTAATGAATAGGATGCATTAAGGTGAAAAAACATGAACCTTTACAACCCCTTTAACTTAGACCCAATACAAGACCTATGTGGACAGGTAAATATCCAAAAACCTATAAGAAATAATAAGCTGCGCAGCTTATTATTTCTTATAGGTTTTTGGTTTGTGTGTGTTTCACATATAAAGTTGCAGCATTTTTTCACCTTACACATTATCGTTCTCTCACGGGAATCACTAAACTGATAGCGCAGTAATACACTTCTTTTAGTTTCAATAGATTTTTATTGAAATTTTCATGAGAAACATATACAAACAGAGCATAAGCACACATAGAGGAATGTAAAGTACCATCCAACAATGCACAATATTTCCGAATGAATCATAAAGATCTTTTAGTACTACATACTAGATCAATACCTGGAATTGCATTGCATAAGAGAACAGTAGGATGTTCACAAGGTAAACCAGTGGGGTAGTTATAGCTAGCCCCTCACGATCCCTCTCCATGGTGGCGGAGACCAGCACTAGTAGATGATCCCATCATCCTATGTCCCTCCCCTGCTCCCCTGATCCCAACCCACCAGATGTATTTAACTGGTTCTCAATACGCAATATAAATTGTATGCACTTAACAAGTCATAAAAAAAAAAAAGATTAAAAGCAACGTAAAAGGAAGTAGAGAAAATAAAATAAACAAATATCTTAAAACAATAAGACAATAAATGCCCTCTCTGGCCCATACCACCCCGCGCTCTAAGTTGGGAATAGTCAGACTATCTAGTTGTTGGATTTCCAGTTCAACCATGGTGCCCATAGGTCGGACACCGTCTCAGAATTTCCTAACGTGGATGCATGAAGCATTTCGTACATACTGTGGGTTTGCACTGTAGATAAGATCTCTGACAATGGGGGAGGGGCAATAGACTTCCAATGTCTGAGAATGACAAGGCGAGTAGCTAGGAGAATGTGTGCATAGACAGTTCTCTGAGAGGTGGGTATCAAGTCGATACCTATTGAGAGGATCGCCATAGCTGGATCTAACAAAGGGGAGAGACCCAAGACTCCATTTAATATGGCTCCTATTTGGGACCACAGTGGTTTAATGATTGGGCAATCCCATAATATATGAAAAAGTGGTCCCCGCCCACCACACAGTCTCCAGCAATTTGCCGATGCACTGGGGAACATCCTAGCCAGACGGTGGGGGGGTAAGGTACCATCTAAGGAGTAACTTTTGGTGCATCTCCAGAAGATTAGTACTCTTGGTGGAGGCAATCTGGATTTTTATTGCTCTTTCCCAGGAGTGGGTTGAATATTCCGTCCCAAAGTCCCTTTCCCAAGCCAGAATGTTTGGGGTTTTAACCATGATATCCTTTTCTTGAAGTCCCTTATACATAACAGTTATACCCTTAGATCCAGTGGTCGATTGACGGAAGAATTTAGCTATTTTAACCGGAAGGTGTGTAGGGATCATGGGCTTCTTCTTAAGTAGCTGAGAAATTTGGAGGTACTTATACCTATCAGTATTTGTAAGACAAAACCTCCCTTGGAGCACTTCAAATGGCAACATTCTAGAGCCCATCATAGCGTCTTCTAGAAAGTGTATACCTTTCTCCTTCCAGAGGGCTAGGTTAATATCTGGAATTAGGTTGTGTACTGCAGTAATTGGAAGCTTAAACAGTTCTGTGGGTCCCGTCTAACCACTAGCTGCACATAGGTGGGTCCAGGCCCTCAGAGTTGCCAGGATGATGGGAGCATATCTCTTATCTAGGGACATGTTAATAGTGGCTGACATAAAAAAATCTTCGAGATTTCCTCTCGGGACCTGTCCTTGCTCTAGATCTTTCCACAATACTTTAGATTCGGGATTAAACCAGTGTGATAGTTGGGCTAGGATAGAGGCGAAATAATAGTCCTGTAAATGTACATGTCCAATTCCTCCCGCTGTCCTGCTTTTAATTATCCTACCAAAAGCACATCGTGCTCTTTTGCCCTGCCATAGAAAACCATTTAGGATACTTTGGATAGACTTAAAGTATACACCCGGTATAGGAATTGGGAGGGTCCTAAATATATACAAAAGCTGGGGTAATATTAGCATCTTAAAAGCTGCCAACCTCCCCATCCAGGATAGTTCAGAATTGGCCAATTTCTGTAGTTTAGATTTAAGGGTGTTTAGAAATGGAGTATAGTTAGCGGTCGCTAAGTCCTCCGTATTGGGAGTCAATGTTATCACCAAGTAGGTTATGCCATCATCCCTCCACACGTAAGGAAATTTGTTCTGCAGCATCGTCTTTGTCTCAGAATTTACCCCTAAATTTAACACATGTGATTTCGCTTCATTCACTTATAGTAAGACACCTCAGAAAATTCCTGTAGGACTGTTTGAACAGCAGCTAGAGATGTCTCCACCTCAGATAAAATTAAGATAACGTCGTCAGCGAATAAGCTTATGACGTGGTTTTTTGGGCCTATCGACCAGTAATTCGGGGGTGTGATCTCATGTGGGCGGCCAGGGGCTCCATCGTTAAATTGAAAATGAGTGGTGAAAGTGGGCACCCTTGGCGTGTGCCATTTGTGATCTCAAAAGAGGCTGATAGAGCTCCCGCAATATATACCTGGGCCGACGGTCTTGTGTAGAGGGCCATAATGGCCGAGAACACCCAGCCGTGGAATCCAAACTTCCGCAACCCTCCAGCCAGGAATCCCCAGTGGATCCTGTCGAACACCTTCTCTGCATCCAAAGATAGGAGCAGAGAAGGCGTTCCCCTGCGTCTGGCAAGATGTATCAGGTTGACCAAGCGTCTAGTAGCATCTGCTGTCTGCCTACCCTTAGTAAACCCCGTCTGGTCTATGTCTACAAGATCTGGAAGGATAGACACCAGTCTGGCAGCTAACAGCTTTGCATATATCTTTACATCGTTATTTAGGAGCGATATCGGTCTAAAGTTCTGTGGGACATCTGGAGCCTTCCCGGGCTTTGGCTAAGCTATAATTGTGGCTTTGAGCATCTCTTGGGGAAATGAGGAAGACGCAGCAGCAGAGCTGAAAACCCTTGAGAGATGTGGGCAAAGCAAGTCCTGGAAAGCCCTATAGTATTCCCCTGTATAACCATCAGGGTCCGGTGACTTATTGAGTGGTAAGGATTTAATAATGTTTCCGACTTCTAAGTCTGTTATGGGGGAATTAAGATGGGCAAGCTGAACCTGTGTAAGTTCAGGAAGGTCTATTTTATTGAGGAAGGTCATAATTGCAGAGTCTGTGGGCTGTGGGACTGACTGATCTTCCCTGAGATTGTACAGCGAGCTGTAGTATCGGCTGAATGCATCAGCTATTGCCTGGGGGTGTGTTTGCTTGGTTAAGGTACCGGGTTCCAGTACGTGGGATATCTGGGATTTAATTCTATGACCCTTCACTTTGTTAGCCAGGAGTTTTCCAGCCCTGTTGCCACTTGTGTTGTAGGAAAGCTTTAGCCTCCTAGAGGCCCTCTCAAAGTCCACAAGGAACTTGAGCCTGAGCTCCGTGCGGAGATTAGTGTTGCTCACGAATATTCGCATTGCGAATATTCGTTACGAATATTGCATATTCGAGTATTCGCGAATAAATCGAATATTGCGGTGAATATTCGCTATTGCAAATATTCGTATTTTTTCAAATTTATTTTTAAAACAGATCACATCCTAGTGATCTCTATCGACGTCTAAAAGCATTGCTGGTGTGATTAGACCCTGGGCCGAGTAGCTGAGACGATCCTTTTATGTTGCCGAATATTCGCAATGCGAATATTCGTATTACGAAAATTCGCGAATACTTTCTCTGTCCTTCTGTGTTTTGTGTATAAAAAAAAAAAAAATAGCTTTAGTTTAGTCATATAAGTTTGTGTAAGTAGAGTTAGTGTTTAGTGCATATTAGTTTAGTAATCCAGGAAACGATCTCCGTTTTCGCGTGTTGACGAGAATTTCGCAATCAATTTCGCATTCGCATTAGCGAAATTTCGCATTCTCATTAGCGTAATTTCGCATTCGCATTAGCGAAATTTCGCAAAATTTTTTTTTTTATAAAATATCACGAATATTCGATATTAACTAATATTTCGCGAATATTCTTCTATATATTCGTGAAATATCGCGAAATCGAATATGGCGTATTCCGCTCATCACTAGCGGAGATGAGAGATCTGGTTTGTTAAAGAAAAGGAGGGGTGGGTCATATTCTGTCTGTCTAAGGCGTCAATTTGGGACATAAGCTGAACGGTCTGCCGCTGCCTCTCCCTCTTAAGCCTCGCCCCCATCTGTATCATAATTCCCCTCACAAAAGTGTTATGGGCATTCCACAAAACAAACGGGTCTTCAACCGACCCCTGATTCAATTAAAAAAATTCCTTCAGCTTTAATTCAATGCAAGACCTGGACGGACCTTCTTTCAGCAGATAGGAATTAGCCCTCCATAGGTAGGCAGGACTGTGGAGGGAAGGGTCCCCCACCGTCAAGCTCACCGAGGCATGGTCCAACCAGGTGATGCTATTGATTTTAGCAGTAGTACATTTGAATAGCAACAACTTGTCAACCAAAATCATGTCAATCCTGCTATAAGAACCATGAGCTGTGGAAAAAAAAGTGAAGTCTCTCTCATTTGCGTTAAGGCACCTCCATGTATCATATAGTTCATGAGAGCGTATGGAAGCGTTCAGTGAGGGAGGAAGCCTCTTAGGAGAGGAAGTCATGTCTATGGATGGATCTGAGGTTGCGTTGAAATCACCACACACCACCAGCACCCCTTTCTGCACCTTTCGCACCTTTTTCATAATCCTGTGGAAGAAGTTAATTTGTCTAGTGTTTGGAGCATATATATTGGCCACAGTATACACAACACAATTGATCTCACATATCAATACAAGGTAATGCCCCTGTGGGTCTGTCATGACGTGGAGAAGGCGAAAAGCTACAGAGTCTTTTACTGCCACCATCACCCCTCTCTTCTTGGCCTCCGCATTTGCCATTAATATGTGGGGGAACTTAGGATGGGCGCATTTGGGGTGTGTGGTATGTCTAAAGTGCGTCTCTTGAACACATAAGATATCACACTTGTACTGCAGAGCGTCCTTCCATAGGGACCTCCTATTAGCTGGGTGATTTAGACCCTTAGGCGGCATACACACGACCGAGCTTCTCGGCAGAATCCAGCGAGAAGCTCGCTGGGATCCATATTCTGCCGAGGTTCTCGGTCGTGTGTACACTTCCGACGAGCGTCCCGTCGGGAAGCTCGTCCAGCCTCCAGCTCTCTTTTTCCTCGTTGTTCAATGAGGACTTTGGCTCGAGGAGCTTTTCTGACCTCTCATTGGGAACCTCGTCGGGCGGAACGATGAGTTTAGCCCGACGAGGTTCTCGTACGTGTGTACGCTGCCTTAGAGTTTAAAGTAAGAAAGTTCACCACCATGAAAATGCACAAGGAGAATGCTCAAATGAGTAGTCACAAAACAGGACACTTACAGAAGATGGGGTCCGGGTCTTCGAGGAGGCAGATGTTGATGGATAAGCAGCGCATGGACGTGGTGAAGGCAGACAGGTTGATAAAAACAGCAGAGGGATGAGCGTCATGGAGTCGGCCAGCAGGGCGAAGTAAAACTGTCTAAATAAAAAAAAACATAACAAAATAACAACGCCAAAAAAGCCTAGAAAAAAGTGCAAAGGGTGTGACTCTCGGTCACTCAGATATAAACAGGGGGTAAAGGGTAAACTTGGAGCTGAGAAAGAATGTTCTCTTTCAGCGGAAAATATAGCACATTTAAGCTCAATCCAGCTCAGTTATGTGAGCGAGCATTTTTGCGATCCACAGTACGCCATTCTTGGTCCTGGATTCCTTTGCTGCCATGTCGGCGTGGAGGTTGTTGCGGGTCAGGAACTATTCCCCAAGCTTGCAGCATGTCTAGACCTCTTTCTAGGGAATCCATCACATAGTCTTTGTCATCTTTTGTAACTATCAGCTTCATTGGGAAGCCCCATTTATAGGCCAATTTATGATTTCTGAGGGCTTTCGTGATCGTAGCAAGGTTCCTATGTTTCTGCAGCGTGTATTGCGATAAATCAGTATAGAACTGAAGGTTAGCGTATTGTGCAGGAATCGTATCTGTTTGGCGCGAAACTGCCATTAGCTTCTCCTTAGTGTGATAACAATTAAGTCTAAGGATCACATCTCTGGGGACATTATCAGAGAGATAGGAGGGCTTGGGCAGTCTATGTATTCTGTCTATAGTAAAGTCCAATTCAGACATGTCAGGCAAAGTTGTAGTACATAGCTGTGTAACATAACCACGCAGCTCCTGTTGTTTTTGTATGTTGTTCTTTCTGGACCTGTCCTCCATTTCTGCTAACTTTGCTTTCAGCACTTCAATGTCATCCTCAGTGTTCTCATTAGCATCCACTAAAGCGTTAATAGTGGAAGCATATTCCCCCATCTTTTCTTCCACGTGAGAGGCTCTATCAGCCACATGCCTCAGGTCAGAACTGAACTTGTGCACACATGAAACCATGTCAGAGTGAAGGGAGCTCCTACGTGACACTAACATTTCCTTCAGAACCGTGTCTAGCACAGGTTTGTCAGCAGTGGGAAACACGTCAATAGAATCAGGCATGTCTCTAGTGTCATCCCCTGAATCTGAGTGAGAGCTCACCTCATGGCAGGCCTCCGCAGCATCTAGCCGGAATCTCGCTTTTTCTGGGCTCCCTGAGGATGGGGTAGCCGGCGGAGATGACTGGTTCCTAGGTGGGCTGCTTCTCTTGGTGGCTTTCCCCGATTGGGATGAATTCTGCGAGTTCCCGGGCAGCGGTGTAGATGACGCGCTGGCGCCATTTTGCTTCGTCCCTATGGAGAAGAACTCTGTGAGCTTGAGGGGACGATTCCCCTCCTTTTTGCTCCGACCCATGGTCTCAATGTTTTCCCCTACTTGTAGGGAGGTAGAACTCCGCGGTAGTGGGGTGAAAACCCCGCTGGATTGGCTGCTTTTAGCCGCTGGATGTCCGCTGGATCCGGAGCTCTGTTACAGTGCTGCCATCTCGGTCTCCGGCTAGCTCCGCCCCGTAATACACTTCTTTTTACAGGTAAATATCCAACACTAAGTCTGACGTGTCGGATCTCTCCCCTCTGTGCCCTCAACACACAGACCAGCAAACTGTAAAATATCAACGACAATATAAACCCAAATAATATCCTATAGGGTGGCTCCCTGTAGTAGTTTAATGCAATGTATGCAACTGAGCACTAGGAAGTTATGCACAAATAGAGGAAATAAGAATTGTTCCTTTAGTTCCAGATATCTTCAGCTAGCCTGCATTCTGTGTATTGCATGTAATTGTAATCCAAGATGTAAAAGGTAATACGAATGAACTAAACTGCACCTTATCCAAATAAATGATAAACAGTGTATATTTCTCCTTTAACTGTAACAAAGAAGTGTTCACAATACTGATTATTGGGTGTGGCCTCTGTAAAAGTATCACCCGCCAGTCTGTATAAGTATTACTCAGCAGTACTGTTGTTAACTATCACACTCACCACTACGAACATTAGAAGAATAGATCAGATGAATAGAGGGTTCTAGCTGGAATTCTCTGTCCCTGTATCCTTGTCCTGTAGAAATGGCCGTGCCGCGCCAAGCTGCAGCTCCCTATAGACTGGATTGCAGGTACCCCTGGAAACACATGCTGGTCCACTGTACTGGGGTTGGCTATCCAGCTCCCTGCTGTGTGGGCCGCAGAATCTCAGCACTCCCTGTCACACAGACCTCCTGCTGGGTCAGAATGGCATCCAGAGAGAGCGAATCAAGCCACACCAGCCCTTTTTATTTCCTTTTCCAGCAGGCTGTTCTGTGCGCACAGCATTCTGTTACCTGTAGTCCAAATTGATCCTGCTAACTTCCTCATCCCGGACTACATGTTCCATGATGCCTTGCTCTCAATCTTCACACAGGAGAAAAGAACACACATAGGGCCAGATTCAGGTAGATGGGAGCATCTTTAAGCTGGAGTAACGTTTCTCATTTACGTTACTCTGGCGAAATTTTAGGAGCAAGTGCTGTTATTCATGAAGCACTTGCTCCTAAAGTTGCGGCAGCGTATCGAAAATGAGCCGGCGGAATTCAAATTGGGCGGGTACGGGGCGTGTATTATTTAAACTAAGCGCGATCCCGCGGCGAACGTACTGCGCATGCGTCGACTGTCAATGCATCCCAGTGCGCATGCTCACAACTTCGGTCGGCACCACTTCCTTGGAAACGACAGCGCAATGTGTTCCGTTGGACGTTTAAATGCGCCCGTAGATGCGCCATTCCGGCACTAAAGTATATCCTGTTCCCCCTCCCCGCAGTGAAGTTACTTTTGTTCTGAGATGGCTGCTCCCGTTCCCCGCAAACACAGGAGAAAGCTGAACTTTAAAGGCCAGGAGCTGTCAGCCGTCATCTCGGCTATGGAGACCTATGATGTCTTCCTCCATGGCTGTAAAAGTTGACAGACAAGCAGGGACAGAGGTGTTGTCCTGCAAGTGGGGGTGCTCAGCTAGCTCTTATCGTCGGTAACGCTGGTGTAGCTGCTTTCCTGCTGACCTGTGGCCATCTGGAGTAAAGATAAAGCAGCTATTTGTAGAAATAACTTTTCGCCGGACGGACGTGATACGCGCGGCGCATGTCGCCAGCGTATGGTGCTAATCCGTTCGCGAATTGGGAAATCTCCCTCATTTTGTTATGACAATCTTAACTATGCACGTAAATAATTAATATAAGCTATAAAAACCTTTTTGTCTATATAAAAATTAAAGCAAACGATAGGGGTGTGGAAAAGAGAAAAAGGATTACATTTATTGATAACGAGAAGACACTTGTATTATTCCAATATTTACAACCATAACATAAATGATATTGCTTTAAATCAAAGAGGATACCGCTGATCCACCTACAACATACAAGTAGTGTTATAACATATAAGATACAAATAATAATAATAATGGCTGTAAAGGATTCAACAATATGTTAAGATAAGTAGTAGGGAAGGGAGAAAAGGATTAGAGAAGAGAGAGAGAGAGAGAGAGAGAGAGACAGGTTACATCACATCACCAAGAGAGAGAAAGAGAGAGAGAAAGAGAGAGAGTAGAGGAAGAGAGGAGGAAAAGAGAGAGAGAGAGTACTTTACCAGGCTGTGGTCTACATCAGGATATCCTACTCTGCTCATTTGTCCAGCAGAACTGAATTTGTATACCCCTGAGCACATATTTTCTCCTCCATAATCTTAAGTTCCCGAGGATCCGATTGGTTGTTTTAAGGACCCCCAACCGGTAACCTCTTTCTGTCACCTCTCTGTGCCAAAGGATGTCATAATTGACCCCTACCAACTTCTCTTGTTATCACTCACTCACCTGTGACTTTCCTGTCTGGCCACACTATTGTTTAATTAACACAGTCAATCTAAATGTGTTTTGTTCAATCAGACAGGAGGATTGCAGGAAATTCTGTAAATACATACTATTGTCTAATTTACCTATTCAATCTAAATGTGTTTTGTTCAATCAGACAGGAGAAGACAGGAAATTCTGTTAATACTATCAGGAAAGAAATTGTTACTATGAAATGGTATTCAGCTATCGTCTGACCACGTCTATTACCAACATATGGATACACACATGCAGAGATATATACAGATATATACATATATATACACGCATACACACTATACAGTATATATATACATATACACATTAACCAGGGGCATGGTAGTTGAATTCAGGATATAAGTATGAAGATCAATCTCTCCACCACAGTCCCCCCTGAAGTTCATTCTTGAACTTATGTCCTCCTTCAATGATCCAGTATCCACTCACAACGGCCCAGAACCCCCGACCCTTCCCCCCACCACCACTGCGGCCTCTTCCTTTCTTGAACTCGCCGTAACTCATCAATGTAGACTTGTGACAGTCCTGGTGACTTTGAGGCTTTAGATCCAAACCATGAGTGTCTGTACTGCAATGTTTCATCACCCCTCTGCATTGGAGGAGTGGAACTCCAAAATTGATGGCGGGATCCTTACATATTTAGTCCTGTATCCTGGAAATATGGTGTTATAATTGTCACAATTGGATCGGACCGCGAGACAGCACTTTTTCAGCATGATGAAGGAAAGTTCAGGAGAGTCTTCTCCGTGGCACGTTTGTCTCAAAAAATAATGACTTGGTTTTCGTTGCTTCTTCAGGTGGTGGTTGGGTGGGCCTCCGGACAGTCATGTATGAATACAAAAGGAGAACATCAGTGTACAGTTTCTGGAGGAATGTCAGATAGGATCAGTGGGGTGGCTATAAAGCTGTAGGTAGACTAGGGGAGGTAGAATTACATTTGGGAGGTAAAAAAAAACAGAAATGCCCAGGGATAGTTTGGTTTCTCTGGGTGTACAATATGGCACTGGCGGGCGGGAATGCTCACGCCTCTTATAAAAAAACTAATTATATGACTGATATCCTAGTTACATTATCCTGAGAAGATGGATGAAAGAAAACAAAATAACAACTTAGAGAGTATACTATTACAGAAGGAAAGGACAAGAGGTGAGTAATGAAAAAGAATAAGGAAAATAGAGGAGAAGAAAAAATAATAAACCTAAAAGTAAAAAACTACAGATTTAATGCTGCTCCAACCAAGATCTTCAGTTTACATTCCACTTTAGATTGTTAAAAAGCATTGAATCGGTATCCAAAAAATAAATAAAAATACCTAGTTTCCCTGCCAACTACAGCTGATAGTGAGAAAAAAATAAAATATTTTCGTTAAAAACCGACTCCTCTCTCATACTAGTCATTGGTGGTATTTTTGCCGGTCAGGTACACAGATAATAACGAGAGAGAGATGATTAAAATTTGTAGAATTTATGTAAACCTGACACACTTTATTACAAATTGAAGAGGCTTATCCCTAGAACAATAAGAAAAAATAAAATATAGTTATAGAGTCCTCTCTTAAGTAAAGAGGAACAGAAAAAATAAAATAAAATAAAAAATAAAGATAAAAATAGACTCCTTTCCCTTATTAGTGATCAACAGGATCATGGTCACTCAACAAGTCAAGTCGGGTTAAAAACACAAAAATAAAAAATTTAAAAGGAGAGGCTAAACAATGGTTGCCAAAAAACCTCTTAGAATTTAGTCAAACCTGACTGTACTTATTACTAAAAAATTTTAGAGGCTTTTCCCCAAACCAAACACTGCATTATTAGTATTTTCAGGTCTATGCACTATTCCCCTCCTTCAGGTGGACAAAGTTCAAACCTTTTGGAACTTTTCTCACCTGAATGAAATGAGAAAGAGAAAAAAACTTCAAAAAATTAAAAGTATAAAATTATAACCATAACACTACAGGGAGAACAACAAAAATAATAATAAAAACTGACAAAATAAAAATAAAAACTTAAAAAAATAATAAGAAAAATGAAAAATTGATTAAAAAAAGAATAAAAAATAGAGAAAAAAATAACAAATGAATAAAGAAAAATAACGTTTACAAAGATTAAAAAAAGTATAAAAATGAAAAGCAAAAAAAATTCTAATCGAAAAAAAATGTATAAAAAAAGTGAAATCAAAATTAAAAATTTTGTTTGAACATGATACTGGTCAGGATTGGAACAGGTTTCTTCAGAAATTTGTTTCTGTAGATGTATGGGGTGTCAGGTTTGATATCAAGCCTTTTCTCTGGGGTAACAAGGGTGCGTCCTTGTGTCTCGGCTATATCTATTCCCAGGACCGGGGAAGACGTACAGTATACTCCCTGAGGTAATGTACCCCGCGGAGTATGGTTCAACTCGTAGGCAGAATATAGGGCATCCTTGGACATCTGATACCAGCACCAACCCCCTTGCCTCGGTCCCGTAATAGTGACCTGCATCGGGAACCGCCCCCTGGGTGCAGTTTACTAAAGTTTTTGGCCCTAAAACATCCCGATTTCCATCTCCCTTGTTACCCCCTTCCATGCTCACCCTGAGGACTGCTCCAGAATCTCTGGAACTCCTCACCCCCTATGATCAGCCAGGCGCTACCCTTTCCACACCTAGGTGTCCCTAAACAAACCTATTTTATTCCGGGAAGCCTACCCCACTTCCACCTAAAATGTTCTCTCAGCCAGCTCCATATCAGAGAATTCCCAGCTGTTATTATTTTTGTTCCACCCCCTTCCTTTACATTATAAACTTAGAGATGGGCCTTTCTATTCATGCCTTGCACAACCTTTTGGCACCATTTAAATCATGTTGCCCAATCTTACCTACCCAACTTCTAACTCCTCCCCGTATCCCAACGGAAGTTTCAGTAAGTGTAAAGAGGATGTCGGGTTTGCCATAAAACCTTTCCTCCGGGCGACTCGGGGTGCGACCTGGAATTCCTTCTATATCCATCCCAAGGACAAGAGAATAGGTACAATAGACTCCCCGAGGTAGTGTACCCAGTTGAGTACAATTCAACCTAATGCTGACAACAGTGCATCACTAGACATGTGATACCAGCACCTGTACCCCAGCATTCGGTATTAAGTCCATCAAGAATCACCCTAGTTCCATGACTAACACCCCATCGGTATCCTCCAGGACAAAGAAACAAAACTCATCTATGTCCTAAATAATACCTAGGTGTTTTCTCCCTCACAATGATCTCCCCATTCAGAATACAGAATGAAATACCTTCCCAACATTCCTCATTCACCACCGTGTATTGACCTGAAATGTAAAAGACATCGTGGTCATGCTTCTGACAGAGGGAAATATCAACCTGCCCCCAGCTTCCGTACCCTCTGATCACATGTGGGTCACTTAGCCACAGATGCAACAACCTGGAATCCCCAGTCAGTAAGCCCATTGATGCCCACAGATCTACAGACCGAGTCTGCACTTCCGTCTCATGGGATCATATAGCACCTCACCTTTCACAATCCAAACCAGTACAGCCCATCTAGGCATTTGACCACTACTTTGGATCAGGGCTGGTGCAAGGATTTTTAACACCCTAGGCGAAACCTCATTTTTCCGCCCCCCACCCCCCCCCCCCAGGGCTGGTGCAAGGATTTTTGACACCCTAGGCGAATCCTCATTTTGACGCCCCCCCCCCCCGTGCGCGCACACCATTCGTTCCCATGTCCGTACCCCCCTGCACATTTGCCCCCCCCCCACATACACACCAGTTCCCACTCTGTACCTCCCTGCACATATGTTTCCCCCACACATCTGTCTCCCCCCCCACACCAGTTCCCACTCTGTACCCCCCTGCACATCTGCCTCCCACACCATTTTCCACTCTGCCTCCCCACACACATCTGCCCCCCCCCACACCAGGTTCCACTCTGTACCCCCCCCCCCACACACCTGTCTCCCCCCTCACTCAACTGTCTCCCCACACCAGCTCCCACTCTGTACCCCCCTGCACCTCTGTCCCCCCCACACCAGTTACCATTCTGTACCCCCCCCCACACACACACACACACACCAGTTCCCACTGTACCCCCCTGCACATCTCTGTCCCCCCACCAATTCCCACTCTGCCCCCCCCACACATCTGTCCCCCCCCTCACACACACCAGTTCCCCCTCTGTACATTTTTTTTAAATTTGTGAGTGGGTGCAGGCTGCAGCACTGAGCATCCTGCCTGTGCTTCCACTAATATACTTGAGCCACAGCGGCGTTGCTGCCCGTCTGTCTCCTCTTCTCACTACAGATCCCCAACCCGAGTAGCCAGGAGGAGGGGGGGGATCGGTCATCGCGGCAAGCCCGGACTTGCATGCAGGGCTTCATAGGTGCGCAGCCTAATGCATTAGGGTGTGCACCCCAAAACGCAAACACTTGTGTGTCTGTGTATATATATTATATATATACACACACTCACACTCATTTACACACTCACACAATTTAGTATGGTAGTGGACAGTGTTAGTATTTTTTTATTATTTAATTTTTGTATTTTTTTTTACAATTTTATTTATATTTTGTATTTTTTAATTATTTTTTAGAAGCTTTGGTGAAATACCAGCAGGGGGAATCAGTGCTGAACAGGGTCATTAGGGTAAGGTGACCAGATTTTTTTAATTAAACCCGGGGGCATTTTTTTCCCCTCAAATCAGGTATGTGGTGTGTGTTTATGGAATGATATATACATTTTTTCCTCACATGTTGCCCATAAGATAAAAAAAAATATATTTCTTAGAATTTTTGGGGAAATGACTACCAAATGTTAAGAAAATACGCTAGAAAAAATTATTTTCAATGCATTTATTGATATTATACATAATTATATATTTCTCTATATACTGTACCCCCACTCTCTCTGTATATACTGTACCCCCCTCTCTCTCTGTATATACTGTACCCTCTCTCTCTATATATACTGTACCCCCCTCTCTCTCTATATATACTGTACCCCCCTCTCTCTATATTATATATATATATATACTGTACCCTCTCTATATATACTGTACCCCCCTCTCTCTATATATATATACTGTACCCCCCTCTCTCTATATATACTGTACCCCCCCTCTCTCTATATATACTGTACCCCCCCTCTCTCTATATATACTGTACCCCCTCTCTCTATATATACTGTACCCCCCCTCTCTCTCTATATACACTGTACCCCCCCTCTCTCTCTATATATATATATATACTGTATCTCTCTCTCTCTCTATATATATATATATATATATATATATATATATATATATACTGTACCCCCCTCTCTCTATATATATATATATACTGTATATATACTTCTATGGAAGCAAAATTACAGTTAATATTAGGAGGCTTTTTACTTTTGTTTTACAGTTCAAATAGCCCACTTAGTTTGCATGACAATACAGCTGTTCACACATTCTCACAGACCTGGAAAGAAGGGGGGGTAATTTGGGCTGTCAGCAGCTGAGAACACACGTCACCCACACACCATTCAATGTGTCAAAGAAAAAGAGGTGGAGGGGGGTTGAACTACAGAACACCATTCATAATTTTAAACTTTAACAAACACAAAACATCACAATCCATGGATCTCACACACTTCAGCACAACACACTTAGCTAGGTCAAATATGACCTCAAGACCATACACAGATCATCCTGTTCTTTATCATACTTGAATCCATAACCTCTGTTCCTCACTACTACATTTTAGTGGCTGACCCTGCTTGTCCGTGTTAGAAAATACTCACCTCATCAGTTCTGTTCATCCTGTACTCCAAGCATCCTTTAAAATACCGTTTCCAGTCCAGCGATTCCCAATATTGCATATTTCACAACCCAAGGTCCATATTTATCTATCATTTCTTCCTTCCGGGTCAAGTGGTAAGGTTCCCCACGGTTAGACCCTGGAAGCGATTTGATTTCCCATCCTTTTATGGACGAAGGACCTTGAGCTGCTCTGCAAACCTTATTACAGGTCGCATTTCCCCCAAAGCTAGCTAGACTTTGACCAAAAATTGGGTTGACAGGCACCGCCCCTGTCGTCTTTACCACCTGTTCTTCACTACTTGTCAGACTGACTATAGTCCTTCAACAGGTAGCCCGGAGATTTTCCCAACTTAATAAGTTTAATCTCCCCGTGGACTTTCCAATGTATTTTAAAAGAAATGCTTACTTACCACAGGGCTTCCCAAGCGTTAAGCTTGATTAGACCCTATGATTGTTTGTAGGGTAGGAGGCAATTCTAACTGACACTCAATGATTTTTTAGCAGTTACAATATAGCCAGTGTTTGTAGATCTAATTACACTGTTCGTTTACACAGAAAAATAGATTCACATACATCCAGATAATTCAGTGTGATTTAGTCTCCGTCTCCACTGATGCGATCTGCCATGCGACTTTGGACACAGTCGCATTACAAATTGCAGCCCACTGTTTTCAATAGCCCCCATTCCAATCTATGTGGCTCAAAGCTGCTGCGACTGTTAAGGTACCTGCAGCATTCTGATGCGACTTCTGGATCAAAAAACGCATTCAAGGCCACACCAAAGTCGCACTACAGCTGCATCTCACAATCGCATCCTGTATCAGACGACATTGGAGTTGCACTAGTGGAAACGCAGCCCAAAAGCATAGGTGTGTTTCACTCACAAGATTGGCCTAATATTCAAAGGGTTCACTGAAATTTATTTTTGGCAGAGACACACTGGGCCAGATTCCTGTAGCGTGGCGTATCCCATTTACGCTACGCCTCCGCACCTTTTACGGGCAAGTGCTGTATTCTCAAAGCACCTGCTCCGCAATTTGCGGTGGCGCAGCGCAAATAGGCCGGCGCAACTGTGCGTAATTTAAAGTAGGAAGGAGGGGGGAGTGCTGTGTCTAAATTAAGTGCGCCCCCGCGCCAAACGAACTGCGCATGCGTCGGCCATAAACGTAGCCCACTGTGCATGCTCCATAGTACGCTGCAAATTGGTTTCAACGTGAACGTAATTAACGTACAGCCCCATTCGCAACGAGCTACGTAAACAACGTAAACAGCGGAAAAAACAGACGTTGTCCATACCTAACATGGTGTACGCCGGACCTACGCAAGGTCACCCCTCCTTCAAGCAGGGGTAACCTTACACTTGCGCAAACTATGCTAACTATGACGTTGGCGCGCAACTACGTTCAGGAATTGGAGTATCACGCTCATTTGCATATTTGCAGAAATCAACGGGAACGCCACCTAGAAGCCAGGTTTGTTTGTTAGGTAAAAAAAACAGGTTAAATTAAAAGACTTAAAAACCAGCTCTGTCTACCATACACAAAATAATTCTCCTCACACGGGGCACCATTTGTTATGACAATCTTAACAATCTTAACTATGCACGTAAATAATTAATATAAGCTATAAAAACATTTTTGTCTATATAAAAATTAAAGCAAACGATAGGGGTGTGGAAAAGAGAAAAAGGATTACATTTATTGATAACGAGAAGACACTTGTATTATTCCAATATTTACAACCATAACATAAATGATATTGCTTTAAATTAAAGAGGATACCGCTGATCCACCTACAACATACAAGTAGTGTTATAACATATAAGATACAAATAATAATAATAATGGCTGTAAAGGATTCAACAATATGTTAAAATAAGTAGTAAGGAAGGGAGAAAAGGATTAGAGAAGAGAGAGAGAGAGAGAGAGAGAGAGGTTACATCACATCACCAAGAGAGAGAAAGAGAGAGAGAAAGAGAGAGAGAGTAGAGGAAGAGAGGAGGAAGAGAGAGAGAGTTCTTTACCAGGCTGTGGTCTACATCAGGATATCCTACTCTGCTCATTTGTTCAGCTGAACTGGATTTTTATACCCCTGAGCACATATTTTCTCCTCCATAATCTTAAGTTCCCGAGGATCCGATTGGTTGTTTTAAGGACCCCCAACCGGTAACCTCTTTCTGTCACCTCTCTGTGCCAAAGGATGTCATAATTGACCCCTACCAACTTCCCTTGTGATCACTCACTCACCTGTGACTTTCCTGTCTGGCCACACTATTGTTTAATTAACACAGTCAATCTAAATGTGTTTTGTTCAATCAGACAGGAGGATTGCAGGAAATTCTGTAAATACATACTATTGTCTAATTTACCTAGTCAATCTAAATGTGTTTTGTTCAATCAGACAGGAGAAGACAGGAAATTCTGTTAATACAATGAGGGGACATTTCTATCAGGAAAGAAATTGTTACTATGAAATGGTATTAAGCTATCGTCTGACCACGTCTATTACCAACATATGGATACACACATGCAGAGATATATACAGATATATACATATATATACATGCATACACACACACACATATATATATATATATATATATATATATATATATATATATATATATATATACATATACACATTAACCAGGGGCATGGTAGTTGAATTCAGGATATAAGTATGAAGATCAATCTCTGCACCACAATTTGCATATTTGCAGGGGAAATCAATAGGCGCGACTGATGCGCCAAGCGAAATTATGCGCTGATGATACTCTGGCGTCGGAAAGTTAAGCCGGTCGGGGAAAGCCCTTTTTCTGTCGCATCTAGTTTGGTGGGTACGGCCACATAGATACGACGGCGCATCTTCACAGTTACGCGGGGCATATCGAAATACTCCAGCGCAAGTCTTGCTGAATCTGGCCCATAGAGTCCAGCATGCACTAGAGAGAGCCAACCCCATTATAACAATAAAGAAACTATCCCTTAATCATAAGCATAGTAGCAAACCTTGGCTACATAATAAAAAAAAATAAACCCCACATTTTTTCAACCAATGTTGAAAACAAAAAATTCTGGAGATCGTTCCTTTTAAATTCTTCTTGTGCTATTTATTGGTGTAAGTTTTTTTCATGGGCAAGGTGCCAGCATAGTCATATTCATACAACTAATACATATACAGCTGTACAAAATGTTTTACTTGATATTATTATCAGAATTTTGATTCATTCGTTGATTTGACAAACCATGGTAACCACCTAGTTGTTCTATTGAAGGTAAATTGTATTGTTTTTACATATTTGTATATATCAGTTTGTTTAATACTCTATCATGTGCAAGGACAACTAAAATAACAGGCCCAGATCCACAAAGTACTTAAGCCGGCGTTTCACGAGATGCGCGGCGTAAGTCTAAATATGCGCCTGCGTATCTATGCGCCATATCCCCAAAACGATATATGCCTGAAATCCAGAATTTTTCGACCGACGTAATTTGGATAGACCGGCGCATCGTGCGCGCAAAAATGCGCTAGACACACCATTGATTTGCTATGCAAATATGCAAATGAGGGAGATACGTAGATCCACAAAAGTAAGAAGTTTGTGCAGTGCAGGCTACGCGCTGTGCGTATCAGCTGCACGTCCGGTCTAAAGTTAGTCCTTATAAAAGCAGCTTTCAATTTGGACAAGACGTCTACAGTTCAGCTAAAGCAACATCGTTAGGGACGAGCTGAGCAGCCACACTTGCAGGACAACAATCTGTATGCCAACATGCCAGGGGCATCCTTGCTCATTGCTATACTACTGACTTTAGATGAGCGCAGAAGGAGGAGGGCACGGGATAGGATATACCGCACACGCATAGACATCTTTGGCATGAGTGATTCTGAGCTGTATCGCATCTTCAGATTCACCCCTCATGCCATCATAGAATTAACCACAACCCTGAAAGATGACATCACCAGCCCAACACACCGCTCACATGCAGTGCAGCCACTGGTCAAGGTACTGGCAACATTTCCTTGCCAGTGGCTCTTTTCAACGTACAAGTGGAGTGGTGGCTGGGATGGCACAATCCTCCATGAGCAGATGTGTGCACTAGGTTATCCCTGCAATCCTCAGACGCATGGCCAACCAAATCATCAGACCCACCCAGGAGGACCTGCGGCTGAAGGCAATGACAGATTTCTACAGAATTGCCAGATTCCCACGCACAGTGAGGGCCATTGATTGCACACATGTGGCACCCAAGCCCCCCCCGTGAGACAGAGCACATATACCGCAATCGGAAGCATTGGCATTCCATCAACGTACAGGTGATAGTCGATGCCAAATGCCTCATATGGCACGTCCGTGCCAAACACCCCGGATCCAGCCACCACAGCTACATATACAATCATAGCCCCATCCCAACAGAATTCGAACAAAACATGTATGGGGACAGCTGGCTGATTGGTGAGTGACATGGGTGGCAGGCATGACTGTTCCCCCCCCATGATGCAGAAATCACAAGGGGCACATGCACTACTAATATCCTCCTGTCTTTTGCCTTCCAGGTGACTCTGCATATGCACTGGGACCCCATCTCATGACTCCTATCCGGAAACCACCAAACCCCAGGAGAGGAAAGATACAATGAAGCACACATCAAAACCCGTGCAGTGGTGGAACGCACCTTTGGCCTCCTGAAGTCACGTTTCCCATGCCTGGATAAGTCTGGGGGTACCCTGTTGTATTCCCCAAACTTTGTGTGCCAGATCATCGGTGCATGTTGCAACTTCGCAGTGAGAAAGTGCCTGGAGATTGACATACGTGATGACCTGACCCCAGAACCAGACAATCCCCCCCTAACCGAGGGTCCCCCGTCTTCTGAGGGAAGAGCAGCCAGGAGACAGCTCACATTAGGCATCTTTACACGTTAAACACACACATTAATCATGGCACAATGAGAATGCATGCATGCACACCACTGTGGTCCCTAGATCACACACACCACATCCTCATCACATTGGATTAGCACAAGCCCACCATGCAGGACTTGTGAGCAGCAACGCCACGCCACGGCTCCAGTTATGTCACTGTACATTCATACACCATTCACATGGACCTGGGGATCGCTTATCCCTGGTCCTGGGGAACCCTTCTCCACCACAAATGAGGGTGAGACCCCTTTTCCGGCAGGAATGTCATCCCCACATTCAAAAATCATTCACAAACAGAAAAAAAATCATAATCCCCCCCCAAAAAATGCACAAAAAAAAGACAACCAAAAAAAGAAAAAATGCACAGCAAACAAAACACAGAAAAGCCAAAAAAAAAATACCGCCGCTGGTGTGACCCACGCCTGGGGCGGCCACGGCCACGGCCCGGCTCCTCAGGGGAGACTAATGGGGGGGGGGGTAATCAGGGGAAGGAGGAGCATCCCCTGGTCTCTGCCCACCTGGTGGCCTGCCCTCCAAGGCCACAGCAATTCGAGTCAGGCCATCATTTATGGTTGCTGTATTGATCTGGATAGCCTGGGTGAGGGCCCGCACATCCTGACCAAGGGCCCGCACATCCTGACCAACGCCTGCTGTGGTAGCCTGCAGTTCATTTAGGCAATTGATCAGAGCCAGGGAGTTGCAGTCCATGTCCCCAACTGAATCCTTTATGGAGGACAGGCTCTCCTCCATCTGCCCCAAAGTCTGGGTGATCTGACCCAGATGGCGGGTCTGAAGGGCCTGATCCCTTATGAGATTTGCAGGCAGAACTTCGGCTACCCCCTGGTCTTGTGGGTCGCCTTCCTGCCTCCAGATGAGGCTTGTGGCCGGAGAGAAGGGGAGCCCCTTGGGGGGAGCCCTGTTGGGGGAGGAGTGGGAGGGGCTACCCCTGATGGAGGCTTGGCTGCTGCCAGCCATAGGGGAAGACTCCTCCAAATGTAACGTGAAGTCATTCCCTGACATGACCTCCTCCTCAAACTCCTCCTCCTCAACCTCCTCCTCCTCAACCTCCTCAGAGGACTTCCTCAGACTCTTATCCCGGGGATGGTGCGGACAGGCCAGATGGCCCAGCACCCTCCTGCACATCTGTGGATGACACAAAACATTCACAGGTTGGAGGATCCACACACTTGCCACATATTCCCTTCCCCCCACACATGATACACACCAGATAGAAAAAAACAAAAACCCTTACCTGTCCTCACGGCCTCCTCAATTTAGTCAAAGCCAGGCACCCCCTCCACTTGCTGCCTGTTGAAGGTCTGGGCCACCATACGCTCCTCCTCAGTCAGTGCATGGTGGGCCCCCTCCAGTGCCCCTGCCATGTGCTGCAATCTTGGACAGCTTCCCACGGACCACACGCCGGAGTTCATAGATCTTCTTTTGTAGTCCCTGGCGTCTCTGGGTCTCACCCCCCAAAGAATTTACTTCGTCGGCGATGTCCTGCAAAATCTGACTCTTCCTGGCCGGGGTGGTGTTGGCACTCTCCGGGCCATGCAGGAATCGCCCATATTGGGTAACGGCCCTGACAATAATTTCCTTCTCCCGCAAGGAAAATTTTAATTTTCTCTTCCTCTCACTCATGTTCACACAACACTCTCCAAATCACTCTCCAAAACACTCACCAAAAATCACAAAGACACGTCACAAACCAACAAACACTAACAAACAACAGAACAAAAGCACCTTGCTGTAGGAAGGGAAACAAATTAGATGTAATTTTGCAATGGAAGGGCATTTCTCTCGGTCTATTTAAGCACTGGGCGTAGCTCACTAAGTTCACCGGGCCTAGTTCCAATCTCACTGATTGCGCCGTGCCGAATTCTGAGCATGCGCAGAGAGGTGCTGACCATAGCCTGCGTTATCTGTGCATGCGCAGTCTGGCCGGCCCTTCATTTGCATGGGGTCACGGCTCATTTCAATTGAACACGCCCACGTCCTTCCCAATTTGAATTATGCAGCCTTACGCCTCGGAATTTACGCTGCGCTGGCGCAAATTTGGGCGCAAATACTCTGTGGATACGGCACTTACGTCTCTTAGTGGAGTCGGCGTAACGTAAAAGAGATGCGCAACGCTGGTCTATATATGCGCAGATGTACGTGGATCTAGCCCACAGTGTTTTGCTTGCACATGTTTAAGTAAATACAGCCTTACCTTATTTTTACTGAGCAAGTGAACATTTATTCTCCAATAGGAACATACATAATACAAAGTGAACTTGCCCATTTTTTTGTTAATCAACCCTAAGCTTTTCCAAAAGCATTGCAGCAACATGACTGCCAGCCAGGGAATTAACAATTTAAAGAGGATAAGACAGCGATGAAATCCTGCCTATTTTACTCAGTACTGGATTCCAATCCTATGTTTCATAAAAAAACAAACTAAATAATATTTTTTTAAATTCTTCATATTTTACTGAATTCACAGGTCTTACTTGTGCAATATATTTCCTTTACAATGTAGTATATTATACAAAGAAAGATATGCACATGACAGAATAGGAAATTCTGTTTTTCACAATACAGCCCAAGGCCTTAGCACCAAGGCTACATTGCTGCCCTCTTATTGATTGCTACATTTATTTACCTGTCACAGGAAACAAGGTTAAATCCATAATCAAAAGTGAGAAGCAGGGAGGCACATAGAGCTGTATATGGGAAAATCTATGAAGACCCTCTTTTTTCTCTTATTGATTTCCTATAATGTTCAGAGCACAGCTTGTCAGTTACACAAAAGTTGGTTCACAGAAGACATCATAGTAAATGGTCTTTGTTGCCAGTGTGGGTTATGTACGTTCCAACATGTAAAATTAATATAGCCGTCATGTGCTTCACTATGAACACACAGGTAAAAAAATAACATAATTTTTACTCACAAATCTTTTTACAAATTGTAGTTTATACATTAATATGTATCTGTGAGCAGACATAATCAGTGATATGAAAGGAAAAAAGAGAGTAATTAACAGCTGCAAGTTTTTGGTAAATACGGATCATGCACAACAGACAGGGTTAAATTTTTTTTTTTTTTTTCATATAATTTTTCCTTTTTTCAGACCACTAAAAAGGGCAGAAAGGGGTTCAAACCATTTTTCATCTGTGAAAAGCACAGAGGAGGGGGTGGAGAGGCTGCAGTTACAGTGTGTGAGAGATGAATGGAGGAAAGGCACACACCCCTTCACACAGGGGAAGAACTGTCTTCTGAATAGACAATCTCTGTTCTGAGCTCTCCCTCCTGACACAAATTTATCTCATGTGTCGGAAAACTTGTCAGAAGTCACTCATGCTGATAACAGAGGAACGAAGCACCAGAGAGAAATGACACTTAGAACTTTGGAAATAGATAAGTAAACACTACAGATATATGTGCTTTGCTCAGATTCCATGAATGAGGATTACAACCACTTTAAATTATTCACAAGGTGAACTAGGCAACTGTTTAGGGCCTGGCAGGTTACCGGGAGCCTGACTGCTGCCCACACTCATTATTTTCAAGGAAGCAAAAATTGTTAGTACTACTGTGCTAACTTTCCCCTAAAAGGATGACGGCTCCTGTTTTTCTTGCGCTACATGCATTTCATTTCAGAAGGAGAAGTTTGTGATGCAATTCATGTTGTGCTGCCTCTTCCTATCTCTAACTAATAAAGTGTTTGTTCTTAGGTTATCTGGCCAATGAAGCACCGATAGGAGTATTTTGATTAAAAAATAACAATGGCATTATATCTGCAATTATGGAAGGCTGGGAAAACAGACACTTTTTATAGCCCTGTAAACACAATCTACTTTTGAGTATAAAACTATCTGACATGATCCAGGCACAGGTAATAAACCAATTTTGCAGACATCCCACAGACCAACAGAATATTACCAGAGACTTTATGGCATGTTGTAAATATTTTAGCAAGCAGTGATGTTTATTTCTCAATGCAAAGCCAAAATCAATTTAAAAATCATACATTCTGGCATGGTAAAGCTACACGTTTTATACACAAAAAGATCCAGATGTATCATAAATAACTTATTACCTAGATATCATGCACCCGTCTTGTGAGGTGTAGCAGTCTAATGCGGCACATTACTTTATACTTAAGAAGACATATATCAAATGTATATCATATGTGATCTTGTTCAAAATGTTATTTTATGCTAGATGATGAAATATGAGTTATTAGATTGTATCATTTGATCATAAGGAATTAATAGTATTATTTAGAAAGCTGTTTGTGAAAAATGGTCTGCTGGCTTCCATGAAACTCTTCCACACACTTCGGCCACTCCTCAGCCCATTTGATTGATTATGTTATTTAGGCAAAAGTCATCTTCAGGGGCCACAAAAGGCGCTGTAACTGCAGCTTGATAGCTTTTAATTTTCCATTAAAACAACACACACCTGCCTACAGTCATTCTAAAGGGCCAATGACTCTGATACACTAGATTAGACTTAATGAGGAATTAAACCCTGATGGATTTTACTTCCTCTGTCGTTCCCTGAAAAGTAAAAGCATAATGGGCTAGTATGCATAGCATACTAGCCCATTATGTGGCACTTACCTTCAATTAAAGTCCACGCTGTCCCCGCCGGTAGAAGCATCCATCTTCTGCCCTCTTCCTTCTTGGGCTGCGGACTTCGGCTCTGTGACTGGCTGGAGCCACGTGACCTCAATCCTGTCAGTCACGGCACATGCGAGTGAAGAAATGACAGGGAGGTCCATTTCTTCACAGAGCATGTTCCAATGACATCATCGGCACACTACAAGGTAAATATCTCCTAATGGTGCACGTTTAGGTGTTATTTCCACTACCTATAGGTACAGTTGTGCTCATAAGTTTACATACCCTGGCAGAAGTTATGATTTCTTGGCCATTTTTCAAAGAATATGAATGAGAACACAAAAACTTTTCTTTCACTCATTGTTAGTGCTTGTCTGAAGCCATTTATTATCAGTCAACTGTGTTTACTCCTTTTAAATCATAATCACAACAGAAACTACACAAATGACCCTGATCAAAAGTTTACATACCCTGGTAATTTTGGCCTCATAACATGCATGCAAGTTGACACAAATAGGTTTGAATGGCTATTAAAGGTAACCATCCTCACCTGTGATCTGTTTGCTTGTAATTAGTGTGTATGGATTTATAAAAGGTCAATGAGTTTCTGGACTCTTGACAGACCCTCGCTTCTTTCATCCAGTGCTGCACTGAGTTATGGGGAAAGCAAAATAATTGTCAAAGGAGCTGCAGGAAAATGTAGTTGAACTGTATAAATCAGGAAAGGGATATAAAATATCCAAGGAATTGAGAATGCCAATCAGCAGTGTTCAAACTCTAATCAAGAAGTGGAAAATAAGGGGTCCTGTTGAAACCAAACCGTGGTCAGGTAGACCAACTAACATTTCAGCCACAACTGACAGGAAATTTGTTTGGGGTGCAAAGAAAACCCCATAATTAACTTCAGGTGAAATTCAGGACTCTCTGAAAACATGTGGTGTGGCTGTTTCAAGATGAACAATAAGGAGGCACTTGAACAAAGATGGGCTGCATGATGGAGTCGCCAAAAGAAAGCCATTACTATGCAAATGCAACAAATTGTCCTGCCTACAATACACCAAACAGCACAGAGACAAGCCTCAAACCTTCTGGCACAAAGTCATTTGGAGTGATGAGACCAAAATTAAGCTTTTTGGCCACAACCATAAACACTAAATTTGGAGAGGGGTCAACAAGGCCTATGATGAAAGGCTGATGTTTTGGGGATGTGTGAGCTACAAAGACACAGGAAATGTGGGCATTATTGATGGCAAGATGAATGCAGAATGTTATAAAAAAAATACTGGAGGAACATTTGCATTCATCATCGAGGAAGCTGCACATGGGACATACTTGGACATTCCAACATGACAATGATCCAAAACTCAAAGCCAAGTTGACCTGTCATTGGCTACAGCAGAATAAAGTGAAGGTTCTGGAGTGGCCATCTCAGTCTCCTGACCTCAATATCATTAAGCCACTCTCGGGAGATCTCAAAACGTGTAGTTAGTGCAAGACAGCCCAAGAATTCACAGGAACTGGAGGTTTTTTACCAAGAGGAATATAAATCTTTACCATCTGAGAAGATAAAGAGCCTCATCCACAAATACCACAAAATACTTTAATCTGTCATTGATGTTAAAGGGGGCAATACATGCTATTAAGAACTAGAGTATGTAATCTTTTGTTTAGGGTCATTTGGGTAGTTTCTGTTCCAATTATGGTTTAAAAAGAGTAAACACAGTTAATTGATGATAAATGGCTTCAGCCAAACACTAACCATGAGTGAAAGAAAACTTTTTGTGTTATCATTCATATTCTCTGAAATATAGCCAAGACATCATAAATTCTGCCAGGGTATGTAAACTAATGAGCTGAACTGTAAGCATAATTCTAGACTTACTTATAGTAAAAGTGATGCAGGAGGGATTACAACCACTTTAAACTTCATTCATTGTACTCTGGAACCACAGACCAGGTAGCGGTACTTTTTCATTTTTACTCCGGTTTATTTTGCTGTTAATACTGATGGCTATTTTGTGTACTATCTTTTTCTTTAATATTTTACTGCATTGTTTTTTCCCCCCATTTTTTTTAAGAAACAATATTTAAAAAAACCTTAAGGTTTTATCTCCAATGCACTAAACCAGAACATAAAGAGTTCCTGTCTCTTTAAAGAGTGCTATTATATTTCAACATCTGTGATATTCCTGCCTGACATAACATTGTGTATTACAGACATTTCTTAAAAGCCAGATTTTTTACAGCCAATAAACGGTGAATGGTGCATGATATGAAGCCTGCTCCATATCATGCCAAAGCATCATATAGAAATTACAGTGACAAAAGCATAATTTGGGTGTTCCAAAATACCACATTAGTTCAGTTTGAACCACTTTTACTGTTGTGTTCTATGTATTATCTAACCCAGCATGTTAAAAAATGTCCTTATATTCTTCTGTAGTATTTATTATTGCAAATTGGGATCCATTGGCTAGTCTGTGCTTCCTAGCCAAAGTCTAATGCCCCGTACACACGATCGGAAATTCAATCAGAAAAACCTTGGGTGTTTTTTCCTACAGAATTCTACTCAAACTTGGCTTGCATACACACGGTCACACAAAAGTCCTCTGAAATTTCGACCGTCAAGAACGCAGTGACTTACAACACTATGCCAAGCCGAAAAAATGAAGTTTAAATCTTCCGAGCATGAGTCGAATTGTTTCTGAGCATGCGTCACCATTTTGCACGTCGGAATTGCTACAGGTGATAGGATTTTCCGATAGGAATTTTTTCTGTCGGAAAATTTGAGAACCAGCTCTCAATCTTTTGCTGGCGGAAATTCCAACAGCTAAAGTCCGATGGAGCATACACACGGTGGGGATTTCCGTTTAAAAGCTCACATTGGACTTTTGCTGTCGGAATTTCCGATTGTGTGTATTGGGCATTAGACAGCAGAACCTGGACAACTTGCAGTAACATGGGTGTTGATGCTACTATGCAGTGCCTATTCTCTAAACATATTACTGTGAATGTTTACCAAAAAAACTAACATTTGTAACCTATTTCCACAGCACATGCAGTAGAACTCCAACATCCAGACTTCATATTGACAGTATTTTATTTGCGGTTTCAACCATGCTACCATCCCGTAAACATGAATATTTTATTTTATTTTTCTGTTGATTGTCTTATAAAAGGAGATGTTATCAAGTGCAAGACATATCTCCAGATCCATAGTTTTCACCTGGCTGATGGAATTTTTGGCATGTCCTTTGTGCAGTTTAGAAGCCTCCCTCAACTGTTGGTCATGAAATAAGGGGAAGTTATCAGAATGTGTTGCATCATAATACCATAGGGCTACAAAGGTACTTGCACACAATAGTGTGTTTTCTGTGCATAAACTTTTGTAGACATTCAAAGGATGTTAAAAAGGCAGCTTTAGTGGCAGTGGCAGTGTTATTGGTTTCTGTAAAAAGCCACCAATAAAAAAGTTGGGAAGCCAAATATTAGACTTGAAAATTAAGTGGGACCATACCCCTATCTGACAAGGGTAATTGCAGGGTATCCCTGAAATTCCAGGTGATTTGTGGTCCCATATAAAAATGTCTAGGTGTATGCTCCTCTCCTCCTTATGCTGCTTCCCCATTAATATTACAGTAATTCCTGATTGTGAAAATGACGGCTAAGACTAGCTGTGTATAAATATTTTTTATTTCTAACTTTTATGATTATTATTTAAACTTGTATTTTATTTTCATGTATATTGTTTGTTATTTTTTTCAGTTAGGCATTAAAGTGGACCTTCAGTAATTTTTTCTACTTTACATCTATTAAATCCTCTGCCCTTGTTGTTTTAACTTTGGATAGTAAACATTTTTGTTTCTGCCAGTAAATACCTTTTCAAAAAAATTTAGGGACACTTTTTTGCATGTAGGCGGATCCTTACTATAATTAGGCGGCGGGGCATTTGTTTGTAGTTGTGACATAGCAAAACCGAAAAATGCGGCGCTGCAAAAAATAAGTGTGGTTTATGCCAAATATTGTGTGTGGCTTAAATGGCCGTGGCTCAAAACGGTGTGTGGTTAGAGTCTAAGATGAATGATGGAGGAAAGAAGGAAGGAACGAAAGAAAGAAAGAAAGAAAGAAAGAAAGAAAGAAAGAAAAAAAGAAAGAAAGAAAGAAAGAAAGACCCAGATCCTACACCACATTAGAAATATGTGTATTCCAGAAAGTTTAACAATCAGCAGATAAAGATACTCCAAACACCTGGGGTTAGGGCTTCAATCATCCCAGCACCATGGTTGTTATAGTGTCAGGGTGATTAAAGCGCATTATTTCTATTACTACATTGTAATATAAAATGAAATCATTCAACTCACCATAAGGCAGAATCAGTGGAAGCCCTGAGCTTGTCACCTGCCACGTCGCCTGACACAACATGCCATCACGTGCCTCGCCAGCAGAGTCCGTCCTTGCATCAGGTGCCTCCCCAGCAGAGTCCGTCCTAGCACCAGGTGCCCCCAGCATATTCCGTCCTAGCATCAGGAGCCCCAGCTGAGTCCGTCCTTATATCAGGTGCCTCCAGCAGCGTGGGTTGTTAGCACCTGGTGCAAGGCAAGAAATTTGCGCCCCCTAACCTAAGGACTTTTTGCACTCCCTGAGTCCCTTTCCTTCCTACAGTGGCCGTTTACCAAGTGATCGACCCGTCAAACGATGGAGCGTCATGTCCGGTTCCTCTCTCCCCTCTCTGTACCGATCGGTACAGTGTGAGTGAAGAGGGGAGAGATCGGTTGCAGCAGCACTGTGAGCTGGATGTATAGTGCCCACAGCGCTGCTCTGTGACAATTGCAGCCACATCCATCCATTCTCAGCCATCACTCTGTCATACTTAGCCATCCACACTCAGCCATACTCATCCATCCATCCATGCTCAGCCATCCCTCTGTCATACTCAGCCATCCATACTCAGCCATCCATCCATGCTCAGCCATCCCTCTGTCATACTCATTCATCCATGCTCAGCCATCCATACTCAGCAATACTCATCCATCCATCCATGCTCAGCCATCCCAGCCATACTCAGCCATACTCAGCAGTAACCAGCCATACCCAGCCGTACCCAGTCATACTCAGCAATACTCAGCCATACCCAGCTGTACCCAGCTGTACCCGACCATACTCAGCCATACTCAGCGATACCCAGCCATACTGAGTGATACCTAGCAATACTCAGCCATACCCAGCCATACTCAACCATACCCAGCCGTACCCAGCCGTACTCGGTGATACTCAGCCATACTCAGCAATACTCAGCCATATCCAGCTGTACCCAGCCATACCCAACCATACTCAGTCATACTCGCCAATACCCAGACATATTCATCCATTCATCCATGCCCATCCATTCCTCTGTCATACTCATCCATCCATCCATGCTCAGCCATCCATACTCAGCAATACTCATCCATCCATGATCAGCCATCCCAGCCATACTCAGCAGTACCCAGCCATACCCAGCTGTACCCAGTTATACTCAGAAATTCCCAGCCGTACTCAGCTGTACCCAGCCATACCCAGCTGTACCCGGCCATACTTGGCTATACTCCGCGACACCCAGCCATACTCAGCCATACTCAGTGATACCAAGCAATACTCAGCCGTACCCAGCCATACTCAGCCATACCCAGCTGTACCCAGCCATACTCGGCAATACCCAGCCATACTCAGCAATTCTCAGCCATACCCAGCTGTACCCAGCCAAACTCAGCCATACCCAGCCATACCCAACCAAACTTAGTCATACTCAGTCATACTCGGCAATACCCAGCCATACTCAGCAATACCCAGCCATTCCCAGCTATACTCAGACATACTGAGCCGTACTCAGCTATACCGAGTCGTACTCAGCCTCTGTATGTGGCCAGGCTGTGGAAAAGTCTCCCGCATGTGGTATCACCATACTCAGGAGGAGTAGAAGAATCTATTTTGGGGTGTCATTTTTGGTATGTACATGCTATGCGTTAGAAATATTGTATGAATAGACAACTTTGTGTAAAAAAAAATGTGGTTTCATTTTCTTTTCACATATTTCAAAAACGTTTAGAAAAAAATGACGTGTTCAAAGGACTCATTATGCCTCATAGATTATACTTTGGGGTGTTGTTTTTCCAAAATGGGGTAATTTTTGGGCCGTTTCCATTGTTCTGGTGCTCCAGGGCCTTCACAAGTGCAACAGGTAGTCAGGAAACTAGATGTGTAATTTATGTTCCTAGAACGCCCGACAGTGCTTCCTGCATGTGACCATGCTGTGTAAAAGTCTCACACATGTGGTATCGCCATGCTTGGGCTTAAAAGCATAATGTGTTTTGGGGTGTAATTTGTGGTATGCATATGCTGTGTGTGAGAAATAACCTGCTAAGATGACAATTTTGTAAAAACAAAAAAAATTACAACTTTAAAAAACTCACCATGCCTCTTACTAAATACCTTGGAATGTCAACTTTCCAAAAAGGAGTTGTTTGGGGGGTATTTGTGCTGTCCTGACTTGTTATGGTCTCAAGAAAGGAGATAGGACTTTAGTACTTCAGGTGTGATTAATTTTAAGATATTGGCACCATAGCTTCTGGACTCTATAATTTTCCCAAAGACCAAATAATATACACCAATTTGAGTTATTTTTGCCAACGATATGTAGCAGTATAAATTTTGGCCAAAATGTATGAAGAAAAATTACTAATTTGCTAAATTCTGTAACAGAAACAAAGAAAAATTATTAATTTTTACAGAATTTTCTGTATTTTTTCTTTTATAGCGCAAAAAATAAAAAAACGAGCGTGATTTGTGGTCCCATATAAAAATGTCTAGGTGTATGCTCCTCTCCTCCTTATGCTGCTTCCCCATTAATATTACAGTAATTCCTGATTGTGAAAATGACGGCTAAGACTAGCTGTGTATAAATATTTTTTATTTCTAACTTTTATGATTATTATTTAAACTTGTATTTTATTTTCATGTATATTGTTTGTTATTTTTTTCAGTTAGGCATTAAAGTGGACCTTCAGTAATTTTTTCAACTTTACATCTATTAAATCCTCTGCCCTTGTTGTTTTAACTTTGGATAGTAAACATTTTTGTTTCTGCCAGTAAATACCTTTTCAAAAAAATTTAGGGACACTTTTTTGCATGTAGGCGGATCCTTGCTATAATTAGGCGGCGGGGCATTTGTTTGTAGTTGTGACATAGCAAAACCGAAAAATGCGGCGCTGCAAAAAATAAGTGTGGTTTATGCCAAATATTGTGTGTGGCTTAAATGGCCGTGGCTCAAAACGGTGTGTGGTTAGAGTCTAAGATGAATGATGGAGGAAAGAAGGAAGGAACGAAAGAAAGAAAGAAAGAAAGAAAGAAAGAAAGAAAGAAAGAAAGAAAGAAAAAAAGAAAGAAAGAAAGAAAGAAAGACCCAGATCCTACACCACATTAGAAATATGTGTATTCCAGAAAGTTTAACAATCAGCAGATAAAGATACTCCAAACACCTGGGGTTAGGGCTTCAATCATCCCAGCACCATGGTTGTTATAGTGTCAGGGTGATTAAAGCGCATTATTTCTATTACTACATTGTAATATAAAATGAAATCATTCAACTCACCATAAGGCCGAATCAGTGGAAGCCCTGAGCTTGTCACCTGCCACGTCGCCTGACACAACATGCCATCACGTGCCTCGCCAGCAGAGTCCGTCCTTGCATCAGGTGCCTCCCCAGCAGAGTCCGTCCTAGCACCAGGTGCCCCCAGCATATTCCGTCCTAGCATCAGGAGCCCCAGCTGAGTCCGTCCTTATATCAGGTGCCTCCAGCAGCGTGGGTTGTTAGCACCTGGTGCAAGGCAAGAAATTTGCGCCCCCTAACCTAAGGACTTTTTGCACTCCCTGAGTCCCTTTCCTTCCTACAGTGGCCGTTTACCAAGTGATCGACCCGTCAAACGATGGAGCGTCATGTCCGGTTCCTCTCTCCCCTCTCTGTACCGATCGGTACAGTGTGAGTGAAGAGGGGAGAGATCGGTTGCAGCAGCACTGTGAGCTGGATGTATAGTGCCCACAGCGCTGCTCTGTGACAATTGCAGCCACATCCATCCATTCTCAGCCATCACTCTGTCATACTTAGCCATCCACACTCAGCCATACTCATCCATCCATCCATGCTCAGCCATCCCTCTGTCATACTCAGCCATCCATACTCAGCCATCCATCCATGCTCAGCCATCCCTCTGTCATACTCATTCATCCATGCTCAGCCATCCATACTCAGCAATACTCATCCATCCATCCATGCTCAGCCATCCCAGCCATACTCAGCCATACTCAGCAGTAACCAGCCATACCCAGCCGTACCCAGTCATACTCAGCAATACTCAGCCATACCCAGCTGTACCCAGCTGTACCCGACCATACTCAGCCATACTCAGCGATACCCAGCCATACTGAGTGATACCTAGCAATACTCAGCCATACCCAGCCATACTCAACCATACCCAGCCGTACCCAGCCGTACTCGGTGATACTCAGCCATACTCAGCAATACTCAGCCATATCCAGCTGTACCCAGCCATACCCAACCATACTCAGTCATACTCGCCAATACCCAGACATATTCATCCATTCATCCATGCCCATCCATTCCTCTGTCATACTCATCCATCCATCCATGCTCAGCCATCCATACTCAGCAATACTCATCCATCCATGATCAGCCATCCCAGCCATACTCAGCAGTACCCAGCCATACCCAGCTGTACCCAGTTATACTCAGAAATTCCCAGCCGTACTCAGCTGTACCCAGCCATACCCAGCTGTACCCGGCCATACTTGGCTATACTCCGCGACACCCAGCCATACTCAGCCATACTCAGTGATACCAAGCAATACTCAGCCGTACCCAGCCATACTCAGCCATACCCAGCTGTACCCAGCCATACTCGGCAATACCCAGCCATACTCAGCAATTCTCAGCCATACCCAGCTGTACCCAGCCAAACTCAGCCATACCCAGCCATACCCAACCAAACTTAGTCATACTCAGTCATACTCGGCAATACCCAGCCATACTCAGCAATACCCAGCCATTCCCAGCTATACTCAGACATACTGAGCCGTACTCAGCTATACCGAGTCGTACTCAGCCTCTGTATGTGGCCAGGCTGTGGAAAAGTCTCCCGCATGTGGTATCACCATACTCAGGAGGAGTAGAAGAATCTATTTTGGGGTGTCATTTTTGGTATGTACATGCTATGCGTTAGAAATATTGTATGAATAGACAACTTTGTGTAAAAAAAAATGTGGTTTCATTTTCTTTTCACATATTTCAAAAACGTTTAGAAAAAAATGACGTGTTCAAAGGACTCATTATGCCTCATAGATTATACTTTGGGGTGTTGTTTTTCCAAAATGGGGTAATTTTTGGGCCGTTTCCATTGTTCTGGTGCTCCAGGGCCTTCACAAGTGCAACAGGTAGTCAGGAAACTAGATGTGTAATTTATGTTCCTAGAACGCCCGACAGTGCTTCCTGCATGTGACCATGCTGTGTAAAAGTCTCACACATGTGGTATCGCCATGCTTGGGCTTAAAAGCATAATGTGTTTTGGGGTGTAATTTGTGGTATGCATATGCTGTGTGTGAGAAATAACCTGCTAAGATGACAATTTTGTAAAAACAAAAAAAATTACAACTTTAAAAAACTCACCATGCCTCTTACTAAATACCTTGGAATGTCAACTTTCCAAAAAGGAGTTGTTTGGGGGGTATTTGTGCTGTCCTGACTTGTTATGGTCTCAAGAAAGGAGATAGGACTTTAGTACTTCAGGTGTGATTAATTTTAAGATATTGGCACCATAGCTTCTGGACTCTATAATTTTCCCAAAGACCAAATAATATACACCAATTTGAGTTATTTTTGCCAACGATATGTAGCAGTATAAATTTTGGCCAAAATGTATGAAGAAAAATTACTAATTTGCTAAATTCTGTAACAGAAACGAAGAAAAATTATTAATTTTTACAGAATTTTCTGTATTTTTTCTTTTATAGCGCAAAAAATAAAAAAACGAGCGGTGATTAAATACCACCAAAAGAAATCTCTATTTGTGTGCAAAAAAGGACAAAAATGTAATATAGATACATGAATAATTGTCATTCAAAATGTGAGAGCACCGAAAGCTGAAAATTGGTCTGGTTAGGAAGGGGATTTAAGTGCCCAGTGGTCAAGTGGTTAAAGGCACAAAACATGTGGAAATGTATTGTAGAAATATATATATATTTTTTGTACAATTTTTTTATATTTATTATTTACCATTATTATTATTTTTTTTAAAGTTTCATTCATGTTGGTTGTTGTTTAATAGTATAATGAAAGCTGCCTCTCCATGATTGCACACACATATGGGCCAGATTCAGGTAGATGGGCGCTTCTTTACTTTGGAGTAACGTTTCTCATTTACGTTACTCCGCCGACACTTTCGGCGCATGTACTGTTATTCACATAGCAGTTGCGTGTAAACTTGCGCCAGAGTAACGATAATGCGCTGGCGTAACCCGACGCAAGTGGAAGTGGGTGTGATCATATGTAAATGATGGGCGGAGCCCAGCGCAGAGGCTTACGTTCAGCGCATCATCCACGGAGCATGCGCAGTAAGTGAGGCTTCACTCGGCCCCCTGTGCGCATGCTCACAACTTCCGTCGGCACCACTTCACGGGAAACGCCAGCGCAATGTGTTCCGTTGCGCGTATAAAAGCACCAGCGGAAGCGGCATTCCGGCGCAAAAGTATTTCCGTTTCCCCCCACCCCAGGGAATTTACTTTTGCTCTATTATGGCTGCTCCCGCTACCCCCAAAGAGAGGAGGAACCTCAATTTTAATGCCCAGGAGGTCTCTGTGGTCATCTCTGCTATGGAGACTTACAATGATTTCCTGCATGGGAAGAAAAGTAGGAAGACCAGCAGGGAGAGGAAGCAGGCCATCCTGGACACCATTGCTGGCCGGGTTAATGTCTTGGGGTACTCCACCCGGACTGCTGGGGATATCCAAAAAAAATCAATGACCTGCGGCGCAAGGTCCGTGGCAAGGTGGCCACCATCAGGAGGCATGAGAGGGGCACAGGTGGTGGACCCCCATGTCCGGTCAGCCTGACCACAGAGGAGGAGGTGGTCGTCCGCTGCCTGGAGAGGGAGCAATTGGAGGGGGTACCAGGCTATGATTCTGTGGAGGAAGGCTCCAGGACAGGTAAGTGTTTTTTATCCCCTATTTGGTGTTTTGCATGTGGGGGGGGGAGGGTACATGTGCCAAGTGTGTGGGACCACCAACATGTGTCTGCTTTGTGTCATCCACAGATGACGGAGCTGGGCCATCATCTGTCGGCGGCCAGTCCACCCCATCCCCCCATCGGCACCCAGTGCCTGTGCCCCTGGGTGGTGAAGACACCGAGGTGGAGGAGGAGAGTGCCCACACCACACCTGCAGAGGTCGTTAAGGAGGAGCCTGTTGTGGCAGAGCAGGACTTTATTTTATTGTTAGAGGAATCCTCCTCTTCTGCAGGACCCTCTCAGATCCCCTCCCCCATTATAGGAAGCCCCTCAAGGGCGACTCCATCCCCCCGGGGACAAACATCTACTGGCCCCAGGAAGGCCACCCATAAGACCAGGGTGGTGTCTGATCTGGTCCAGGACCAGGTGGCGAGGGATCAGGCCAGGCAGACTAAGCAAATGGGGGAGATTGCTGGGCACCTGGACAGAGTGGCTGACAGCCTGTGCTCCGTGGCCCAGATTTCTTCAGCAGCGCATGATGTGAGCTGTAACTGCGCTGCAGTGGTGACCAGCCTGGGGGAGGTGCAGGGTGACATAAGGGACCTCACTGCAGCCGTCCAGGCAAACACTGCTGCCATCCAGGGAAACAGTGCTGCCATCCGGGACCAGGGGAGGCTGAGTCGGCGAGCACAGCATTATCAGGTCACCCGGCAGCTCAGGATGCAGGCCCAGACCAACTCTTACCTCGGCCGGATAGCCATGGCCTTGGAGGGCAGGCAGGCCACACCTGCCAGGAGTGGCCCACCCGGGGATCAGCCACCTCCAGATGCCCCCCCACCCCCACCCACTCCATCCAGGCAGCTGAGGAGCCAGAGAGGGGCCGCCAGAAAAAGCCCCCGGCATCCCAGATAATTTATTTTTTGTTTTTTTGATTGATGCTCAGGACATGAGTTTATTTTTTATTTTTTTGGGAATGCTCAGGTTATGAGATTTTTATTTTATTATTAATGCTCAGGTTATGAGTTATTTTATTTGTGATTATGCTCAGGATATGAGATTTTTATTTTTTGATACTGCACACGTTGCAGTGTGAATGGTGTGTGAATGTGAGGGGGTGGCACTCCTGCCAGTAAGGGGTGTCACCCTCGGCCGTGGTGGTGAAGTTAACCCCACGGCTGTATGAATGACGTGTGAAAGGTGTATGAATGGACAGCGACATCATTGGGGCCTTGACGCTGGCGTTGCTGCTCCCAAGTCCTACATGCTGGACTTGGGCTAATCCAATGTCATGTGCATGTGGTGTGTGTGATCTAGGGACATCAGTGGTGTGCATGCATGCATTGTCTGTGTGATTAATGTTTTGGTTTAGTGTCCAAAGATGCCTATGGCGAGGACCCTCCTGACTGCTCTTCCATCAGCAGACTGGTTCTCCTCTGGCAGGGGGGGATTGTCTGGTTGGGGGGTCAGGTCATCACGCATGTCAATCTGCAGGCCTTTTCTCATAGCAAAGTTGTGCAGAATGCAACATGCACCGATGATCTGACACGCGAAGGTAGGGGAATACAATAGGGCCCCCCCGGACTTATGTTTGCTCCACCACTGCACGGGTTTTGATGTGTGCTTCATTGTATTTTATCTCTCCTCTGGTTTGGGGGTTCCGGAAAGGAGTCATGAGATGGGGTCCCAGTGCATATGCAGAGTCACCTGTAAGGGAAAAGACAGGAGGATGTTAGTCATGCATGTGCCCCTTGTGATGTGCATCATGGGAGGGGATAGTCATGCATGCCACCCATGTCACTCACCAACCAGCCAGCTGTCCCCATACATGTTCTGCTCGAATTCTGCTGGGATGGGGCTCTGACGGTATATGAAGCTGTGGAGATCCTGCCATGAAGATCCTTCTTATACTTGCTGGTATAGGATGACAACTTTTTGTCCCTCTCTCACAATTGTGATCCTGTGCTGTCTCCCTGTTAACTACACTTGGTCAATTCCAACATACATTACACAAGCATGGTTGGCACTATGTTAAGAAATGCCATGTAGCCATTCCTGGAGTGTATGCATAAAATTCTAAAGTGGATGCAAAGAGGATGGAGATCAACAGTATTGTACTGTGAAGCAACAAAGGCTAAAGATATATCCTTGCTTAATTGTTTTAAGCACATAAATCTGCACTAGGATGCTGGAAAAATTAATTATACTGCTGAGCAAGAAGAGGACAGCAACAAAAAATTGTGACAAAAAGGTCATGTAATTGTGGCGTTCAATGACATTTGACAATGCCGTTTCTACTATTACAAACTGTCATTAAATCCCTTTGGAGTCTTGCATTGCATTGTTGCCAATTTAAATTTAAGAGCTCAGTTTTTTCCCTGACTGTTTGAACATACTGCGTGTCTTTTCCCACTTACTGTGCATTACTCATGACTTATTGGCCTGTCAATGCTCTGGGCAGTTGGGGCATGCAGAGTAGTTGAAATATTTTATTAAAAGCTACAGTATCAAGCTGCATTATTTATTTTATTTTTGATATCTTCTTTTTTTTTTAGCTAAGATTCAGCATTAGCAGATGTTATTTTCTGAGCATTCAGTCTAATTATACTAATATTTTATATTAAGCCTGTGGTGGTGAAGGTGCCTTTGTTCTACCCTTCATGGTTCATACAATGCCCTAAATAACTAAAGAATTAGGAAAAACATTGCACAATTGGTGTGTGAGAGGGTAAGTTATTTTCATGTGTTCTCTTTTTCTTTTCTTTCTTTTTTATTTTTTAAGTCTAGAAATACCTGTAATTGATACTCTAAAATTAAAGTTGCATTTTTGCCTTTTTAAATCGAGAGCAGGTTAGTCTATCTTGCTGAAGAGGCAGCTCCACAGATACCATTTTTTACTTAGGGTAAAGGGTTTTCTCTTAGGCGGCGTACAGACGATCGGACATATCCGATGAAAACGGTCCGCGGACCATTTCCATCGGATATGTCCGATCGGGAGTTTGATCCGATGGCGTGTACACACCATCGGATCAAATTCCCCGCCGCCGGACGGCGCGGTGACGCGGCGGTGACGTTGACGCCGCCGCGACACCGCCACGTCACCGCACCAGGAAGTAAAACACTTCCGCGCATGCGCCGAATCCATTCGGCAGCGGCGCGGCGGCGGTGGGGGCCGACATGTCTGCTGGTAAGTGTACTAACCAGCAGACATGTCGGGCGGACAGATTCCACCGGATAGATTTCAAAGCTTGCTTTGAAATCTGTCGGGTGGAGAAATCTGTCCGCTAGCCCATACACACGAGCGGAGATGTCTGCTGAAACGGTCCATCGGACCGTTTTCAGCGGACATATCCCCTCGTGTGTACGCCGCCTCAGAGATATCTGCTGCTGTCAATCAAATGCTGTAAGTAGGGGGCAGGGCAGGGCTGAGCTGCGCTGTGTGTGTCATTAAAGGGTCACTAAAGGAAAATGACTGTTTACAGGGTATAGAGACATAAAAGTTAACTGATTCCTTTTCAAAATGATTAAAAATAGATACAAATCAATCATATAATGTGCCTGCAGGTTAGTTTCACTTTTGAACTGGCTTCATGTTTCTGTGAAGTAGAAATAGACACACAGAACAAAAACAAACAAATCCAGGGCAGTGTTTTGTTTTTAAAATTAATCTGATTGGTTCTGGGAAGTTTTAGACACACAGTAATGACAGCTTAAACCATTGTGAGAAAGCTCCCAGCACTGTGGTTATAAGGAAACAGACAAGCAGGAAGTGTGGAGAACAGAGCAGGATTATAGCAACTTCAAAGCAAAAACAAACAATAAGGACATGAAACCAGTACTGCAGTAAGGTAAAGGAAGCTATTTAGCTAAAAAAAAAAATCCGTTAGTGATCTTTTAACTGCACACAGCCTGGCCCAGGAGTGAGCCAGCAGTTGTGCCACCATATGAAGCAGATTTCTCTAGGGGCACACCAAGAAGAGAAGGAGCTGAGAGTGCCTGCGGAGGACCCCAGAACAGGAGGTTCAGAGCTGCTCTGTGCAATATTGCACAGAGAAGGTAAGCATACCATGTTTGTTATTTAACCACTTCCCGCCCACCATATAGCAGAATGACAGCCAGAACGTTTTTTTTTACTCTGACTGGGGGTCATATGACGTCCATCAGGATTAGCCGCGATCGTGCGCCCGTGGGGGCATGCAGCGTGGCAATCGTTGGTGTGGTGTGCCAGTCTGACACACCGAATCTTTGATCTAGGTAAAGAGCCTCTGACGTATGCTCTACCGTGTGATCAGCTGTGTCCAATCATAGCTGATCACAGTGTAAACAGGAAGAGCTGTTTATCTGCTTTTCCTCCACTTGCACTGACGGACGCGAGGAGAGCCGATCGGCTGCTCTCCTGACAGGGATTGATTGATTATTAGTGCACCCCCAGGATGCCCACCCATGCCCACCCATGCCCACAAGGGATGCCCAACCATGACCATGAGGTATGCCTACCAATGACCACCAGGGATTCCAATCAGTGCTCATTATAAATGCCCATTTAGTGCCCATCAGTAATGCCTGCCAATGCCTCCTCATAAGTGCTGCCTTTCAGTGCCATCTATTAGTGCCCATCAGTGCCACCTATCAGTGTCCATCAGTGTCATCTATCAGTGCCCATCAGTGCCGCATATCAGTGCCCATCAGTGCCACCCCTAAGTGCCCATCAGTGCCACCTATACAGTATCTGACAAAAGTGAATACACGCCTCACTTTTTTGTAAATATTTTATTATATCTTTTTATGTGACAACACTGAAGAAATTATACTTTGCTACAATGTTAAGCTGTGAGTGTACATCTTGTAAAACAGTGTGCATTTGCTGTCCCCTCAAAATAATTCAACACAGCCATTAATGTCTAAACCGCTGGCAACAAAAGTGAGTACACCCCTAAGTGAACATTTCCAAATTGGGCATGGATTTTGTCCCCCAGAAGGAAGCCTCTTCTAAAGATGATGCACAAGAAAGCCCACAAACAGTTTGCTAAAGACAAGCAGACTAGGGCCATGGATTACTGGAACCATGTCCTATGGTCTGATGGGACCAAGATAAACGTATTTGGTTCAGATGGTGTCAAGCGTGTGTGGCGGCAACCAGGTGAGGAGTACAAAAATAAGTGTGTCTTGCCTACAGTCAAGGATGTTGGTAGGAGTGTCATGGTCTGGTGCTGCATTAGTGCTGCCGGCACTGGGGAGCTACAGTTCATTGAGGGAACCTTGAGTGCCGACATATACTGTGACATACTGAAGCAGAGTATGATTCCCTCCATTAGGAGACTGGGCCACAGGGCAGTATTCCAATATGATAACGACCCCAAACACACCTCCAAGATGACCACTGCTAACAAAGCTAAGGGTAAAGGTGATGGACTGGCCAAGCATGACCTAAACCCTATTGAGCATCTGTGTGGTATCCTCAAACAGAAGGTGGAGGAGCGCAAGCTCTGTAAAGTGTCATCATGGAGGAGTGGAAGAGGACTCCAGTGGCAACCTCCAGTTGCCCTTTGTTAAAGGGGGCTTCCAGATTCCGATAAGGCCCCCAACAGTGAAAGGGTTGTGGGGATGAGGCCCTTGTCCCCATCAACATGGGGACATCCTCCCCATGTTGAGGGCATGTGGCCTGGTATGGTTCAGGAGGGGAGGCTCTCTTTCGTCCCCCCTCTTTTCCTGCAGCCTGTCAGGTTTTGTGCCCGGATAAGGGTTTGGTATGGATTTTTGGGGGTAACCCCACGCCATTTAAAAAAAAATGGTGCAGGGTTCCCCTTAATATCCATACCAGACCTGAAGGGCCTGATATGAAATTTGGGGGGACCCCCATGCTTTTTTTATTTTGTTTCAGGGTTTCCCTTAATATTCATATCAGACCCAAAGGGCCTGGTAATGGTCTAAGGGGGGAACCCATGCTGTTTATTTTCAATTACTTGTATCTGTATTGCCACGACCCGGCAATTCATTATAGCCACGAGTAGTTTTAAATTACTTTTCTTCCTTTAGAGATGTAATTTTGTGCAGAAACTTTTCTAAGCACGGAAAACCTGCGCTACTTTACAGGCATAATATAGACACCCCAGGTATGAAATGTAAAGGAATATTTCACTTTTATTGTTTAACTTTAAGCATTATTAAAATCACTTCTCCCGAAAAAAACGTTAGTGTTTAAAACTTTTTTTTTGCATTGATACATGTTCCCTGGGTCAGGACCCGGGTCCCCAAACACTTCTTATGACAATAACTTGCATATAAGCCTTTAAAATGAGCACTTTTGATGTTTCATGTTCGTGTCCCATTAACGTTAATGGTGATTGCGTATTCAAACAAATGCTTTGCCTGTTCGCATGTTCTGCTGCGAACCAAACCGGGTGGGGGGGGGGGGGGGGTTTGGTGTTTGGCTCATCCCTATTGTCTGGTTTAGCATTTGCACTTTTGATAACATATAGGTTGCCATAAAGAGAACTATATACAGTAATACAGACAGTATATTCACAGTCACTTTATATATTTTTTTATTTGGCATTTGCACTTTATGTTTTGGCACATTGGATATTAATATTTTCACAAAGGTATACCCAGCACCGCACAGATTATTTTGTTTAGCTTTTTCAACACAGTTTATATGAGTGTGTCTGGTGCTAGAAGAAAGTTATCAAGACACCTCCTCACACCTGAGGGTTGCTTTATTGGATCCTTAGGAGTAAGAGAGGAAGTAAAGAATACCCCCCACCTAATCCCAGGGAGCATGTCTTCAGAGTACATGGAACAGATTATTTATTTATTTTTGATAAATCCTTTCATAGATGATCTGGCCAGATAGACTAAAAGTATGTGCAGTAGCGCACTCTTCCCATGCACAGACGCAAATGACCATTTCCATATGGATATGGTCAGGGGACTCTTGAGGGATAAGAAAAATTTCCAATGGTACACAGGTGACTCCGAGAGGGACATGAAATGCACGAAGGAAACAGGGACCCACACCACTCAAATAGGCCAAGAGGAAGCCACATCTTCGGTAGATACAATCCTTAATAGTGAGTGACTTTGTTACTTGAACTGTACTCTTACATCATTCATTCAGGATAATACCTTCATGCCCGGTAAATCTTTTAGGAAGAGATTTATTAGTCTTGACTCGCAGAGGGGGAGTAGCCATAGCATCACCACTGTTCTTTAAAACGTCCCTGCCCCATTTCCACAGGACCCCCCCCTTTAGGCTAAAGACAGTCTTGATGTAGGATACATTTCATGCACCCCTTACAAGGCGAGACAAAAACAAGGAGTATCTCTAGTTTACCACAAGCAGTACCATCTCTCCAAAGAGATGAGGAAGTTACCAGACCAATTATTGAGAACTTCCTGAAACAAGGAAATTTAAGACCGATTATATCGCCTTATAACACTCCTATAAACCCAGTCAAAAAGAGTGATGGATCATTCAGGTTTGTGTAGGATCTCCGAGCCATAAATATCCTTGTGATTCCAATTGCCCCTATTGTACCTGATGTGCCATCTCTCATTACCTCCATATCTTACCTCGGCAGTGTGTTTTTCAGTTATTAATTTAAGTTTTTTTCTCTGTCCCTGTTGATGAAGAGACACAACTACTACTAGCTTTTTCCTATAGAGGGCGCCAGATAACCTCAAATTGCCTGCCTTGGCTATATATACTCATCTACAGTCTATTCAATAGCTCTCCAGGCCACCTTACAGTCTTGGGTGCCCACTGCCTAGCCATGATTCTGTCCTTCTTCAGTACGTCAATGACCTACTGTTGTGTAGTCCCTCCCAGGAAGCCTGTCAGAAAGACTCTGTTAGAACATTTAGCATGAAAAAGAAAAAAGTCTTGTATCTTGGTTTTACTCTGTCCCATGGTGAAAGGAGAATCAGACACAAGTGAGCTGCGGCTCTCGTGGGTCTGCTCCGCCCACATACCAAGAAGGAAGTGTTAACCTTCTTGGGTATGATTGGTTACTGCCGCCAATGGATACCTGATTGCTCCTACTATGAAAACTTGCTGAGATAATCTGCTCTACCTGACAGTCCTGACCTTGTAAAATTGAATGATGAAATGGTTAATGCTTTTGTGTATCTTAACCACTTAAGGACCGGACCAATATGCTGCTAAATGACTCAAGGGGTTTTTACAATTCGGCACTGCGTCGCTTTAACTGACAATTGCGCGGTCGTGCGACGTGGCTTCCAAACAAAATTTGCGTCCTTTTCTTCCCACAAATAGAGCTTTCTTTTGATGGTATTTGAGTGCCTCTGCAATTTTTATTTTTTGCGCTATATACAAAAATAGAGCGACATTTTTGAAAAAAAATCAATATTTTTTACTTTTTGTTATAAGAAAAATCAAATAAACTAAATTTTAGTCAAACATTTAGGCCAAAATTTATTTAGCCACATGTCTTTAGTAAAAAAAAAAATCACAATAAAAAAAATAGCTACCTAGCGGGAACAGCGACACTAATACAGCGATCAGAAAAATGGTCGATTAGTGACACTGGCAATAGGGAGTGAAAGGGTTAACTAGGGCGGTGATCAAGGGGTTAAAACTTTATTGGGGGGGTACGGGGGCTACCCTGAACCTAACACTAACTGCCTGTCACACTGCCTGTCCCACTGACACTAAATGCAGTGATCATACATATATGATCACTGCATTCAAAGACACTGTGACAGGGGGGAGGGGGGGGGGTGATCGCAAGGGTTTAAGTGTGCCTGCGTGTCCTGGTGTCAGTGTAGTGTTGTGCAGACTTACTATGTGATGTGATCTCTCCTCAGCGGCAGCTGAAAAAAACGCTGAGAGCAGAGATCACATCACTTCCCTCTTCCTGTGTTTACACAGGAGGAGGAAGTGACACTGCAGGGGAGTGCGCGCATTGGCTGGGAGTTATCCGGAGGGGGCGGACAAAAACGAACCGCCGCCCCCTCAGCACGGACCGCTCCTACAGCCACCGGGACTGTCGCATGTATCGGGGGGTGGGGTCCTGCTCGGACCCCCGACCCACGTCAAGGCAGCCACGTACAGGTACGTTGATGTGCCTGTCCGTGCCATTCTGCCGACGTAAGAGTACATGCGGCGGTCATTAAGTGGTTAAAACTGCTATGGTAATAGCTCCCGGTTTGAGATTACCTGAACATTGTAAAGTGTTTCATTTGTTTGCAAGGGACAACTGTAAAACCATGGCTGGGGTCCTTGCACAAGAGCATGGAGTAAAGCTGATATCTGTAGCCTTTTTTTAGAGTAGTCCCAGTTCTGGTAAAAGGCACGCCGGCGTGTCTGAGGGCTTTGGCCTTTTGTGTCATGGCTGTAGTAATGGCTTCATCATTTACATTAGGTCACACACACAATACTGATGACATTTCAAATGGAAATGCACTGGCTGACGCCGCTGCTAATCAAGCTGCTTTGACGGTCCCAGCTTTTATCCAAATTACACCCCCAACTTTGCCCTGGGAACAAGTTTACAGGACCTACAGGCTATTACTTCACCAGAAGATCTGGCCTATTGGCATAAACAGGGTCTGACTTTGAGTTCTGAAACTGCACTCATTGCCAAAGAGGGGAGACCAGGCATACCAAAAGCAAGTGCACCTTTATTCATCTCACAGTACCATGGCATAGGACATAAAGGATGGAAAGCTACAGCTGAAATGTTAACATAAGACTTTCACATTCTACATTTATTACCCCTATGTAAATCCTTTGGGCCAGATTCAGAGAGCCATTACGCCTGTCTAACTGGTGTTAGACAGGAGTACTTTCAAATTACGCGCGCCGTATCACTAGTTTGAATCCTCAAACCATGATACGGCGGCGTTGGGCTTCGATCTGACAGGCTTACGTCTTCGTATGCCTTCGGATCTACGCTGCGATCTTTTTGCGGCCGCTGGGTGGAGTTTGCGTCGTTTTCAGCGTCGGGGTATGCAAATGAGCTTTTTCCGGCGATCCACGAAGTTACGAGCGTCGATCGCAATCGCGTACGTCATTTTTTCGCTACGTAAAGTTAAACCAGCTATTAGCTGGTCTAACGTTACGCGGCCCATGTTAAGTATGGCCGTCGTTCCCGCGTCGACTTTCAATTTTTTTTTTTTTTTGCGTAAGTCGTCCGGGAATAGGAATGTCCGTAAACGACGCTACTCAAAAAAAAATGACGTAACGACGTGATTTCGCGCAATGCACGGCGGGAAATTTCTGAACGGAGCATGCGCAGTTCGATCGCCGCGGGGACGTGCTTAATTTAAATGCCTCACGCCCCCTAATCGCGTAGTTTGATTCCGCCGGGAGAAATACACTACGCCGTCGTACCTTACGGGCCAAAATCTCTCTGAATTCCTCCTAGAGCCAGGTAAAGTACGGCGGCTTAGAGTATCTCTGATACTCTGCGGGAATCTAATTCTTTCTGAATCTGGCCCTTTATGTCTAGATGCATTAAATGTATCAGAAATAACCCAAACACAACAAACAAGCCCAAACATGAACATCTACTGTATCCTACCTCTCGTTTTTTAAATCTACAAATGTATTTCACTCACATGCCAAAATTGGGCAAGAGACAGGAATATTTGTTACTGATCGTGGACATTCTCCAGGTGGGTAGAAGTTTTTGTATGTACCTGGTAAGATGCAAGGACCAGTGGCGGCCTATCCATAGGGGGTGCCCGGCGCCGCCCCTCCCCCCCTCCTGTAGTCACAAAAAAAAAAACGGGCACTTTAAGAATTTTTATTTTGCTTAAAATGTCGTTTTTACTTTTTACTAACTGCAGTGATGGCGGACGTCTATAGAGGGCGCTGCAGTGCCACCCCCTCTCGCAAATAACATACATTCATGCATTGCATTGCTTAAATGTATGTTATTGTTGCCAGCTGCCGCTGGTCTATTCAGATAGCCGGACCTTGGGCGCCGGTTACCTGAATAACGGCAGCTGGTTGGCTGAGCGAAAGTGCCTATCAGAGCCAGCGGCTCTGATAAGCTTTCCGAGTACAGCCCTCATCTCCCGGATGCTTTATCCAGGGAATGTACAGGGTGCGTTCCTTGGATAAGACTGACGGCCGTCTAAGCCAATCAAACCTGCCCATTTTGGTTATCGGTAACCTGATTGGCTGAAGCGTCATCGAGGGTGGGAGAAGACATCGAGGGACATGGAAGCAGAAAGGTAAGTGCATTTTACAGGGCACAGCGGCGACAATGGGCACAGAGGCAACAAAGGGCACAGTGGTGACAAAGGGCACAGTAGCGACAAAGGGCACAGTGGTGACAATGGGCTCAATGGCAACAATTAAAGGGCACAGTGACATGCACAGTGGCAACAATAGGCACAGTGATGACAATGGCACAGTGGGAAAAATTAAAGGGCACAGTGACATGCACAGTGGCATCAATGGGCACAGTGGCAACAATTAAAGGGCACAGTGACACGCACAGTGGCAACAATGGGCAAAGTGGCGACAATTAAAGGGCACAGTGACATGCACAGTGGCAACAATGGGCAAAGTGGCAACAATTAAAGGGCACAGTGACATGCACAGTGGCAACAATGGGCACGGTGGTGACAATAAGCACAGTGGCAACAATTAAAGGGCACAGTGACATGCACAGTGGCATCAATGGGCCCAGTGGTGACATTGGGCACAGTGGCAACAATTAAAGTGCATAGTGACATGCACAGTGGCAACAATGGACAAAGTGGCGACAATTAAAGGGCACAGTGGCGACAATTGAGGGTCACAGTGGCTGCGTTTGATGGCATGCCACAGTGGTGACAATTGATGGCACAGTGGCTGTGTTTGATGGCATGGCACAGTGACTGCGTTTGATGGTATGGCACAGTGGCTGTGTTTGATGGTATGGCAGAGTGGTGCGAATTGATGGCATAGTGACTGCATTTGATGGCATGGCACAGTGGTGATAATTGATGGCACAGTGGCTGTGTTTGATGGCATGGCACAGTGGTGACAATTGATGGCACAGTGGCTGTGTTTGATGGCATGGTACAGTGGTGCGAATTGATGGCACAGTGGTGCGAATTGATGGCATAGTGATTGCATTTGATGGCATGGCACAGTGGTGATAATTGATGGCACAGTGGCTGCATTTGATGGCATGGCATAGTGGTGACAATTGATGGCACAGTGGCTGCGTTTGATGGCATGGCACAGTGGTGACAATTGATGGCACAGTGGCTGCGTTTGATGGCATGGCACAGTGGTGACAATTGATGGCACAGTGGCTGCATTTCATGGGCACAGTGAGGCTGCAATTTTTTTTTTCGTTTGCGCCCCCCCAAAAATTTGGAGCACCAGCCGCCACTGGCAAGGACAGTTGTAAAAATCCTGACACGAAATAACACCCAGGTGGGGTTGTCCATTGCAAATTAATTCAGATAAAGGTCCAGCCTTTGCCTCCAAGGTATGTTAGGAACCACACACTGCAAATGGAGTGGAAATTCCACATTCAATATCACCCACAGAGTTAAGGTATAGTGGAAAGAATTAAACAAATAAAGAAGGCTACGGGTGGCATATTTGTCAAACAGAAAACTATGCTGCCTGCGGTTTTAGCAGAAATAAGAATGACCCCTTTCTAGACCAATCACTTGCCCCCTTTTGAGATCCTGATGGGTCGACCTTTTTCCACTCCCTGGATTAAGAAGCCTTTGGTAATAGAGCAGGGAGATCTGAGTTTGATACAAGAAGAATATTGTAGAAACTTAATTATGAAGCTGAATGGCATCTATGGTAAAGAATACTCTTCTTTTCCATTACCCTTACTGGATGTGGTCGTAATTCACCAGCTGAACCGGACCAAGAAGCAAGATTACGCTTTTGACCTGCCCACTTGCGTAGTCCAAGTGACCAGAACCGCTGTCCTCACAGAACAATCTGGAGCCTGGATCCATGACAAGAGGAAAAAGATGACCTCAGTTCTCTCACCACAAACTTTTGGGAAAGCCTTGTGCCTACTCTTTATGCAGACAATGATATTAATGATCCATATGGGCAGACATACTAACTGTATTCATCCCCCTGAGGACTTAGGCACCCTAAAGGCCATATGCAGCCCCCCTTCTAAAGGAACAGTAACTAGAAAAGTGAAGGAATCCAACGTGGAGGGCCCAATGGACTCATACCCCCTACTGATAAAATGTTGTTACTTCAGTATAAGTATGCTCAAAAGTCAGGTTATGACAAATGGGTATGACACAAATTGTATCCAAGCACACTCCGAATTCCTCTCTTAGCTGCTTCTGTAAATATAACTCAGTTTCTGAATGGTACTCCTCCTGTAACTGTAACCAATATATCAGCCATACATGCAAATAACACAATTTCCTTAATAATTGGTAGAAGCCACTCTCCAAATTGGTGTTTTAACTTAGGTCATTCCTGAAATGAAGGTCAAAAGATATGCTGAAGCTCACAGTTTATTATCTCTTTAAACAGAGATCTGTTCTTCATGTTTCACACCAATAACTCAGAACTTAATGCAAATTTAAATCGGGGAGCTGGTATCAAGAATCCTGTGAGTTTTGTTTTGAACCAGTTGACCATGGCCAATCATTCCTGAAAGTGTTCAGGATATTATAAGCTAATGACCATTTTCCCTAGGCGATCGTGTATATGTATGTTACAGCAAAGAATGCTATCCATGGATACTGGTTGGTACAGTGGGTGGTGTTATTTGGCTTCATTGATTACAATGAGGAGAATCATAGGGGATGAAAAAGGAAAGCACCAACATCTTTTGAAAGCTAGCACATACCCCAGGTACCCCCTTAAACACATAGAGAAAAGAGAGCTTTTTCATGAAAAAGACATGGGCATGGTTTCCCTCATGGACAGGATTTTAGAATAGAACTGATGAAAAGATTGAAACTACTCCAAAATCATAGATGAAATTATAGAAAAGAACGCTGTAGACATCAAACTGTTAGATATTGAACAAAGGGCTATTCATAAACAACTAGATATGCACAAAGAGACTATCAAATCCAGTGCTGCTCTGACTGGACTAATGTAGGACTTTGAGTGCTGCACATTGATTCATAATATCAGTATCAAAGTTACGGATTATTATTAACCTCCAAGCTGATGCCAAAGATGGGTGGAACATCTTTAAGGGACTAGGAAGTTTTGGTGATTTTTTTGGTTCTATTTTTCTTTTGGTTCCGACATGCAGACATTTTATTTTTAATGTGCCTGGTTTTTAACCTTGTTATATATATATATATATATATATATATATATATATATATATATATATATAGTTCAAGTTAATTCAATGTATCTGTAATTATACAACGCAACAAGAGGATCCCACACAGAGAATATTACGTGATCATGGTGAAATCATTTTGTGATTTAAGAGGGGATTGAAAGATGAGAAAGAGTTAACAAGACTCAGACATTCTATAAATTGCTGACACATTTCTTTATTTTAGGGTCCTGTTTGTCATCATGACCACATAATAGATAAGGGATGGTAAGAACTGGTTTTGAAATTATGTCTTCAGACAAAGTTAAAACTTCAGCATTAAATAGTTTAAATTGTGTCTGAGATGTTATGTGTCATGTGATGAACTTTGTCCTTCCTCCTTTCCTCCTTTCTTTTTAAGTTGTGCAATCTTCTTTGTCCATATCCTGTATAAAAGGTACAGCCCACACTGCCAATAAACTGGAGCATTCTTTGAAATCACTTTGTCTTGTGTTCATTTAAATGTTTCCTGGGGCTCTGAGATTCTCACTGATTGACAAGGTCTAAACAGAATTAACCCTAACACTAGTCACTAGGCCATCATGCTATGTCACTATGATAAAAATATCTAGAGACCCTGTTCCTATTTTGCCTGAAAAAATATATTATGGTAATACATTACAAGGTCATAGGACTTAAGTTTGTTTCCAAGTAAAGAAGTCCCGTTAAACAGAGCAAGAATTGTTTTCGTTTTTAATTAATTCTACAGCAAGCTATTTCTGAAAGCATAAGAAACAGCATGGAACAAAATATAATACAACAAGCAAATTGATGAAGAGAAAACAAGTACAGAGGGCTGGAGATTTCAATGATTCCCTTGAGTAACCAACACAAAATTTACTGCCAAATACAAATAAAATATATGCAATTATTCCTCCTTCCTTATCCATTGCTTTCTGCTGTTAATACAGAGGTAAGAGCAGACTAAATTAGCAGCATGATTGGAATGCAAAATCATGCAGGCACTGAGTGAATTACAATAAAAAATATAGATTTTGTGTCCCCAGCGAGTAATCCTTATGGAAAGCTTGAAATTTATTGTGAACTGCAGCTGTAACTTTTGGCACAAACATATTAATACATTTATATTCAAAAGCATAATACATATACTTTGTGATAATTGGTAAAATAATGGCAAAATAAAGAGAAATAAGTATTTTGCTGTAATAGAAAAAAGCAATATGCATATGTCTTTCAAAGTGCTATCACTAAGGAGCAATCTTATTCTGTTTTACTTACAATATTATTTTAGAATTTATTGTTTGTGTGGTAGAATTTGTCTACTTTGAAACAAACTCCACCCAAAATGTATTGTTTGTGTGGTAGAATATGTCTACTTTGAAACAAATCCACCCAAAACTAGAGATTATAGGTAGTAGAACATACCTAGTAAAACTAATAATCCAGTAAGACTTCAACACACTGTTGTGTAAAACTGCATAGTCATCAGTATTTTGATGTTCTGTGGATCTTTAATATAGAGTCTCTGGTTTTACAGGCCAGAGATTCCCAACTCAACCCCCGAAAGCCCCTAGGGTAGATTATTTTTATGCCTGATCAATTTTCCTTACAAAATCGTGTGTGTGTGTATTGTGTACAGACTTGTAATTTAAAAGCCAATATCTAGGTATACATACCCCCCCCACCACTCCTACCGCCTCCCTTCCACTTATTCCCTTCCCCTATTTAAAAAAACAATCTTCTCCTCTGTGGATGACAACTGGGGGTTCAGGAGTGAAGTCCAGGTCCTTTGATGGCTGTTTTTGTTGCTGCCCATGTTCTTAACATTGTCAACCAACATGCATCTAATAAAGCTTAGGAATGCCCTGCCTCTGGTCAGCCAATGTGAAGGGTCTGTATCATCTAGGCCAGCCATTCTCAACCAGGGTTCCGTGGAACCCTAGGGTTCCTCCAGAGGTGGCTAGGGGTTCCTTGAGCTGTGACTGATTTACCTCATGTTTGGTGGTGCCTACATAGTTCTGAGCCAATTCCACTTGCAAGAGCCAGTGGTATGACACCAGTGATCTTCATTTTTCTCTGTAAGGGGGCCATTCTTACCACCACTGTAACAAAGGGCATTCTTCTCACTGACCACCAAATTGAGGGACAGTGTTCCCACTGACCCCCAATGAATGGGTTTTATCAGGGGTTCCCCGAGACTTGAACATTATTTTAAGGGTTCCCCTGAGGTAAAAAGGTTGAGAAAGGCTGATCTAGGCAGAAGCAAAAAGAGTCAAGATGCTGCATGTCTTGTGACTATTGATTTGGGTGAGCAAACAATATTTTTTGATTAGAAGGGGATTGGGAAGATATCATCTGCCTGGACTCTTCTTTAAAGGACATTGTATAACTAAAAAAGAAAGCTAAAGGTCAATTTAAAACATTATATGTTTTTATGGTAGCAACGAGTGGACTGTAACAATTCAGAGAGGCAACATTAACAATAGACTAACAACAAAAAATTAACAGAACTCTAAGGCCTCGTACAGACGATCAAATCTGTCTGCTGGAAACGGTCTGCTAGACCGTTTCAGCAGACAGATTCGATCGTGTGTACGGGCGAGCCGACGGATTTGGCCACCCGACAGATTGGAAAGCATGCTTACCAATCTGTCGGCTGGGAACCCGTCCGCCCGACATGTCTGCTGGTTAGTATGCTAACCAGCAGACATGTCTTCTCGCACACGCGCCAAATGGTTTTCGACGCATGCGCGGAAGTGTTTTACTTCCTGGTGCGGTGACGTGGCGGCGTCAACGTCACCGCCACGTCACCGACACGTCAGCGCGCTGTCTGCTGGCGGGGATTTTGGTTTGCTCGTGTGTACACGCGAGCAAACCAAAATCCAAGCAGACAGATTTGTTCAAATCGGTCGGTCCGACCGATTTGAACAAATGGATTGCCTCGTGTGTACGAGGCCTAAGAAACATGATAAAGATGCAGTTTTATTGAATAATATAGGTTTATACCTTTGTAACAGAAAGTTCAGAGAAAGTTCCTGTTTTAGACACTTTGATAAATTAGGTAATTATTTTTCTTTGTAGGCTTTGACTCCAATAACATTCTTTCTCTCTCTAAAAAAAAAAAAGCAGAAATAATAGAACGTGTGCTATTCTCCTTATTCTTTTTCTGTCTTTTTGTTAGGAACAATCACTGAGGGGCACTGGTTTTGTAACACCTACAGAGGGAGAATTGCTCTGTCAATATGTATATTTCAGATTCTATATGGTATTGAAAAATATATTTATATATTACAACTGCAAACATAGAATAACCACCACTGGATGTGGTAAATGGCCACTACTGGCCAAAGGGATAACCACATAAAAATAGATTATGAATGAATGAATGAATGAATGAATGAATGAAAACTTGTATAGCGCGGCACATGCGAACTGAATCGCCTCTGGGCGCTTGTTGTTCCAGTCTCCTTTGATATCAAAAGAGAAGAGTCTTGACCTTTTTCCTGAATGCTAGGTGGTTCTCCTCCAACCGAATGCTGGTTGGTAAAGCGTTCCATAGTCTGGGACCTTGGATCGCGAATCTTCTTTCTCCTTTGGATTTGAAGTTGGCTTTCGGAACCTGGAGCAGGTTCTGATTCGTGGATCGCAAAACGCGATTGGGATTATGCGCTTTTATTATTTCGCATAAATAAATGGGGGCATTCCCATGGACACATCTATGCGTAAGACAGAGAGCTTTAAAAGCAATTCTGTCTTTAACTGGCAGCCAATGAAGGGCTCTCAGTGAAGGTGAGATGGATTCCCAGGGTTTTTTCCCAGTCACCAGTCTGGCGGCCGTATTCTGAACGACTTGCAGACGGGCGATTTGGTACTTGGGGAGGCCGAGGTAAAGGGCATTTGCATAATCCAACCTGGAGTTTACAATAGCTCCCACCACGACCGCTAAGTCTTCTTTGGGAATGAACGGAGTGAGTCTACGTAGTAGGCGCAGTAGATGGTGAGATCCGCTGACTACTGACCCTATTTGTGCGTCCATTGTCATAAAGGAGTCAAAAATGACCCCTAGGCTTTTGACTTTGGCGCTAGGGGTGATGAATTTGCCTAAAATAGGCGGGGGGGTCCATGCTGTTGAAAGTTGATTCCTGCGCTTGGCGTGGAACAGAAGAAGTTCTGTTTTCGCTCCGTTGAGTTTAAGATAACTCTTTGTCATCCAGTCTTCTATCAAAGAGAGACATGTCTCTAGATTGAGGTGGTGATCCTGCCTGTTGCAGATGCGGAAATAAAGTTGCGTGTCGTCTGCGTATGAGTGATAGAGCAGTTTTTGGCTGCTGATAATCTCAAAAAGAGGACGGAGATATATGTTAAACAGCACTGGTGACAGAGGCGATCCTTGAGGGACTCCGCATGTTACTGTGCGTTTTTCAGACGTAAAAGGTCCTAACTTCACTGTTTGCGATCGGTTTTCCAAAAAAGAGGAGAACCAAGATAAATCGCTTTCTGCGACTCTGGCTACTTCAGCAAGCCGAGTCAGTAACAGATTGTGGTCTACAGTGTCGAAAGCTGCACTTAGGTCCAACAGAACCAGGAGACAAGATTCTCCTTCGTCTGCGGCCTTGAGAACAACGTCCCATACTTTCAGCAATGCTGTTTCCGTCCCATGACCGGGACGGAAGCCTGATTGCAATGGGTCAAGTAGCTTGTAGGTATCTAGATGCAGTTGCAGCTGTTTTACCACTACCTTTTCCATTATCTTAGAGAGTACGTTGAGGCTTGTTATGGGACGGCGATGGAGTGGGTCCTTAGGGTCCAAGGAGGGTTTCTTCAGGATGGGTTGGATTATACCCTCTTTCAACTGTGAGGGCACTATGCCCTCCAAGAAAGACTGGTTGATAAGCTGCGTGATGGGAGGAGCCAGGATGTAGGCGCATTCCTTCAGCAGTTTTGTGGGGATAATGTCATTTGGCGCTGCGCCATTGCGCAGAGTACAAATGACATTCTTAGTAGTCTCGATGGAGATCGGTTCCAGGGTGAACTTACCTGATATCGGAGAATTATTATGGGTGCTGTGTGAGAGGCTGCGGGGGGGGCTGGGGGAAGAATTGTTTTGCTGAATGCTTTCACGGATTGCTTCGATTTTATTAATGAAGCAATCCGATAGCTCATTGCAAAATTCTTGTGTGTCCGGACTGGGGGCTTCAATGCATGCTGGCTTCATGGTCTGGGTGACCATCTTGAAGAGTTCGCGGGGGCGGTTTAGGGCACCGTTGATAGCCTCCGAAAAATAATTTTTCTTGGCTTGGAAAATTCCTTTGTGGTATTTCCTTGTAGTCGCCTTGTAGATGGATAGGTTTAGCTCTGAAGAACATCTTTTCCAGGCAGATTCTGCCCTTCTGCGTTCTTGCTTTAGTAACGACAGCTGGTTGTTAAACAGTTATTAAATAGTGGTTGGAGCCATAGCCACCTGTGAGGAAGTTCTTTGCTGATTGATAGCTGCCTGTCTTCCCTGCCGAGGAGTGAGGTTCAAAGACTGAAGCCAGAGGAGACCTTCCGTGGGTTGTTTGTGAGCTGTTTTTGACTACTGTTGCGTTGCTCAGGATCTTGGATATCCATACCATCTGAGAGTGATCGTCCGCCTATGGTCCCTGTGAAGTTGTTTTACCAAGAGGATGCGCTGATAACACAGTTATTATTCAGGCATATCAAACAATATAAGAAGAAGATTCACTTGATTGGAGAAGTTTGTGCTGGTCACATATATTAATCCATCATTTTGAAGCAAGCAGACCACAGAAGTATAGAGCTACATGCGATTGTGATCTTAGCAATAAGATCATTGGGAGTCGGTAAGCAGGCAATTTTACTAGAGGTGGAGGTGCCCTTTGTCTGATCTTACTCTAAAGAACTTTTTTCAAACACACTTCGGGTGCAAGTTTGACACACATGGACTTTATTTACTAGTTGTATTCAAAGTGATATTTTTTTGGATTGTCATGTCATTCACGTTTCACCTTTGTTTATAATAAGAAGAATGGTCACCATTTAATTTAATTCATGTTTTCACCTGTCAGTGCAGCGCAGCATATTTTTTGATTTTATAGGTATTTTATGTGTATCGCACATTGTTTATGCAGCAGCAGCAACCAATCACTTCACTGTTTTGTTTATTATTATTTTTCATAGACCTGCGCAGTAATTTTTTTCCACAGATATGGTTGTTAAACCAGCTGCTGTTGTTTTTCCGAATGCGGGTTATTCCTTTCGGCGCTACCAAGTCGGCTGACTGTAGCATGGCCGAATTTATGGCTTCCAATGTTTCAACGGCCGTTTGATGCGGCTGAGTTGTTTCTATTTTTTTCCTTAAAGTCGTTTTGAAGAGTTCCGAGTGGAGCTTCTTCTGACATCTAGTCCAGTGTGTTGTCACTGGATTTGATGTTTTTGTTGCAGGGGGGATGGTGGAAATACTGAATATAATTGCATGGTGGTCTGTCCATGGCAATTTTTCATTTTCCCTAATTTTTATTTCCAGCGCTTGTCTGAAAATAAGATCGAGTGTGTGACCTGAAGCATGTGTGGGCCCACATACTAGTTGCTGTAATCCTAATCCTTGCAGGTGGTCAATACAGACGTCGGCAATGGGGTCTTGTGAGGAGTTAGCCCAGAGATTGAAATCCCCTAGCAGCAAAAGATGTTTGCTGTTGAGGGTATAAGTGGAGAAGAAATCCGTCCAAGATGATAGCAGCTGCGATTTTGGGCCGGGAGGCCTATAGCAGAGCAGAATGTGGACGGTCTCCTTTGAAATTGCTTGCAGTTGCAGAGTAAGGGTTTCCATGAATGGAAGAGGGTTTTGGCGGACTGGTTTGGTGATCGTAAGGTGAGTCTTGTGGATCACCGCCAGGCCGCCTCCTCTTTGCCCTATTCTGTTTTCCGTTATAATACGGTAATTTTCTGGCACCAGTTCTCCTAGAATGGTGTTACAGTCAGCTGTGAGCCAGCTCTCTGTAATAAAAAGACAGTCTAAATCATTTTGTTGAATGAAGTCGCGGATTTCTAGTCGGTGTTTTACTGCCGATCTTGTGTTAATCAGAGCACATGATATGTGCTTGAGCTGGGGTAAATGGCTGAAACGTCTGACAGTCAATCGATGATCGATTCTCAAAAGTCGCTCAGTTCTTAGGGCATTTTTGGTGATGGCTGGCAGTATTGCGGCGAATTGCCTCAAACTCCAAATGGTTTCGGCCGAATATTGTCGACCTGCCATAATCGCAATACACCATGGGGGGGGGGGGGAGGGGAAATTGGCTTGGTCCAGAGGAAGGCAAAAAAACCCTGGCGGTGCTAGGCCAATATGCTCCGGTAGGGAAAAAAATTCCTTCCTGACCCCTATAACAGGCGATCGGTTAACCCCTGGATCAAGCTTCTATTCGTTCACGAGACAAGGGGGGGGCTGGGGATGAGAGGGGGAACGTGTTGCTGGTCTGGTAGGATGGCTGCCTGCTCAGGCAGTGGGATGAGGGCTGAACAGATAAGGTGTATTCCGGATGATCTAGGGGCTGAGAGGGCGAAAACAAGGACAGATGGCTGTCCTTCTGGGGTGAGGGGGGGTTTCCCAGAGGCTGGGTGAAGTTAGCAGGGCGTGGGGAGCCGCGCGCCGTTAGGCCGCAAGTGAAGCCGCGGTCTTTCCTAAACCGCGGCCCCGTGATTCAGGTCAGCCTGGCGCGGTGCTTTCAAAAAAGTGCCCCCGAACGTCGGAATTGCCGTGGGGAGGTTACAGGAGGGGGCCCCTGGTGAGGATGGAGGTGTGGGAGTGCGGGGCACCGAGGAAAGAAACCAAAAGGAGCAAGGGGGATCCGTGATTGCTGCGGCTTTATCCTAAAAAGGACGGCCGTCAGCAGCTTCAGTGGAGGGCTCTTACCTTCAGGAGAGCCAAGGAGCTGGGTTAGAGGAGTGCTCGGACTGGGGTACAGGTTTTTCCAGGCTGGAGCTGGAGAGAAGACCGGGCTAGCAGGGCTGGGAGGGACTCTGCCTGTCTGCCTCCTACGCCTGCCTGGAGCTATGACTCACACGCTCCTACTCCTAGGAGACGTGCGCCGCTGGAGCTCCTGTAGCTAATCCGTCTGCCTCACTAGCTAGCTAACAGACTGAGTGCTCTGAAGTGTGAGGCTATTCAATATGGCAAACACCAAGAAACATACACTGTGTATATATATTGTCACGATCCCCATCGTGTCAGGCAGACGGCCAGGCGTGGCCGTGCTCAAGGTGGCTTAGGGTGGAATTGAACCTGGGACCTCTTTGTTACCAGCCCAAACCCTTACCTCTCAGCCACTGTTGAATTAGAAATTCATGTTGCTTTCCAGCTATGGTGGTGCTGAATGGAATGTTCACCTTAGCTGGATTTCATTACCTTCCACACCTGAGATTCTTGCTACAGCTGACACAGCTTAACCAGTTAGCCAACCTATAAAGCCCTACCTCACTTAGAGAGCAGTGTCAGTTCATTTTGGTTTGATCTCCCTGTCTGTGTTAAAGCAAACTGCTTATATATTAAGCTCCTTGACTGACCCCGGCTTTTGACCCTTGGCTTTGCTTTCTGGACTGCTGTTTGCCTGAAACCTTGACCCGGCTTGGACTTCGGATACCTGTGACTTCTCCAACACCTGACCACGGCTTGTGACCCGGATTTATCTCTTGCTTCCCCCATTGCGAAAGGACGCCTGCTGTCCTGAGAACCCCTTTCACGCCACTTTGCTGTACCCGCTCTGAACCTCAGTGGACACCACAGTTCGCTCTACACCCCCTCCGGGACCACCAGCATACCAGGCTTTACTCTCCTAACCGCAAGTACCACATACTATAGTCTGTGCTTGTAGATTTGTAGTACTACCTTGTGTGTATCAGAGATACAACCCTGTTTTCCCCTGAGGTACTTGGTTATAAGGGAATAAGCCTCTGCAGTCTCTCAGTTGGTTATTCACTAGAGGTTGTGATGAATTAACCCCAATCTCTCTGATTACTCTGAGTGAGAAGTGGTGGTTGTACCTGAGAGACCTCTATAGTTTTAAAACCAACTGTTTACTGTAGTTGCGTAGCAGGGATGTTACATAATGAACTGACCCAAAACATGGAGCCTGCAGAGTTTAATAAAATGCTCAGCTCCCTGACTCTGCAAGTCTCCAGCCTGCACCATACTATTATGGAACTTCAACAAGAAGTTCATTTACTTAAAGGGGCAGCACGCCCAGCCCCGGAACCAGCATGTCCGGAACCATATGTTATAATGCCAGAGAGATTTGATGGTAGTCGTGCAGCCTTCTCATGTTTCAAAATAGATTGTGAGCTGTTGTTTGCTCTTAAACCTAGGACCTATGCCAAGGACTATGTTAAGGTTCGCGCTACCATAAACTTGCTTACAGGGAAAATTAAAACATGGGCTCATCAGTTGTTGCAGGAAAATAATCCAGTCTTGGACACCTGGAAAACTTTCATGTCTGCTCTGGACTCCCATATTTCTGGTTCTAAGAGAACCAGTGTTCCCAAGTCCACTTTCGGTTCACGTGGCCTACGGGTTCCCAGAGAGAAGAATTCCCAATACAGAGATGACACCAAGTCATACCAGTATGTGCCAAGACAGCAAATCCAGTACATGCCCAGCCATGAAGCTCCAACACCACAGAGCTTTGACGTCCCTGTGGATGCCCACAGCCCAACCCAGGATGATGAGGAACCCATGCAGATCGGAACCATCCGGTCCGCATTATCTAAGATAGAGAGAGACCGGAGGAGAGATTATGGACTCTGCTTTTACTGTGGGTTAAGCGGGCACTTTATATCTTTTTGCCCAACTCGCCCACCTCGGCCAAAGATTTTACAGGTGGCTACTATTGGGAGTCTTTTTCCTACTCCAGAGTCTCTGCCTGCTATTCAGCTTGAAGTCTCTATACCCCAGTCTGTCGTTACGACTCCAGTGTCCCAGATTCCGGCTCCAGTGTCCCAGATTCCCGTTCCTGTGTCTCCAGTCCCACTTCCTGTGTCTTCAGTCCCACTTCCTGTGTCTCCAGTCCCACTTCCTGTGTCTCCAGTCCCACTTCCTGTGTCTCCAGGTCTTGTCTCACCAGTTTCAGTGTCTCCAGGTCTTGTCTCACCAGTTTCAGTGTCTCCAGGTCTTGTCTCACCAGTTTCAGTGTCTCCAGGTCTTGTCTCACCAGTGTCCCCAAATGAAATTCTTCCACCTGACTGCACATATGCCTCAAATGGTAATATCGTCCGTAAACAGGATTTACAGATGTTTGAGCGAGCTTTACAAGCAGTAAGTGCACCCCCTACCAGAACTTCAAAAATTTCAAAGACCAAGAGGAAAAAGAAAAAATCTTCAGACCCCGTTGTTGGAACTTTGTTTCCCCATGGATTAGATGAGAACTGTCTGTATGGCATGGATGCCTATGGCAACATATCTCTCCTGACGGATGATGTGCCTGACTACTCTAGTGAAGAGGGTAGTTTGCACATTGATGACTACACTTATGAGGTAGCTCCTTCCAACGCCCGGAGGGCGTCTTTGAGGAGGGGGATATGTCACGATCCCCATCGTGTCAGGCAGACGGCCAGGCGTGGCCGTGCTCAAGGTGGCTTAGGGTGGAATTGAACCTGGGACCTCTTTGTTACCAGCCCAAACCCTTACCTCTCAGCCACTGTTGAATTAGAAATTCATGTTGCTTTCCAGCTATGGTGGTGCTGAATGGAATGTTCACCTTAGCTGGATTTCATTACCTTCCACACCTGAGATTCTTGCTACAGCTGACACAGCTTAACCAGTTAGCCAACCTATAAAGCCCTACCTCACTTAGAGAGCAGTGTCAGTTCATTTTGGTTTGATCTCCCTGTCTGTGTTAAAGCAAACTGCTTATATATTAAGCTCCTTGACTGACCCCGGCTTTTGACCCTTGGCTTTGCTTTCTGGACTGCTGTTTGCCTGAAACCTTGACCCGGCTTGGACTTCGGATACCTGTGACTTCTCCAACACCTGACCACGGCTTGTGACCCGGATTTATCTCTTGCTTCCCCCATTGCGAAAGGACGCCTGCTGTCCTGAGAACCCCTTTCACGCCACTTTGCTGTACCCGCTCTGAACCTCAGTGGACACCACAGTTCGCTCTACACCCCCTCCGGGACCACCAGCATACCAGGCTTTACTCTCCTAACCGCAAGTACCACATACTATAGTCTGTGCTTGTAGATTTGTAGTACTACCTTGTGTGTATCAGAGATACAACCCTGTTTTCCCCTGAGGTACTTGGTTATAAGGGAATAAGCCTCTGCAGTCTCTCAGTTGGTTATTCACTAGAGGTTGTGATGAATTAACCCCAATCTCTCTGATTACTCTGAGTGAGAAGTGGTGGTTGTACCTGAGAGACCTCTATAGTTTTAAAACCAACTGTTTACTGTAGTTGCGTAGCAGGGATGTTACAATATATATATATATATATATATATATATATATATATATATATATATTTATATATTTGCAATCAGACGATGTTCAGTGGCAACAGAAGTCAGTGGAACCCTGGTATACCCATCTACAGTCAAATACTTGTGGCTAAAAAAGCCATACTTCCCACAAGGAAACAAGGCCAAGCAACTCACCAATGCACGTAAACTGGTGTGCACAGAAATAGCAGCTTTTGTTTGAGTCAAAACCTAAAATATTTGGCTGTATTAGAAGGCAGAATGTTTTCCAAAGCCCTGTTGAGTTGTACAAGGATGAGTGCTGAAGGCAACTGTGAAGCATGGTGAAGGCTTCTTGCAGGCCATAATCAGCGACATCCGTGCAGTTCCAGTCATTGACGTGTTCTAAGATTGTCTTTCCTAATTGTCTTCTGGTTTTGTCCACATATAAGGCTTCTTTCATATGAGAGCAAAGACATTTACAGTATGTGTTCATGTGCTCAGAAGTGACAGATGTTCTGTGCAGCTGTGGCCAACAACTTGTTCAAAATCAATGACAGAAGCAGCTGTATGGATCTTTCCACTCATAGAAGCATTTACATCCATACAGGGACAGATGCCTGCACCTAGATGTAGACAGACTGCATTCAGCATCATGCATTTGTCTCTGTATGGATGTTGGTATTACAAGGTGTTGGGAGATCTGTACTGTCACTCCTGGATGCATAAACACACTCATAAATACATATTATTTGAGCCGTTGCACCCCCATGAGTAAGCCTTAACTGACAATAGCAGCTAGCTGCATAGATTACTCTAGTTTAACTTTAACGTTTGGGAGTGTTGAATTTCTTTAGCGTGGGTACATATGAGCATGCTTTATAATGTCTACACCATAAGGAGCACATCAGTTTTTTGTGGTAACCACATCAGTGGTCTAGCTGTTGTCTAGTTTTTGTGAACAAGGATGTCCCTTGTGTTCTTTGCTCTCCTGTATTTTACGCTAAAGATTCATATCGCCTTAAGGTTACTCTGTACCTACGTCCAAAACAATCTAAAGTGAAGAACATTTTTTTTTAAGCAAATGGACTTTCTTGGTACCATCAAAGACATTACAACATATGAAAAGTTAAAAACAAAGCATTCTTTATTACAAATATTGTCATTAAAATTCCTAAAAGACTAACAGAAAATGCTCCAAAAACTCCCTCAAGGCTGGACTACTGTTCCCGGAATAATGCTTTCCAGCAACAGACAGATGTTCATACATGATAGTCAGTCTCAATTAGGGATGAGCTGTACCTGCAGTGCTGTGTGTCTATAGTTTGCCTGTGAAAACGTCTTTAAGAACCCGGGCCTTGCCCGAGGAGTCCTGAAAAAACGACAGTTTTTAAAACTTTTTTTCCATTAATACATTTTCTCTCGGGCAAGACCCGAGTTCTCAAAGACGTTTTCACAGGCAAACTATAGACACCCAGTAGGTACAATATTTAAAGGAATCTTTCATTTTTTCTTTTATTTAAACATTATTAAAATCACTGCTCCAGGAGCAGTGATTTTAATGATGCTTAAATAAAAAAATAAATAAAAAAAAATTCCTTTAAATATTGTACCTGCTGGGTGTCTATACCTGTGATAACGTCTTTAAATAGCACAATCACCTGCCTGCCAGTAAATTAGGAAGAACTGATCTATCTAAGCTATACAGTGTATAAATATATGTACAACTCCTAGGGATGTATATATTCTCTACACACTGTAAATTAAGCTAAACTGACTAGCCTGCCTGGCTGCTCTATCTAGCTATATAAAAAGACAATCTCTCTGTCTCTCTGACTGCTCTCATTAACAAGCCAGAACACACTACACGAGGCCACCCAGCAGGCGGCCTTATATAGTGTGGGGCGTGTGCTAAAGTCCTGAGCCATAATTGGCCAAAGCCACCCAGGCATTGGCCAATTATGGCTCTTCATTTTTTGCGCGCTGTGATTGGCTAAGCATGCGGGACATACAGCATGCTTGGCCGATCATCAGTGTGCAATGCCGCAGTGAATTGTGGGCCGTTTTGCGTCACTCGAATTTGGCGCGAATGACCGCTTTTGTTTGAATTTCGTCGAACGTACGAACAGACAATGTTCGAGTCGAACATACGTTAGTATCGAACGCGAAGCTCATCCCTAGTCTCAATATGTTTTACAGAGAACTCACTTCTTCAGGAGTGTTAAAGTAGTGTCATATTTGCAATTAAAGTGACAGTTTGATCATATAATGATGTATATATTTTTATTGGTTACTATTATTATGTCCAATATATTTCTCTGCAAAAATTATATTCCCTCTAACACTCCTGAAGACACAGGTTATCTCCGAAACACGTCGAGACTTGCTGGCTATGTATCTATACTAATTTCTAAAAAGCATTATGGAAACAATAGTCCAGCCTTGAGGGAGTTTTTGGAGCTTTTTTGTTCGTTTTTGGGGAATTTTAATGACATTTGTAATAAAGAATGCTTAATTTGAAAGTGTTCATGCATTGTAATGTCTTTGATGGTCCCAAGAAAGTCATAATTTCTTTATGTGGAGTTCGAAGGAGGAGTGTAAATATTTACGAAGATCTTCCCTAAGAGTACGGAGGTGGGTCATCTTTGTTGGGACGGGCTTAAGTTCAATAAGGGAATTCATTTTCTCTGCTTGTTTTTTCTTCTCATGGGCACCCAGCTTGATAAAAATCCCCCTAACAACGGCTTTGTAGGCATTCCATAGTAGTGGGGCATTGGTTACAGAATGTTCATTTAGACTAAAGAAGGACTCCAACTCTGTCTTAATCTGTCCCTGATACACTGTATGAGAGAGTAACGAGGTGTTCATGCGCCATATTGTGCGTCGGGTGGTCGGGTTAGCAGGAATTGTTAAAGTTACTGGGTCATGGTCTGACCATGTTGTCAGGCCTATGGTGGCTTAAGATACCATCTGGAGAGTAGATTTGTGTAGCAGGAACAGATCAATTCTAGAATAGGACTTCTGGGCAGCTGAGTAGAAGGAACAATCTTTTTCCGAGTCATGCAAGCACCACCACGGATCAAATAAGTCCTAAATGAGCATGAAAGAATGAAGAGCTGTTGGGGTCTTTCTGTGAGGGGAGGAAGTGTCTAAAGTGGTTTCAGCAATATCATTGAAGTTGCCACATAGCACTATGCTGTCTTTAGGATTGTACTACAGATCATATTTTAAAATCACTTTTTATGTGTATTTGAAGCATATAAATTAACAATGGCATAGGGTACATTACCAAACAGGGATGACAAAATGAGATATAGACCCATAGGGCCACTTTCTGTATGCTGGGGCTGAAAAAATATAAATATGCAGACAGCGATCATGACCCCTCTAATATTTTTGATGTTGTTAGCAAAGTATTGATGGGGAAATAGGCGATGGTGGCAGGAGGCGGCTTTACCTTGTGCAAAATGTGTCTTTCCTAAGATATCTGTTTTTAGAGAGAGGGCCTCTTTCCACATGCTAGATCTAATAAGTTCTTTAGCATTGATAGTGGTTATATGAAGCGTCATTATAATATTGATCCAGCTGTGCTTGCTAGGCAGGAGGGAGATAAAGTTGCAACCTAGACAGGCAGAAAAGGAGGGATCAAGTAAAAGGGGTGCAGAATAGTAAATCAAACTTTATGGGCTTAATTAGGTGCCAATACAAATTTCAATGCTCTACAAATAATACTTACATTGAAAGAACAAAAAAACTGAGATTTTTTTGGTGTGCTTAGCACACAACGTATTGGGGTGCATGCAAAGTATAACAGGTGTATTAACAATTTAACACAGTAATTACACTATGAGGAGGATGTATAGCAAGTTGCTTAGGCATTTACCAATAAGCATATAGTGACTACCTGTTATAGCCCAAGTGTCTAATACCTATGAGCCAGAGTGTCTCAGGCCTCCTTGAGACCAATTGTCTCATGTTGCCATCTGAGGGGCTTGGTTGGTTATACCCCAGTTTTGGAGCTGTTTGTAACCATCTTTAGGAGAAGTGACCAGTTTCTGAGATTGGTAGGTAATCAACAGCTTAGTCGGGAAACCCCATTGGTAAATGATTTTATGCTCTCTTAATATGGCAGTTATGGGTGCAAACTCCTTTCTCCTTTGAGAGGTCGCAGCTGAGAGATCTTGGTAGAGCGCAATGTTAGCATAAGGAGGAGGTAGTGATCAGTTTGATCTGGTTGCACGAAGCAAACGCTCTTTGATATAATAAAAATGTACCCTCACCAGTACTTGGTGAGGGAGATGGGCTGGTTTGGGAATTATGTGTGCCCTTTCCAGTAGCATATCCCTTGGTATTAGGTCTGGAATTAATTTAAGGAATAATTGGTGTAAGTATGCGACTAGATCATTCTGCTTCAACGCCTATGTGATACCCCTAAGCTTGATGTTATTTCAGCAGGAGCGATCTTTAAGATCTGCCACTTTGAGGTGAAGCTTATGGATCATTTCCATTTGTTCATCATGTGTGTCTACTGGTTCATCATGTGCTTTGACTACCTCCTCTATGTGGGATTCTAACATATCAGTGTGATCCTCAATGGAATCAATGTGATTGGTTAGCTGAGAGATAGAGGAACACAATTCTTGTTGCAATCCAGTCCTCAAGGATATTAATGTTGCTTTCAATTAGGTTTCTGAAGCTGAAGTGTCAGAGGCAGGGACTGCTGATAATGGCGTTGTATGTACTACAGCCATATCAGCATGTGGATGTGAGGCTGCCCAATGGTGCTTCTTTGTTTGAGGAGGTTTTTGGGGTGAATGTGCTGGAGACAAAGCCACTCTCTTACCTCTATGAGCCAAGGTGTGTGGAGGCATCTTGGGCTGTTTCTTGCATCGCTTCTGAATCCTCCTGTTCAGGCTGTGGGGGCGGGTATGAGGTAGAGGAAGAACGGCCATTCTCCTCGGCGTCATCTTTGCCTTTAACTCCTGCTTGCATCATATAGTGTGTGATGTGGCGCAGCACTGCGGGGTGGTTCTTCCTGCTGGACATATCCTGCTGGATGCCCGCTGTCTTCCCCTCCTAAACTGAGGTATTTTTGGCAGTATTGGTTGCTGCTGGCCACTGCTATCACCCTAGGTAGTGCAGATGTCAAGCAGAGTCAAGCAGCCATCTCGCTCTGCGGCTAAGACATGCCCAATTACATGCTATTAAGTATATCATCTACCAGCACTTCTTGACCATTGACTCGACCAGCTGTTCACCTCCTAATATGTAGATGTATGCATTTTTTTAGCCCCCAAGGGCATAACTTTACATGTATCAGCATTTTTTTTTTTTTTTATTTCAAAATTTGCGTTACAGATTTTACATTTCATATCTTCCAAATTAATTACAGTTGTTACACATAAAGAGGGTAATGGTGGAGAGGAGTCCCCCCCTTTTCCCTCCACCATCCCCCCCCTCTTATCTGTTCACACAAGCTTTCTCCTTTTCCTTCTAACCTCCTTTAATTACCCGCCCTTCCCATCTCCCTGCTCCAGGGAGAAAAAAAAAAAAGAAAAAGAGAGAAAAAAAAAAAAGCATCCGTCCCCTGGTCGGCCGTCCCCCAACCCACCCCTCACCCCTCTCTGTACTTCACATAAGGGGCCCACGTCGAAAGGTACATCTCATCCTGGTCTTTCATTGCCATAGTCAAGTTCTCCATTTGTTGTATCTCTGCCACTCTAGCTAGCCATTGTGCTCTGGATGGAGGAGTTTTTTGTTTCCACAGGGCAGGGATACACGCCCTTGCGGCTATGATCAGATGTTTTATCAATGAATTCTTGTATTTTTCCACTGATATTGGAATATCCAATATTAAGACTGCCGATGGTCTACTTTCTAAATTAATTCCCGTAATCTCGTTAATTGTGCTCATTACCATCTTCCAGAATTCCTGTATCTTTTCACATTCCCAGAAAATATGTATTGAGGAGCCTTCCGCTTCATGACATCTCCAACAGACTTCTGATATCTGAGGGTATATACGATGTAACATTACTGGTGTTCTATACCATCTTGTTAGTATCTTGTAGCCTCCCTCTTCGTATTTACTTGCTATGGATGCTTTATGCGTGAATCGTAGAATCCTATTCTTTTGTTCTTGTGTAAAAGTTAAACCCAGGTCTCTCTCCCATGCCTGTATAAATGTAAATTCCTGTGGTGATTCTAAGTTAATTAATATTGTGTAGAAATAGGGCAATGAGTGTCTTATTGAGTCCCCTTCTAAGCATATCTGCTCGAATTTGGACGGATTTCTAACTTCTGTATACGTATTTGCCTTTTTCCGAAGAAATGATTCTAACTGCAGCAATCTAAGGAAATCTAATTCTGGTATAGTTTCTTTTTCGATCTCATTTCTTGTCTTTAACCACTTCCCCACCGCCCACCGCAGGTATACGTCGGCACTTTGAAGATGGATATCTCGGTAACGGCAGCAGCTGCTGCCACAACCGAGATATCCATCTCTTCTGTGGGCGGTCGGGTAAACGATAATGGCGGTCTCCGCGGCGGAATCTCCGCGAGATCGCCGTTATCGGTGGCGGGCGAGCGTCCCCCCCCCCTCCCGCTGCGCTCCCGCGCCCTCCGCCGCTTACCGGAGCCGTCGGTAGCGGCGGAGGCGATCGGGTGCGCTCGTCTGTTCAGCGGGGATGCGAGTGAGGGAAAAAATTTCCCTCGTCCATCCCCGTAGCTCTGCTGGGCGGAAGTGACGTCAAACGTCAGTTCCGCCCAGCGTCTTAAAGAGACATTTTTTTTTTAAATGTCATTTGAAAAATGACATTTTAAATTTTTGATATTTTTTTTGCATTTAAGCCTAAATATGAGATCTGAGGTCTTTTTGACCCCAGATCTCATATTTAAGAGGACCTGTCATGCTTTTTTCTATTACAAGGGATGTTTACATTCCTTGTAATAGGAATAAAAGTGATAATTTTTTTATTTTTTTTATTTTAGTGTTAAAAATTGGTAAAATAAATACAAATAAATACGAAAAAAAAAAAAAAAATTTAAATCGCCCCTTCACGACAAACTCGCGCGCAGAAGCGAACGCATACGCGAGTAGCGCCCGCATATGAAAACGGTGTTCAAACCACACAAGTGAGGTATCGCCGCGATCGTTAGAGCGAGAGCAATAATTCTAGCCCTAGACCTCCTCTGTATCTCAAAAAATGCAACCTGTAGAATTTTTTAAACATCGCCTATCGAGATTTTTAAGGGTAAAAGTTTGACGCCATGCCACGAGCGGGCGCAATTTTTAAGCGTGACATGTTGGGTATCATTTTACTCGGCGCAACATTATCTTTCACAATATGTAAAAAAATTGGGCCAAATTTATTGTTGTCTTATTTTTTAATTTAAAAAAGTGAATTTTTTCCAAAAAAAGTGCGCTTGTAAGACCGCTGCGCAAATACGGTGTAACAAAAAGTATTGCAATGACTGCCATTTTATTCTCTAGAGTGTTAGAAAAAAAATATATAATGTTTGGGGGTTTTAAGTAATTTTATAGCAAAAAAAAAATGTTTTAGTCTCGTAAACACCGAATCTCAAAAACAGGCCCGGGGCTAAAGTGGTTAAACGGTTATTTTTTGAGAAGTGGATGATCCTGCTAATACCCCTCTGCCGCATTGCAATAAATCTTGGGTCTATCAGTCCTGCTCGGAAAGCCTTAGTACCCAGAATCGGGGTTAGGGGACTTGGATATTTAGATATTGTTGTTTTTTTAAATATCTTTTTAGTAGTGCGTATAGTGGCACCTATCATTGGATGTTTCCTTTCTTCTGCCGTCATTTCGCTATCTGGAATCCATGCAATCCCTTCTAGTGGTACTTCTACTGTAGCTTGTTCCATTTTTATCCAGGGTTTTTTTATTCCGCCCACACCATTCCACCACTTTGGCTAAGTGGGATGCTTCCTGATATTTTATCAAGTCTGGAAATCCAATCCCTCCTTCCCCCTTGGGTAATGATAGGATCGCCCTGCTTATCCTTGCTGGTTTCCCTGCCCATATAAATTTCAGGAATCTTGTTCTAAGTTCTCTAAAAAAGCTTTGTGGGATCTTAATTGGTAGGGCTAGTATTAGGTACAAGATTTTTGGGAGCACGTTCATCTTTAGTATATTTGTCCGCCCAAACCAGGTAAAAATTCCTTTGTCCCACCTCTCGAGATCTGATTTTATTCGTTTTGCCAATGTTATATAATTCAAAGCGAATAGTTTATTTAGATTCCCTGATATCTTGGTGATTAGGTAGTTTATGTGGGAATTTGTCCATCTAAAATCAAACTGTGTTGTAATCTGCTCCGCTATTTCCGCTTTTAATTCTATACCCATTGCTTCTGTTTTCCCATAGTTGACTTTAAAGTTAGATAATTTTCCATACTCTTTTATTTCTGCCAATAAGGGCGGTAATGAAATTACTGGAGATGTTATGAAAAAAATTAAATCATCTGCATATGCCGCTACTTTCTGTTCTTCATCTTTTGTTGTCACCCCTCTAATATTTATATTTGCTCGTATCTTACGTAGAAAAGGTTCCATAATCAGAACAAAGATTATAGGTGAGAGGGGGCAGCCTTGTCTTGTCCCATTTCTAATGTTAAATGATTCAGATACTTTACCTTCTATTTTAACTTTTGCGCTAGGTTGCGAGTATAAATTCATAAACCAGCTCATCATTCCTTCTTTTAGCCCTATGTGTTGTAGCGTTGCTTTTAGGAATGACCACTCCACTCGATCAAACGCTTTTTCTGCGTCGCTGGCTACTAGTATCATTGTCTTCTTTTCTTTATGTGTTAAATGTATCCCATTTACTACTCGTTGTATGTTTTCTCTCCCTTCTCTTCCCGGTATAAACCCCACTTGATCTGGATGTATCAAATCTGGGATATATTCTATTAACCTTGTGGCTAGAATCTTAGTGAATATTTTTAGATCAACATTTAACAATGAAATGGGACGGTAGCTGGCACATTGCGAGGGGTCTTTCCCTTCCTTGGGAATCACTACTATATGCGCCGCTAATGTTTCCGCTGGGATTCCCTTTCCTTCTCTTAGGGAATTAAAGGCCTCTATAAATCTTTGTGCCAATTTGTCAGCATATTTCCTATAGTATGTTAAAGTGAATCCATCTGGGCCTGGCGCCTTGCCCAATTTTAATGCTTTTATCGCTTCTAGAAACTCTCCTGTTGCGATCGGCTCATCTAATTGTTTTGCTATATCCTCTGGTATTGTTGGCATCTGGGTGTCTTTTATATACTTCTTAGCTATTTCTATTTTCTCTTTTTCCTTCTCCACGGAGGGCTTGACCTCCAGTTGATATAATTTCTCGTAGTATTTCTTAAAACATCTCACGATCTCTTGAGGGGTATTAACTATTTCATCGTTAACTGACTTAATCTGTGTAATGTGATTTTGTATCTGGACTTCTTTCATGGCGTTAGCTAGTAATCTACCCGGTTTGTTCCCGTACTCATACAGTGTTCGTCTCCCCCTTCTCAGTTTAGCTTTAGCTTTCTCTATCAGTAAAAGATTCAGTTTTTCTCGTGTTTCGTCTAGCTCTTGTTCTGTTATTTGAGCCTGGGTTTTTTTGTGTACCGTTTCTAGCTCCCCAATACGTTTAAATAGTGTTTCTATTTGTTCGTTAAGTTTCTTTTTCCTGTGTGTTCCCATTGCTATAAGATTACCTCTAGTTACACATTTATGCGTTTCCCACAGACAAAAGGGCGTTGTGTCGACTGTGTCATTTGTTGCGAAAAAAAATTCTAGTCCCTCTCCTATTTTTCCCGCGTATATATGGTCTTTTAATAGAGTCTCATTTATCTTCCAATGCCACTCTTTCTTGTCCTCCTCTCCCCATTTAAGTGTACAATCTGTTGGAGCATGATCTGATAGCGTGAGCGATCCAATAGAGGCATCCACTATAGATGTCGCTAAATTTTGAGGAATTAATACATAGTCAGCAAAGAACGTGTAATCCCTTTCCCGTGGGTGGGCAATCCTCCAGCTGTCAATTAATTGTAGTTCTTGTAGGAGTTTTTTTGCTTTCCTTAGTTTAACATATGACATGTGAGATATACCCTTCGACGTGTCCCTCGTAGGGTCCAGGGCTAAATTTAAATCACCCCCTATCACCAAAACTCCCTCTCTATGTTGGTACACCATTTGTAGACTTTTCTCTAAATAGTTTATCTGATCAGCATTCGGTAGATATATACTTACTAACGTGGTTTTCTGTTGGTTCAGTGTTCCTTTAACTATTAAAAGTCGCTCTACATCATCCTTAATCACCGCAGATTCCTTCCAGACCACCTGTTTTGATATCAAAATAGATACCCCACATGATTTTGAGTTCTGTGATGTGCTATGGTAGACTATCGGGAATCTGCGGTTTTTGAGGTTCTGGGTTTTGCCTTCTTTAAAATGGGTTTCCTGTATAAAGGCTATCTCTGTTTTAAGTCTATGTAATTCCGCTAGCAATCGGATTCTTTTTTCCGGGATATTAAGCCCTTTTACATTATATGAGGTAAAGGATATATTAGACATTTTTCTCGTTTCTCTCCCCCCCCCTTTTCTGTCTACTGCTGGGATTACTGATCAACGGGCGACGGCGGACCAGGGCAGAAAAAAATAAATAAAATTGCGTGAGGATCACCTCCCCCGTTTGTGGTCGCCTGGTGTCTCTCTAGAGACCAGGCTGCCACAAAAAAAAAAAAAAAAAATTATACATATACATATATACACACATACACATATATATACATACATATATATATATATATATATATATATATATATATATATATATATATATACATACATACAGTACATACATATATGGGAAAAAAGATAAATAAATAAATAGATAAACAAAAAAAAAAAAAACTATCACGCCTCTAACTTATCCTCCACCTGGAGGAGAGGCGTTTGCTATGGGGGTGTTATAGAGCAGAGCAGTGCAAGTGCCAGGCCACCCACCCGTGGCTCCAATTTTCTTCTCCGTATATTCCTTCTTCCCGCTTACCCTCCTTACCCTTTCTTTACTGTTAATATTTCTCTCTTTGCTATATATCTTATTTTTGTCTATCTTTGAGTATATTTCTTCATCCCGCTCTCCTCGTTCTTCCCTCCTCCTATCTCTCATCCTCCAATATAAGTTATTAATCCTTTAGAGCATCCTATTCTCTCGCTCTCCCTTACCTTCCCCCCCATATTCTCGATTCTCTTCTCTTCCATTATCACTCTAGTGTCCAAAAAAATAATAATAATAATATATATATATATATTCTATCCAAGAATATACTCTATAAGTAAAATGTCTTATAGCATAACATCAGCCTTCATTAATTCGTTTTTATATTCTAACTTATGACACTCCTCGTGTAACTATGTAAACAATATAAGTATATATATAGTATACAAATAATAATTAATTTTCCTTCATTTTGGTCTTCACAATCCTTTATGTTATCCAAGCCCCAAGCTAGTTCTATCTACTTTTCCCCCCCATACAGAGCCATCCTCTCACCTCTTCCCTCTTCCTCACCCTCTAGTCCTAATCATCCCTTCCCCCACCCCTCATTGTTCGTAGTCCCCCGGTCTAGTGTACCCTAATTATGTTGTATTCCCCCCCTCCCCCTTCTCCCATACCTAAAAAAAAAAAAGAAAAAAAAACCCCACCTATTCACTCCCCCCCCCCATTCTTACCCTTTATTTAACCTTAGAGTCATGTTACACCCTTAGAGATCCCTAATGGGCTCTTAATTTCCCCTGTATCCTTCCCCCTGTGCTCCGTGATCTATAATCTGCATCCTATTTGATGCAGGTGGCAGTGATATCTATGACACATTTGTCCTTATCCCACTCTTCTACATTACCCCTTTAACACCGTTTTAATCATGAGGGCCTTAAAGCAAGCCCACTAACCCTCCCCCTCCCCCCTCCCCCTTTCCCATACCTAAGAAAAAAAAAAAAAAAACCCACCCATTCACTCCCCCCCATTCTTACCCTTTGACCTTAGAGTCATGTTGCACCCTTAGAGATCCCTAATGGGCTCTTGAGTTCTCCTATACCCTTCCCCTTCCCCCTGTGCTCCGTGATCTATAATCTGCATCCTATTGATGCAGGTTAGCAGTGATATCTATGACACATTTGTCCTTATCCCACTCTTCTACATAACACTGTATTACTCATGAGGGCCTTAAAGCAAGCCCATTCACCCTCCCCTACCCATTACGGCCCACCCTATCTTAGGAAACGGCTAACAGTATACAGCATGATATATACCACCAGTAAATGTTGTATTGATCTATTATAGTGTATTCAGTGTGCACATAACCCCAAAAAAAAAAAAAAAATTATACATACGTGTCAATCCCCCCCCCATCTTCTCATACCCTCCTCATTCTGTACGAGGGTCTTTCATTTCTGGATAAAGAGAAATAAAGAGTTGAGGAGAAGAACACAGAGTTTCTTCACGTAAACTATATATACTATATGTCCATCCATCCATTTATATTGCTTAAAACTTTTCTCTTTGTGGAAAGGAGAGAGTGGAAACCAATCCAAAAAAAAAAAAGGGAAATCTCCCTTGAAGAGGTAAAACAAACAAAAAGCATACATAGGGAGCCAAGAAACACAGCAATATATCGTAAAACCCTTATATATGGAGAGCGCAAGAGAGAAAAAGACATAGTCCAACAAAAAAAAAAAAAAAAGGATGATCGTATCAACTCTCTGATAAAAAAAAAAAAAAAAACCCCTGAATAGTATAGAGAGAGAAACTCTTTAGTGCCAGCAACTCATCACTCCCTATCTATCTTGACTCCGTTTCCCCTGCCGGAACGTAACTCTTGCTTCAGTGATCTGTATCTCTTTCCAATTAGGTACTTCAATAGCTTCCGATCCCAGAAACATAAATAGATCAGGTAGTTGTTCTGGGTCAGCTAAAATGAATGTGTCCCCATCTTTCTTAATAATCAGAGAGAGCGGATATCCCCATCTATATGATCCACCCTTAGTGCGGATGTGATCTAGTAGAGGTCTCAGTTTTCTTCTTCTGTCTCTTGTTTGACGGCTTAGATCGGGGAATACTTGAATCTTATCTTTGTCTATTTCCAATGTTCCTTTCTGCCATGCTGCCCTCATTATATCTTTCTTTACCCTAAAAAAGTGTACCCTGCAGAGGACATCTCTTGGGACTTCTTGTGGCTGCATGGGGCCTGTAGGGATCCTATGCACTCGGTCCAGTTCAATATAGTTGTCAAGAGGGTTACCCATTATCTCATTAAAAATGGATGACACTCTTCCTCTTAATTCAGCTGTTGTGACCGCCTCTGATATACCTTTAATCCGTATGTTATTTCTTCTATTTCTATTTTCATTTTCTTCTACCTGTAGTTGTAATGTTTGCAGTCTCCGATCTTGAGATCTAATTGTTTCCTCCAATCGGCCTACCCGTACCTCCGCTAACCCTTGTGCCACTGTACAACCTTGGATCTTTTTGTCTAACACTTCCGTGTTTTGCCGCATCTCTTCCATTTCAACTTTCAAGGGGCCCAACCATTTACTCATTACTTCCTGTATATCCTCCTTTGTGGGAAGGGAGCTTAGTAACTTTCTGATGTCTTGTTCAGTTCCTGAGTCTTTTATCCCTTTCCTTGGTAGCTCTAAAGGGGGGGCTTTAGCAAGTCTCTCTGACTCAGTTTATCATCTACATCAGTCTTTGCTCCATCACTCTCGTTTAGATTTATAATGTCCCTTCTGTTGCCATCTAAGGGTTGAGCACCTGTATCAGCTAAGGCATTCATATCAATACTGCTATCTTGTATAATACGCTGTATAATGTCTGTTATAGCCACTGTAGGAGTTAGCACTTCTTTAATCACTGTACCTGGGTTATAGCAAAGTAGCTTCAGCGATTCTGTTTCCTTCAAATTATCTCCCGGTTCTTTCTGTCCCGCTTGATCTTGCTGGTTCTCTCCAGTCCTTTGCGAGAGTCTAGTCTCCCGGGTGATTGCGGCAGCGTTTGATCCCACGCTCGCTCCAACGTTACCTCGGCACCAGTTGCTGCCAGCTTCAGCCTGAGATTGAAGTCGAGTGGCGTAGGAGTGAGAGGGGATATTCTGACCGCCTGACTGCTTTGTCCGTCTCTGCATGGACCGCTCCGTTCTCTCTCCCCAGACGCGCCCGTCTGATTTTCAGAGCGGCATCGCTCTCCTACAGCACTGACGTCAGGGATCACTGGGTCTCCACGCCGCTAGGTCGCGCCAATAGATCAGCCACAGCGACCGCCCTGGGATCGTCAGACACACGCTGCCAGGCTCTCAGGCTCACAAGCCCTCCAGTCACACCGCAGATTCGGCAGATAACCTCAGATAACCTCAGATAACCTCAGGTATTGCGGGTACGACGAGTCTAAAAATCTCTAGTCTCAAACTTCACACATGTATCAGCATTTAACCTCATTTGCCACATACTGTAGTTGCCCAATAAATAGTGCATTGAAATAAGCTTGTAAATTGGAGAAATTTTTAATGATGTTAATCCACTATATAGCTTGGTGTTCTCTGCAAATTCTGAAATGGTACTTTTAATCTTAAACTCTATATTATTCATACATATGTTAAAATGTAAGTGTCTCAATACTGAACTTTGAGGTACACCACTAATAACCATAGACCATTCAGAGTATGAATCATTAATCATTATTTTCTGAATACGATCTTATATAGATCTTGAAGAATACAGAGAGATCAGGATGGAAAATGTTATATATAAAAGAGTAAGGAAAAATTACTTGGTAAAATAAGGTTGATAAGGTAGACTCCAGGGAATAGGAGAGATAAATTGTAGAGATTAAAATTGTAGAAGGCGAAGAGGGTATTTGGATAGTCAAAGATATATCTTTGGCTGTAGATACAAGTATAGATATGTGTGTATATAATATGTACCGGTTAAATAAGCAGACACCATTTAGGGTGTGTGCAAAAAATATGTGGGACATAATTTTAATGAATGAAAAAAAAAAAGTTGTATTTTCTAGTTGGCGCTACATTGTCCAGTCACTGTACAATATTTGTGATTAGTATCTCTTAAACAATAAACTATAACTATTTCAAGAACACCTGCCTCTTCTCTCCCTCTTATAGTGTAGTTTATCCAAGTTATTTACACAATGGGTGAAATGTACTAAACCTGGATCACTCAGAATCCAGTGCAGATGTGCATGGTAATCAATCAGCTTCTAACTTCAGTTTGTTCAATTAATTTTTGACAATAAAACCTGGAAGCTAATTGGTTTTAGTAAATTACCCCCAGTGTCTAGTATTCATTTATCAATTAATACAAGGTTTCCTCTGATTGGCCAAGATGGAGAGGCTGGATGATAATATCATGATCTCCACTTCATTGATAAAAAAAACACCCGCTGACATCGGATTCTTGCTGGAGATGTGAGCAAGACCCGGGTACCATTTTTCATATTTGGTGGGAGTGTTCTTGTCTGAGACCTTTCTGGGATAGGGTGTGTGAAATGATCAAGGCCATTACGGATACCACAATCTCTCTTACGCCTGCATGTTGCTTACTCCACATTGCCGACTGCTCTATGCAACATTATAAAAAATCATTGACTAGACATCTATTGAACGCAGCAAAAGTTTTGATTCCCAGGCACTGGAAATCGAAAGATATCCCTTCCATATCGGAATGGTTTAGCTCCATAGAGAATATTCATCAAATGGAGGAAACTGTAGCAATTGCCAGGGAATCGTCAGAAAAATTCAATCAGACATGGTTACCCTGGGTGACGTTCAGGTATTCTAATCAATAGTTACAACTTTATACGGCATGAGATTGTGGTCCTGAATTTGATCATTTCCTCTCCACTCCTCGTGGTAGGTAGAAGACGTTAGATAGTTTGTTCACTACGGTGTCTTTGGCCCCCCTCTCTCTCTCTCTCTTTTTTTTTTTTCTTTCTTCCTTTTCTTCTCTCCTTCTACCATTAGTTAGTAGAGGGTAATATCCTAGATAAGTGATGTTTCCCTTTGCTTTTCTTTGTTATAAGATATAAAAGTTGCTTACTTTCAGAGTATGTATTTGATATGTTTTGACTATGTGTTATTGTGTGGTACTTAGGTACCCTGGCTGTAATTTGTACTCTGATTTTTTTTCTTTTTCTCTAATAAAAAAAAAAAGATTGAAACATAAAAAATAAAAAAAACAAGGTTTCTTCTGAATGGCTGAGAAGTGTTTCAGCCCAATTAGATTTTGTTGCAGCAGCACAACAATTGTCCCTATAGAAAAATGCCCCCTCTATTGCTGTTCTGGTGCCAGCTCAAAATTTTGGATTTACCCTCACTTTCATTTTATTCGACACGTGTGTTCAGGATAATTAGATTGAATGATTATCACTGTCAGTGACAGTGGTAGTGATTGTAACACCTCATTAAAATTGTGAAAACAAATCCACACACACAGAAATTATGGCAGGTCCACGCTGCAACTGTCATGGATTAGGAATTTGCTCCCACTAGGGGCAGAGTGGCTGACCAGGACTTAAACCTGGTACACACTATGAGTTTATTTTTCCATTCTGAGCCTCTGTACGAACCATCCAAAGTTAGTACAGCGATTTCTCCCACTGAGCTGTTGTGTTCTGACATGAGGACAGCCCCCTCGACCAGAACACTCTGATCAGTACTCTCCACCATTTGCTGAGAATGTTGGTCAGGAGTCAGTCAGCGGATACATTTCCAGCATGTTCGTCCAACAGTTGGACCAGCTGGCATAAACACGGGTTGAATGTTGGCTTTTTTTCAAAAAGTTTTTATTAGGGTTTTCCAGAAGACAAAGTGTACATACAGCAAAAACATGGGCATTGAATGCGTAAAAACAAGGAGTGGGGGAGAGAGGATGAGGGCTGGGAAAGGAAACAGAGGGGAAGAGAGAGGAAAGGGGAGATAAGAGAAAAGAAGACATAAAAGGGAAGCAGAGGGTGGGGGGGAAAGGAGTGAAAAAGAAAAGAGGCTGGAAGGCTGCAGTGCAATTGTAGAGGAAAGGGGGCAGGGTGCCTGCCCAACATATAAACAAATGATGAGACACAACAATATTCCCGATGCCCCCAGCTGGGAGGGGCAGTGGGAGGATAAGTACCCTACTAGGATATGAACTGGTCGGATCTAGGAGAGGTGGTTATGTGTAAGGCATGTAGTATAGAGGAACAACTTAACACAATTACAGCAGGGAGGATCAAAAAAAATTAATCAGATATAGTGTAGCCCCACGATAAGGGGAACAGTGTTCAAGTTCTGCACGAGGGGGGGGGGAGGCACCAAGGGGTTGCAGAGATTTCGCTGGTGGGGGGGGAGGGAGGGGGCAGTGTTCAAGTCGTCGGTAGTGGTTATGGATAAGTGGTGGCCAAAGCGGAGGGTGGTGACGGTTCTCCCCCCGAGGACGGGGGAGGAGGGGATTTGTAGTACGTGAAGGAGGATTGTTCAAAGGTGGCTATGTCATCCTGAGACAGCGTTGAGCCCATGAAGGGTCGCCAGATTGAGAAGAAGCGGGATTGTGCAGTGTCTCGCGTGAAATCGGTGGTGGCTCTTTCTCTATAGAGGAGGACAAGAAGGTCCCGTTGGAGCTGGGTGACAGACGGGGGGTGTGGGGAGATCCAACTTCTCAGGATCACCCTTCGTGCCGCAAGGAAGCAGAGTAAAGGCCAGTCCTTACACGGCCGTGGAGCGGCTGGGGGGATGGAAGCGGTGGAGACATCGGAGACATCCTGCTGAGATCTCTGGAGTATGAGAGGGTCCCAGTAGCCGAAGATGAGGAGGAGCGGATCTTTAGGCAGTTTCAGTAGGGTAACTTTGAAGATGTAGGCAAGGGTTTGGTCCCAGAAGGCTGAAATAAAGGAACATGACCAGAAGCGGTGGGCCGGGGAGGGCTTTGGGTGAAGGCACAGTGGGCACTTGGCACCGGTGGGGTCTTGCGATGAGTGGAGAAAGGGGATATGGGCCCGGTGGAGGATCTTTAGTTGGCTTTCTCTCCATATTTCATTGGGGGTGAGACGCATAACTGTGTTGAAGCCTTGGAGCAATTTGTGGATCAAGTCATCGTCGGGGAAGTCCTTACCCCAGTTGGATGCGGATGTGTCAGCCAGGTGGATCGAGGATTCGGTGAGCAGGGGTTTGTATATTCAGAGATTTTATACGAACCATCTGAGAGCAGCCGATCCGCGACAGAGGGGGAGAAGCGCCTACCTGGGTCGTTGCATGATGAGCGTAGGTAGGTGGCGCATTGCCAGTAGTGGAAGACATCCGTTTTGGGCAACTTAAAGGTTTCCGCCATGGTGGCATAGGGTAAAGGTCGCCCAGTTGAGATGTCGCAAAGAGAGGCAAATAGTGTGAGTCCCTTTTCCTGCCATCTTTGGAAGGGTTTGTGATCCAGACCCGCGGGGAAGTTGGGGTTTCCTTGGATGGGGAGATGTCGTGACACAAAGGGGGATAGCCCGAGGAGTTTCCTGGTTTCCCTCCAGGCGATGACCGTGTCCCTGAGTAACAGGTTGTGCTGGAGTTTGGGGGTAATTGACTTCCATTTACAGTGTAGAAGAGCCGCCAGGGAGAGGGGGTGTACCATGTCAGATTCCAGTGAATAGTTCGAGTATCTCGAGGCTTGAGATATCCAGTCTAAACTAAATCTTAACAGACATGCTAAATTGTAGAGCCTAACGTTGGGGAGACTAGTGCCGCCCTCGCGTCTGGGGAGAAAGAGTTTCTTCATAGCTATGCGTGGCCTTTTGCCGTGCCAGATGAATTTAGATATAGCCGATTCAATAAGTTTAACATCTTTGTGGCGTACGAGAAGTGGGATAGTCTGCAGTGGATATAACAGTCTGGCAAAGCTGACCATTTTGACTAGATGGCATCTCCCCAGGAGCGAGAACGGTAGATCTGACCAGTTCAACAGTTCTTGGGATAGTTTAGCAATCAGAGGGGGGTAGTTTAGGTGATATAGAGATGAGGGTAGCTTGCCTATCTTTATGCCGAGGTAGGTAATGTGGGAGGTGGCAATGGTAAAAATGGAATGTTGGGACCAGGGCGGTTTGGGACGGATGCCTAGAGGGAGAATTTCACTTTTGGAATAATTTATTCGGAGGCCCGAGCAGAGTCTGAAATCGTCAAAAATTTACTTGATGGTGAGCATGTTGGAGGAGGGGTCCGCTGAAAAACTGAGGACGTCGTCTGCAAAAAGTGAGGAGCGAAGTTCGTGTGTGCTGCTTTTGATGCCGTGGAGGGGTGCTACCTGGATGAGATGTCTGGAGAGGGGTTCAAGGGCTAAATTAAAGAGGAGTGGGGAAAGGAGGCAGCCCTGTCGTGTCCCCTTGTGGAGCCGGAACTATCCTGAGAGCATCCCGGCCGCCACCAGGGTCGCTGAGGGGGTCTTATACATGGCGTCAATGAGGTTACAGAAGGGGCCGGAGAAACCCATTTTGGCCATGGACAGAGAAAGCCACTCGAAACTCACATTATCTAAAGCTTTCTCCGCGTCCAGGGTGATGATGGCGAAGTCGCCGTCTGGGTGATGTTTGGCGTGTTCCAAGGCCATCATGACTTTGCTAATATTTAAAGTGGCTCTCCTACCCTTTACAAAGCCCGATTGCACCGGGTGTATCAAGGAGGGGATAATGTCTGCGAGTCTATTTGCAACGATTTTAGAAAGGATCTTTACATCCAGGTTCAGTAGGGATATTGGCCTGTATGAGCCTGGCTCGAGGGGGTCCTTTCCTTTTTTGGAGAGTAGTTTGATAATGGCCCGGTTTCCCGAGGGGAGGTAGGGGCCGCCGGCCCACATGCCGCTATACACCTTATGGAGGGTGGGTTCTACAGTGCTCTGCAGGGTCTTGTAGAATTCGCTTGTGAAACCGTCAGGGCCTGGGGCCTTGGAAGGTGTGAGTTTGCGTATGGTGTCTGAGATTTCAGTAGTGGAGATAGGGGCGTTTAGGGCTTCTAGTTGAGAGGGGGTAATTTTGGGGATCACCAGGTTTTCTAAGAAGGCGGCGACTACAGATTTGTCGATGGGGTCTGGGGCGTATAGGGCCGAGTAGAATTGAAGCATTGTTTCGTTTATGGCCGGAGGTGTGGTGTGAATGGAGCCTTTGGGGTCTCTCAGGGCCGTGATATGGGTGGGATTAGATGGGCCTTTACTTAGTCTAGCGAGCAGTTTGCCCGCTTTGTTCCCGAATTTGTGGAGGGTGGCGTCTAGGTTCACTCTTTTAACTGTTTCTATAGTGTCCGCCCAGGTGTCAAAGGATCTTTTAGCTGCGTGCCATTCGTCCCTGTTTTCGGGGGAGTCAGTAACATAAAGAGCCCTTTGGGCTTGGTGCAACCGGGAACTGGCCAGTTTGTATTGTGATAGGGCGTTTCTCTTGAAGGAAGTGGCATAGGATATGATCTGACCCCTGAGGAAAGCATTACCGGCGTCCCAGAAGAGGTTTGGGTCGTCCATGTGGAGGGCATTAGACGAGGAGTATTCCGTCCAGGCGTTTTCTATGAAACATTGAAAGTCAAAATGATTGTTGAGGTAGGAGGGGAAGCGCCATAGTTTCGGGTGGGGGGGAGGTCTAGGTTGTCAAGTGAGACTGAGATCGGGGCGTGGTCTGACACGGCAATGTCGAGTATGTCAGAGGCGGAGACTAAGGGAATTAGGTCGTCTGAGGCGAAAAGGTAGTCAATTCTAGTAAAGATTGCGTGGGGGTTGGAGTAGAAGGTGAATTCTCTGTCAGCAGGGTGGGCTAACCGCCAAAGGTCACGAAGGCGGAGTGAATCCATTGTGGAAGCAAATAGAGAAGGGTTGGGGGGGGGCAAGGGCTAGGTTGGATCGCTTAGGGGAAGATCTGTCATCTATCTGGTGTAGGGTACCGTTGAAGTCGCCTCCCACCAGGTGGGGGAGGTGGGAGTGTTGCAGTAGCCATGTGGACAATTCACAATAGAAGTCCTTCCCTGGAGAATTAGGAGCATAGATGTTTGAAAGGACAAGTTCCTTGGAGCCTATCTCAAGATGGGCGGATAATAATCTACCTTGGGTGTCCGCTTTTATCGCAAGGACCGAACATGGGAGGTTTTTATGAATCAGTAGGAGGACACCGGCCAACGGCCTCAGAGCCTAGGACCGTACCCACCCAGAGTTTTTTCATGCGGGGGAAGTCTGAAGTAGAGAGGTGGGTCTCCTGCAGTAGAGCAATATCTGCTTTTAGCCTTTTCAGGTGTCTAAGGATTTTCATTCTTTTGTTTGGGGACCGGAGTCCCTTCACGTTCCATGAGATAACTTTCATGTTATTGGTTCGGGAAAGGGGGTCTGAGAAGGATTTTTAGGATGGGTATCATGTGACTCAGCTCCAACGATGACTAACTTAGGCAAGGGATATGGGCGACGTAGGGCACTTGCGAAGGGGGGAGCACAGGGGGGGAATGAGCGGGTGCCTGGGGGAGTGTGTGGGGGATGGTAGGGGGGGGAAGGAGAGCGTGAAGAAGAGAGGGGGGTAACAAGAGCAACAAAACCAAACTTGTGAACTTCGCTTTTTTCCACATGAAGTCGCTGTACGGGGCGGCTCCCCTGTCACGACCTTGGTGACATGGGGCCCGGAAGCCCAGAGCAAGACGCAGGGCAACATGCGGCTGGCTGGTGCATACCCGGGTATGCCGGGTATGCCTAAGTAGACCGTACAATGAGGCCAGGAGGCGCTAACAGTGAGACCAGTAATAAAATAGTAGTCTAACAATACAACAGGTCCTATAGAGCAGAGAGGGAAGGATATAATATATTGGGGGGTGGCAGGATTCATAACAACGTAGTCTATCTAGTAGAGGCATCAAAAGTAGGCATGGAACATGGTAAAAGTTATGACATAACAGAGATTAAACAAAGGTGGATATTATGATAAATCAAACCGTTCATAATCCTGAGCATGGAAAGAGAAAATGCAAGGTGAACATCAGAAGGGGAAAGGGGATGAGAGAGCATTGCTCAAGAGTCTGACCTGACTGGAAGGCGCAGAGGGTTAGACCATAGCAGAGGCCCCGGGGCAGCAGGTGCCCGGACAGATCATGTTCTGGTGGGGCCCATCAGTGTGAGTCTCAAGGATAGGAGTAGAAGGCAGAGTCGTGTGAGTGTTCACAGAGCAGGTAGCGGTTAACTCGTGGCGGCCAGGTTCGGGTCGACGCCCGAGTGCCTGAAGCGCTTCGGGGAGTCCTTCCTTGGGCTTCTTTGATCCAGGGTGCGGTAAAGTGGAGGGGCTTTGGAGGGGGACTGGGGATGCGACTGCGCATGCCGTGATCTCAGGAAAGCTTCGGCCTCCGAGGGATCCTGGAAGGTCAGCTGATCTCCGTTAGGGGCCTTGAGGCGTAATATGGCCGGGAAAGCCAGTGTAAATTTTATATGTTGCTTAAAGAGCTCCGAGCAGATCGGTTGAAAAGCCTTTCTTTTTTTTGATACCTCGGCCGAGTAGTCAGCGAATACTAGGACTTTTATACCGTCGATTTGGAGCTGGCGGGCTTGTCGGAATGTATGCAGTATGAGAGATTTGTCCGCATAATTAAGGTATTTGGCTATGATCGGGCGCGGGGATTTGCGGTCTGAATTAAAGGCCCCCATGCGGTGGGCGCGTTCTACCATGCATGGGCCTGGGAGGCCCAGTGATTCTGGGATGCGGTGGGAGCAAAAGTCAGCTAATGCAGAGGACTGGAGCGATTCGGGAACCCCCACAAACCTAAGGTTGCTTCTCCTGGATCTATTCTCCAAATCATCTAATTTCTGGAGAATGTACTGGTTGGTCTTATCCTGGGCATGTTCCAGGGCTTGGGTCTGATAGAGGTCTTCCTCAGCGTGAGATAGGCGATGTTCTAGCTCAGTGAGCCTAGTGCCATGTTCCCCCAGTTGGGCCTTGAACTGCGCCATCCCGGCGTTCACGGCCTTCTCCACTGAAGCTGCAATCATGGGGGTCAGTAGGGCGGCTACAGCTTGAGCGATCCGCTCCGTGGTGTCATCCCCAGTGTCCTGTGTCAGGGACGTGTGTGGAGAAGGAGGGGGGGATGTGCTGCCGCTTACCTCCATCGCGGCCGGATGTTGTGATGTCCGCGGAGCGGTGTAGGCCGAGACCTGGGCCGGCGCCGGCTGTGCTGTCTGGGCCGAGTTGGTGCGGGCGCCCGATTTCTCCAGAAACCGGTCCATGATGGTGTGAGGACGTGCCCAGAGGTGGATGGGTGGTCGTGGGGCTTCTCGGGCCGATTTGAAGGCCGATTTGGGGTCGTGCTGCGGGAGCTGCAGTGAAGAGCGGCTACTTCATGCGGCGCCGGAACCGGAAGTTGTTGGCTTTTTTGATGCACCGGCTGATGTCGCCCAGCATTCGGCATGTGTAGTTTATCAGTTCGATAGATAGTGGTCAAATCCACAGAGTGAACACAGAGGGCTCGTCTGCCCGCTCATGTACCAATAGTGAAAGCCCCGGGAAGGGCCAAGGTGTAGATTCTAAAATAACGTCTGGACTTCACCTCTCCTAGAGGTGGAGATGTTTCTCTGCAGATGATATCCAGGTTGCTGTCTGCTGATTCATCCAAGCAGGCTGAAACTGAAAGTAGGAATATTTTCTTGCAGTACTGGGGTATTAGATTCACTGAGTAGTAGGTAACACAGGAGTGCACAATAACATACACAGGCAAAGAGGAGAAACTCAGGCTGGGAGCGCACAGGTACTGATATTGAGGGTCACACAAAGAAACACTGATGCAGACAAGTATCAGTCACAAGTACAGAGTATATATGCAATTCTAAAGACCACAAGGTGGAGGCTAGGAGGGAGTTGGTATAATGCGTAAGTATCCTAAATGTTATCAGGAAAAAGACACAAGAAATTGTTAGCAAGATATCTGTTTCCACCCTGATAATGGATGTTTCCTGTTTCCATCTTAATGACGCACATTTCAGTTAGAACTAAGTATAAGAAATACTATAGCCTTATCTAAAATGGCAGGGACATCTAAGATGGAGTAGCTATGGTTTATTCATATTACAACAAATGCCACCCAAAACAATAGCGTCTCAAAAGCCGAGGAACACATAGATTGTAAAAGGCAAAGGATATTGGCAAGGATATGGGGCGAAACCGGACGGGGAGAATCAGGGACCTGGGTCACGCGTCTCCAACCATGCAGCACCCGCCGAATTGGAAATTCATTCATAATGTCAACCCAACTGAGGAGCCTAAACCAAAAGGACACAGAAGAACTAACAGTTGCACCCAAGAAGCCTTTCTGGAGCAAATATACGAGGTAAGAAAATAAACAAGGTAAGAAAATAAAGCAAGATGTCCATCAGGGGAAGATGAAAGTAAAAATTCACCCCAAGATACTTGAACCCATTCATACCAAACCCTACAATAGGAAACCCACGTCCTCGGGGATAGAGATGCCCAGAGAAGGTCTAGCAAGTTTTGGAAACAAGGTTCCACAAATAGGTTGGACAGGGGAGGTCCTCCGGGTTACCAGCCAGGGAGTGAAAGCGGTTGAAATGGAAATGAGAGAGAGAGCATCGGCAATATTGTTAGCTACCCTGGGAACATGTTTTGCTTTAAACCATATATTAAACTGCAAGCATCGAAGCACCAGAAAATGCTGTAAGGATACAACCGGAGGGGATCTAGTGGACTGCTGGTTAACAACCCGAGCCATGCTCATGATATCAGACCAGAAAACCACCTGACAGTTGCGCAACCTCGCACCCCACATCTCAATGGCGACAATGATTGGGAAAAGCTCCAGCAAGGTGAGGTTGCGCAACAGATCCATGCAGGCCCATGAGACAAGCCAACTCTCCATGGACCACTCCCCCTGGAAAAAGGCCCCAAAACCTCAGGAGCCAGCAGTGTCAGTATAAAGCTCCAGCTGCAAATTCGGTACCTCCTCCAGCAACCAACAGGAATGACCATTATAAGGCTGGAGAAACGATAGCCATATCTCCAAATCAGCCCTTATTGGCTTGGTGATATGAACATAATGATGCAGGCAGCCACGGCCCTCATTGCCCATGCCAGGCGTCTACAAAAAGCCCTCCCATGCCTGGCAGGCAAAGGCTAGATGACCCATGAAGCTGCTACAACTGAAGCTTATTAGCCCGTTTAGCCAAGCGAACCAAGGAGAGTGTTGTAACTTATTTATCATGGGGCAAGTGAAAAATCATTGCCACTGTGTCGATTTCAATGCCCAAAAAGGACAACACCATCACAACTCTGTTTTTTAAACCGACAATGTAATGGCCAGCTGCATGCAAGTATCCTGAAAAACAGAAAGAAGCTGCTGACACTGGACCTGTCAGCTGGGCCTACGAAAAATAAATCATCTAAGTAGTGTAGCAAAGAATACAGACCAGACGACTGCACAACCACTCATTCAAGGAAGCTACTAAAAAGTTCAAAGTAATAACAATAAATCACACAATCCATGGGAAGGCACATGTCAAAAAAATAGCTTCCCTAAAAGTAACAGCCCAGCAGGTGGAAGCATTCTGGGTGAACAGAAAAGAAGCAAAAAGCAGACTCAATGTCCAGCTTGGCCAACAGGGACAACTGACCTGAAGACCTAATCAATTGAAGAGCTTTGTCACAAGAGACATATTGGACCCTGGATTCTTCTTCATCAATGCCATTGTTGACCGAAAAGCCAGAAGAATAGGAAAGGTGGTAAATAAGGCATAATTTTCCCTCCTTTTTAGGAACCACGTCCAGAGGAGAAACTCTCAGGTTGTTTAAAGGTGTAAAAGCAAACATGCACACCATAAACCCCAATTTAAGTTCCTTCCAGAGCTTCTCAGCCACAGTGGGTTCAGCCTGAACAGCAGGCACAAGATTTGCCGCCATAGTAGGCTCAAAAGAAGGAGTGAAGGGTATCCAAAAACCATGGTTGAACCCGTCTCTGAGGATCAAAGCTTCCCTATGGAGGGGGTACCGGTCAAGCCAAAGAGGCCGGTGACGTTCACTGGTGTCCTCTGGCTTAGAAAGAACAAGCTTGGCCCTGGTCTTAAATCAGCACAATGTGTACCATTTGCAGTGGCAGTGGCTCTCATTAAACAGCCAGCAGACACCCTTTTTGGGCATAGTCGAAGCTACGGTGAGAGCACTGGCCAGGGACTGAAAGGACGATGGCCTGTGAGGGCACACGAGCAACAACCACAGGCTTCCGTCCTGACAATCAAATCAAAACTCCTTCTGCGCTGCCATTTTCTGGCGAAACTGAGTGTCATAGTAAAACCAGCACTGACCCCCTTAAACTTTATAGGCACCCCAGATAAGATCCAGATAGCAAAAAAGAGAAGCGCCTAACTCCAGGGAAAACTGTTCACAAAGCACTCTGGCTTAAGCACAGAACCCCTGCAGCCAGTTCCCAAATATCTGAGGAAGCTGCTTCAGTTTGTCACCCTGTACCGTATGGTCGATGCGCCAAGATTTGTCAACCGAATCCCTATTAGGAGGAACTAGCATAAATTTGTGATGTCAGATCTTATCCTTGACATCTGCTGACAAGTGCATGCCTGTCAGCTAAACTGCCCACAAGAAGCCACCCGTGATGGGACCCAAACTAGACGCTGGCGCAGACACGCCCATGAAGGACAGAACCATTTTGATGACCGCGAATATTCGTTCTTCTTCTGGCGGGCCCGATATAGCAGCGTCACTGGTCCTACCCCAAACCAAATTAGTCATACTCACTGATGTGCAGAGCTGAAGAAAGACAACCGTCAGTAGATCTGGGAGGAAGGACCATGGCAGCATTGGCCAAGGGAGGGGCCGGCAGAGGCCCACGACTTCTAGTTCCTAGGGGAATGATGGTTCCTGGTGATCCGGGAAGATGGTGCAAGGAGAGATACAGGGACCAGCACTGATGAGCCCAGGTGATGTTGTACAGAAACTGTGCAGTGAGAGCACCCAGAGGCGTCCGAGAGGATGACCCAGTGCGGGTGCAGTGAATCCAGTGGGAGCAGCACAGGAATCACCTGCCCTGCCAGGCACCAGCAGATGAGGATGACCAGCAAGGAAAGGCAGGCCTGCATTAAAAGGTGCATCACGTAATTCCCCTGCCTGGCCGGGGCGCAGGGAGACGTGGGTCAGCAGCTGGCAGAATCCTCCCGACCCCAGCCAGGAGTGCCGTCTTCCCAGGCACATGGAGAGTGGGGACAGCAAGAGAATCAGGGCATGTAGGGGAGGAGGCCGGGGCAGGGCACAGGAAGCCACACAGAGGATACAGCAGCAGGCAGACCCCAGGCAAATCTCTGGAGGGTTCTTGGGCTCAGCGAATGAGGCAGACAGGAGGCCTGGCCGGCAGCAGCATCAACATGCAGGGAAGACACTGGGAAAAGCCCCAACGCCAACCGGCAAAGGATCATGACACTGCAGGGAAAGGAGAGTCAGCACCAGGTACGCCAGTGGACCCAAGGGAGGGGTGAGTACGGTTCCCTGTGTAAGGACTAGGACTTAGACGGGATGGTGGGCGAGGGCACTCCGATCCCAGAGTTCTCGGGTGTCAGGGGAGACGGGGATGAAGACTGCTCAGGAGGGAATAGAGCCAGTCAGCTTGACCTTGTTGCACCAGCTGGCGGACCCTGGCCAGCAGGAGATCCATGTCCATTGTGAAGAGAGGTACCCAGAGTCTTCAGCTCTTCCAGCCACAAGGTTTCCAAAAGGACCCAGAATACCCTGGGGTAGACTTTCCATGAGCTCAGGCCCATCCCATTTCCTTTCCACCAATCTATTGTGTTCACATCAATTCCTGTCCATGCCCCCATCAGTCAAGGCTCTCTTTCCCTAAAGGGATCAAGAGGCTTTCACCTTGGTAAATTGTTGCTGCTTGTGGATCTACCATTTCAGCAAGTTGCCATATTGTCAGCACAGACTGGGTCTCAGCTCAAGAAGTATGTTCAAATACACATAGCAGTACTTGGAACAGAACTCATACTTTTTATTTTTTCAAATAAAACTGTGTATGTTTAATTAGCATGTACTCCTACTGCCCTAATTTTTTTAAATGGTAGGACAGTTGTTTGACAGTATTCAGAAAAAAAAGAGGTAGACACAGTAGAACAGTGTTTCTCAACTCCAGTCCTCAAGGTGCCCCAACAGGTTATGTTTTCAGGATTTCCCTCAGATGAAACGGCTGTGGTAATTAATAAGGCATTGGAACTGATCAAATCACCTGTGCAATATAAGGGAAAGCCTGAAAACATGACCTGTTGGGGTGCCTTAAGGACTGGAGTTGAGAAACACTGCAGCAGAAGATAGATAAATAGATATATAGATACATACATAGATACATACATAGATAGATAGATTTTAAATATATAATTATTTTATTGAAACCACTAGCGATCAGTGATACTTAACATAATAGCAGCATTCCGTGTGAAAATAATCCTGTTTAACCGTTACTAGAACTGGCAGTATTTAGCTTTTAGCAGTTCTCCTTTGGCTGACTCTAACTGCATGTGAGTTCTTTGGCTTGAGCTTCTTTGAAAAGTTAACAGCTGATCACAGCCCATGAGATGCACTACAGCCAAGGGAACTCTGCCAAACAGCTTCCTTGGCTTTGGTTAAATAAATGATCTGAAACAGATTCCACTAAAATTATGCCTACGGAGGTCAAATTGTTATGCGGTTGGGAGCAAAACATGAAGTTGCAAAGGAGTTGCTTTGATTAAAAAACGTATCAAACAAGCTTGTGCCCTTGATTCATTCTACAAACTCAAATGCTTAAACACATTCTTATAATTTTAATAATGCTTACGTAAAAGATGAGGCTTTTTTATGGACAAACAGAAATACAGTGTCAGTAGCCCTTGCCTGCCTCTATTTGCCCCTTTAATGTTGTTTTTCAATGGATTTATATTCAAGACCCTTAAAATGAAAAGGGTGAACCAGTGATAAATACATGCATATATTTATCCACACATACATACAGTTCACTGTATATGCATTATTACACATAGATACAGTATATACATACATACATTACATACCAATAAAATGTAAGCCTTGTAAATAATACAAATGTATTCCAAGTAATGCAAATATATAAAAGTAAGAGAAGAAGATTTAGATTCAATATTTGCATAAAAAAGGTAAAATACCAACATTCTTGGGGGATTGTATATGATGGAGTGATAGATAGCGCAGCTCTAGCCACTTCCCCACTGAGCCATAGTAAAATGACGTCGGTGGGGACCCTTTGTCCTTCAGACTGGACGTCAAATGACGTCCTTGCATTTTCCGGCCGATAGGGGGCGTGCGCACGATGACCGCCGGGCACCCGCGATTGCCCGCAATCATGGCAGAAGCATAGATCTGTGTGTGTAAACATACAGGTCCATGTCCTGTCAGCGGTGAGGAGACTAATGTGTGTTCCCAGTAGACATGTGCATTCGTTTTCGTTAGAATGCATTTTCGTCCAAAAATCGGGTATTTTCGTTACCGTTTTAACCAGATGCCCACCGTCGTTATACGGCGGGGCGGTGGCACTTCTGGACGAGAGCACGTAGCTCTACGTCCTCCCTTTAGCGGCCGCTAGGGGGCGCGTGCGCGTGGCCGGTGGCCCACGTGTGCCCGCTCGTCCCCCGAGTCCCGCGCGCGTGCCCGGCGGGCGTGATTGCCACCGGGCACACGCGCTCGTTCGTTACAGAGTGGGGACCGGGAGCTTTGTGTGTAAACACAAAGCTTTCAGTCCTGTCAGCGGGGGAAACGCTGATCTCCTGTTCATACAATGTATGAACAGAAGATCAGTGTTTTCCCCTAGTGAGTCAACCCCCCCATACAGTTAGAACACACCCAGGAACACACTTAACCCCTTCCCTGCCCCCTAGTGTTAACCCCTTCAATGCCAATGGCATTTTTATAGTAATCCAATGCATTTTTATAGCATTGATCGCTATAAAAATGCCAATGGTCCCAAAAATTTGACAAAATTGTCCGATGTGTCCGCCATAATGTCTCGGTACTGAAAAAAAATGCTGATCGCCGCCATTACTAGTAAAAAAAAAATATTAATAAAAATGCCATAAAACGACCCCCTTTTTTGTAAACGCTATAAATTTTGCGAAAACTAATCAATGAACGCTAATTATGATTTTTTTTTTACGAAAAATATGTAGAAGAATACGTATCGGCCTAAACTGAGGAAAAAAAATGTTTTTTTATATATTTTTTGGGGATATTTATTATAGCAAAATGTAAACAATATTGAATTTTTTTCAAAATAGTCGCTCTATTTTTGTTTATAGCGCAAAAAATAAAAACCGCAGAGATGATCAGATACCACCAAAAGAAAGCTCTATTTGTGGGAAAAAAAGGACCCAAATTTTGTTTGGGAGCCACATCGCACGACCGCGCAATTGTCAATTAAAGCGACGCAGTGCCGAATCACAAAAAGTGCTCTGGTCTTTGACCAGCAATATGGTCCGAGGGTTAAGTGGTTAACGAACGAAAACAAAAGCGCAAGAAACTAATACCGAAAGATCCGACATAAAACATGCTTTATTTTCGTTTTCGTTCAGATCCAACGATTTGCGATGCTTTGTCGAATTTGCGTCTTTCAATTCGACAATGCATCGAAAATCGGCGTTCTGAATACAGTGAATAGGTAGAAATTGAACGCTGAAAATTCGACGATTTTCGATGCTTTGTCGAATTTTCGTCGTTCAATTCCTACCTATTTACTGTATTCAGTGAATACAGTGAATATAGGCAGGAATTGAACGACGAAAATTCGACAAAGCATCGAAAATCGTCGAATTTTCGTCGTTCAATTTCTACCAATTCACTGTATTCAGAACGCCGATTTTCGATGCTTTGTCGAATTGAACGACGAAAATTCGACAAAGCATCGAAAATCGTCGTTTTCGGATGAAAACTTTCCCGACGAAAACGACATAAATCAAAACGATTTTCGGGGGTAACTAAATACATTTCTTCTCCAAACGAAAACGAAAAAACGAAACGAAATATTCCAGTCTGCACATGTCTAGTTCCCAGTACAGAGGAACACACATCGATCTCCTCCCCTTGTGAGTCCCCTCCCCCTAACAGTTAGAACACACTTTAGGTAACATATTTAACCCCTTCAGCGCCCCCTAATGTTAACCCCTTCCCTGCCAGTTACATTTACACAGTAATCAGTGCAGTTTTATAGCACAAATCGCTGTGTAAATGTGAATGGCCCCAAAAATGTGTCAAAAGTGTCCAATGTGTGCGCTGCAATGTCACGGTCACAATAAAAAAAAAAACGCAGATCGCCGCCATTACTAGTAAAAAAATTAAATAAAAAAATGCCATAATTCTATTTCCTACTTTGTAGACGCTAGAACTTTTGCGCAAACCAAAAATATGTAGAAGAATACGTATCGGTCTAAACTGAGAAAAAAAGTAAAAAAAAAAAAAATTATGATATTTATTAAATTAAAAAGTTAAAAATATTGTTTTTTTTTTCAAAATTGACGCTTTCTTTTGTTTGTAGCGCAAAAAAAAAATGCCGAGGTGATCAAATACCACCAAAAGAAAACGGAAAATTAAATACCTACCTTTCTTTAATTTTCCTTTCCTGGTGCCTATCCATGGCAGCATACATATGGTTGGTGGCTCCGCCCTCATCCAACCCACAGGACCAATTATAACTCTTTAAAAGAGAGCGACAGCCTCCCCTTTGACATTCTTGTAACTAGACTCAAACAATTAAGGATTTTAAGAAAGGGAGGGCGTATGCTGCCATGGATAGGCACCAGGAAAGGAAAATTACAGAAAGGTAGGTATTTAATTTTCCGTTTTCCTGGTGCCTTCATGGCAGCATACATATGGTAAATAACTCGCTTACAGGGAGGGTTGCTGCAAAAAGTATTTTAATCTCTATCCAAGAGAAAACAGCTGAACAGACTTTTCCCCCCTACATCACTATGAGTAAGAGTAGACCCCACTAGGTCATGAATGCGGTGTAGAATGACCGGTTGCCTAACGGCAGGGTGCTTGGAAGATTCTAGTGTCACTGTAGTCCAGGAAGCCGCCATTCCCCGCACAAGTATTGTTTCACTTTGGAGCAGAGGACCACTAGCCCGGTATGTTGTCTGGATAAGATGAACCATCCAACTTGATTAAGTTGTCCTCCCGTGTCCACAGCTTTCTCCCCCCCCTTTTTTTTTTTTCAAGGTAAGCTGGTAGCATGCCTGCCAGATCCAAAGATGCCTGAGGAAGTCTTCTTCTAACTGGTTTGGCCAGTCGTCAGGAGTTGTTGGAACATACTGAAAGATTTGGGACTACTAATTCTTAGATAAATTGGCTTGCAGAGGGAGCTCTGGACTTGAACTGGCAAGACTTCCAGATGACCAACTTGTTTAAATTGAAACATCGGAGGCCTAAATACCGAGTCTTGGACTTTGAGGGCCTTTGAACGGATGAGACGGTGCTTAGAAGTATGGAAAAAAGAAAAAGAAAATTGCTTTAAGAATAGCGTCTTACAGAGAAGATTCTCGTGTATGTGCAAGGAAAGACTGCGAGTATACTGAATAGCAGAGGCACATCCCCCTTTAGACGTAGTCACTCTATCTGGGAAAAAAAAGAATGATTGCCCTCGAGGCATGTTCTTATTGTGAATTCAGGTTCCATCTGATGTCTTTCAGGGCTGAAAGAGGCTTTTCTTCCTGTCAAAAGGTGCTACTGGAGGAAGACTTTTCTGGGTAAAAGTGCCATTTATCTTGTGGGAGTGACTGAACTTTCTTAGTTTTTTTCCCCCCTGCTCCATTCCTGATGATTAAATCCAGGGACTTCCGAAAGCGGATAGGAGTGAACTCTTTCGAATATGCGAATGTGCGCAACTGGAATCGGCAGAAGGACCGAACGGGGCCAGCTCGCCTGGCAGCCTGTATCAAGATTTCCTAGACCAACCGAGGATTTGTAGTTGGGGAGGTGAAACAATTCTCTGCTAGGCGCTGGCACTTAACCAGGTAGGAGGGTGTACGCCCGTATTACCCTTGAGATTGGGAAATTGTGTGAAGGAACTGGGAGCCTTCAGTGTAAAAACAAACATGCACCAAAAGGAAGAGATTTTAACTAGCGGACTGGCCCATGAGGACAGCCCCTTGGGAGGCAAGCTGAACGAAGAGCTGCGTATTGGAGCTGGTATTTTCCTTCCTAGGTGATCAGCCAAATGATTTATTCCCTTTTCTTTTTTTTTTAAACATCAACTGCTTGAGGCTGGTGAGATCCTCTTGGCCTTGAGCCATATCAGGAATGTTTTTGAAGAATGACGATCTGCCCATGTGCGTGTGTTCGTCCTTTGGGACTGGACTCAGGTTAAGGTTGACCTGATGCTCATCTGTGTGGGAATGGACTCGTCCCTCAGAGTTAATGTTCTGGCAGAATATTGATATGTCAGCGGCACCTGACTCCTGTATATTGGATACCGAACTGTCCTTATTTAAATGCCAGTTGTCTTGGGATGGGATGGCCCAAAGAGTAGGAACCAACTAGAAGTGGCTCCGCCCACCGAGAAGACTTGATTATAGCGCAGGACCAGTATTACTTCTAAAAAGTAGAATTCTCTGAGACCCGGACCTTTCCGTTAGGAAAGTCTGTTGTATGAGGTGTAGAGATGTTAATGTTCCCACCATGCTGCCAGAGTCCAGGGGGAGGATGTAGGAGGACCCCGATATGATTCCGATTGTCATGTTCCCACCTTAGGCTGTGGACTTTCTTCTCTTTTAGGGGAGACATCAGTCCCTTAGGAATATAATCTTTGCATAGGCAAAAGACTAAAACATTTTTATATATGTTTTTTTTTTTTTTTGGTAATTACCTGACCAGATGCATTCATGCTAAGGTGAACATACACCTCTTGTATATGAGGTTGGAACCCTTATTGTAATGAAATGAAGATAGAACATCTTCCTGCTCATGCGGAAAGTGCAACTTTTCCCTTCCGAAGAGATTAACACTAGATCTTTCTGCTGGGATCCGGGGCGCATGGTGTGCCTAAAGGCAGGCATTAAAATTGTAAATGAAGTCTACTAATGTCTTGGAACATAAAGGGGAAGGAGAACCTGATGAAAATGCAGGTGGAAACCCTTGAGGCTTTACAGGGACCATCTTCACTTCTGGTCGTACTGCCATGAGTCCCATTATTTTAAGGGATTCTCACCCGAGGATTGCCAGGTTGACAAGTTTGCTGTAGACCTGGGGCGAATTCCTTTGAAGGAGGGGAAAAAAAAAGAAACACACACATTTCCTTTTTTCAAATAACCAGAAAAGAAAAAGATTTGAGAGGTATGAACCCCCAAACAGCTTCCGGAACTCGTATGGGCTTTGTGTAAGCTGAATCAGAGTCCTGCGAAAAATGGGAAAAATTTCAAAAATCTATGGTTTATATAGGCTATATGAGAAACGAGGATAGTACTTAGGTAGTTCTTGCAGGTACACGTAGGAGATAAGAGTTCGGGACCTCCTTCCTCCCCCCTCTCCCTCCCTCTGGTGAGAGATTAGAGGGGGATCTAAGCACAACTGCACTTTAACACAATGGGTGTGTGGTTTTATACATATATATATATATATATATATTTTATTTTTTTCCCTCTCCTCTCAACTAACTAGAGAGGTATATGGGCGGTGGAGGATGAGAGTCGCTCTTGTCCCCTCATAATATGGAGCAGGGAGGGCACAGGAAATATGGTTTAAAATGAGGCACCTTTTGAATTAGGGTTTTTTATCTTATTTTTTCTCCTTCCTCTCACTCAACAAGAGAGGTATATGGGTAATGGAGGACGAGAGTTGCTCTGGTCCCCTCCTAATATGGAGCAGGGAGGGCACAGGAATATGTTTTAAAATGAGGCACCTTTTGACTCAAAGTTTTTTTTTTTTCCTCTCACTTAACAAGAGAGGAATACGGGTAGTGGAGGACGAGATTTGCTCTTGTCCCCTCATAATATGGAGCAGGGAGGGCACAGGAATATGTTTTAAAATGAGGGGGCACCTTTTGAATTAGGGTGTTTTTTCCTTTTTTTCCTTTCTCTCGCCACTGTGGAGGGGGCGGGGGGGGGGGTTGGAGAGAGTAGGAGAGTAGGAGATAAGGAGGAGGTTGGACTGTGCTATTGTGGTATAGGAAACTGTTTATATGTTTAATGTTGTAATTTATGTGTATGAAATGATATGAAATGATAAATGCATTAAATTGAAGAAATAAATAAATACATTTTTGTATGCTTATTGAAAATGTGGTATTAATGTATAAATGTTTTGAAAAACTCAATAAAAATAAATTAAATGCAGAGTCCTGCGATCTTTTATCCTATAATGGACCATGGTGAGTAGCAAGGACATAGGAGCCTGTTGAGCTAGAAAGTTTTTTTCCTTTTTTTTTTGGTGCTACCAAGGAGAATTGTAGAGGATTCAGTTTCCCGTTAAACCAGAATGGCAGTACCCGCTGGTTCAGCTTGAGTAAACAGGAAGTCAAAAGCGCTTCTGAATTCCGGGAGAGCTAGACGCTTTCCCTATCTTTCCTTATGTTCATGAGGGTAGCCTGGAGGTTCCTTTGCCTACTCCTATACCTCCTGGCAGTTACTGTATGCAGTAAGGCCTGAGAGGAACATTCCAGTGTTTTCGCTGCTGCCTCGACCATAGATCCTGAAGCCAATTTTAATTGCTCCAGAGAATTGAGAATTTCCTTTGGCTCGAGGCCCTGGCTCAAGGCTAATTCAAAATTGGTAGACCATGCCTTTTTTGTCTCGGCAGCTGAAGCTAAAGCGGCTACTGGTTCTCGCGCTCTCTCAGCTGTCTCATATATAGATTTGAGGCTGTTCTCAATCTTGTGACCCAATATGTCTTCTTGAGACGCTGCACCTCTTGAGGAATGTGCTGCATTTCTTACAGTAGCCGAGTGATCCATAGATGGTAAGGAAAACGGCTGAGCACTAGTGTCAGCTGGAGGGTACAGCCCACGGGGATGGATATAGGTGACCTGGCCTGCTACCATATTTCGCATTAAGGCGGCCAGAAAATTATCAGGTACCCCAGAATCGTAGTGGGGCCCTTGCTTCTCAGATGTATCTTGGGAGTCATCCAAACTGGCCCCTGCACTTATCTGCTGACCTGGGATCTTGGGGGCAGACCCCTGAAAAATATCTTTTGATGAAGAGGTAGCCTGACCTTGAGATGGAGACGACTCCTGGATTGCGTCTTTAATTATTTTCCTAATGTTGACCCAGTATTCCTCCCTCTCCTTTTCCACATTTCCGGCTGCTCCCAGAATGCAGTAACTGCAGACCAATTTTTTTGGAAGCGCATCATCACCACAGACCCAGCAGGCTTTGGGGGTGGCACGGTGATGAGGAGAGGGATACTTTCTAGCCGAATGTTGGGAAGACCTGTGGCTGTCAGGTGCGTAGGCTGAAGCAGAGTGACCACTCTTTGGGACACCATGAGCTTTGGACCCCTTCTTCTGTGCCCCTCTGCGACTTGGCTGAGGTTGCGGGCTGCAAAAGAAGGAAAGGACAGAAAAATTTGGTTTTCCTCTATAGAAGGTAGTCACGTGCTCTTTTTTATTTTAGCAGTCAGAGAGATAATCTTTTTATATAGCTAGATAGAGCAGGCAGGCTAGTCAGTTTAGCTTAATTTACAGTGTGTAGAGGATATATGTACATCCCTAGGAGTTGTACATATATTTATACACTGTATAGCTTAGCTAGATCAGTTCTTCCTAATTTACTGGCAGGCAGGTGATTGTGCTGTTTAAAGATGTTATCACAGGTATAGACACCCAGCAGGTACAATATTTAAAGGAATTTGTCTTTATTTTTTTATTTAAGCATCAATAAAATCACTGCTCCTGGAGTAGTGATTTTATTGATGCTTAACTTAAAAAAAAAAAAGAAAAATTCCTTTAAATATTGTACCTGCTGGGTGTCTATAGTTTGCCTGTGAAAACGTCTTTGAGAACCCGGGTCTTGCCCGAGGGAAGATGTATCAATGGAAAAAAAAGTTTTAAAAACAGTTGTTTTTTCAGGAGTCCTGCTCCTGGGGCAAAACTCGGGTTCTCAAAGACGTTTTCCAACAATAACTTGAATATTGGTCTTTAAAATGATCGTTTTTTAATTCAAACGTTCGAGTCCCATAGACTTTAATGGGATTCTAAATGTTTGCGCGAATGGTCGGTCTGTTCGACGGTTCTGGTGCGTACCGAACGCGGGGGTGTTCGGCTCATCCCTAGCTGTAGCATAGTGGGGAAGAAAGCTGTCAGAATTGGCATGCCAGCAGACAAGATGGCTCCCTTTGGCAGATTCTTGTTCACGGCTCTTTACGTGCACATATGATATGTGCACATGCTCATGCCCACGTGCATAAGCATTTACGTGCACCTATGCACATTGCCACGCATAGGAATTCACATAGATATGCGTGCACCCTCTGACAGATGGGCAAGGGTTGTGGGAATGAGGACCCCAAAGCATCCTTCCCATGTTGAGGGCATGTGGCCTGATACGGTTCAGGAGGGGGGGTGCTCTCGTCACCCCCTTTTCCTGTGGCCTGCCAGGTTGCATGTATTTTTATCTATATTGTCGGGATCCGACAATACATTACAGCCACAAGTAATTTTAAATTACATTTTTTTCATTCTAAATTTAATTTTGCTGTGGTACTGTTCTAAACACGTAAGTTCTGGTGCAAACCAAACCGGGGGATGTTCATCTCATCCCTAATAGTAATGCTGACATGTTTACAATGGTGGCAGAATGTGGTTGTGGTGTAAAGCCAGCAGCAGTAGAAGACGCTCATAAAGGGGTTGTAAAGGTAAATGTTTTTTCACCTTAATGCATCCTATCCAATCCTCTTCGGTTCCCAGCCTGCCTGTTGATCGGCTAGGCTGGACGCATTGATAGCAGCGCAGCCATTGGCTGGCGCTGCTGTCAATCACATCGGATGACGCGGTGCACCGGGGGCGGGGCCGCGTGATACAGTCGGTGGCTATGCCCACTGCTGTATCATGGGAGCGTGCTCGCAAAAGCTTTCCACCATGCAAGCTCACTCGCATGAAAGTGGAAAGCTTTTGCGAGGAGGAGCCGAGACAGCCGCCGAGGGACCCCAGAAGACAGGGTTAGGGGACACTCTGTGCAAAACGTGCTGCACATTGGAGTTAAGTATAACATGTTTGTTAATAAAAATAAAAAAACTTTGCCTTTAGTGTTCCTTTAATGGTGGCAGAATGCGGCAATGGTGGTAGGAAATGGTAATAATGGCAGGAAGTGGTATTTATGACATGCCTGTAGTGGTGGAAGTTGATGCTTGCACTGTACAATATCATGGGGTTCTTGGGATCAGATTCAAATAAAAACTATAAGCATTAGCATCAGGGGCTTTTTACTCATTGCTAATCCAGGACTGGTATGTTTTTAAAGGTGAGCTAGGCAACTGTGTCTGGAGTAGGGATGAGCTTTGTTTTCGAATCGAACGTATGTTCGACTCGAACATCATATGTTCGACCGCTTGTCGAAATACGAACAAAACAGGTCGTTCTCGCCAAATCTGAGTGACGCGCCACGGCCCATAATTCACTGCGGCATTGCGCGCTGATGGTTTATAGTGCAAGTGTGCTAATTACTTTCCACCTAAGCCCACTTGGTTGATAGTTTCTGGTGTGCTAATTGCTGTGAACCTAAGCCCACTTGGTTTATAGTGCAGGTGTGCTAATTACTGTGCACCTAAGCCCACTTGGTTTATATTGCAAGTCTGCTAATTACTGTGCACCTAAGCCCACTTGGTTTATAGTGCAGGTGTGCTAATTACTGTGCACCTAAGCCCACTTGGTTTATAGTGCAGGTGTGCTTATTACTGTGCACCTAAGCCCACTTGGTTTATAGTGCAAGTGTGCTAATTACTGTGCACCTAAGCCAACTTGGTTTATAGTGCAAGTGTGCTAATTACTGTTCACCTAAGCCCACTTGGTTTATAGTGCAAGTGTGCTAATTACTTTCCAACTAAACACACTTGGTATATAGTGCAAGTGTGCTAATTACTTGCACCTAAAGCTACAAGGTGTGTGTACTGACTTTGTCCACTGCAGGCCATTATAATGTCTGGAAGGACAACAAAGAGAGGGAGAGAGTCACAAGGGCAAGCAGGCTCTGCATCTAGAGGCAACAGTGCTGGAGGTGGACACAATGCATCCTTTTCAGCAGGTGACCATTGGACACGCTTGTCCATCTTTTCGGGAGCTGGCCGTGTTCAGCCTCAACATGTAGACAAATTGGTAGAGTGGATGACCAAGCCGTCCTCATCCTCCTCATCCTCTCTCACCCAGGCTGAGCTTACTTTGTCTGGCAAAGCAGCTGCCAAGGTGTCCTCTTCCCTCTGCACAATGGCATCACACACTCCTTCCCTAGTTCCACCATGTCTTCCTGAGGAGTCCCCCGAACTGTTTCAACACAGTGTTGGGTACATGCTGCATGAAAATGGGCAGCGTTTTGAAGGCTCCGATGATGGAACTCAGATAGAGGAAGGCAGTAATGTGAGAACAGAGAGAGGGGGTGCCCCAGAGGGACAGCAATCTGGCAGTTATGTTCAGCCAGCTGCAGCATACTGCCAGGTTTTCGACAGTGATGAGGAGGGAGGGGATGATGAGGTCACTGACTCTATGTGGGTGCCTGATAGGAGAGAGGAGGAGGAGGAGGAGGAGGAGGAGGAGGAGGCACAGGCACATCTCCAAAGAGGCAGGATGCCCTCCAGGGGACAGCTTAAGGGCAGCACACCAACTGCATTACATCGCAGAGCTACGCCTGTGCAGGGCACTGCTGTGTCTCAGCGTTACTGCAAAAGTTCTTTGGTGCGGGCCTTTTTTGAGACATGTGCATCAGATCGCACCATTGCTATTTGCAACATATGTCTCAAGCGTATCTCGCGTGGCCAAAACATAACCCGCTTGGACACCACATGCTTGACCAGACATATGTCGACCTGCCATGCAGTTCCTTGGCAAGCATACCTGAAAGACCCACACAAAAGAACAAAGCGGACCTCCCCTTGCCTCTCATCAGCTGGGATCACCAACCCCACTATACCCTCAGTCCTCTTTGAAGCCTGCACTGATAGGACTGAAGGTGTAGAATTAGGTGTGTCACAACCTAGTATTACATGCGGGCAATCTACTATCCGTACACCGATGGAAGATTGCAGCAAACAAATTTCCCTGCCCCAGCTGCTGCAGCGCCGAAAAAGTACTCTCCCAGCCATCCACAGGCCCAGCGGTTGAATGTAAGCTTAGCGAAATTGATAGCACTTCAACTGCTGCCTTTTCAGTTGGTAGATTCTGCCCCCTTCCGTGAGTTTGTGGAATGTGCGGTACCTCAGTGGCAAGTTCCCAAACGCCACTTTTTCTCACGTAAGGTGATTCCGGCTCTCTACCGCCATGTGGAAGGCAATGTCCATGCCTCGCTGGACAAGGCGGTCAGTGGTAAGGTGCATATTACCGCTGACTCATGGTCCAGCAGGCATGGACAGGGATGTTACCTCACTTTCACGGCGCATAGGGTGACTCTGCTGGCAGCTGGGAAGGACAAGGGCAAGGTACAGTAGTGTTGGAGGTTGTTCCGCCACCACGCCTCCAAAACAATACTACTGGTTGTGACACACCTCTCTCCTCCACCCCTCCTCTTCTTCTTCCTCTGTGGCCTCTTCCTGTGCTGATGTGTCCTCGGAACCAGCCGTGCTCCGTAGGCGTACGAGGGGCTATGCAGGAATGCAGTGCTAGAGCTGGTGTGCTTGGGAAACAGGAGCCACACTGGGGCAGAGGTCCTGTCAGCTCTGCAGGGGCAGGCTCAGAGGTGGTTGATGCCAGCTTAAGCCAGGAATGGTGGTTAGCGACAATGGCACCAACCTCCTCTCTGCCCTGCGACAGGGACAACTGACCCATGTGCCCTGTTTTGCTCATGTTCTGAATTTGGTGGTGCAGCGGTTCTTGGGCAGGTGCCCGGGCTTACAGGATGTCCTGAAGCAGGCCAGTAGGGATGATCTCTGCATTCGATACAAACGTATGTTCGACTCGAACATTGCCTGTACGATCGTTCGACGAAATTCGAACAAAACGGGTCGTTCGCGCCAAATTCGAGTGACGCGCAAAGGCCTATAATTCACTGCGGCATTGCGCGCTGATGATTGGCCAAACATGCACTATGACCCTGCATGCTTGGCCAATCACAGCGCGCAAAAAAGATGGCTTTGGCCAATTATGGCTCAGGGCTTTAGCACACGCCCCACACTATATAAGGCCGCCTGCTGGGCGGCCTCGTGTAGTGTGTTGCGGTTGTTAATGAGAGCAGTCAGAGAGACAGAGAGATAGTCTTTTTATATAGCTAGATAGAGCAGGCAGGCAGGCTAGTCAGTTTAGCTTAATTTACAATGTGTAGAGGATATATGTACATCCCTAGGAGTTGTACATATATTTATACACTGAAAAGCTTAGATAGATCAGTTCTTCCTAATTTACTGGCAGGCAGGTGATTGTGCTATTTAAAGACGTTATCACAGGTATAGACACCAAGCAGGTACAATATTTAAGGGAAATTTTGTTTTTGTTTTATTTAAGCATCAATAAAATCACTGATCCTGGAGCAGTGATTTTAATGATGCTTAACTTTAAAAAAAATTCCTTTAAATATTGTACCTGCTGGGTGTCTATAGTTTGCCTGTGAAAACGTCTTTAAGAACCCGGGTCTTGTACGAGGGAAGATGTATCAATGGAAAAAAATGTTTTAAAAAGGTAGTTTTTTCAGGAGTCCTGCTTCTGAAAAAACAACCGTTTTTTAAACTTTTTTCCATTGATACATGTTCCCTGGGGCAAGACTCGGGTTCTCAAAGACGTTTTCCAACAATAACTTGAAAATTGGTCTTTAAAATGATCGTTATTGAATTCGAACGTTCGAGTCCCATAGACTTCAATGGGGCTCTAAATGTTCGCACGAACCTGCGGTCTGTTCGAACGTTCTGGTGCGAACCGAACGCGGGGGTGTTCGGCTCATCCCTACAGGCCAGGAAAGTCTGTGTGCATTTCCGAAGGTCATATAATGCCACTGCTCGGCTGACAGACCTCCAAAGGGAATACAACCTGCCCAAGAACCGCCTAATCTGTGACATGCCCACCAGATGGAACTCTACATTGGCCATACTGCAGCGGCTGCACATGCAGCAGAGGGCCATCAATGAGTACCTGTGCCAATATGGCAGCAGAACTAGGTCAGGGGAGCTTGTTTTTTTTTCCCCACGCCAGTGGGCCTTGATCAGGGATGCATGCACTGTCCTGTCACCATTTGAGGAGGCCACGAGGATGGTAAGGAGTGACAGTGCATGCATCAGTGAGACTGTCCCTCTTATTCACATGTTGGAGCACACGCTACATGAAATAATGGACAGGGCCCTTGAGGCAGAACAGAGGAAGGAAGAGGAGGACTTCCTTACCTCTCAAGGTCCTTTTTATCCAGACAGTGGTCCTGCTTGCCCACCTAACACATAGAAAGAGGACGAGGAGGAGGTGGAGGAGGAGGAGGAGGATTGTATCAGCAGCATGGAAGTGGAGCCTAGCACTCAGCAGCAGCAGTCTTCAAGGGATCACTTACAGTCCCAAGGAACCCATGGACTCTTACGTGGCTGGGATGAGGTGGCTGCGGATCTTGTCGTCCTCAGTGACCCAGAGGACTGTGCTCCGAATGCCTCAGCAAACCTACGCTGCATGGCCTCCCTGATCCTGCAAAGCCTGTGTAAGGATCCTTGTATTCGTGGTATCAAGGAGAGTGATCATTACTGGCTGGCAACTCTCCTTGATCCACGTTACAAGAGTAAAGTTGCGGACCTTACTTACCAGAAGATGAAATATCTTCGGGAGGCCTTGCAGAAAGGTCTGTGCAACGCGTTCCCAGAACCTGGGGGATTACCAAATCCTGGACAACGTGTTGCTGAGGCTTCGATGAGTCACAGAAGAAGCGATGGAGAAGGTGGCCGTCTGACCGATGCGTTCAGACAATTTTTTAGTCCGCAGCCCCAAGGTATGACCGGTTCCATTAACCATCGCAAGCGTCTGGTTTACATGGTGCAGGAATACCTGGGGGCAAGATCAGACTTGGACACCTTGAGGATGGATCACTGGGCAGAGCTTGCACAGTATGCAATTGAGCTACTGGCTTGTCCTGCATCCAGCGTTCTATCAGAACGCATATTCAGTGCTGCTGGAGGCTTTGTGACCGATCACAGGGTGCGCCTCTCCACCGACTCCATCGATCGACTGACCTTCATAAAAATGAATCAGGCTTGGATCACCACCAGCTACCAAGCACCTGATGCTGATGTAACTGAATAATTTTTTTGAAATGTCAGATCCCTTGGAGACTGCCTATGCTGATGCTGAGTGACTGTCCTGTTATGCTGCTGACTGAATATCCTTTTCCTTCTCAATTATCTTGCTGATAGCTAGTAAGTACATTGTTGGTTCTGGCCACCTCCACCAGTGCCTAAGGCCCAATTTTTCTGCCCCTGTTTAACAGGGGCGTATAATATCATTTTTTATGCAATACTTTGCATGTGGCTCTTTGCTGCACTCCAATTACAGTATCTGTGAGGGGTTGCAGTGTTGTGCCTAAGGCCCAATTTTTCTGCCCCTGTTTAACAGGGGCGTGTAATAACTATTTTTGATGCAATACTTTGCAGCAGGGCTTATTAATGCGCTCCAACTAGAGTATCTGTGAGGAGGCGTACAGACGATCGGACATATCCGATGAAAACGGTCCGCGGACCATTTCCATCGGATATGTCCGATCGGGAGTTTGATCCGATGGCGTGTACACACCATCGGATCAAATTCCCCGCCGCCGGATGGCGCGGTGACGCGGCGGTGACGTTGACGCCGCCGCGTCACCACCACGTCACCGCACCAGGAAGTAAAACACTTCCGCGCATGCGCCGAATCCATTCGGCAGCGGCGCGGCGGCGGTGGGGGCCGACATGTCTGCTGGTAAGTGTACTAACCAGCAGACATGTCGGGCGGACAGATTCCACCGGATAGATTTCAAAGCTTGCTTTGAAATCTGTCGGGTGGAGAAATCTGTCCGCTAGCCCATACACACGAGCAGAGATGTCTGCTGAAACGGTCCATCGGACCGTTTTCAGCGGACATATCCCCTCGTGTGTACGCCGCCTAAGGGGTTGCAGTCTTGTGGCACGGCCACCAGTGCCTAAGGCCCAATTTTTCTTCCCCTGTTCTAGTATTTTTCTTTGTTTCATTCTTTTCTAATTTGGGTTTATTGTAGCTTTCTCCTAGGTTACCATCGTGTCATGTTTATTTTCCTGTACTAAATACTCATCATTGTCAATGTAAACACCACAAATCTAGATTTGTTATTTTATGCAGCATTGATATAATAATAAGCCACACATTGTTGAGTATCCAAAAATATTTATTGTTTCACATTTAAAATGTGTAATTTTGTTTTTTATCCAAAAATATCAAAATATTATATTTTTTTTTATCAAGAAACATATTTTTGGCTAGAAATATTTGTCAACATTAATGTTTTGTTGGTATTTTTTTTAGAAATATCTTTTTTTTTTCTTAGATATCTTTTTTTTGTGTATTTTCTTTGAGAATAACAAAATTAAAAAAAATATCTGGTTAAAACGCATGAACAATGACCAACTTTTTAACTTTTTTTTTAACCACTTGCTTACTGGGCACATATACCCCCCTCCTGCCCAGGTAAAATTTTGTTTTTTTTGCGCTATAAATAAAAAAAGCAAACATTTTGAAAAAAAAAATCAATATTTTTTACTTGTTGCTATAATAAATAGCCCAATTAAAAAAAAAAAAAAACAATTCTCAGTTTAGGTCTATACGTATTCTTCTACATATTTTTGGTAAAAAAAATATAAAAAATCGCAATAAGCGCTTACAAATTATAGGACAATGGCGGCGATCTGCGATTTTTTTATTGGGACTGCGACATTATGGCGGACACATCGGACACTTTTGACACATTTTTGGCGCCATTCACATTTATACAGCGATCAGTGCTATAAATATGCACTAATTACTGTATAAATGTGACTGGCATTGAAGGGGTTAACACTAGGGGGTGAGGAAGGGGTTAAATGTGTACCTGTATTGTGTTCTAACTGTAGGGGGAGGGTGGTGACTGGGGGAGGTGACCGATTGTGTCCCTATGTACAAGGGACACAGATCGGTCTCCTCTCTCCCCTGACAGGAGCTCCACGTCCCTGCTCTGTCATTGCCTTTAGCGGGTACCTGGCGGACCGCCAGGCACGCGCATCGGCATCTCGGGGATCCCAGTGGCCGGAGGAATCCAGGACATCATATGACGTCCTGTTGGATTTTCAGAGCCACCGTGAGGCCGTCATTTGACAATGGCCCGGGGGTCAGGTGATTAAACCCTCCCCAGAACATCCATTAAATCATTTAGTTTCCTATATCTCTAATAGGGGTCGATAATAAAATTTTCTCCAAGATCTTAGCTAGTCGCCTACAACCACTTTTGCCTCAATTAATACATCTAGACCAGGCTGGCTTTGTCAGCGTGACCCCGCCTCGCTCTGACGCAAGGGGCATGTCTGGGCTGTCCCAGTGACATAGCAGAGTGTGCGTCAGAGGGGGACGGGGTCACGTGATTCGTGGCCCGCCTCCCCTATAAAAGAAATGTCAAAGCTCCGGAGTGTCATTCGCTGAGCTGTGCTCTGAATGGATGGATCTTATCATCGCTGGACCAACCGGCCGTCGCTGGAGAGATCACCCGGCGCTGGATAGAAGACAACGTTAGAGCAGGGAGCAGCATCGATTGTCTATTTTCACCGCTGGATTTTCATTTGGTTTAATTAATAAAGTAATTTGTTCTACGGTGTGTGTGTTTTTTTTTCCTGAAAACTACTATTTACAATTCCTTCGTGAAATGGTAGGGGTACAGTGTACCCATTACCATTTCACATAGGGGGGGCCAGGATCTGGGGGTCCCCTTTGTTAAAGGGGTCTTCCAGATTCTGATAAGCCCCCTGCCCGCATACCCCCACAACCACCGAGCAAGGGTTGTGGGGATGAGACCCTTGTCCCCATCAACATGGGGACACGGTGCTTTGAAGGGCACGCCAAAGCACCCTCCCAATGTTGAGGGCATGTGGCCTGGTACGGTTCAGGAGGGGGGGCGCACTCTGTCCCCCCTTCTTTTCTGCGGCCAGCCAGGTCAACGTGCTCGGATAAGGGGTCTGGTGTGGATTTTAGGGCGAACTCCACGCCATTTTTTTTTAAATTTGTGGTAGAGTTCCCCTTAAAATCCACACCAGACCGGAAGGGTCTGGTTATGGATATTTGGGTGGAACCCCACGTCATTTTTTTTTTAAATTGACGGTGGGGTTCCCCTTAATATCCATACCAGACCTAAAGGGTCTGGTTATTGAATTCGGGGGGACCCCCGCACATTTTTTTCCCGAACTCCGAACCCGAACTTTCAGCAATTATTCGGGTTCGGGTCCGGGTTCGGGAAAAACCCAAAGTCCGTACCGAACCCGAACTTTCCAGTTCATTTTCGCTCAACTCTAATAGTGAGCCTATAGGGCGGATTGGCCCTGCCAACACTTGTGCTACTGAGTCCATATGTGTAACCTTTTACTGTATATTGACTTAAGTTGTATTATTTAAATCTAGTTAAGAACACATCTACATTAAATAAAAAATTGGTCTCAGAAAAAAAAAGAAAAAAACAGAATGAACGACGACATATACGACCAATTATTATGCCCACAAACATGAACCTTGACATCTATTCTTGAACTGTATATATACAACCTGAAAGAAAAAGCACATGCCGCACAATAATAAAAACAAATAATCAGAGTACACATGAAAATTACTTACTTCTTCTGATGACTTTTTTAATCCTCTCCATCTGCTCCGGCTCTCTTAATTTAAGGTCAGACCACCTTTTCCGGAGCTGTTCCCTTGACCTGCGCACCCCGAATTTCTGATGGAGACTCCTCTGCACATTGTCCATGATTTGGGCCTTCACTTTGTTTCGGTTCTTGTAAGGGCTATGTTTGCAATCATAGTCCTCCCTCCTTAGGATTGCCACCATTTCTACCACCTCCTCAAAGGACATTGGTGGCCTTGTACCTCCTGCTCCTGGTGAGTGCTACCGCCTGGCCTCGCTCCTGGTTTGAGGTTGCAGCTTGCTGTGTGTCCTCCATGGTGTCTTCACTGTCTTGCATTGACCGACTGAAAAGGGGAACCGTGCGGAGCTTCTCGCATGCGCAGTGTATAAAGGGATTTTGCATGAGTGAAAACGTTGTTCACAGTCTGTAGAAAAAGGCAGAAGAAACGATCGTGTAGTACGATGGAACGTAACTTGATTTTGGACTTTATGATCAGTGGATGAGTTTGTGGGTTAGATATGGGGAGAAAAGCTTAGTAGTAGAGGCTTGACTGACATTAGCTTTTTTTGCTTAATTTTGACTTGCAGAAATAATGTAGGCCTTCAGGGAACAGGAGTTCTTCACAGAATTTGTTCAAAGGGGGCCCCGGATGGCAACCCTCATTTTCTCGAATTTTTCTTTCCCCAAAAAATTATTTATTCAGCCAAGATCTGGCATTGGAATGCCCCCCCCCCACCCCTAAAATAATCGACATATTGTCGTGCGCTTTGGGGGGCCAAGCCTGTATGGCCAGGCTCACGGGTTGCCACTGGAACATCAATGGCCTCATCAGGCACAAGTGTCATGTAGTTTGTTGACGGTCTGTTTAGGAAATTGTGCAATATGGTGCAGCAAAGTATGACATGGTTCAGATTCTACTTAACAAAGCTACAGTCCTTGTCTTGTTTGCACCGCCTGTATACTGCTGTTCAAAGTATATAGGGCCAAAGGGTCTTGTAATGACCTGGGGGGAGTGGTGGCAGGGAAACCCATGCTATTTTTTCAGTGATTTTCATCCATATTGCAGGGACCAAACATTACTTTAAAGCCGCAAGCAGTATTAAACTACTTTTTTCTTATAGTAATCTCATTTTGTGCAGGGACGGTTCTAAACACGTGCCACCTCACAGGCATAATATAGACACACAGCAGGTATGATATTTAAAGGAATTTTGCATTTTTTTTCAATTTAAGCATCATTAAAATCGCTGCTCCATGAGAAACTACTGTTTTAAAACTTTTTTTCCATTGATACAGGGACCCGGGATCTCAAAGACGTTTTCCGACAACAACTTGAATATTTGGCTTTAAAATGAGCACTTTTGAATTCGAACGTTCGAATCCCATAGACGTCAATGGGGTTTTAAATTTTCGGTCCGTTCGAAGGTTCTGGTGCGAACCGAACGCGGGGGTGTTCGTCTCATCCCTAGTCTGGAGACAGGCAGACTTTTTTGTCTGTGACAAAACCCTCCACTCCACTAAATGCAAGTTTGGAAAGCATACGGAATACAGTTCAGTCCAGGTTCCTAGTAGAAAAACTCTTTCCAGTGATCCATCCCTTGATCCCATTCAATGCCCTTCAATCTATATAATCTGATATCAAATGTTCCAGGGGGTGCCAACAACTGCTGCCAGCAGATAACCCTGAGCATTGGACATGACCAGCTTAGTTGCTTGGAAGGAACTTTTGTTTAATGAAGAGGGGGTAGAGATGGCTGAGCTGCCATTGTCACAATGTTGTAGGACAACTCCAGAAGTGTGCCCGTGTTGCATCCTTCCTGGCCATTAGCAAAATTACCCAGTGGTCTGTAAAATATGTTTTGTCCTGACACATGCTTGCTGGACCACGTCTTTAGTTATGCAATGACTTCACACACATGATGTAGGGCATTGATGACCTTTCTTGATTGAAAGAATTGCAGAGTGGGTACCTGCCATTGTGCTACAGCACATGCCGCAAAGTAATGTAAGGGTGCAGACTACACCAGTAGAAACAAGATAAGCTGTAAAGCCGGCAATTTTGGGCATACTGGCACTGAGATTCTGGCCAGAGTGACTAAGAACATACATTTTCTTATGTTCCTACCAGCGGGGAAGACATGCAATTACTTATCTGGTCAAGGGTACAGCTGGAGATGGTAGGATGGGGTTTGGACACTTACTCTGATGTTGAAGTCTATGTTTGCCTCCATTCTGTGTGTCTCCATGCTGACCCTTTTTCCTGATGAAAGAAGGTAAACCTATAAAACCCCTTCCAAGTCTTTCATTTATATCACTGGAGGCCACAGATGAAGATTATTTTATAGTGGGAGAGAGGTGAAAAGAGAGAAGTGAGAAGCAGGAGGACTGTGGGCCTTTGCTGCCAACCAGTAGAATGTATGTGCTGCCCCCACTGAGCATTGTGGTAAACAGTTATGTGTCTCCCTATAGATTTACCATGCTTGATATCCTGCAGGAAGAGGCTGCAAACCACTATAGTGCTTTCTGTAGTAAACATAAAAAAGGCCCACACAACAGAGCTGGTCAGAATAGATGCGATAATACCAGTGATCTGCAACTATGGCACATTACCATCTGGTGTGCTTTAACAATTACAATTACCATTTTACAAGAAAAGCTGTCTGAAAATAAAGGTTGCATCATTGTGCAATCATATAGCCTTAAGTGTATATTCCATTTTACAGTGGGATCATGTTTTATAAACAGATGCTTAAAGCAAATATCTTTAGCACTTCTTTACACACACACACACACAAAAAAAAAAAAACTCCTTTGCACACTGTTTAGAATTTATTTTTTAAGCAGATAGTAGGAGAGAATCCACTAGGGTCTAAACTGAAAATAAATGTCACAACAGACTATAAATGGTTGTATGGGCACAATCTTAGGGCATATGAGCCACCTGGCAGGTTACATATATGTTAAAAGAAAAAAAATCAAGACTTTAGTATCACTTTAATACAATAAACATGTTATGCTTACCTGCTCTGTGCAAAGGTTTTGCACAGAGCAGCCTGATCCTCCTCTTCACAGGTCCCTCACCGGCACTCCTGGCCCCTCCCTCCTGCCGAGTGCCCCCACAGTAAGAAGCTTGCTATAAGGGCGCCTGAGCTGCTGTTCTGTGTGTCCATTCAGACACTGGCACCCACTGTAGGTTTCAGTCGATCAGGAGGAAGAGTCCCGAACAGTCTCTTGTGCAACATCGCTGGATCGAGATGGGCTCAGGTAAGCATTAGGAGGTTGTTGTTTTTTTATCAGAATGCATATAATGCATTCAGATAACAATCCTTCCGCCTTTAGAACCACTTAAAGGAGCTGTAAACTTTCAAAGAAAAATTTCAGGTGTTCTACATACAATTGTGTTGACAAGGAACATGCTTAAAATGCTAAGGGGTGGCACATTTGCAGATGGGGTTCTTTCTCAAAGTGGGGGTATTTATATAAGTGGGAGCACTTCTAATTCTGCACTTCAGCGAATGAACAAAGCGAGGAAACACAAAACACCTTGAAATATACAGGTAACCTTGTTTACACTTTCAGCTCTTCCTCCCCTTCAAAAATGCAATGTCTACCACCCCTTCTGACAGCTGTATCTTCTATACTTAAACCAGCTCTCCAGCACACAGCTTCTCCACCCCACACTTTATATATATCACCCTCACTTCTGATCTCTTCCTATTACTGCACTCACTAACTCCGGCTAATTCTAAATCCACAAGCCCAATACTCCAAACCACTTGGGCATGTCCCTTCATATAAATCACACTCCCACATTACCTCCCTCACCCTTCTGCTTCTCCTATTCTCTGGTGTTGTATGCCCAAATCCTGGGCCTCCTTCATATAACTACTCAATGCAACCATTACCCTACACCCTCTGGCTGCAGCCGCAATGCACATAATCTAGTTCCCATTTATCTTCTTCCCAAGTCCAGACTCCCTTTCTCTTGCGCCCATTGGAATGCTCGCTCTGTCTGTAACAAACTCACCTCCCTCCACAATCTCTTTATCACTAACTCATTTAATCTATTCACCATTACCGAAACCTGGCTTCACGAATCCGACACTGTGCCTTCTGCTGCTCTATCCCACTGTCTTCTTTGGACTCACTTACCTAGACCCAGTGGACACAAAAGAGGGGTTATTGGAATCCTTATAGCCCCCACATAGCACCTTTCAAGTACATTACCCACCTCCCTATCTGGCACTCATTTGAGGCACACTGCATTTGTCTCTTGTCCCCAGTTTCTCTAAGGATAGCTGTGATCTACCGGCCTCCTGGTCCAGTATCATCCTTTCGTGATGACTTCTCTGCCTGGCTACCATACTTTCTCTCTTCTAAAATCCCCACAATCATTCTTGGGGACTTCAACATCCCTACTAATACTAACATTCCTTCCTGCAACTTCCAAACTTCTCAGTCTAACCTCCTCCTTTGACCTGAAGCAATGGATAAAGGCTAATACTCACTCTAAAAGGCATGACCCTTGACCTCGTCTTTTCCAACCTATGTACTCCATGCAACCTCTCCAACTATCCTTACCCTCTCTATAATCACTACCTTATTAATGTCACTCTCTCCCTCTCTTCCGCCTCCTCTCCCTCCAAAAGGCTAATGGTTACCCTTAGAAACTTTCGCCATCTCAACCCTTCTTTTCTCTACTCTGCGACTAACCACCTCTATGACAAAAATGCACCCCTGTCCTGCATTGACCTAGATACTTCTGTCTACAACAATTAAATAAATGTAACATCATAGATATGTGACCTTACGGAAGTTGCCAACACCCCAGATCAATCAGAAAAATAGGAAAATCCCCCCGGGGAGGGGCTTTTAAGACAACAGTAGTAAGCATAGACGTGATAGTAGATAGTAGTACTCTGTACTATCACGTCTACGCTTACTACTGTTGCCTTAAAAGCCCCTCCCCAGGGGATTTTCCTATTTTTCTGTCTACAACAATTAAACTTCTAGCTTCACTGAACACACTGGCCTTACTCACTACACACAGAATAAGGCCATGTCCCCTTCAACCCTGGCAAACAGATGATAATAGAAGTCTGAAAAAACACAGCCGTGCTCTTGAGCACCTGTGGTGTAAGACAAAGTCCCAATTTGCCCTCCAAAAATTCAATTTCAGCCTCCTCACTGCCGAGCAGACATATTTCATCACTCTCATTTAATGTCTTTAACTCTCTACTTCGTCCTCTACTGTCTCCACCCACTAACTCACTCACTGCCCAGGAGATCGGAAATCACTTCAAACTGAAGATAGATACAATTTGCAAGGAGATTTCTACTGTTCATATACCTTCCATGCTTTACACCTCATTCCCACAGGTACAATCATTACTTCCCTCTTTCAAGCCCACCATTATAGACACGGTTGCTAAATGTCCATCTTGCTAATTGCACTTTGGATCCTGTTCCCTCGCAAATGCTACGTTCACCCTCTAGCTCTATTCTACACTCTCTAACCCACATCTTCAATCTCTCCTTCTCTTCTGGCATTTTCCCTAACTCTTTAAAACAGGGATCTCCAAACTACGGCCCTCCAGCTGCTGTGGAACTACACTTCCCATGAGGCATTGTAAAACTCTGACATTCGTAGACATGACTAGGCATGATGGGAATTGTAGTTCCTGAACACCTGGAGGGCCGTAGTTTGGAGACTCCTGCTTTAAAACATGCTCTTTAAAACATGCACTTGTCAGCCTTATACTGGACCTCACTGGACCCATTATATCTTAACAACCCACGCCTCATCTCCTTGCGCCCCTTTTTATCCAAACTCCTTGAACATTTAGTCTACAACCCACTGAGTGTCCACCTTACTGATAATAGCCTTCTTGATTCCCTTCAGTCTGTATTTTGTCCTCAACATTCCACAGAACCTGCTCTCCTAAAACTAACAAACGATATACTAACGGCAAAAAATAAGGGACACTATTCTGTACTCCTACTCCTGGACCTCTCTACTGCCTTCAATACGGTTAACCACCCCCTCCTTCTCAAAAAACTCCACGCCTTTGGTCTCCGTGACTGTACTCTTCACTGGTTCTTTACCTACTTATGCAACTGCACCTTTAGCGTTACTTACAATTCTACTTCCTCCCCTCCTCTTCCTTTCTCTGTTGGGGACCCCCAAGGTTCTCTCTTATGTTCAATCTACACCTCCTGCCTGGGTCAGCTGATAGCCTCCCACGGCTTCCAATACCATCTCTACACTGGTGACACTCAAAATCTATTTTTCTGTTCAAAATGTTGTATTGATCACAGCCAGTAAACAGTAATTAACAATCACAAAAGAGAAAAATAGAAAAACTTTAACTTACATAGCGTCAGGTAAAAAAGGTAATGCAAAGAAAGTACATGAGCGGTATTGTTAGTCATAACGGGTACAGTCTATCAATAACAAGGACTTGAGCTTCAGAAACTATTAGTACATGTAACTCTGCATGATGAGGATCAAAGATCCATGAAGTAAGTTAAGGAAGCAACTGGTAACATCAATGGATGGCATGAATATGAACTAAACGTATATTTGGGGAGAAGGAGAAAATCAGAGAAAGAGAAGCAAGAAAAGAAGAAAAGAAAGAAACAGAGAAAGAGGAGAGAAAGGTGATCAGGAGGACTGCACATACCCACAGGGTATAATGGCAGCAATAAAGATGTCAAGGGGAAAAAAGCTATGGATTCTTATCAAAATCTGGAGGCAGGAAATGTTCCACTCATGGATGTCATGTTTTAAGATGTTGGGGGATTCGATCTAAAATTGTTGCCTCAATTTTGCTATGTATCATAGCTTGGGTGATTCTGTTTTTGACTTCAGCTATATTTAATATTGGGGTCTTCCAAGTTCATGCTATCGTCTGTTTAGCTGCCGTTGTCACTTGTAAAAGGACATGGGTTTGGGATTTAGTATAATCTGTCAGAATATGGTTTAGCAAGAATAGAGATGGACCAGGGTCTAGGGTAGTCCGAAGGAGTGTAGAGGCCATGTAAAAAATTGTTGCCCAGAAGTGTCGCACAATCGGGCACGACCACCATATATGGGCATGGGTACCTATCTCACCACTAGGGATGATCTGAACACCCCGCGTTCAGTTCGCACCAGAACCGTCGAACAGACCGAACGTTCGTGCGAACATTTAGAACCCCATTGAAGTCTATGGGACTCGAACGTTCGAATTCAAAAGTGCTAATTTTAAAGCCCAATATTCAAGTTATTGTTGGAAAACGTCTCTGAGAACCCGTGTCTTGCCCCAGGGAACATGTATCAATGGAATTTTTTTTTTTTAAATGTATTTTTTTCTGGAGCAGCGATTTTAATGATGCTTAAAATGAAAAAAAAAAATACATTTAAATATCATACCTGCTGGGTGTCTATAGTAGTGGCACATGTTTAGAACTGTCCCTACACAAAATGAGATTACTCTCAGAAAAAATACATTTAATACAGCTTGCGGTTTTAATGTAATGTTTGGTCCCTGCAATATGGATACAAATCATTGAAAAAAATAGCATGGGTTTCCCTGCCACCACTCCCCCCAGGTCATTACAAGACCCAGTGCCGATCCTGACCTCCCTGGGGCCCTAAGCAAAATTACATGGAAATGAGAAGTGGGGGGCGCTGACGACAGTGACATGTCACATTAAAGAAAGTTGAGAAGCAGGGGGAGGGGGTGTTCTGCTGTCAGAAATGACTCAGCCAGCGAGTTTAGAAGCGGGGTGAGGAGGCGAAAATGACTAAACACCACAAGTGCAGTAACAGAAAGTACGTTTAGGTGCTATTAAACAGCACACGTGCAGTAACAGCAAGTACGTTTAGGTGCTATTAAACAGCACACGTGCAGTAACAGCAAGTACGTTTAGGTGCTATTAAACACCACAAGTGCAGTAACAGCAAGTACGTTTAGGTTCTATTAAACAGCACACGTGCAGTAACAGCAACTGCGTTTAGGTGCTATTAAACACCACAAGTGCAGTAACAGCAAGTACTTTTAGGTGCTATTAACCAGTTAAGGACCGCCGCATGTACATTTACGTCGGCAGAATGGCACCGACAGGCACATCAACGTATATATACGTTGGTGCCTTGAGGGGGTTCGGGGGTCCGATCGGACCCCCCCCCCGTACATGCGGCGGTTCCTTTAGCTCCGGGAGCGATCCGGGATGAGGGGGCGGCTACTCGTTTTCAGCCACCCCCTCGCGATCGCTCCCAGCCAATGCGCGCGCCCGCCAGCCTCTTCCTGTGCTAAGTGTAAACACAGGAAGAGGGAAGTGCTGTGTTCCTCCTCGTGTCGGTCTTTTCGTCCGATGCTGAGGAGAGAACACATCACACAGTAAGTTGCACCAAGCATCACACTGACACAGGTACACATAGGCACACTTAACCCCTTCCTGTCACCGCCGATCGCCCCCCCCAGTCCACTGTAACATTGTGTCACTGAATACAGTTATCATTTATTTCTGATAACTGCATTTAGTGTCAGTGTTGCAGTAAAAAGTGTCAGGGCAGTTAGTCTTAGCCCCCTTTAGGTCTAGGGTAGCCCCCTACCCCCCCCTAATAAAGGTTTAACCCCTTGATCACTGCCCTAGTTAACCCTTTCACCCCCTATTGCCAGTGTCACTAAGCGATCGATTTTCTGATCGCTGTATTAGTGTCACTGTTGCCGCTAGGCAGTTAGTTTTTTTTGAGGTTCGCCGCCAGGTTTATATAGCGCTAGGTACCCCCATAAATAAAGTTTTTAACCCCTGATTGCCCCTAGAGTTAACCCTTTCACCAGTGATCACCATATAAGTGTCACTGGTGACGCAGGTTAGCCAGTTAGTTATTTAGGTTTTTAGAAAGCGTTAGGTACCCCCATATATTACCATACAAAGGTTTTAACCCCCTGATTGCCCCTTAGTTAACCCTTTCACCAGTGATCACCGTATAAGTGTTACGGTTGACGCTGGTTACTTAGTTTGCTGTTTATAGCATCAGCGCACCCGCCGTATATTACCCAATAAAGGTTTAACCCCCTGATCGCCCGGCGGGTGATTTAAATTAAATTTTAGCGCCAGTTAGGGTGTGCATCGCCCCAGGCAGTGTTCGGTTAGTGCCAGTAACGCTTACACCCACTCGCAAAGCATACACCCCCCTTAGTGGTATAGTATCTGAACAGATCTATACCTGATCTGATCAGATCTATACTAGCGTACCCAGCAGTTTAGGGTACCCAAAAACGCATTGTTAGCGGAATCAGTCCAGATACCCGCTAGCACTTGCGTTTTGCCCCTCTGCCCAGCCCAACCCACCCAAGTGCAGTATCGATCGATCACTGTCACTTCAAAAACACATCACACACAACTGCAGCGTTCGCAGAGACAGGCCTGATCCCTGCGATCGCTAACAGTTTTTTTGAAGCGTTTTCTACATTTGCCTTTCTATAGCCAGGTGCTTTTTTTACCCGTGAATCATCACCAGTCTACAACTAAATTTAGAGCCCAAAATGGCAAAGGGGATGTACAGTGGTGAAGAGGCTGTTAGGTTCATGTGCATGTCGTCAGATGATGATGAGGAGGTCACGCATCTGACAGATTCGGGCTCAGAATATGATCCTGTTTACGACAGCGGCTCCATGTCAGATAGCTCGGACGACGGAGTAGTGGTCCCTGCTAAGGCCAGGCGCACCCGACCCCGTTCTAAGGTTGTTGAGGAGCAAGAACCGCAGGACCCTTGTATGGAGCAGAGAGCGAGTACTAGCGCCGCTATTCCTTTTGGTGGATTGGCAAGCACCAGCGGCCTAGTACACCCTGGTCGTTCATCCAGCACTGCAGTATCACGTGGTGACGTGGCGAGTCCCATAAGTGCAGTTCAAGCTGGCGAGGTGGCAAGCACAAGTAGTGACCCGCTGCCACCAAGAAGAAAACAAAGACAGGCCCGTCGTGCCCATAGTGCCCTTCCTGCAGAATTCGCCTATCCTGATTGGGTCCCCACCACTTCTGCAGCACCCGTACTTCCCCCATTCACTGGCAAACCCGGAATTCAGGTGGATACAGCGAATTTTATGCCACTTGATTTTTATTCGCTGTATTTCACAGAAGATCTCTATAGATCTATTGTGGACCAGACTAATTTATATGCTGGTACCTACATCGCCGCTAATCCCCAGACCCTCCTTGCCAAAGAATGGAAACCTCTTGAGGTTTCCGAATTTAAGACCTTTCTGGGCCTTACCCTCAATATGGGCATACACAAATTTCCTCAATTGCGCATGTATTGGTCCACAGAGCCAATTGACCAAATGCCCATATTCTCTGCTCACATGGCCAGGAAACGATACGAGACGATCCTGCGGTTCCTGCATTTCAGCGACAATGCACTCTGTCGTCCACGTGGAGACCCTGAATTTGACCGGCTCTACAAAATTCGGCCCCTCATAAACCATTTCAACGAACGTTATGCAGCCTTGTTTAATGCCCAGCAAGTTGTCTGCGTTGACGAGTCCCTGGTTAAATTTGCTGGCCGCTTGTCTTTCAAGCAGTTCCTTCCCAGCAAGCGTGCCAGATACGGGGTCAAGCTCTATAAGCTCTGTGACAGGGCAACAGGCTACACATGGAGCTTTAGGGTTTATGAGGGCAAAGATAGTCACGTAGAGCCGGAAGGATGCCCAGATTACATGGGGAGCGCTGGCAAGATTGTCTGGGACTTGGTGTCACCCTTATTCGGAAAGGGGTACCACTTGTATGTGGACAATTATTACAGCAGCGTGCCACTTTTTAGTCACTTGTTTGATCATCAGATTGGAGCATGTGGCACCGTGCGACCTAATCGCCGGGGCTTTCCCCAGCGGCTTGTAGATGCCCGTATAAAGCTGGGGGCGAGAGCCTGCTGCAGATGTAATAATTTGCTCGCTGTGAAGTGGCGGGACAATAAGAATGTTTTCCTTCTTACCACCCTTCACGCAGACACGACAGTACAAATTCGTACGGCGACTGGTGTTGTGGAGAAACCCCTCTGTGTCCACGAATATAACCAAAATATGGGAGGGGTGGACCTCAACGACCAGTTGATGGCGCCGTATCATATTGCCCGTAAATCGAGACGCTGGTACAAAAAAGTGTCTCTACATTTATTCCAATTGACTTTGCTGAATGCTTTTGTCTTATACAAAACTTCAGGACAGAATGTATCCTTCCTCCAATTCCAGAAGGATATCATCAACGGACTCCTGTATCCAGGAGGTTTTCCACCTCACCGTCCCCTACCAAATGCAGTAAGCCGACTGCATGAGAGGCATTTTATATATGCCCTCGAGAGTACCCCTACCCAACGAGCCCCCCAAAGAAGATGTCGTGTCTGTAGCAAGCGCGGATTTAGGTGTGACACCCGTTATTTTTGTCCCCGATGTCCTGCCGATCCTGGTCTTTGTATTGGCAAATGTTTTGAACGCTTCCACACACTAGTGAAGTATTAGCGTAGGGCAAAACATATCACAGGCTAGGCACACGTACACAGGGTCTCCCAAGATGCCATCGCATTTTGAGAGACCCAAACCTGGAACCGAAAAGTTGAACAGTTACAGTTACAAAAAAAAGTGTAAAAAAAAAAAAAAAGTAAAAAGTAAAAAAACACAAAAAAAAATATAAAATAAAAAAAACAAAAATAGTTGTCGTTTTTATTGTTCTCTCCCTCTCTATTCTCTCTCTATTGTTCTGCTCTTTTTTACTCTATTTTATTCTGCAAAGTTTTATTGTTATGTTTTTTCATGCTTGCTTTTCAGGTAAGTAATTTACTTTACTGTTTTCAGGTACGCCATTCAGCTGTTGCGCGGACTTATTTATCTTGACAGCAACGGCGTTTGCTCCCACGATATATAAAGCCGTGACTCCAGTGCTGTAGGAGGTGATTTCACCACCACAGTTAAAAAAAGAGCATATATGCCGAAGCATGGGGGCACTAGGGGTGGAGGAGCGATTTTGCTCCTAATGCCGCGTACATACGGTTGACATTCCTACGGAGGCTTTCCCGTGGAAAAGTCTGATCATGTGTACACGGCATAGAAAAGTCTGACCATGTGTACACGGCATAGAAAAGTCCAACCGTGTGTACGCGGCATAACTTTTTTGCGGGAGGATGCCCCCATGCTTCGGCATATATATATATATATATATATATATTAGGCACAGGTTGCGTTAAAAAAAATGTTTTATTTTTTACTATGTTTTTTTTATTGGTATTTGCTTTGCAGGTATGGTATGATCTTACTGTTATACTGTAATGTTACTTTGTTTTAATGTTAACCATCATTTGCTTAGCAGGTACGCCATTCAGTTGCAGCGCGGATTTATTTAGCGTGACAGCAACAGCGTTTGCTCCCACGATATATATAAAGCTGCGACTCCAACGCTGTAGGAGGTGATTTCACCACCACAGTCCAAAAAAGAGCATATATGCCGAAGCATGGGGGCATTAGGGGCGGAGGAGCGATTTTGCTCCTAATGCCGCGTACATACGGTTGACCCACCTACGGAGGCCTTACCCGTGGAAAAGTCTGACCATGTGTACACGGCATAGAAAAGTCCGACCGTGTGTACGCGGCATAGAAAAGTCCGACCGTGTGTACGCGGCATAACTTTTTTGCGGGAGGATGCCCCCATGCTTCGGCATATATAAATTCACTCCTCACTACCTATCACAGTTTCGAAGGCCATAAAATGTCAAAATAGCACAAAAAAAAAACCAAATGACCCCATTTTGGAAAGTAGACACCCCAAGGAAACTACTGAGAGGCATGTTGAGTCCATAGATTTTTTTTTTTTGTCCAAAGTGATTGAATAATGACAAAAAAATAAATAAAAAATAAAAAAATTGCCACTAAATGATATATTGCTCACACATGCCATGGTTATATGTGGAGTTGCACCCTAAAATACATTCTGCTACTTCTCCTGAGTACGGGGATACCACATGTGTGGGACTTTTTGGGAGCCTAGCCGCGTACGGGACCCCGAAAAACCAAGCACCGGCTTCAGCATTTCTAAGGACGCAAATTTTTGATTTCACTCCGCACTACCTATCACAGTTTCGAAGGCCATAAAATGCCAAAATGGCACAAAACCCCCCCAAATGACCCCATTTTGGAAAGTAGACACCCCAAGCTATTTGTTGAGAGGCATATTGAGTCCATGGAATATTTTTTTTTTTGCCCCAAGTGATTGAATAATGACCAAAAAAAATAATAAAAAAAAAAATGTACAAAACATTGTCACTAAATGATATATTTCTCACACATGCCATGGTTATATGTGGAATTGCACCCCAAAATACATTCTGCTGCTTCTCCTGAGTACGGGGATACCACATGTGTGGGACTTTTTGGGAGCCTAGCCGCGTATGAGACCCCGAAAACCAATCACCGCCTTCAAGATTTCTAAGGACATAAATTTTTGATTTCACTCACACAAATCTTGAAGGCAGTGCTTGGATTTCGGGGCCCCGTACGCGGATAGGCTCCCAAAAAGTCCCACACATGTGGTATCCCTGTACTCAGGAGAAGCAGCAGAATGTATTTTGGGGTGCAATTCCACATATGCCCATGGCATGTGTGAGAAATATATCATTTAGTGACAAAGTTTTGTAATTTTTTTTTTTTGGTCATTATTCAATGACTTGGGACCAAAAAAAAAAATATTCCATGGACTCAACATGCCTCTCAGCAAATAGCTTGGGGTGTCTTCTTTCCAAAATGGGGTCATTTGGGGGGGTTGTGTGCCATCTTGGCATTTTATGGCCTTCAAAACTGTGATAGGTAGTGAGGAGTGAAATCAAAAATGTATGCCCTTAGAAAGCCTGAGGCGGTGATTGGTTTTCGGGGCCCCGTACGCGGCTAGGCTCCCAAAAAGTCCCACACATGTGGTATCCCCGTACTCAGGAGAAGCAGCAGAATGTATTTTGGGGTGCAATTCCACATATGCCCATGGCATGTGTGAGAAATATATCATTTAGTGACAACGTTTTGTAATTTTTTTTTTTTGGTCATTATTCAATGACTTGGGACCAAAAAAAAAATATTCCATGGACTCAACATGCCTCTCAGCAAATAGCTTGGGGTGTCTTCTTTCCAAAATGGGGTCATTTGGGGGGGTTGTGTGCCATCTTGGCATTTTATGGCCTTCAAAACTGTGATAGGTAGTGAGGAGTGAAATCAAAAATGTATGCCCTTAGAAAGCCTGAGGCGGTGATTGGTTTTCGGGGCCCCGTACGCGGCTAGGCTCCCAAAAAGTCCCACACATGTGGTATCCCCGTACTCAGGAGAAGCAGCAGAATGTATTTTGGGGTGCAATTCCACATATGCCCATGGCATGTGTGAGAAATATATCATTTAGTGACAACGTTTTGTAATTTTTTTTTTTGGTCATTATTCAATGACTTGGGACCAAAAAAAAAAATATTCAATGGACTCAACATGCCTCTTAGCAGTTTCCTTGGGGTGTCTACTTTCCAAAATGGGGTCATTTGGGGGGGTTTTGTGCTATTTTGGCATTTTATGGCCTTCGAAACTGTGATAGGTAGTGAGGAGTGAAATCAAAAATTTGCGCCCTTAGAAATGCTGAAGGCGGTGCTTGGTTTTTGGGGTCCCGTATGCGGCTAAGCTCCCAAAAAGTCCCAAACATGTGGTATCCCCATACTCAGGAGAAGCAGCAGAATGTATTTTGGGGTGCAATTCCACATATAACCATATCATGTGTGAGCAATATATCATTTAGTGACAACTTTTTGTAAACATTTTTTATTTTAATTTTTTTTGTCATTATTCAATCACTTGGGACCAAAAAAAAAAAATATTCAATGGACTCAACATGCCTCTCAGCAGTTTCCTTGGGGTGTCTACTTTCCAAAATGGGGTCATTTGGGGGGGTTTTGTACTGCCCTGCCATTTTAGCACCTCAAGAAATGAGATGGGCAGTCATAAAATAAAAGCTGTGTAAATTCCAGAAAATGTACCCTAGTTTGTAGACGCTATAACTTTTGCGAAAACCAATAAATATACGCTTATTGCGATTTTTTTTACTAAAGACATGTGGCTGAATACATTTTGGCCTAAATGTTTGACTAAAATTTAGTTTATTCAATATTTTTTACTTGTTGTTATAAGAAAAATCTTTTTTTTTCAAAATTTTCGGTATTTTTCCGTTTATATCGCAAAAAATAAAAATCGCAGAGGCAATCAAATACCATCAAAAGAAAGCTCTATTTGTGGGAAGAAAAGGACGCAAATTTCGTTTCGATAGAACATTGCATGACCGCACAATTACCAGTTAAAGCAGCGCACTGACAAATTGTAAAAACACCTTGGGTCTTTAGCCTGCATATTGGTCCGGGTCTTAAGTGGTTAAACAGCACACGTGCAGTAACAGCAAGTACGTTTAGGTGCTATTAAACAGGACACGTGCAGTAACAGCAGCTGCGTTTAGGTGCTATTAAACAGCACACATGCAGTAACAGCAAGTATGTTTAGGTGCTATTAAACAGCACACGTGTAGTAACAGCAACTGCGTTTAGGTGCTATTAAACAGCACACGCGCAGTAACAGCAACTGCGTTTAGGTGCTATTAAACACCACAAGTGCAGTAACAGCAAGTATGTTTAGGTGCTATTAAACAGCACACGTGCAGTAACAGAAAGTACGTTTAGGTGCAAATAAACAGGACAAGTGCAGTAACACTGAGTACGTTTAGGTGTAAACTAAACAGCACACAGGCAATACAACACGTTAGAACACTGCAGCTAGCACAATCTACTGCCTGACAAATAGGAATAGCTGATCTAGCTAAGGTATACAGTGTATGAATATATGTACAACTCCTGGGATGTATATATATCCTCTACACACTGTAAATTTAACTAAACTGACTAGCCTGTCTGCTCTATCTATCTGGTAGAAAAGACAATGTCTCTCTCTCTCTCTCTCTATAGGACTTCTCTCATTAACAACGCCGCAACACACTACACGCGCCCGCCTTGCAGGCAGCCTTTTATAGTGTGGGCGTGTGCTAAAGCCCTGAGCCAAAATTGGCTAAAGCCATCCAGGCTTTGGCCAATTATGGCTCTTCGTTTTTTGCGCGCTGTGATTGGCCAAGCATGCGGGACATACAGCATGCTTGGCCAATCATCAGCGCGCAATGCTGCAGTGAATTATGGGCATTGCACTTCACTCGAATTTGGCGACCCGTTTTGTTCGAATTTCGTTGAACGTACGAACAGACGATGTTTGGGTCGAACATACGTTCGACTCAAACACAAAGCTCATTCCTACTCACCACATCTTTGATAGCATAATGGGGAGTAATTAGGTACAAATTTAGATATCCTCACTGGAACTAGGTACCAGAGCATGAGAACCTTGTAGCATGCTTTGAGTTCGATTATATTATTTAAGGCAATTTTAGTGTTAGTCCATATATCTATCCAGTCATCATCATCAATATCAATTGCAAGGTCCTTAGACCACAAATCTATTTTTCAACCCCTCAACTCACTCCTTCAGTCTTCTCACGTATCACTAATTTACTATCAGATATATCAGTTTGGATGTCACACCACTTCCTCAAACTCAATCTATCCAAAACCGAACTTATCATTTTTCCTCTGTCACAATTGATGGCACAACTATCAGCCCATCCCCACATGCCAAGGTCCTAGGAGTAGTCCTGGACTCTGAACTCTCCTTTAAGCCCCGCGTTTAATCACTGTCCAAATCTTGCCACCTCAACCTTCGCAACATCTCCAAAATATGCTCCTTTCTAACCAATGACACAACAAAGCTCTTAATTCACTCCCTGGTCATCTTTTTCCTTGATTACTGCAACTCCCTCCTCATTGGCTTACCTCTGCATATCTCCCTTCAGTCCATCATGAATGCTGCTGCCAGACTCATTCACCTTACCAACGACTCTGTCTCTGCTACTCTTCTCTGTCAATCCCTCCACTGGCTTCCGCTCACCCAACAAATTAAATTCAAAATACTAATAACTACCTACAAAGCCATCCACAGCTCTGCCCCCAGCTACATCACTGACCTAGTCTCAAAATACTGACCTAATCGTTCTCTTCATTCTTCTCAAGACCTCCTGCTCTCTAGCTCTCTCATCACCTCCTCCCATGCTCATCTAAAGGACTTTTTCAGAGCCTCTCCAACCCTATCGAACTCCTTACCCCAATCTGTTCATCTAACCATATCACCCCGATTTTGAGAACTTTGCATTGGCTGCCTGTTCGGAAGCGGGTTCTGTTTAAATGTGGCTGTTTTATACATAGGATAATCCACGGAGGTGGACCAGAGTGCGGAAAAATTTCACACCATATGCTCCTAGTAGAGCACTATGTTCAGCAGGACAATTGAATGTCGTTGTCCCCAGGATAAGGAAACAGACGAGGAGGACATGCTTTCTCGGTGCAGGTGGGTAAGGTTTGGAATGATTTACCGTTGGTCCTAAAAAATACCACCAATTTGCTAAGCTTCAGGAAGAGTTTGAAGACCTTGCTCTTCCAGAAGTGTTATGGGGGACTATAGGCCACTGCATCCTGGCCAGTTAAGGATCTATATTAAGACGATCAGAATCTCCCTGCTCACTATGAGTCTTATGCATCGAGGCCCATGGGTAAGACTGCGTTTACAAGCATTTTTTAATAATAATAATAATATCTCCTTCTCCATTAGCTTTTAGACGATCCCTAAAAACCCTCCTCCTCAGAGAAGCCTATCCTACCCACACCTAACAACTGTATTTTCATCTTGTCCATATGATCATCCCCCACAGCTACTACCCTTTGTCCAACTTAACCCTTCCTTCTAAATTGTAAGCTCTAACGAGCAGGCTCCTCTGATCCCTCCTGTAGTGAGTTGTATTGTAACTGTACTGTCAGCCCTGATGTTGTTAAGAGCTGTGCAAACTGTTGACGCTATATAAATCCTGTATGATATTAATAATAATAATTTCAAGTACTCCCCATTTTTCACTACCCTCTGAACTCACCCTTGTAGCCAGTTTTCAATCCAGGTAATCACCCGTTGGTCCATTCCAACAGACCTTAGCTTGTACAGTAAACGTTTGTGGGGAACTGTATCAAATGCCTTTGAAAAATTCAGATACACTATGTCTACAGGCCGTCCTTCATCTAGATCAGGGATCTCCAAACTACGGCCCTCCAGTTGTTCAGGAACTACAATTCCCATCATGCTTAGTCATGTCTGTGAATGTCAGAATTTTACAATGCCTCATGGGAAATGTAGTTCCGAAACAGCTGGAGGGCCGTAGTTTGGAGATCCTTGATCTAGATGGCAGCTCACCTCCTCATAGAAGGTTAATAGATTTGTTTGACAAGAACGATGATAATGTTATCGTTTTTATTACTAAAATCTTGTATATAGTCCCTTATCATCCCTTCCAAGAGCTTGCATACTATTGATGTTAGGCGAACTGGTCTGTAGTTCCCAGGGATATATCTTGGTCTTTTTTTAAAGATTGGTGCTACATTGGCTTTTCTCCAATCAGCTGGTACCATATCAGCCAGTGGACTGTTCCTAAAAATTAGGAACAACGGTCTGGCAATTACTTGACTGAGTTCCTTAACCACTTTACGCAAATTGCCATACCTGTACGTCGCTACTAGCTGCCATAACCCTGGTATTTTCAGAAATGGTGTGCGTTTTGCTTTAGGATAAAAGTGGTTTCTGTGGCGGATTCACCGAAAGATCACTTTTATTGGGGATGGGAGAGGGCCCCCCTCCCACCGCGCTCCGGCCGTATCCGCCGCTTAGCGGTGGTGACGATAGCTTTCTCTGTCCTGGATGCCTGGATGCCGAGTGAGGCAAAGATGGCAAAGATGGTCCCCCTTTGGCTCCATTCATAGATTTTAAGCTCTAATAAGCAGGGCCCTCTGATCCCTCCTGTAGTGAATTGTATTGTAACTGTACTGGCTTCCCTAATGTTGTAAAGCGTTGCACACACTGTTGGCGCTATATAAAGCCTGTATAATAATAGTAGACAGCACATAGAACAAGCAGATAATAATATAGCAGAAATAAGGCATTTTCGGTCTACATCTGCTCCTTCACTGTCCAGTCAGCAGGTTGGGGGTGGAGAGAGGACATCAGGAATGGATGGACAGGAATACAATTTTTTCGGCAGATTTGTCCATAAACAGTAGGTGGTTTATCTGTGCATTTAGCTGGTATGCCTGGAAGTTAGCATTAAACTCTCCCATGGCTTTTGTCTCTGATTTACACAATTTCAGATTTTCTCAGTGATGTAGAAAATATGAGATTTAAGAAAAAAATAAAAAAAAACATGTTTAAGTCTGAAATCAATGTAAAATGTCCCTGACTACCACTAAACCAAACCGACTGACAAGCACTGTGGATACGTTTTTTGAAAACTTAATTGTGCGTATTGAGGGAATGGATCTTTTGGGAGAGGTAAGAATTCATAAAGTTACAGCTTTAAACTAGACACAGGCTTGCATTTTTGGAGCCAGGAAAGTAGGGAATCTATAATATCCAGTTAAAGTATATTTAAACCCAAGAAGAAACAATTACCGTAATTCATTGCAGCTTGCCAGTCCTTAGATATGATGCTGGCTTTATTTTCTATTTCAGGCTTTTTTTCCTTTAATTTGACCTAGGGAACTTACAGTTACATATGTCCTCTCCTAAAAATGACAACACTGCTTAGAATGTCAGCACAGCACAGGCACAGAAAATAAAAAGCTCACTGGATTTCTGTCAAGAACCAAATGTGTTCAATAGTATATTTAACAGACCAAACAAGTGGAAATAAGAAAAGTTAATTGTTAGTTTTTTTTTCACTTTAGGTTAACACTTGGACATTGGGGTGAATGTGGATTGTGTTGCATAAAAAAGTATGCAATAATCACAGGACATATTCACCTCCACCTTAGCAGTTCATGAGCAGAGACAAACCTTTAGAAAGTCATACTTTGTCATTTGAGACAAATTCATAATATTATGAGCTAGTTGAATTTAAAGTTTAATCTCATATTCAAAACCCCATTTCCCTATTTCCTGATTGTGCACATTCTGCTTCTGATGTAAGTATCTCAGTGGACATTGTGTCAGCCTCACTGCCCATTTCTCTTGGGGAATTCTTACGTGACACATGATTAAACAAATTTTACCATCTAATAACTTTGAATGTTGAGGGCATAATTCGGCAAAGCAGAACCCCAGTCTAATTAGGTTGATGTGTTTAAGCCTAACGCAGGCCATAGACAGGGCAACTTTCTTTCCTGCAACCACAGAAGTCACCCCTGCCAGGAGAAAACAGAGATTATTGCTAGAGTGATTACTGTAATAGCAGCCACTAGCGATAGTCACAACTAAATCAAGCAGTCTGGTTGTACCCAACTTGATTGTTTGATCAACTTGGTATATTTAGCCTGCCCACGTACAGTTTGAATTTCGGCTGGTTCCTGCTGAACCGTCCAAAATTCGAACGATCTATGGTCAGCCTAACTCCAGGCACAATAGACTTACCATGGTTAAAGCAGGTATTCTTTCCTTTCCCTCAAAAGAAACCACCAGCATGCAGGTTTTCATGTACAATTGGCAAATCTGCTAATTTACATGTTGGGGAAGTACGGCTCTCACTGTACTTCTGGACCACTCAGATGTAAGCGCTGCAGACTGAAATTCTGCAAAAATGTCTCTTCCTCTCTCCCTTCCTGGCCATTCACAAAATAATGCCTGCCATGTTGTGTTTTATGAAGGCAGTGACACAACCACACCCTTTTAAGGGAACAGAAAGTATAACTGCTATAACTGTGGTAAGTTTAGAGTTGGTCTTTAAAATCAATAAACATCAATTAAGTCTTTAGTGGGAGAAATACAGAGGCCACCATTTCTCTCTGTTTGAAAAAGCTAGTTCTCGTGTGGTGTCCTGGGGCTCTAACGGAGTGGACATGCCTGCTTAGAGCTCCGCTTCACGGGACAGGAGCCTCGGATAATTCGACTCAAATTCAGCCGCAAAACATATGAAAATCAGCCTTATACCAGCTGGAAGGTGAGAGGACCACAAAAAACAAAAAATGGTGCTGGGAGGCTTGAGGAATAGATCCAAAACAAACCCCTCATGCAGCGCTCAGCTGACTGGAAGCGCCGCCAGGAAAACACAGCTCGCCTCAGAGCAGCTCCCCTCAGGGAAACAAAGGAAACAAAAGGCAGCTAAAGCAGCAAAACCTGACAACCTAATGGCAGCACTTTCTAACATTTCCTCAGAAAATGAGGAAGAAGAGGCCAGCACAATATCACAAAGGGATATTTGGGACAGTGAAGTCCCCTCAGAACTGCTCAAGCAGTTTGAAAGGATGCTCCGCAGAGCCCTTAAACAGACCTCAGAGCAAATCACCTCAAGTCTCACTAAGGAAATAAGAGAAGTGGGATGCCGCACAGATGCCCTGGAAGCCAAGGTAGAGGAGATTGAAGTTTACACACAGGACTGTATATCTGAGATTGACGCACTTAAAGAGGAAAATTTCACCTTACAGAATAGATTAGAGGACTTTGAGAACCGGGAAAGGAGGTCTAACCTAAGATTTAGGGGCATACCAGAGTCTGTAATGGACCTTCAATCCACCGTCTTAGCTCTATGTCAAGAACTACTCCCAGGTATTCCTGTTGAACGTCTAGAAATGGACAGAATTCACAGAGCACTTACCCCTAAAAAAACAGATGGTCCTCCCAGGGACATAGTAGCCAAGTTCCACTACTATAAGTCTAAAGAGCAAATTTTGACGGCAGCAAGGGAAAAAAACAACTTGTCATTCCAAGGCTAAAATTATCAAATTTTCGCTGACATCTCGCAATTAACCATCACTAAAAGAAGAGCTATGAAACCCCTCCTAATTGAGTTGCAGCAACGAAATGTTAAATACCAATGGGGTTTCCCCTTCTCCCTTCGGTTCACGCTACAAGGAACGAAAATAGCCTGTAGAACTCCCGATCAACTGCACCAAGCCCTGGTTGACTTCAAGCTAATCGAGCAACCCTCTGCTACTTTAACTGCACGCAGAAGACAGTCTTCTTCTCCTTCTAGCAACTAAGCAACACAGCAGGATCAAAATGATGACATCCGTCATTCAAGCAAGCGTAGCAGACTCGCCCCGCATCCCCCTGAACGAGATGACTCAATGGACTGAGTTTCCATCACCACTAACATATTCTCTTTCCCATATTAGGTTGGACCTTAGGTCATCTATTACTGAAAAGACTACCTTTTTTCTTGTTTGCTTCTTCCTCCACAGTTGGTGTAACCGGCTCTGCCTCAACCAGAGGCTTTGAGATCACCACTTTACATCCCACACCCCTTAAATTACATAAGAAACTCCTATCAGCCTCTTTCCTTAACTGAAATATGCACCCCACATAGCATTATAGTTAGAGACTTGGGAAAACTCTGAGTGTTCATACACACACTTTATCAACAGCCTTAATCGACCTGACATATTGTTTCATCCACCCCTCCTCAAACCAACTCTCGTATACCCTATAACAATAGCTTACCTGGTACTTACCTGGTACTTCCCCTGCGCACTAACTTAGATTCTTTATTCCATTGGGATGTCCATCATGACTGAGGCAATTCCTCCGTCACGACAAGTACCCAGGTAACCAACACTCCTCTTCAAACCCTATCCCATATCTATCTTCCCGGCCTAGCCCCAGAGTAACCCGTCTCGCTCCAATCGCCGCAAGTCCCATCTGGGTAACGCTTAACATACCTAGGTAGGGAAAAGTCCCCTCTCCCCCCTCCCTTTCAGCAGACAACACAATTATTTGGAACATGCACTTAGAACTCTCTTACCTTTTCTTAACACATTACAGAATGCGGCTTCCTGTCCTGTGGGAAAACATGCACCCCGCCCGGTCTACCTCGGGTCCCCAAACTAATATGTGGGGATCCGACGATGACTACCTTTTCCTTGGCAGGGACCTATTTCCCCAGCCAAGGGGATATTTTGAACACTTACTTTATGAGTTGATACATGACAATGCTCTAACCTATGTTGTTTTTTCTCTCCCTTTCAAGTTCTTCTCCCTAGGAACCTTCCCATCCTCATTCCCTACCCCGTCTGCATGGAGTGATCCGGGCAAAAGCCGCACGTGGAATCACGGTAAGACGAAAACCTTGGTTTGGCTACCATGGCACCTCTGAACCTATTATCTCTCAATGTACAAGGTTTGAATGTACCACATAAGCGAACGAAAGCATTTAGACTCTTCCAATCAAAAAAGGCCCACATAGTATGCTTGCAGGAAACACATTTTACCCCGAACACGACCCCTAAATATTTCCACTCAGCTTACCCACAAATATACACTGCATCGGCCCCAGTAAAGAAGAGAGGTACTCTTATAGCTATCCATCGCTCTACCCCATTTACATTAAACTCAGAACTTAAGGACCCAGAAGGGCGATACCTGATTCTAACAGGTTACATTCTAGACACAGCAGTCACGATAGTATCTTATTACGCCCCTAACCTCAACCCAATGCCATTTATGTCCCACCTTCTTCAAACTATCAACTCCCATAAAATAGGTTCACTTCTAATATGTGGAGACTCCAATCAAGTTCTTCTCCCCTTTTTAGACAGGTCGCCCTATGTTCAACAGAAACAACAACCCAAATGGAATCTCCCCAATCTCCTTTCAAAACACAATCTTGTAGACTCCTGGAGAGAATCGAACCCCACAAGACACAATTATACATACTTTTCTAATCCACACCAATCCTTTAGCAGAATAGACCACATATTTTTAACAATCGGAATGATACCTGAAATCCTCAACTCAGACATAATCTCTATTCCAAGGTCAGACCACAACGCTGTACTCACAACTATAGCATCTACTATCCCCAAAAAACATGACCGATCCTGATACATGCCAGAAATATTACTCAACCACCCCTCTCATAGCTTAGCAATTGAACAACCCTTGAGAGACTACTTAATTCACAACGAGAGTCCGGACATTTCTGCCCTCACGCTATGGGAAGCCCACAAGCCGGTCCTAAGGGGAACTTTCCAAAGACAAATAGGGATCCTCAAAAAAGAAAGAAAACAAATGGCAATAAAGCTAGAAACAGAATTTAACTTAGCCTATTCGGACTTCCAAAACAATTACCGTATTTATCGGCGTATAACGCACACCGGCGTATAACGCGCACCTAATTTTAAGAGGGAAGTTTCAGGAAAAAAAAAAAATTTTAAATAAAGAACTTTGAAGCAAAACAAAGGTAGCTCAAAACTTGTTTTTATTAATACTTAGGCACTTATCAAAGGAATGAACATAACATGAAACTAAAATCAACTGTTTTAACAAATAAACTTGGATAATAAGGTACGGTACAGGTTTTTGCAGAAGTTTAACATTTAGAAATCATTTTCTGAGAATCCAAGAAAGTCTTCATCTTCACTATCTTCCAGATCACACTCAACACTGCTGCTTTCACTGCTACTGTCTTCATATAGCACCTCATCTTCTTTCCCATCCAAAGCATTGCTTATGCCACATTTCTTAAAAGATTTGATTACAATGTCTTCGTTAACCGAGTCCCACGAAGTCTTTATCCACTCGCACACTGTTGTAATGCCAGGTCTTTTCAATCGCCCAGAATTTGTAAGTTCGTGTTGGCTTTCATCACACATGTATTTATTCCATTCTTCACGCATAAAGGCTTTGAAGGGCTTGTTAATAGAAACATCTAATGGCTGTAATTGTGATGTTAGTCCTCCTGGAATGACTGCCATCTCTGTGTTGCACATTTTAAATTCCTTCTTTGTTGGCTCTGTAAGATGAGATCTAAATGAGTCCAGTACTAACAAGGCCGGCTTCTTTAACAAAGCACCCGGGCGCTTCTCCCACACATTTCTGATCCAAAATTTCATGCCTTCTTCGTCCATTCAACCTTTAGGGTGGACATGCACCTTTATGCCACTTGGAATTTTCTCCTTTGGAAGAGTTTTCCTTTTAAAAATGACCAATGGTGGCAGCTTGTTTCCATCTGCAGTGCACGCAAGGACCACGGTATTATGATTTTTTTTATGCCCTGAAGTTTTGATAGTAATGGACTTGGCACCTTTTGCTTCCACGGTTTTATTTGAAGGAACATCAAAAGTGAGGGGTACTTCGTCCATGTTGCCGATTTGACCCATTTCAAAATTTTGTCTTTTACGCTGTTTGATAATAAAGTGATGGAAATGTATTATCTTCTCCTCATAATCTTCCGGCATACGCTGGGCAATCCTGGTTCTTGTTCGCATCCGAAGTTCATGCCTCTTCATAAACCTTTGACACCATGATGTTGTCCCTTTGAAATCTTGTATTTTCAACTCTTTGCTGATTTTCACTGCTTGGATGATTATCATTTTTGTTGATAAAGCAATGCCAGCTTTTCTATGATTAACAACAAATTCCTTCACCTTTTCTTCTAATGTTGGCCATTTAACAATACCGCTGCGAAAATTGCATTTTGTTTTTAATAATGTCTTTAGTTTTTCTTCCATTTTCCGCCAATCTTGTATTGTGCTTTCTGTTGGGGGCTCTCCAAAATGCCTTGCTGCAGCCCTATTTCCATGTTGTTTGGCATATTCCACAACCTTCAACTTAAAACCAGCTGAATATGCTCCACGCTTTTTTTTTATTCCATTAGGGATACCAGTGGTATTCTTTTTACCTAAATTTAAATAAAAAGAGTAAGGTAGTCTTGGGTGTGTAAATTTACCAGTACTCTGTTGTAATGTGTGTAGTATTGTATGGTAATACTGGTATTATTATCATACTTGCAGCAGTTCACACTGTCCTATGCGATCTGCAGGGAGTGTCAATACATTGTTAATGACACCCCCATTTCAGCTTGCATATCGCACTGCAAACTGACAGTTCACACATGAATCAGATCGCCTGCGTGTGAACACCCATGCGATCCAATTCTGGTGCGGACCGAAAAAAGGGGTCCTGTGCGAGTTTGGTCCAAATGCAATCATTTTGGCCAAACTCGCACAGGACCCCTTTTTTGGGTCCGCACCAGAATTGGATCGCATGGGTGTTCACACGCAGGCGATCTGATTCATGTCTGAACTGTCAGTTTGCAGTGCGATATGCGAGCTGAAATGGGGGTGTCATTAACAATGTATTTACACTCCCTGCAGATCGCATAGGACAGTGTGAACTGCTGTGCGATGCGGGAACCCGCAGAGGATTTACAGGGTTCCCGAATCACACCCAACTCACATAGCAGTTCACATTGCCATATGCAATCTGCAGGGAGTGTCAATACATTGTTAATGACACCCCCATTTCAGCTTGCATATTGCACTGCGAACTGACAGTTCGGACATCGCATAAAATCGCATCGCACCGACATCACATGTGATTTGCAGTGCAAATTACATGCAATATCGTAGAGCGCACAAATGTGAACCGCACTGAGATAAAAAAAATTACCGTACATTCTCTTTCATTAATGACAATTTAATATTTTTTTAAACATTTCAGTTCGTTTTTTTTTTTATTTATTGGAATTATTTTGGAATTATTTGGGGGATTTATTCAGTGCTTGGATAATGAATGTCAGACAGGTTGTATCGTTTTAAAAAAAAAAAAAATCATACAACCTGTCTGACATTCATTATCCAAGCCCTGAATAAATCCCAAAATAATTCCAAAATAATTCCAATAAATAAAAAAAACGAACTGAAATGTTTTTTTTTAAACATTCCAGTTCGTTTTTTTATTTTATTTATTGGAATAATTTTGGAATTATTTTCATTTATTTATTGCTTGCAGGTTAGGACAATGGACAATTTATGCTAAAACACCGCCCCCCCCCCCCCATTAACCTTTTCATTCGGAGTGATTTGTACCTTAATTGAGCAGGTGAATGGAGCAGATTTCTTCAATGGCTCTGAATCTCGCGGTAATCAGCGTAATCAGCGTAACCAGCGTAACCATGGTAACCCTCTGCACGGCAGGAAAGTTACGCTGACTACGCTGACTACCGCAAGACTTGGAGCAGGTGGCGTTCACTGTCCACCCGCACAGAACCCATGCTCCAGGCTCCGACGCTGATGCTGATCACAGCACTAAAATGGGCACTAAAGATGTGCGGGACTGGGGCTCAAGTCCCGCACACAACCAAGGCTCCGACAGTGGCTCCGATTACGGTACTGATTACAGCGCTGCAGTGGGGGGATGGCTGACGAAGAGCGAGCGCCCGAGACCCGCGCATCACACAGGCTGCCCGCACGTTACCCTAAGGCTCCGACGGTGTCTGTGAACAGTATGTACATTGTTGTACAGTATGTACACTGTTTTTTGTGAATGTATATCGGCGTATACCGCGCACATCGGCGTGTAACGCGCACATGCTTTTTTCAAATTTTTTTTAAGGTGAAAAAGTGCGCGGTATACGCCGATAAATACGGTACTCGCCTAGAACCAAGGACCGGTTGGACAAAGCCCGCCTAGAATATGACTTATTTCTTACTGAATCTGCCAACAAACAATTAAATAGATCCAAACACACTTTTTACAAATCAGCTAACAAACCGGGGGCGTATTTAGCGAGATCACTTAACTCAATCAACAAATCCTACTCCCCCATAAAATTGAAATTGGCAAATAGCGTCTTATCCAGTAACCCCCTTAAAATCGTACAAAAATTCAGCACCCACCTGAAAAAGTTATATTCGGAAACAAATAAATTTTGCGAACAGGACGCAGACCTCTTCATTGCAGATCTCCACCTTCCCCAAATGTCTGTCCCCCAAAGATCACAGCTAGACTCACCTATCTCGCATAAAGAAGTAATTGACGCGATAAAAGACCTCAAACTTAATAAAAGGCCAGGACCAGACGGCTTCACAGCTAAATACTACAAGACGTATGCAGAACTTCTTTCACCTAGATTAGCTGATGCATTCAATGATTTACTAATTCATAAGTCATTCCGACAAGAGTTACTCCTAGCCACAGTTTGCATGATCCCGAAACCACAATCTGACAATTCCCTGTGTGAAAATTTTCGCCCCATTTCAATGCTAAACACAGACATCAAAATTCTAGGGAAAGTCTTGGCGATCTGCCTAAACAAAACAATTGGATCCCTGATCCATCATGACCAGGTTGGCTTCATCCCTAACTGTCAGGCGGGGGACAACATAAGGAGGGCAAGTTTGTTGGCGCACTTCGCAAAAAAGAGGGGTATCCCTGCATGTTTCCTCTCCTTGGACATAAAACAGGCGTTCGACTCTGTATCCTGGTCCTATCTAAAATTTGCATTACAAAAATGGGGCTTCGGACCTAATTTTAAGGCCTGTGTCAAATACGCAGGATACAGATCAGACTCGTTTTCCATTGAGAGAGGCACAAGACAGGGGTGCCCGCTTTCCCTGCTCTTATTTGCCCTCTTCATAGAACCACTCGCGCAAAAGATAAGGCTGGACCCCAAAATCCTAGGCATAGAAGTAGGTGGCCACAAACATAAACTATGCCTGTTCGCGGATGACATCCTACTCTTTCTCGCATCTCCCCAAGTAACGGGCCCTAATTTAACATCCCTATTAAAACAATTTGCATCTCTTTCAGGACTAGCTATAAACCCCAAAAAATGCTTAGCACTCAACATATCCCTCTCACTTATGGAACTAATTGCAGCTAAATCCGGTCTTCCTTTCCAATGGTCAGACAAAAGCATCCCATACTTAGGAATCAACCTCACAGCTTCCTTTTCAGATGCATTTTCATCCAACTACCCCCCCTCCTAAAACAAATCTCAAACCTCCTAAATTCCTGGGCCCACCACCCTTTTGCCAAAATTTAAATTCTACCGAAACTCCTCTACTTCTTCAGAGTACTCCCTGTACCAATTCCTTCTTATTACTTAAGGCTGATACAAAAAAGAGTTTCCAACTTTATATGGGGGTCCGCCAGACCGAGGATTAAACACCAAATTTTTCATCTACCAAAAGCTAATGGTGGACTGGGGCTACCCAACTTCATGAACTATTATAGAGCAGCGCAATTAACTGATTTAGTGAAATACCACGCCACACGAGATCCACCCCTTTGGGTATCAATCAAAGCGGTGGACTGCGACCCTATTTCAATTTCAAACATATTATGGATCCCCCCAAAACGCGCAAATCTATCCACAACCCCATCACTAAGCATTCTCTCTCCCTTTGGGACAAACTTCTATCCCCTCATATTCCACTTTTATCCTTTCACAAAAACCCGGCATTTTACCCGGCTTGGGTATATCCCAACTCATTTAAAGAATGAGCCAAGAAGGGCTGCACAAATTTATACAAGCTAATGGACTCATCGACGTTTAAGTCCTTCCCCAATATTTGCGATACATACAACATACCACAATCCGAACTATTCAAATATTTACAAATAAAGAATTTCTTCAAGCCATACGTTGATTCCGCATCCCACCCCCCTTGCCTAACTGCCTTTGAAAAGCTTTGTACAAATGACCCCCCCACCAGGGGTAGGATCTCAATAGTATACGCTCAACTACTGCTCAATTCCACAACAGAGAAACTTCCTTACGTAAGCAAGTGGGAAAAGGACCTTGATCAAGAACTAGAAACATCAGATTTGAATCAAATTTGGAGCAACACTAAATCAGCATCATTAAATGTAATAGCGTGCAAAACTAACTATAAAGTACTTACAAGGTGGTATCTAGTTCCTACCAGAATTACGAAGTTTGTACCAAACTACCCTGATCACTGTTTCAGGGGTTGCTCATCCCCAGGAACGTTCTTTCATATCTGGTGGTCGTGCCCAACAGCACATTCATTCTGGTCGGAAATTTTTAAAATAATAAGCCAACTCACGGAAACCAATGTTCCAATTGATCCTAAATTAGCATTATTGAACCTGAAACCGGGGAATATCCCACACAAACAATTTAAATTAATCTTACAGCTTACCACAGCCGCAAAACAAACACTGGCTAAAGCGTGGAAGTCCCCTAATCTACCCCTCAGCAAAACAATAAACAGAATGAATGATTTTGACGGCCGGCAGAGAACCTCGACGGGTGGAACGATGGGTTCTGCCCGTCGAGGTTCTCTGCCGTGTGTACACGGCTTAAGCCCTATCCTTTCCAGGACTGCTCATGACAAATGAGGCACCTTATAGCAGTTCAGGCATAAATAACCATATGGACTCCACAACATACTTACCCATTTATAGACCACTGGAAAAATGCCTCATCAGATGTACAATGTTCTTGTCTACATGTTTTATGCTTTTTATGTATTCTATCTACTCACTGATCTTGTACGAACCATTATCTTCTCAATAAAGATATTTTGACAAGGAAAAAGCTAGTTCTCTGTCTCTCTGTGGCTTTAATACTTGGAGACAGCGACCCTCAACAACAATTTAGACCAGGAAAATAAAGTAAGGTTAGACATGCCTAGAAAGTATAGAATACACTGGATCACTTCATCAGCCAGGAAACTCTTTTTTAAAGAGTCAATACAAGAACAAACATATATTCAGACTTTATAGGTACCACACAGGGATACAAGAAAAAGGTGATAACTGTGTCAATTCTATATTACTGTATACATTACCGTACTACTGCTACTTCGACAGTGAATATTCAATATTAATAAAGTGCCATCACGTGCTTACAAATAAAAAAATATCTACACAACCCTGTGCTGCCAAAGAAAAAAAAATAACAACACAAACAAAATGAAAAAGAATATGTATAAAAATAAATAAAAATATAATATATAAAATGCAGTCCCAGTGTTGCTTTTCAATGCTGATCAACTATTTCTCATGTGTGCAATTCCACACCCGTGACTGAACAAAGCTATTTATCCACCAACTTGTGAAGACACCACCACCCACCTTCTGAAATGGTCACTCACCAGAAGCAGGCTACATATGCACCTTTGGTTCATATACCGTGTTTCCCCGAAAATAAGACGTACTCCGAAAATAAGCCGTAGCGGGATTTCGACACAAGATCGAAATATAAGACACCCCTCCGAAAATAAGACGTAGCGATGGCGTGTCGAATCCCCGAAAATAAGACGTAGCGATGGGCGTGTCGTATGCGGAGCGGTAAACAACACGCGATAGGCATACTGTACTGGTGCGGAGCTCAGGAGCTGTAAAGAAGTGAGGAGAAGGACGCTCTGTAAAGCTGTAAAGCTTCTCCCCAGCACTGACCAGCAACAGTCTCTCACCCCACACAAACACCAGGGGATATGGGGAAAAGCTGCTACCGTACTGAGCCCAAAGAGATCACCCCAGCTCCACTGTGCTCCACATCAGCTTTGCTGGCCCATCTTTCTGTACAGCCAGACAAGATGTGTGCAAAGAGAAGAAGTTGGATATCCGAATGGTCCAAAAATGGCGTGCAGAATACGATAATCTCAGTCTACAGGTGGACAGAGGAAATGCTAAGAAGCGCAAGTGTGGTTAAATGGTAACAGTGCAGTTGGTAGGCAATGATGGTTCCTTCTCTTGTAATCTCTATGGGGCTTCCTGGCGCTGTATGCAAGGTGATCGTCCGTGGTATAAGGTCCAGGATCTAACAGCTCATGGTTCCAAGTCAGAGCGTGGGATAAAGGATACCAAAAAATAGTGAAGCCCGTTTGACAAGAGGGGGGTTTAATAAAGAATGTAAGCCTCTTACATAAAAGCAGTAAAAACACGCCAAACAAACAAATGGATGGATACAGAGCACGGCGAATACAAACGCCGTATTGCGTCTGTTAGCCTCCGGTTGGCTGTGAGTGTCACGTGGTCGCACTTCCTATGTCGTTACGTCACGGTCTCGTGACTTCTTCATCCCTGAAGAAGTCACGAGATCGTGACGTAACCGTGAAGGAAGCCCCATAGAGATTACAAGAGAAGGAACCATCATTGCCTACCAACTGCACTGTTACCATCACCTTAAGGTAAGGGCAATATGAGATCGTTATTTGGATGAGTTTACCCCTTACAGAAGACCCACCAGTCAACCTTAACCCATCGTGTCTCTTCACCATAGACTTTCACCTGAGTTATATATTGCTCACTCAGCACCTAGGGTGTAGCCACGCACATCCAATGTGTTATTTTGGCTCACCATTCACCAGCTGAGCACTTTGTTTGATTTTGTTTGATTTTGATTTATATATCACGTTATATATTTCTTTGTACACTTTCACTTACACTTTAGCGCTTCGTGCTTTAAAGACCGTTTTCTGTCGTACAGTTTGTGCTTTTGGGTTCGTATCTGTCTTACAGTGCTTGTTTTCAGTTCATATGTCAGGGAACTCCTGTGAGACATTTTGCACACAGACGTGCGCCAGAGCTTGCAATTGCGGGCACGTATCCACACAGATACGAGCACGCGTGCGCACGTACGAGCCTAATCCCGTTTGGCGCCAGACAGCCTATTTAAAGGGAGTCTGGGCTCTTGTGCTTTGCTGACTGATCTTCAGCTGTTTTCCTGAATCGTGCTCTGATCCTGTGTGTTTTCCCAGTATTCTGACCCAGCTTGCTCTTGACCTTGGCTCTGTGTTCTGTTCCTGTACTTATGCCCATCCCTGACCCTGCTCAGTTCTTGACTCTGGCTCTGTCTATGATTTGGTACCTCACTGCCCGCTTGCTGACAAACCTGGCTATCCCTGAGACCTTGCTCCTGTCCATGTTCCTGGTTGCTGTTAACCCTCGGTTACCTGCCTGGCTGTTACATGTTCGTGCGCAGTTCATCATAGTCTGCTTCAGGCCACCGAACCCTGCCAAGCTGTTCTCACGGGACCTCCTGCTCCAGGGACTCGTGTCGCTCTTGTCCTTCGGCTTCCTCTGTCTCACCTTCAGCAGAGCCAGGACAGGAGATATAAGATAGGTCGACCTCATTAAATCTGTCTCCAACCTGATCCCTGACATCATATCTGTTTTTGCAGTGCGTTCTTGTCTGCTCGTAGCTGTTTTGCAGGTCATTCTTCAGAGGCCTTTCTGTTCTTCAGGGCGTTCTTTTTTAGTCCGATCTGATTAGACGACTGTTTTTGAACCTTGTTGCGGGTACGTTCTCGTCGCCGAGATCGTGCTGTGCTTGGTGCAGGGATTTGTGCTTTATCCCAGCCCCGGTCCATGAACAGGGTGAGGAGGAGTTTGTGGGCCAAGAACTGGTTTCTCCGCAGGGACCAGTTCTCTCATATGCCTCTGCTGCGGGAGATCCAAGAAAACAACCCTGATGATTTCAGGAATTTTCTGAGGATGTCTGACCCCGTATTCCAGCAGCTTTTGGCTTCGGTGTCGCCATATATCATCAGGCAGGACACTTTTATGCAGGAAGCCATCACTGCTGATCAGCGGCTAGTTGCTACATTTCACTACCTTGCAAAAGGGAGAAGTATGCAGGACTTGAAGTTCTCGACGGGCATCTTCCCCCAGGCTCTGGGCGTCATAATCCCGGATACCTGTTCAGCCATAATCCAGGTTCTGCAGGAGGACTATGTTAAGGTAAATTGTGTCCTTTAATCTCACAAACTATGGCCCTGATTCACAGAGACAGGCGCATATTTACGTCAGCGTAGCGCACACATAGTACCTTACGCCGGCGCAGTGCGGAGAAGCATGCACTGAATTCAGCAAGCTATTGCTCCCAACTCTGCGCCGGCGTAGCGTACATTTCGAAGGTGCAGGCTGGCGTAAGTGGAAGTAGGTGGAAGTGGGCTGGAAGTGGGCGTGATCAATGCTAATGAAGCGTGAACCCATGCAAATGATGGGCCGGGCGCCAGACAAGTACTTAAAACGAACTGCGCATGCGTTGAGACGTGGACGTATCCCCATGCGCATGCTCACAACCACGTCGGAACAACTGGCTAAGATACTGTGGATCACTGTGTACGACGTGAACATAACCTACGCCCAGTCTGACACACGTCGGCCCATATTCACAGATGTCCAACGTACAATACGTAGGCTTGTGTTCCCTGGTCCATACCTTTGCATTGGTTTGCGCCTCATCTATGAGGAATAACTTTACGCTGGACGTAAAACGTACCCAAACCGTGTATATCATGCGCCGGGCGCAAGTACGTTTATGAATTGCCGTATCTCCCTCATTTGCATATTTGAATGCCTAATCAATGGGAGAAGCAACATACCTCCAGACCATATTTGCGCCCACACCACGCCGGCATAAGTAAGATACGTTGGGGTAGGATGTCCTATTTTTAGGCGTATCTTGGTTTGTGACTCTGGCGCACACATATACGCCGGGCGCATATTTATGCTACGCCGGGAAAAGGTGAGTTATGTCGGCGTAAGTGCTTTGTGAATCCGGGCCTATGTATTTATTGTTTTTTTTTTTTAATCAGTCCCTAATTAACCTGTTTGTAATATGCTGTGAATGTTCCCTTTGTCCCCATGCATGCTGTAAGGTTTTTTATTTTGGCCTACATGCATATTTCCAATAGCCAACCTCTCCAGCATTCTATTCTGGGCCCAAACACACCTAGCCTAGTCACTTCCCTCTTTTTTTTTTGCTCCATTTGGTGTCTCCCTATATCCCCCCACGCCCTGACGCGTTTCGTGATTGAATACACGTCTTCAGAGGGCGTCGCCGTATCCAATCACGAAACGTGTCAGGGCGTGGTCACGTGATCCAACTATCCAATCGGGTAAGCAGCATCCCGGGACTCACGGCATCAGGAGGAGGAATCCCCTTTGAGACAGCGTAGTGAGAGCCGCTCACCGTATGATATATCACAAGCGCTACTTTTAAATTTTACCTTGTAAGTGTAATTTTGAAGTGTGCCCATGTAAGTAATAAAAACAGTTTTACACTATGTGGAGCATCCTCTCTTCTTACATGACCACTCGCCCATGGGAGGATCAATAGAGCTGACAGTGACCAGGGATGAGCAGAGCCATTGAGGAGCCCTACAGCCATACTGCACAACTGAGAGACAGCGAGTGTTTGATTGCACATTTTTCTCTTCTATCTGGTGAGTGAGGTCCCTTTGGGGGATCCCGACGAGTCAAATACAGTTATACTATTGTTACACAAGTCTATCAATATTTAAGAGCTCTCTGACCTATTATTGCAGTATTGATTGATGGACTTATTCTTGTTTTCTTCACTTATGCTATATGTTGTATACGCTTGTTTGAGTATTTGGCTTTTTTATACTTAACCTCATATTAGCGTTAGCATATGATACTTAGCCTCATATTGACGTTAACATATGAGTTACTACGTATAAGACTGTTTTATTTTTATTTTTTATTTATTTATTATTTTTTGAGAACTGTTTCACGTGTTTGCTTTTATACGCACACACGTTACCACAGAAATTGTGCTATTCTCTCGCAAGCAGGATATGGTAATACATATTTTTTGAGTTCTGAGGTCATGAACTTTGTTTAGCGCTGTTAATGTTTATATTATTTGTGGTACATTAGTATTATAACTTTTTATAGACATATTTTTTTACAAAGTAAAAGCAAACTTAATAAAAACAAAGAGGCCAAGAAGAAAGCACGAGAGACCCTGCTTGCATTTGTAAAGACAAGGCCAACGCCACAATCATGACTGTGATCAATGAAATTAACACCATTAGGGGCACCTACAGTACCCAATGCTCACACGTCTTGGCCTCAATGAGATCTGGAGCTGCAGCTAACAGTATCTATAAGCCAAACCTGTGGTACTATGGTCAGCTGCAGTTCCTGGATGACCACATTGAGTCCGGGCCATCCCTGTCTACCCATCCCCCAAGAGGTCGCTACGGTATTCCCTGCAGTCAATCCTCCAGTCTTCCCTGCAGGCAAGAGCAGGCAACCACTGAGGAAGAGCCAGAGTTCCTGGAGGACCCAGATTGTGACCTATGGAGCCCTTTATTGCATTTTGCAGACAATTTTGGGGAATCAAAGTATAATAATGATGTCGAATTGATGTTACAAGTGTTCCAAATTTAAAAGGATTGAATAAAAAGTGTTGAACATTTCAATAGACATTAAAAAGGTGTGGGGGAGAGGGGGGATTATAGCGGTGCCTGGGAAAAGGAGTTATAAGTAGAAACCAAAGAAGACTGCATCAGTATTGAGTACAAAAGATTTTTTATTTTAAATATTTAAATTACTTAATAAATTAGTACACACAAACAAGAAAAAAGAGAACCATAAGAAAACAAATATAATAAAACCACAGTTGGGAGTACTCGTTGGGATATATGGTAAGTGATCCAGACAACCCTACTAGTTTCGCCAGGTATGGCTTCTTCAGGGGATTTTATAGCCGGATCGTTCCAGTTATGAGAACTCTAGTACAGAGAGATTTTTAAATTAGAACATATATTTCAATGGATACAAAAACAAAACACAGCAAAAAATGGTTCACATTAACATCATTGTGGAAGGTGTGACTAGGGTCCGCGGCGGGACGCAAACAGGCCAGGTACCCCACCAAACCCAACAGGTGTAACAGGAATACAGGGGAAGGATAACTTAGTGGCTGGCCTGACTGATTATTCGCAGGTGTGAAGAACACAAGTGCGAATAGAACAACAGAGAGGGAAAGAATAACCCCTTGTAAAAGAGAAGGTACAAGAAATTAACCTACCGAACCTGCTTACATGCGGATGGACCTTTAGAAGGAAAAATGGTTTCCTAAAGGGCAGAAGGGTGCCCTCACATATGGGAAGCAACTTGAATAGATATAGGTGAATCTAATAGTTGACAATAGAAAAAGACATCTTGATTACGAGGGAATAGGTGTGGTATATGTATAGCAAAGTATACATATCATAGACATATCACAGAACAAAAATAAAAAAGTATATGTAAAAGTACCTACCTTCAGAAATCAGTGCTATTAAGCTGGATTGAAGAGTAGATGAATCACCTTGCAAATCAGCTAAACAGGTGATTAGGGCGTCATGCAATCAGTGTAGCAGTGACCCTTATTAGAAACAAGACTTCCAAAGACTAAATGCGGGGTGCCTTAGGCACGCAGCATAGAAAGAGTCCAATCGATTGAAGGTAAAAATCAAGGGAACACTATAGACGATAAAAATAAAAGTAAAAAGGGAGATGTAAAAGCAACATAAGAGCGGTAGCATATCTGTGAAAGGATTGAACAGATTTTGAGGGACTTACAGCAACAGTCTTTGTCTGGAAAGCAGCCTTCCAAAAGGTTGGACATAGCGTGCCAGATGGTGTCTAACGAAAGGAGGTTCCAAGTGGTGAAATTTAGGATAAGGATACACTGAATAGGGAAAAAGGTAGCATAAGAGCAAAGAAGTGTCTCTGGATAAGCAGGCAAACTAGAAGTATGTGGTTCTATAGATGTAGAGGTTACCTTGATGTTGCCACACAGAGGGATAGTAGTCCTAGCAGGTTGGGTTATAGTTGAAACTGACAGGGCTATAAATAGCCGGCCCAATTAGTGAACGATTGCGTCACAGGGACGCCACGGCTATTGCGTTTGCCGCCTACAGATCCCAGGGTGCATCACGGCATCGACAAACGTCATGACGCCATCATCTGGCGCTCAGTCACGAGGCACGGAGAGAAAGAAAAAAGAAAAAAGGAAAGAAGACAGCGCGCGCATCACTGCTGCGGTAAACACACAGAGATGTCATTACAGACAGGGGGAGGAGGGGCGCGATCAGGGAGATCGCCGCCCATCCGCCCGTCGAAATGATACACAGCGTGCAAAGCATTGCTGGAGAATGAATAGTGAACAAGGGAAAAAATAAAAAAGGAAATGATTTTTCTTAGAGTAAAGGAGGAAAAAAAGAAAAAGAAAAAGGAAGGAATTTTTTGAATATTACAAAAACAAAGTCACTTATTAAGGTATAACTGATTAATATAGATACTCAGTTATATAAAATTATATAGAGGATAGTATAGACAAAAGGAACATCCAGATGTAGCAGGATATACAGGCGAATAATATACAAAGTAAAATATATAAGAAGATTCTGTACCAAAACAATAATAACTAAGATCTACTAAACATAGTTAAAATAGGTAGATTCTATGAACGAATTTGGTACAGAATCTTCTTATATATTTTACTTTGTATATTATTCGCCTGTATTTGTTTACATGCCTTTCCTGTGTGGCCCGGGTCCGTGGCGGGACGGTTTTGCCAATCGGGGATACAGCCCATTATTGGGAGTGGGCTCTCTCCCCCATATGGTCCCTCTACCCAACCTCAGTTTGGTTTCCCTCCCTTGTCTCCTCCCCCCCTTCTTTCCCTTCCCTTTCCCTTCTTCCCTCCCCTTATCTTTCTCCCCCATCCCTTCCCCTTTTCCCAGTGAGCTCAATACCCCTTGTTATATCCTGCTACATCTGGATGTTCCTTTTGTCTATACTATCCTCTATATAATTTTATATAACTGAGTATCTATATTAATCAGTTATACCTTAATAAGTGACTTTGTTTTTGTAATATTCAAAAAATTCCTTCCTTTTTCTTTTTCTTTTTTTCCTCCTTTACTCTAAGAAAAATCATTTCCTTTTTTATTTTTTCCCTTGTTCACTATTCATTCTCCAGCAATGCTTTGCACGCTGTGTATCATTTCGACGGGCGGATGGGCGGCGATCTCCCTGATCGCGCCCCTCCTCCCCTGTCTGAAATGACATCTCTGTGTGTTTACCGCAGCAGTGATGCGCGCGCTGTCTTCTTTCCTTTTTTCTTTTTTCTTTCTCTCCGTGCCTCGTGACTGAGCGCCAGATGATGGCGTCATGACGTTTGTCGATGCCGTGATGCACCCTGGGATCTGTAGGCGGCAAACGCAATAGCCGTGGCGTCCCTGTGACGCAATCGTTCACTAATTGGGCCGGCTATTTATAGCCCTGTCAGTTTCAACTATAACCCAACCTGCTAGGACTACTATCCCTCTGTGTGGCAACATCAAGGTAACCTCTACATCTATAGAACCACATACTTCTAGTTTGCCTGCTTATCCAGAGACACTTCTTTGCTCTTATGCTACCTTTTTCCCTATTCAGTGTATCCTTATCCTAAATTTCACCACTTGGAACCTCCTTTCGTTAGACACCATCTGGCACGCTATGTCCAACCTTTTGGAAGGCTGCTTTCCAGACAAAGACTGTTGCTGTAAGTCCCTCAAAATCTGTTCAATCCTTTCACAGATATGCTACCGCTCTTATGTTGCTTTTACATCTCCCTTTTTACTTTTATTTTTATCGTCTATAGTGTTCCCTTGATTTTTACCTTCAATCGATTGGACTCTTTCTATGCTGCGTGCCTAAGGCACCCCGCATTTAGTCTTTGGAAGTCTTGTTTCTAATAAGGGTCACTGCTACACTGATTGCATGACGCCCTCATCACCTGTTTAGCTGATTTGCAAGGTGATTCATCTACTCTTCAATCCAGCTTAATAGCACTGATTTCTGAAGGTAGGTACTTTTACATATACTTTTTTATTTTTGTTCTGTGATATGTCTATGATATGTATACTTTGCTATACATATACCACACCTATTCCCTCGTAATCAAGATGTCTTTTTCTATTGTCAACTATTAGATTCACCTATATCTATTCAAGTTGCTTCCCATATGTGAGGGCACCCTTCTGCCCTTTAGGAAACCATTTTTCCTTCTAAAGGTCCATCCGCATGTAAGCAGGTTCACCATCCGGGTAGGTTAATTTCTTGTACCTTCTCTTTTACAAGGGGTTATTCTTTCCCTCTCTGTTGTTCTATTCGCACTTGTGTTCTTCACACCTGCGAATAATCAGTCAGGCCAGCCACTAAGTTATCCTTCCCCTGTATTCCTGTTACACCTGTTGGGTTCGGTGGGGTACCTGGCCTGTTTGCGTCCCGCCGCGGACCCTAGTCACACCTTCCACAATGATGTTAATGTGAACCATTTTTTGCTGTGTTTTGTTTTTGTATCCATTGAAATATATGTTCTAATTTAAAAATCTCTCTGTACTAGAGTTTCCATAACTGGAACGATCCGGCTATAAAATCCCCTGAAGAAGCCATACCTGGCGAAACTAGTAGGGTTGTCTGGATCACTTACCATATATCCCAACGAGTACTCCCAACTGTGGTTTTATTATATTTGTTTTCTTATGGTTCTCTTTTTTCTTTTTTTTTTTTTTCTTGTTTGTGTGTACTAATTTATTAAGTAATTTAAATATTTAAAATAAAAAATCTTTTGTACTCAATACTGATGCAGTCTTCTTTGGTTTCTACTTATAACTCCTTTTCCCAGGCACCGCTATAATCCCCCCTCTCCCCCACACCTTTTTAATGCCTTTTTAGGGATGAGGTGCCATATATCAAAAAAGGACTCTTGACCACTAACCCCACCTTCATTTCAATAGACAGTAGTGGCAAAACATGATGGGGACAAGAATGAAAAATGCAGGGGTCAGAATGGTTGCGTGTAATTTTCTGGTAGGCCATCAGGGGGGTACAGGCAGTACACCTGTAAGGGGCCACGGATGACAAACCCCCCTTTTTTGTAACAATCACATTTTAGAAATATATATATATTTTTAAATTTAATATTTTGGGTAAAGGCCCCCTGCTTCTCAATTTCAGGCGGCAGCCCCCCCCCCTGCTCCAGGGAGCCCATGTCTGAAGTTGTATAATGGGCCCCATAATTCAGGATGGCGGCCCTGTGTGTAATATATATTAGCATTCAGTTTGCATCTGTCATGATTTGAACAATGTGTATGATTTATGAAGACGACAAATAAACTTACCTTTTTTTTATACACAGACAGAGCAAAGCCAGGAGAAGGAAGACCCCACAGGGAGCCAGGAAGAGGCAGGCCCCACAAGAGCCAGGGGGAGGCAGGCCCCACAGGAAGCCATGGGTAGGCAGGCCCCACCCGCACTGCGAGACAGGAGGTGGCAGAGCCCACTGGGAGCCAGGAGGAGGCAGGCCCCAGTGGGAGACAGGAGGCATGCCATCGTGATACCATCTCACGGATTCCTCCTCTCCACACTCCCGCGAAAAGAGCCAGGAGGCTTCTTTGCAGCGCTCATTGCCAGCAAGCTCCATAATCTGGAGCAGGGCCAGCGTGTGTGCTGTGAAACCCTGATCTTTAAGGCCATAAGCATGGCATTGTTGGGGCAGCTCGAAAATGACACCGACATTGTGCGGATCGCTCCTCCTGTCCTTGCTGCTCCTCCTGCTCCTAGTTCTGCTCCTCCTCTTCCTGAGCCTGCTCTGGGTCCTGCTCCTGGCACAACCTCGCCTCCAGAAACCCAGCCTCCGAGGACTCGGTCTGCAGGGAAGACTGCAGGGAAGAAGACTAGCAAGCAAGTCAAAGCGTTGAGCGATGTGGTGCCCCTAAAGTAATTTTTTGCTCACAGCCTTGTTTGTGTGCTTTGGGGACCCTTGTCATTACAAATGCAAGCACGCTCTCCAGTGCTGCTTTCCTTGGCTTCTTTGTTTTTATAAAGTTTGCTTTTAGTTTGCCATTAGTATTTAATTTTTATTTGTTTAATTATACCAGAATAAATGTTTTTTTGGTTGGCTGAGAAAATTTGACCATGTGTTTTTCTTTAAAAAAGAGAGATCGGTAGTGAGTAGGCAGAGACATTACAAAAAAAAAAAATGTTCAGTTTTTGTTGTACAATTTTCCTTTAGTTATACCAAAAAATCATATAATATGAGGTCAGACAAACTAGACTATTTTCTATTGTATACAATTAGACAGGTGTTGGCACTACATAGTTTAAGGTAACTCTAAGACCCCTTTCACACTGCGGCGGGAGGTGCGGTAGCGCTAAAGAGCCCCTTTTTTAGTGGGGCTTTACTGCTAAATTTGCGGTGCTATTCGGCTGCTAGCGGGGTGGTTTTACCCCCCACTAGCGGCCGAGAAAGGGTTAAAACTGCAGGGGCTCATTCTTGGCAGTATAGCCACGCTGTCCCATTGATTTCAATGGGCGGGAGCGGTATACACACGGCTCCTTCACCGCTCCAAAGATGCGGCTAGCACCTCCTGCTAGTGTACCGCTCCAGTGTAAAAGCCCTCTGGCTTTCACACTGGAAAAACAGAAGCCGCTGTTTCAGGTCCGTTTGCAGGCGCTATTTTTAGCTCAATAGTGCCTGCAAACTGCCCCAGTGTGAAAGGGGTCTAAGGAAAACTGTACAAGAAAATTGAACATGTATGGCCAGCCTTAATTGAACAAGCTGAAGTTAAAAGCTGATTGGTTTCTATGCACAACTGCACCAAATTTTGCACTTTTTGTAAATCAACCCCATTGTACAGAATTAAAAATGCATCAGGTATCATGCAGTCAGTAGATCACATCCCTGTCCTGACTTAGTGTTCTTTGGACAAGTAGAATAAGAAATGGGGCCTAAAGCTGAGAACTAAGCATAAAAATAATAGCCAATAGCAAAAATATTATAGACCTGACTGACTGACATCTACTTTGTTAAGTTTAATTCCACTTCTAAGAAATATAACAGTTAATAATTCTTCAATTTACAATTGTCTCTCCTTGGAATTATACACACATTTTAAACTAAAATCACAGCAAAAAAACATCTTTGCCATTGTGAAGCTTCCCTCCAACCACTTTGCATATTATTTTATATATACTGTGATTCTGTAATTGCCAAATATGCTGCAGAAATCTTCCTCCACTGAGTCTGGCTGCAGCCATTTTAACTGTGGGCAGCTGAAGCTGTTGCCTGTTCACTTCCTGGATTTTACAAGACACACAGAGGCACATCTCCAGCTCTGCAGCCTTGCAGCTCTCATTGGCCATCTTGTGATTCATTTCACCTCCCTTCCTGGCAAACGAGAGTGAGAGAGGGAAGTTGTGCGTGATGTTCAAGCTAGTATTTCAACAGCAATACAACAGTCTATAGTCCATATTCGATTTAGGAGCAAGCAAGAGAGGGTGGCTGCATTCCTACATACAGTGGGATCAGAGGGTCCCACCATTGCATAGCACACGTAGCCACCCTCTAACATGAAGTAAGATCACAGAAACAAAAACAAGAAATTTTGAGATTTGGAGGTGAATGATAGTTATAGAAGGTACTATTTTGAGTCAAGAATTCATACCTGAATATATATTTTTTTTAATCCAGATCTTACTGCCACTTCAATATGGACCTTTTAGTAATACATACATTTCTAATATTTCAAAAAATACATCAACAGTATTATATTTATTTTTTGAGTTTAAAAACGGCTATTGCACTTTTGTCACCTGACTTAGGCTTTAGATGGGTCTTCCATCCTCATTTCTCTCAACATTGATCACTCGGGACTATTGCAAGGTTAGGGCTACATTGACAATTCAATTGCTGTTACTGACAGATTTAATTGCTTGTTGACAATTATTGTATCAACATTCCATTAATTTCAGATGCAAATGAGATGATTGCCAACAAGTGGTTAAATCTATCAATAGCAAAGAGATTTAATAACCCATGTAGCCCTAGGCTAACTTTGTACTGAGTCACAATATGAGAGTTTATGAGGCTAATCTGTGTAAATATACAGCATTTACATAATTGTGTCCTCTCTGAGCCAGTACCCCAGGAAAAAGAGGATGCTCTTGGAAGATGCCCAAACAAAGATGGTGCCAACCTTATGATGAGAAATTCAAATACAGGCATTGTAAGTACTGTGATTTCTGAAAGGAATAAAAAATACACATGCATATAATTTAGCATATCTGATGCTAGGTACACTTCGAAGTTAGCCTATGAGTTCCAGGAACTCATAGACCCTGCTGTATTATAAATGTATCTGCTAAAGCTGTAAATCATCATAGCTCATCTGACACTGAGCATACATATATCTTATATCTAAGAAAAATCCTATAGAATGGCTTAAAGGTGGTGATTGCCCATACTGGCCATGGCAGTGTAAGCCTGAGACTGAGATAGAAAGCCAAAAAGCAGATAAAGTCAAAATCATTTAAAAACAGTAATGCATTGTTATCAGTGCTAACTTTGACAATCATGCATTTTTTTTCAAATGTTCAGCTATTAAATCTTCAAAAAACAACACAATAGACAAACATACTAAAAATAGCCATGTGTACACAATGAATTACTTTAAACATTGTTGTAAAATCAAATGCATTTGTAATGCAGAATTAGTTGGTGTTTTTGTTGTTTGGAAGAAAACATGTATGGGCTACACTAGGCAGAATGTATGACATCTGAAATGCAATGGGAAGCTGCACAGATGGCAGGCAAGTAAATAATGACATTGACAACAGATTCTGCCACAAGAAAAGAAACATCAGAAGAAAGCAGCAGGAATCTGTGAAAGTTAATGAGTAAGGGCATCTTAGTAGAAGTGTTAGCAAGATTGCGATTTAAGAGTGAAGTCTTCATATTGTTATTGTGTGTACTATCGAAACTTAATAGCAGCTGGCAAGTGCAATTGCCCACACAATGAATGTAAATGGTGTGCATAAAATATAACACCATTTCCATTCCACAATTTGACTAATGTGTACCTGCCAGAGATCAGGCATAGAACACACAGGCACTGTTTAATGCAGAACCTTTGCAAAGGTATACAATTCATTTTTGCCACACATCTGTTTATACTTACTGTTACAGCCTTAAGGGCCACTGTTAATATTTCATATTCAAGAAAAAATGTCTGTTTATGTATAAAACCATTGCATTTCCAGTTTTTACTAAAAGCAGTAGACATCTGCGTTCCCGTTCGTAACAAATGTATTTTTGTACAAATTTGTTAGTATTCGTACATTCAGATCAATTCGAACATCCGAAAAGCTGAAAGAACCAAAATATGAAAATTACGGAATTTACGAATAAGCAAAAATAACGAACAAGCGAAAATACGAACGTATGATTGGACAATCTTACTAAAATATGAGTGCTGTATCTCCTCTCGCAACCTTCTTCCGAATTCCTCTTCCATGGCGGCTGGTATCTGTACCTCTCCTCTCCTGCTATCCTGACCTTGGATCCAGGTGGAGGTTGATGTCCCAACTGCAGAAAGCATCCCACTGCTGTGCCACCACTGTCACGGAAGGTCCCCGCATTCGGACTGAATGCCTCTGTCATACACCGTCTCCCATCAATCTGGACATAGGCATCAGATATTCCAGCTACCTTTAACACACAACGAGACGACACTTGTATGTGTGCTAAGAATGGACTGCGTTAATAGACCAAAGACACAATCTTCTATACAGCAAAGAGGAGGTAACCAGAAACAATAATCAACATGAGCTAATTATCTAATCTTTCTTCCAGACAGGAGACCAGTCGTTTCGGCTCCTCACTATCTGCTTAAACAATACACAATCTCTTAAGTGTAAACACAGCGCATTTTCACACATACAATGGATTCAATTAACACAAAGAACAGTGTGAGAGATGGCTGGTGGTTTGGACATTAGCATTCACATTCCTTTATCAATAGAATTCAGTTAACCTTTAATACTCAATCACATATAATCTTATCAGTAGCTAGACATTTCGGCACCACATCATCTATTCACCTGCAGAACACAATGGAAAGGTATTTCACAAGTCCGGCTTCACTTAGCATTTCAATAGTCGGAGCTAAGCATTGAAGGGTCATTGTCCTAGTGACCTAGTCAGGACAAATTAAGCCACTTGTAATGAACTGTCAGTAATGTCCCATCTTCTGCAATACATGATATAATTTCTTCGTCACCCTATGGCCCTATTGGACATAAGGTGACCCTAGACATAGGAGAATCTTAGTCTGTCATAAGACAAACATATCCAAACATAGGGCATCCCACTGTTCCTAATATGTTAATAGTCATAAAAAGTCTCACCAAATAAATGTGTTTTGCCTCACAACTCCAGTCCGCTGCTGGAGCACAGCTTAGCTACTAGTCCTGCCACCACGCTATAAATGTGTGATCCCACTGATCATGGCCCACTGACTTTACATCCAGTACGGGCGCTCCTACTCAGGCGCATGAGCAATGAACCCCTACAGCCCAAGGAGCAAGGAGCAGCACCCGGGCCATATCAATCCATTTGCAGCACTCTCACCTGGTCTGAGACATAAGTTTCGACAAGGTACTAGATGAAAGAGCACAGCAATTCCTTCCCATCTATCAGGGGTGCCAGAGTGTCTGCCAAAAAGAAAACCAGACCAAGCCATATATGCCCATAGGTCCATCATCTATTAGAGCAAGAAATCACCATTTTAACATTTCACAAACAGGATTTGCATCAATATATTACAGAAGATACAATCAAATAGCTAACAATAAAAAATAAATGCAACAGAGATTCTCTTTAATCCCCAATCAAGAAGCACAGTTAAATAACTGCATATACATACATTGATGTTATAACGTTGATACTGTTTCACGTAGTAAGGAACTCCTCCCATATTGACAAGTCCGCTACTGCCGCGGTGTCTTAAGTTAAGGATCTGATCTGGGTCCTGTGTCTGGCAGAGGAAGACAGGAGGC